>JALIGW010000006.1:26853092-27472258 GCA_023053685.1 Diadophis punctatus similis
AATGGAGCTGACCATTTACTGGCTGGATGCCCTTCCTGATGCTTTCGCAGAGTTTGCAGCAGATATTTTCTCTTTGTAGCCTGATAGAGAAACATCTGTTGCTGACTAGGATTAAAAACTCTCAACCTTCTGAGTGGGAGCCAAGTGTCTTCACATCTAGGCCGTTCCATCTGCAAATTCAGCAAGCATGCAGGCTGATATTATGCTTCTTTTCTTAATATTTAGTCAGGATGTTTCATTTTCATTTTTTAATTACTTAAAATAGTTTCTTCATTATTCTAATACTAATATGTATTTAGCTTCATCCATTATCCTTAATATGTTTTGTATTTTGGCATGATCTATACAATAAAAGACCCTGCTGTTGTTAGTAGTTGAAAGTAAACCTCTTTTTTTATTTATGTTATTTTTTATGTAATTTGGAATAAAATCTATGTATGTATAGTAGGTGACTTCAATGCGATCGTAGATATTAAAAAAGATTACAAGAGTACAAATAAGAAAAAAATTAGAAGGCACCTACCAAACATCTATTTGAATATGGTTAAAGAATTGGATATATACAATGCATGGAGGAAATTAAACCCGCAAAGGAGACAATACACATTTTTCTTAAACCACCACTAATCATGGTCGAGAATAGATATGGCCTGGATGAATCCAGAGCTGATAATCAAAATAGAAGAAATAGAGATCTTACCTAATAAATGGGCTGACCATAACCCAGTTAAAATAAAATGGAGAGGAAGGAGAAGAAAATTAGCCAGGTGGTCACTCAATTAAAACATTTTAAAAGAAAAAGCATATATACAAAGGATAGAAAGAGAATTAGATTTTTTTTCAAAGAAAATACAAAGAAACAAACATCGACCCAAAATGTGTGGGACACAATGAAAGCTTATTTGAGAAGGCTGACAATTGCATATACAGCAATGAAAAATAAGGAAAAAAAGAAAAAAATGGAAATCTTGCATACAACGCTGAAGGAACAGGAATCATTAATGCAGAAAGAACCACTAAATAATAAATATAAAGAGGAAAGAGATTTAATTAAGCATAAGATTAATTTGACAACACAAGAAGAAATAAGTCGTAATATCAAAGCTATGAAACAAAACTATTTTGAATATGCTAACAAACCTGGGAGATTATTGGCTCATAAATTAAGGAAAGAAAAAACAAAAACAAATATTCAACAACTAAGAGATGAACATGGGCTGGAAGAAAAAAAGACTATTATCCAAAACTTCTTCAAAACTTTGTACAGACGTGAGGAAATCAGGGAAGAGCACATTAAAAACTACTTGGATAACAAAATTTTGCCAATCTTGCTGGAGGAGACACAAACAATGCTCAACGACAAAATAACATTAAGGGAGTTAAAAGAGGCCATCAAAAAACAAAAAACCAACAAAAACAACAAAACACCAGGGCCAGATGGACTACCAGCGGAGATATATAAAAAACTACAGGAAGTACTGGAAGAAAAAATGTTAGAATTATACAATGAGGTATTAGAACACGCCAAACTGCCGAAATCATGGCTAGAAGCATATATAACCTTAATAACCAAAGGAAGATTCGGACAATTGCTCAATCAAAAATTACAGACCAATTTCACTTTTGAATTTGGACTATAAAATATTTATGACAATTATGGCAAAAACATTAAAAACAATATTAAATCAAATTATTCATTCAGATCAAAATGGATTTCTTCCAAAACATCAAATTTGGAATAATACAAGAATGATTATGAACGTATTAGAATATTATGAAATACATTCAGACAAACAATTGGCTTTAATATTTGTGGATGCACAAAAGGCATTTGACAATCTGGACTGGAAATTTTTCACGACACAATTAAAAACTATGAAATTTGGTGACAAATTTACCAAAATGATTAAAGCAATATACTCATTACAATCGACTAAAATAATGATAAACAGTGATATGACAGAGACAATAAGCATAATGAAAGGTGTTAGACAAGGATGTGCGCTATCCCCCCTACTTTTTATACTATTTCTAGAGGTGTTGTTGAATCAGATAAGAGGAAATCAGGAAATAAAAGGACTAACAATTAAAAAGAAGAGTATAAGATGCAAGCGTTCGCCAATGACATGGTATATATTATTGAAGAACCTTTTAATTCAGGACCCAAATTATTGCAGGAGATAGAGGAGTTTGGCAAAGTTGCTGGTCTAAAAATAGATAAGAAAAAAACAAAAATAATAACAAAAAAATCTTACACAACAAGATAGGGAATTGGAGAAGCTATTGGGAATTCAGGTAACAAAAAGAGATGAATACTTAGGGATCTGGATGACAGCAAAATGCTCCTCAATAAAAGATGAGAACTACATTAAATTGATACAAAAAATTCAAACAGATTTGGAAAATTGAGCCAAATTAAAATTTTCTTTAATTGGGAGAATAGCCACTATAAAAATGAATGTATTGCCAAAAATCCTTTACTTATTTCAAACTGCTCCAATAAAATTAAGAAAAAAAAATTATACATACTTGAACAAAACAATTTTGAAATGTATCTGGAACGGTAAAAAGGCTAGGATAAAAATAAAACTGTTACAAGATAAAAGAAAGAGAGGAACTATATCATCAAGCGGTGGCGGTAACATGGCTAAGAGAATGGATATTGCTGAATAATAAAAGAATATTAACCATAGAGGGCCATGATCTACAGGTAGGCTGGCACACTTTCATCTGGGAAGGAAAACACAAATCACATAAGTACTTCCAGAGACAACACGTGAGGGGAGCATTATTAGAGGATTGGATGGAGATCAAGAAAAAATACTATATTAAAACTCCAAAATGGATATTTCCTATGGAAGCAACAATCTACCCGAATGTTTTTGATTTAGACAAAAAAGTGTCCTACAAAGATCTATTGGATGAACAAAATAATCTTAAATCAAAACAAGATTTGGCTTTGATTGGTGGCCGTACCTGCAAATTCAATCTAGGTATAAAAAAGATCTGTCACAATATGGATTTCAACAAGAATATCAAGAACTGGATAAAATCTTAACAGGAACTGAAGATAAAATGATATAAAAAATTTACAATTGTTTATTAAATGTGAAAATGGATGAGGAAATAGTAAAAGAAGTAATGGTGATTTGGGCTCAAAATTTTGGTTATACAATTGAATTGGAGTACTGGGAGAAAATTTGGGATCAAAATTGTAAACTCACAATGGCAGCATCTTACAAAGAAAACATCTATAAAATGTTATATAGATGGCACCTACCTCTGGCAAGATTGGCGAAAATGTCTCCAAATATAACAGCTAAATGTTGGAAATGTAAACACGATCAGGGGACATACTACCACATGTGGTGGACATGCCCAGAGGCAAAAATATATTGGAGAAAGATTCAAAGGTGGGTTGAGGAAATCATAGAACAAAAAGTAGAACTAAAACTGGAACTGTTTTTGTTAGGGATTATAAAAGGAAAGGTAAACAAAAATAATCAATACATTATACTTCATATAACGACAGCGACTAGAATTACCTACGCCCAACATTGGAAATCAGAAACAGCCCCTACAAGCACAATGATAATTAAGAAGATATTAGAATGTGCTGAAATGAACAAATTAACATTGGAAATACAAGACAGAGAGGAAACGGAATACTACAAAATATGGAACAAATGGTACAATTGTTAGTAAAATTAATAGATAACGGTATGATAATAGTAAACCAAAACATGTATGAATATTTGTATTTATGTATATAGACATATGGAAATAAAGTGATAGGTTGATATAGCTAGACAAGATGTTAGACATTAAGAAGAAATTATATGTAGGATTTAGGAAATATAGGAACAATATAAGTTAAAGAGTAAGGGTTATAAAAACAAAGTATGTACATCGATACGGTACACTGCAAAATGAATTCTATATGGTATATGGTGTTATGTTATGCTATGCTATGCTAGGCTAGGCTAGGCTAGGCTAGGCTAGGTTAGGTTAGGTTAGGTTAGGTTAGGTTAGGTTAGGTTAGGTTAGGTTAGGTTAGGTTAGGTTAGGTTAGGTTAGGTTACGTTGTTTTTGTATGTGTTGTTGTTTTTAATGTTGTTTTTAAAATTGTATAATAAAAGCTATTAGAAAAAAGAAAAAAGAAAGTAAACCTCTTTTCTATAACCTTTTGCTCTTTCCACTAGCCATCTTATACAAGCTATCTGATCTCATTTATTTCCTTTTCTGAAACCTGCCTGTTTATTTAGCAAAAAGCAAAATCTGTATAATTTTCTTTTGAACAAAATCAGATGGTTGTCATGGCCTTCTTTTAGACATGAGTTTGGAGTTCCTTCTCTAGCTGTCTTCACTCCTGTTGTTTATTACTTAGCTTCTTCCCCCACTTTCAACATTATTGATATCTCCTAGTTATTTCCCAGCTCGATTATTGCAATATGATTTACATGGGGCTGCCCTTCAAGACTATCTGGAAATTACAAGAGGCCAGAATGCTGGCACATGAAATTTTGGGCACTACACAGTTTGCCCATATTATGCCACCACAATGGGAACCGCACTGGCTTCTAGCTTTCTTTTAGTGCAATTCAAGATACTAGTTATCACCTTTAAAGTCCTAAATGGCACAAGGCGAAGATACTTGCAGAATCACTTCTCCTTGAGGAAATCCACTTGGTCCTCTAGATCTGACACAGTGGGTAGGTCCAGGTCCCTTCCCTCAAGTGTTGCCATGTAGCGGGACTAGCCAACATACCTTTTCAGTAGTAGCCTCTGCCCTTTTGAACTTCTTCTTCTTGAGATGTGGCAGATTTTTTCCTACCCTCATGACTTTCTGCAAAGCTGTCAAGACCTGCCTTTCCTGCAAGTCTTAGGGTGATGTCACAGGTCCACAGTTGTTACAAATACAGCTGTGTAATGGCTGCTGTGTTTGGATGCCAACAATAGGAAGGCCAATAGGCAGTTCAAAAATGTAAAAAATAAAAATAAAACGTACTTTGATTAGTTTTATGCTTTTTTACTGTTTTTATTTTTGTATTACTATCTATGATAAGACATACAGTAAGATGGACACCCAAACAGATCTTTTAAATAAATAAATAAGAGTGATATCACTAGCACCTCCCAGCTGCGGTGGCCTAGAGGTGGAGCTCTTGCCTCATAATCAGGAGTTTGTGAGTTCGATCCTAGGTAGAGGCAGATGTAGGGTCTCCTGCTTGGGCAGGGGGTTGGACTAGATGACCTGCAAGGTCCCTTCCAACTCTGTTAATCTGAACCTCAGACTCCTATGGAATCATTCTCATTCTCATTCAGCATTTTGATTACTAACATCTCCCATCATGTCATGGTTGTCCACTTCTGTGTATTTGTTCAACTGCCATGCATTGTTTTTGGTACATTTCCAGGTTTAGAATGCAGGTGTGCAACATTTTAGAACAGGGTAGGTGGGGGGTGGTGTCTTTCTCTAAAGTGTAAAGACAACTTCAACCCAATTCACATTTGTACAATCCATATATAAGCAAGAGAGGAGGTTTTGCCCTTTATATTCTGAATGTAGACATTCATTTAAAGTTCTTTTGGCTAGGCACATTTCTGGAACAACTGGTTATTTAAAAGACTTGAAGACGTGCTCCTTTCGTCTCTAGCTTTTAAATATGTAGAATTATTGGATTTTTTTTAAAAAAAGCAAAATGCTCAATCCTAGACAAAGTAAATTCAGTATGTACAAACATACTGTACTTCATGATGTATGTTTGACATCCAATGAACACACGAAGGTGTTTGGGATTGACTTTCAAAAAAAAATCATTGAGAACCATTGACAGAGCTGATACAATTCTCAGAAACTGCAGTGAAGATAAATGCTTTTTTTTCTTTATTATGTTTGGGAATTTTGTGACTCTTATGTGAAATTAGAATTGAGGATTACCAATTGGTTATTTAAGAGACTTATAGATGTGCCTTCAAATAGTGGAAATGAATAACAGTTATTTTTTTACACATACTGTAGATTTATGAACCACACATTCACTGACTTCCCATGTTAGCATAATTTGCATTATATTGCTTTTACACTAACTTCTTAACACAAGATTATTATAAACAAAACAAACAACAATACACCAAATGAAAAAGAGTAAGAAAATATACAGAGAAAATGTGTCTAAGATTTTTTTAAAAAAACTATTTATTGATTTTCTTCTAAAAATTATATTTTTGACATGAGTTAATTTATCTTTGGGAAAACCATTAAATTTAGTATCTGAAAACCTGAAGACATAAATTACTACCAGTATTCTATTTTTTCCAATAGCAGTATTTCTGTTGAGATACAGTTTTAAAACATAAAAAGGAAAAGAAAATGTAAAATGTAAAATGCAATTATACATATTTGTGTGCATGTATGTTTGTGTGTGAGAGAGAGAGAAAAGGAGAGAGAGAAGGAGAGAGAGAGAACATTTATATTTTATATAACTTACTGACTGGATGAATACATGACAAGATTAAGAAATGAAAAATAAAATAACCATAGAAACTATAGCAGCAGCTTTCACTGTGTCTCAGCACTCATTATATTTTCATGTTGTTTATTTATTTATTATTCATATTGCCAAGGCCGCCCATTTCATCAACAAGCATGCAGAATTGAAATAAAGATATACAAACATCAAGCCAAGCAGAAGCGGTTTATCCTAGTCCAGATACTAGTCAGAATATGTCAAGCATGCTCACCTGCCAGCAATTTTTTTTCACATGTTACTTTTATCAAGAACTAACAAGCCACAGCCAGGAAATATATGTTTACATCATGCCTTTATTACTTTATAAGTAACTCAAGGAGGCAAGCACACCTAATACTCCTTCCTCCCCAAGCAACAATCCTGTGAGGTTGGGCTGAGAAACAGTGACTGGCCCAAAGTAACCCTTCCGGTTTTTCATGCCTAAGGTGAGTCTATAACTCACAGACTTCTAGACCAGGAGTTAATTAATTAACTACTACACCAAAGTGGCTAATCAAATATGATTAGCAATCACAATAAGGATGTTTAAAACAACAAATCTTTTGTCTATTATGTAAAATAAGAAAATGTAAAGGCATGGTAGGAAGTGACAAAATAGATATGGAAAATTGTGAATTCTCCACTTGAGTTGCAGCATGCAGTTCATTTTCATTAATGTTGTGATTAGTGATGAAAGGCGTTAAATAATTGTATACACAAAGAGGCTGATAGCACAGAAGGCTGATAGCACAGAATTTTCATAAATTATAGATTTGCTAATCTGTTAAAGTAAACATTAACACTCTTCTTATATGTTTATTGTGTAAGAAATTCACACACACCGATCTCAATTTCTGATGCTGATATTGACTTCAGCAAAGAGAAAAGCCTCAAGTTATTGGAAAAGGAGGAAGGTGGCCGACTTACAGGGTAAATCATATATGAATATGAAAAGCCTTAAAAATACAATGAAGAGACAGACAAGGTACTATTAAAGGTATCTAGGAATCCAAAAAGTAAGCATTAGTGGATATATCTATCTCTCTTTTCCAGTCTCTGCTACTACTTCTAATTAACCAATTGAGTATTGCTGATATTGACTTCCTGATGATGTCAATAATTGAAATTTCAATTTGGTACAAGTCTATTTGGTACTTTCATAGAAATCTGAATTCAGAGTCTGAATTTTACATATGCATACATGTAGAATATTTTCAATCCCATGGGGAAAACCAGGATACCCTTCAAAATATTAATTGAATAACTAACTCAAGAAGGTGATAATTCTGTTGAAATGTAAGTATTAAAATTTAATTATTTTATTTAAGTTGGTTTTCAAAAAAAATTGGCTGTCTTTAGAAAAAATGGAGAATGTACCTCTAGCAAATATCTTTTCCCATAGAAATAAGAATAAGGATGTTCATATCCAAGAATGAGAAAGATTATGCTTGCTCAGTCATTTATGGTATTTTGTAGTTGAACTATAATTTATAAAATCAGATGCTTTTGCTTATTGGACTCAAACTATTAAAACATAGAATCTGAGTTCCCTGAAGGGACACATTATATGAACCTAAGAGAAGTTAGTAGCTCAGTTAAATGATAAAACATGCAAGGAAAATCTAGTTAGGGGTGTAAAATGAATCAACCATACATCATTCTGACAGGCCCTCTAGCTATATAAAAGAAAAACATAGGGTTTTGTAATAGATATGATTAAAATGATACAAGAGAGACTGATATGTCACAGCCTAGTGCTGAGCAAGACTGAAAATATGTCAAAGGGCAGAGAAAAGCCTCAAGTTATTGGAAAAGGAGGAAGGTGGCCAACTTACAGGTAAATCATATATGAATATGAAAAGCCTTAAAAAATACAATGAAGAGACAGACAAGGTACTATTAAAGGTATCTAGGAATCCAGAAAGTAAGCATTAGTGGATATGTCTATCTCTCTTTTCCAGTCTCTGCTACTACTTCTAATTAACCAATTGAGTATTGCTAACAGACTATCATACTAATACAACTGAATCCTGATAGTGGTAAGAAAATTCTTCTTCCTAGGACTGTGATGGCAAACCTATGGCACACGTGCCACAGGTGGCATGTGGAGTTATATCTGCCAGCACAAGAGCAGTTTCCCTAGCTCAGCTCCAGCGTGCATGTGCGTGCTAGTCAGCTGATTTTCGGCTCGCACAGAGGCTCTGGGAAGGCGTTTTCAGCCTCCAGAGGGGCGGGGGAGGGCATTTTTGCCCTCCCCAGGCTCCAAGAAAGCCTCTGGAGCCTGGGGAGGGCAAAAAATGGGCCTACCGGGCCCACCAGAAGTCAGGAAATGGGGCAGCGGGGAGTCATGCGTGGGGAACGGGGCAGCATGGGGGGGTCACATGCACATGCGCTGGGGGTTGGGGCACGTGGGGGGCATTGAATTATGGGTGTGGGCACGGATATGCGTGCGATAGCACGCGCGCGCGCGCTTTCAGCACCCGAGGGAAAAAAGGTTCGCCATCACTGTCCTAGGATGTACCAAGCTTACCTAAAAGCCTTCTAAATAGCAGAAAACCTACTTCTAGAAAGTAACAAAGTCACAATACCCTACAAAACATGTAGGTGGCCATTCCTTGAAGTGTTTTCCTGTAATCTTATGTGGGAATGACCTCATGAGACATGGGAAAGAGCCACAGTGAGGAGAATGATATGATAGGTCATTCATCCACAGCAAGAACGTAGCAAGGGACCTTGCCTAGTTTCTTGGGCTGCAAATTTGAAGGGGGACAAATGTACTATTAGTGTAATCTTACCATAAAGTAGAATTCATTTATCTCAGTGTATTTCTTGTCTGAACTACTATGCAAAGTTGACATGTCTAGGAAAAATCGATCTTTGCAAATGTATAATCTTTGCAAATATTCTCTTCTATTAGTACCCTGCCAAGCGTATGGTCCCAGCATGAGCAGTGTTAAGGATGCACTTCATGTAGTGAAGGACACAGTTGTCAAACAATTATGCCAGATGCCCTGGCACCATGAAAACCTATTAGAAACAGCAAAATAGAAGCTACGGCACCCAAATGAAAAGCTAAATGCTTTCTTATTTTTAAATATTTGGATTTTAAAATCGAAGGTAGATATGGGAATATTTCAATAAATCATTGTAGCTTGACTGGATTATCGTTCTCTCATGTGATTATTATACCTTCTATTTTCATCCCATTCTACAAAAAAAAGCAAATTTGTGTGTTTTAGAATGTTCTCAATTGAATGTCTGATCTCAGATTGGTTCAAATAAACAGATTTCCCTCAAATCTCAAGTCACAGAGTAAGTTCAAATGACATTTGAATCTCCCATTCAAATTGAATCAAGATTTATTTGCAGAATTCTAATGGATTTTTTTTTTAAAAAACTTGCTCCTGTAGTAAACTTCAAACGTTAAGTTTAATAGTACTACTAAGCTTTCTTTGGGTATTCATGAAGAAGAATCATGGCTGCAAAAAAGAAATGAATTTTCTAATTTTCAGTTTGACATTCTCGAAGGGAGAGTCTTTAAAAGAGAAAATATTTATGTGAATATGGCTATAATCAAGAACTGCATGAAATCAGTCAGATTCAAATATATTGTAGCTGTAATGTATATTTCTCACATGATTATGTAAAAGTATAAAAATGGGAGAATACTGTATGTATATGAAATATATATATGTGAAATATATTAAATATATACCAAATGGAGTAAGTTGCTTGTTTTGTAGGACAACATTTCTTCATCAAAAGCAATCTAACCTATAGGCTTCATTTATTTTTGAATGTACTCAGTAACAAATTTTACTCAGTGCTAAAATATTTATAAAGATAAAGTACTGAATTACCAGATGATTATGTTTGAGATGAATATGTGTACAGTTCCCCACCACACAACACACATACTCAATGATGTAATTTAAACTTCATAGTCAATTGCTTGAAATATCATCTACAGTTGCCTGAGCAATGGGAATTAAACACTTTAGTCCTTGTCATTTTAATGACTTTTCATCACATGTCCATTAATTATTATCCCCCAATAGGCTCATGGCTCATTTATTGCACAGGATTTAAGCTGTAGGCATGAAAAAAGCACATACCTATTAACCATCTATGATATATGCAGAGCAACAAAAAAAGGATTTTAATCAAGTTTACAATTTGTAAATCTGAGTGACACTTTGAAAGTGGAAAGCAAAATAAAGTACAAAATAAAGCTACTAGCTCAATAATTTTAATAAATACAATTCAAGTTATGTGTTACCTACAATACAATATTTCTAATACAGTAATATTATTTAGTATATACCTTTAGCTGAAAGTGGCCACTGTTATACTGATGGGAAATAGCTGATTCACAGACATCTGTGTGTCTGTGACATCAGGCAAAATGTAAAATTTCTTAGCACAAAATTCAATTTTCCTTTGACAGGTCTTGTATTTTGAGCTACTCTGAAAGTTCTGTGTATTTTTTTAAGGCATTCACTCCAGTAAAAATTAAACTTATTGTACTCCTGTCCAACTATTAAATTACAATTGACAGCCCTGGAAGCCATCTTTTTCTTTGGACCTTCTGGGCTGCCCCATTTAGTGCCTGGGAAAACAGGAGGGGGGATTTCAAGGAGTGAAAGAATTAGCCATAACAACATTCCTTTCTCTGGGAGTCAAGGACAATCAGCCTGCACCTGGATGGGAGTGACTGGAGGTTTGTCTCCAGTTGGGAGGTGAAGTAATTGGATCGTGTGATGGACATCTGGGTGCAGGGGATAGAACTTTAACTTTCTTTTGAGTGGGGAAAACCGGAAGCTTTCAGATTCGGGTTTTCCCAGATGTGCCAATATGACATCTACAATAAAATAGAACTTTGAGGAACTTCAAGCCTCGGAGTCTTCTTTCGTTGGGGGTGTTACTTGGGACCCTGACAACAATATTGTTGTTCCCAGAAGTTTTGTACTTGCATCAAAATTATTTAATCAGCTTTTGAATACTAGTCTTACAGATTTGTAAAACTAGTATTCAAAAAGTCTGAGTAATTCAGATAATTAATCTGAATTACTCAGAATTGATTTATGGACAGTATTTCAATTATGAGCTGTTAAATGGAGATATTTAGATATGAAAAAAGGAGAAACACAGTAGATGTAATTATCTATTTTTTCATTATTGGTCTAGTTATGAATGATTAGAAAAATACCGTGGTCACAGGAGTCTTCCAATCTTCCTTTCCATTTTTAAAAATAAAAATGACCCCAAAGCAGTTGGCTGATGAATTCTTGGAATTGAAACCCAGACACATTAGAGTTGCTATTGAGAAACATTGCTCTACACAAAGAAAACCTCCAGAATGGTCCAAGGGAAGGAATGGGAGCTCTGATTGGGAAAACACTCTGGCATCAGGGCAAAAAACAAAACAAAACAAAACACTAGGTGGTACTGATGTGGATTTGGAGCCCAGGTCAAGCTGATTAAACTTATTAAATTTGTGAAATATCTAGATAATGGATTAAGTAAGATTTTGGACCAATTAAAAATTCTGAAATAAAGTGTATAAAGGCCTCAATGGCTTGAAAGGATTTTTAAAAAATTATGTGGCTGAGGATGGACTTGAACCTGGGTCCTGCTGATCCAAATCCAGCAGTTGAAGCTCTCTAGAGTCAAATTACCTAAGGGATGTGATTATTACGCTATGGCATATATACAGTGTGTGTGTGTGTGTGTGTGTGTGTGTGTCTGTATGTACACATACACACACATACACACACATACACACACATACACACACATACATATATTGTCAGATCCCAAAGAGTGATACTGCCATTCAGTTGAGAGAAGGAGGGCCTTGGGTTTGATTTATTAGCATTGCCTGTGTCAACTTACAACTTATACCCTGGCACCAAGCATCTTGAGATCTCTTCACCTTTGGAGAAGGTTTATGAGGGGCAATGTGGGATGTTTCACTTTAATGGATAACGGAAGATAGTCAGAGAAATATACAAAGGTGAGTCAAAACGTAATGCCATTTTCTTTAGGACAGGTATAATTACTAACACAGGAACATGTAGCATACATCAAAATGAAGCTGGTCCTCTGTGGATCACATCCCTACTTCTCAACATAGTCACTATTTCTCTCAATAGCAAGTTTTCACTTTCTCGTCACTGGAATAATGTTTGCCTCTCAAACCCTCTTTCATGGGGCCGAAGAGATGATAGTCTGAAGGCGCTAAATCTGGTGAGTATGGAAGATGCGATAAAGTTGTCCACCTGAATGAGGCGATTGTCTCCCTTGTCCTGATGCTTGTGTGTGCTCAAGGTGTCATTCTGGTTGATTTCTTGCCAAGAGGAGAAACAATAAACTCTGAGGCCTACATTGAGACCTTGAGGAGGCTCAGAGCAAGAATCCAATGAGTGAGACCCAACTTGCCAATCAACAAAGTCCTCCTTCTGCATGACAATGCTCGACCACACACAAGCATCAGGACAAGGGAGACAATCGCCTCATTCGGGTGGACAACTTTACCGCATCCTCCATACTCACCAGATTTAGTGCCTTCAGACTATCATCTCTTCGGCCCCATGAAAGAGGGTTTGAGAGGCAAACATTATTCCAGTGACGAGGAAGTGAAAACTGCAGTGAAGAAGTGGCTCAAAGAACAGTCAACAGAATTTTACGAGACAGGGATACATGCTCTCATTCGAAGGTGGAACATTGCTATTGAGAGAAACGGTGACTATGTTGAGGAGTAGGGAAGTGATCCACAGAGGACCAGCTTCATTTTGATGTACATCAAAATGTACATGTACAAAATGAACATGATGTACATGTTCCTGTGTTGGTAATTATACCTGTCCTAAAGAAAATGGCATTACTTTTTCACATCATATATATATGAACCTTTTCCCACTCTTTGTACTTAACCATGTGTACCTGGAATACAGTTTTCTCATATTTGTATGATCAATAACTGTCTACTACTATAGAATACTATCAAATTACATTCCAAAAGCAATCAGACTTATTGTCTTTCTGTTTTTTTCCCACCAATAACAAATTGTTGTATTAAACTATTTCTCTTTTTACTTAAAAGCTGGTCAAAGATTGTAATAAAAGGTATTTGATTTGATTTACAGAACATTATTGTGTATAGTCCTAGGTTGCATGAAGAACTGGACTTATTTTTCAAGTAAATATACATAGAGCTCCCCTCTAGTCCTCACAAAGAGCCAAAGAGAACAAGGGGAATGGAGTTCACAGATGTGGAGAGGGTGAGTTCACCATTCATAACCTTAACATGATTTCAAGCTAGGTGAGTGGCCAGCAATAACAACAACAGTTTTGTTGTTCAGAAGACATTCTCCAGTTTATTCAAGAGTGGTTAGTTGTATGAAATAATAAATGCTTTTGATGGGGATGCACATATCTAATTGTATTAAAAGACAAAAATTGTAATGCGTTGGAAATACACTACAAGCTGCTTATAGACATTTGGGAGTCAGACAGCCTATTAAAGAAGAGTATTCAGGTATATATGTGCTTGATGCCAAAAAAAACCTCTAGCAGAAATCGAAAAGATTCTTATGGGACTGTTATCTCTTTTCTATTTATTTTATTACTATTTCAGAATAGGCAAATGTGGTAGCCTAAGAAATTAATTATAGTATGCAAACTTCATGCAAATTAAACCTTAGAAGTTTGGCTGAAAAAAATATCACAAATCTACATGAATAGAGGACTTGAATTTTTGAAATAAACCATTTCTAATTTTCTTATTATATCGTAAGTTTATACAGCTTTTGAACCAGAAGTAGTAAAAAGCATGTGTCAAACTGTACACAACAAATGGCAGAAAGCTACTGTAGCTTTCTGTTCAACGTCCTGGTACACTGAATGTACTTTTCAGATGACATCCATAGCAAAAAGAAAAATGTGATTGAACTAAAATATTCAATATTTATGATTTAAAGAGTCAGTGACAATCTTCCTGAAACAGTTCCCTGTGTGATATTGATGATCCCATCTTCTTCTGCTGAAGGATGTATACTTTAATATGCAATTTCCATATTAACAGTAAAATGATCTATGCCTATATTTACAATAAAAACATATACTATATAAATGCAAAAACATTACTCTGAATATTTGAAAATAAAAATATATTTTATCACCCAACTGTTACATTATTTTCAATGTAAGTTTAGGCAGCAATGTCATCTTAATCTCACAAAAGAAGTGATGGCCCAGAGATTGCTGTCCCATTCTAAGGAACTGTACCTAAAAAATAACAAGAGATGATTGATAAATATTGCCTTCATGTGCTTTCCCTTTTTCCAATATATGCAATAGTCAAAGCCAGCTTGAATAAGATTTTAAATTTTAAGGGTGGCACAATTTAGCTCTTAAAGAGGGTCCCTGAATGAAACGGGCAATTTAAAAATGAGATAGATAGATAGATGATAGATGATAGATGATAGATGATAGATGATAGATGATAGATGATAGATGATAGAGGATGGATGGATGGATGGATGGATGGATGGATGGATGGATGGATGGATGGATAGATAGATAGATGATAGATAGATGATAGATAGATGGATAGATGGATAGATGGATAGATAAAAAGATAGAAAGATAGAGAAAGATAGAAAGATAGAAAGATAGAATGATAACTTTGAGCATCCAAGCACAATAAAAAAGTGATTGTAACTAAAATTAGACATATCCAATTTTTATAAAGGACCTTTTACTCAAACTGAAGAAGACAACAGCAAAAATAAATTTGGGGTGGGGGATGTTTTATGGCAATAGAAATATTCTGGAAAGAAATCCGTGCTGTTGCTGCTGTTCTTCTCATTGCTGTTGCAGTTGTTATTTTCATTATGTTACAAGAGGCATATTCATGAGAGGCAGTGGGAGTATCATAACAGTATCACTAAAGTGCAGATGAAATCCCAAGAGTGATATTTTGCTAAGGAATATAAAGAACATAGATGATTAAAAGCAGTAGTAAGGCTCATCAGGCTCCCAAAAGAAGAACACTGAAAATTCCATAAGGCTGCTTTGGCAATGTGAACTTTGTGAAAGTGTGATGGAAGGGAATTGCAGAAGGACTGAGGTGATGTCATTAAAAAACAGCTGGAGATGCCTAAAGGGATTTGTTTAATTCTGGAGCACAGCAGGGACACATTTAAATTGGGTTTAGGCTGAGATAATGCTAATGTTAGAGATAATACTAATTTTTAAAAACGTTGTGCCTGTTTTCTAGCATCTGATTTTGCAGAGGTACTTTAGAAGAGACTAGCTACTAATTAAATTTTGTTAAAACAACATTTGCAGAAAGGTAACTGATATATATCAATTTCCCACAAGTTGTCTTTAAGTTACATACAGATATTGACAACTGTAACCAATTTTTGTTTTGAACATTCATTGAGATCTTGCTTGCTAAATACAGTAAGTTAAATAACAAGTTTCAGCTTCAACATATCTGAGAGGTCCAGAATAGGAAGGATACTCTGTACATTGGAATATAGGTACTGTGTGTATAATTCCTCATTATGTATTATCTATGATAAAAACAAAATTAAAGGCATCTGTAATTATTTGCTAGGCATTAGACTCATCCTCAGATACATCTCATTAGCAAAAAATATTTGTGCCCAAAGGCTATTTTTCAAGAATATATCTTAATTGGGCTTATATAGTGTTCAAAGTGAGGCAGCAAAATAATTCTTTGGGGACCCAAGATTCTTAGTATGATTTATACACCAACTATTAAATTCCCCAAGTTCACATTGAAAAATAAAGCCACAATAATCAGTTACATTTTTTTAAGTTTCACTGCAGCAATATATTTAACAGAAATTGTAGAGCCTGGTGTAATTGCTTATAATTAGTTTTCAAATCTAATATGAGGCTTGGAAAGGTGAATATTAACCCTCTTTATACAGATGTAGATAAGGCTATATGAATATATAATAACATGCTCACCTCATAAAGCAGAAAGATAAACTGTTGTATAAAGTTAAGGTGAACATACCGTAACTGACTTGTTTATTTATTTTAGCATGGTATTTATTGCTTTCATGGACATTGTGCTATATTGAATTATAAACTAGCTGTAAAGTTTCCATTGCTTATACTGTATGATGCTTGGAACAGTAGGAGCAATAGTGATGGAGTATAGCAGAGCTGTCAAACTCCCGGCCCACGGGGCAGATGCGTCACATGCTGGCCATGCCCACGCCCAGTTTAGCAAAGAGGGGGGAAAAATCCCAATATGTCACATGACGCCGTCATGACGCCATCAGTTTGACACTCCTGGAGTAGAGGGAAAGAAAATCTGTCTGTTTTCTGTTGTACTTGACATTGCTCTGGCACTGCCACATGTCAGACACTAGAAGGAAGAAGAGAAAACCACCTTTTAATAGATGTAAGATTAAGAGTACATGAGAAATGAGTGAGAAATAAAAATAAAACCATTGTTGTAGACTGAAAAGTAATTAGAGTAAGTCAGGATGCCAAAGTGAATTAGCAGCTGCTATAAATTACCATCCAAGTAAATTTGGTTTTGTGGGGAAGGCCCTGGATTAACAGCAGGGGAACCTGAGGGACAGAATCCAGCTGAGTGACTTGGGCCAGTCATTCTCTCAGCCATAGAAAGAAGGTGTTGACAAACTTTTGCCAATGTAATCTAAAAGCTTGCATAAAATGATAAAGAGTGGTAGATAATTGTTAAATATATTCTGCTCTTCCCACTCCAGATATCAAATGTTATTTGTGAACCTTCCTTTCATACCTATTCCCTACTTCAAACTGTGGTTCAGATCATGTTCTAGTTTGAATTGTAACAAATTAAAATTGTGTTTTATCACTTCACCACTAAAAGCTCAAATTAATTATTTCGTTTTGTCTGTTGATTATAATATTTTATATTAAAGTTGACACTAAAATAATGACAGTTGCTGTATGGTTTCAATTTTCCTTACGGTGTCAGTTTTCACTGTCAACATCAAATATGAACCTTTCCAAGCACAGATATATGAAGTTTACCATAAAAATATGATTATAAAAAAGGAGACTTAATAGTAGTATACTAGTAACTGTGAGAGGGATCTTGGACCTAGTGGACAATCACTTAAATATGAGCCAGCAGTGTGCAGCAGCTGCCCAAAAAGCCAATACAGTTCTAAGCTGCATAAACAGAGGGATAGAATCAAGATCACGTGAAGTGTTAATACCACTTTATAAGGCCTTGGTAAGGCCATACTTGGAATACTGCATTCAGTTTTGGTCGTCATGATGTAAAAAAGGTGTTGAGACTCTAGAACAGTGGTTCCCAACCTTTTTGTGATTGAATACCACTTGGAGGTCCCGTACAGTCGCCGCGTACCACCTGGTTCCAGAGAAACTAAATTCGATCAGATATCACTTTATTTCCATAATTGTACCGTTCCTTTTTTGGCCCCGCGCATCCAGCAACTGGATTCTCGGGCTGCTGGGACCAGGTGGGTGGCATGTGGCAACAGTTGTGTTAGGCAGTAAACATTTTTGTGAAGTAAAAAATAACTAACTAAAAATCGTTCATAACCCCGAAAGTGTTCGCGTACCACCTGGAAGGCCCTTGCGTACCACTAGTGGTACACGTACCACAGGTTGGGAACCACTGCTCTAGAAAGAGTGTAGAGAAGAGCAACAAAGATGATTAGGGGACTGGAGAATAAAACATATAAATAACGGTTGCTGGGATTGTGTATGTCTAGTTTGATGAAAAGAAGGACTAGAGGTGACATGATAGCAGTGTTCCAATACCTCAGGGTTGCCACAAAGAAGAGGGAGTCAAGCTATTCTCCAAAGCACCTGAGGGCAGGACAAGAAGCAATGGATGGAAACTAATCAAGGAGAGAAGCAACCTAGAACTAAGAAAAAAATTCCTGAGAGTTACAATTAATTAGTGGAACAACTTGCCTCCAGAAGTTGTGAATGCTCCAACACTGGAAGTTTTTAAAAAGAGATTGGATTACCATTTGTCTGAAGTGGTATAGGGTTTCCTGCCTAAGCAGGAGGATGGACTAGAAGACCGCCATCCAACAATGCAATGCAATGCAATGCAATGCAATGCAATGCTATGCTATGCTATGCTATGCTATGCTATGCTATGCTATGCTATGCTATGCTATGCTATGCTATGGTATGCTATGCTATTCATACACCTCTCTTTGAGAGGTCAAAAGAGAGATTACCACCACTGGCAACATCTAGTACAGTCTTCATTCAATGGGATTAATACAAACAGCAACATTGCTGACTAGAGTATTGACTTGGATGAGCTACCAGTATTTATTATAATTTCTATACTGTATCTGCAATGTGAATTAATTTTCAATTACTGCTCTGATATGCAGCTTCCCACTACCATCAGTTTGCTGGTTGCATCTCTAAAAGACCAATTGTTATATCTTTTGTTTCTGACTGTTTGGGTATGTGGCTGACTCAAGGAAGGATATTTATAGCATAGTTTGAAGACCTGAGGCATATATTCTGAAAATCAAAGAATTTACACTGGATGCAAAGAATTAAACTTGCTTGCTTGCTTACTTTTTTTATTTATGTCCTGCCTTTAGACTTTCAAAGTAAATTAGTCCTTCGACTAAGCCAAGGCTTTTCTGCTGAAATCCCCTCTGTAAATAACCCTCCTTGCATGTCGTCTCTAGCTGCTTGTCTTCAGCATCTTCAGTCTATTTATCTAATCATCTTCCAAATATATTTTTAATCTATCTCTATCATTGATGCTTAGTAGGTTAGAATCATAATACGGTAGTAAAATCAGTGGTGAAATCCAATTTTTTTTACTACCGGCTCTGTAGGCATGGCTTGGTGGGCGTGGTGTGGCTTAGTGGGTGTGGCTTAATGGGTGTGGCAGGGGAAGGATACCGCAAAATCTCCATTCCCACCCCACTCAGGGGGAAGGATACTGCAAAATCCCCATTCCCTCCCCACTCCTGGGGGAAGGATATTGCAAAATATCCATTCCCACCCCATTCTGGGGCCAGCCAGAGGTGGTATTTGCTGGTTCTCTGAACTACTCAAAATTTCCAGTTCTCCAGAACCTGTCAGAACCTGATGGATTTCACCCCTGATAAAATGTTTACAAAATAATGTTACATAACAATCATTAATAATTGAAGCTTGGATCAAAACAAAATAATCAAAAGCAATAAAATAAATATTTATAACTCAAAGTCTCTCTTTCACAGTTCTATTTTTAATGATCCTGAAATCTAACAAGGTAGGATCTGATTTCAAATGTCCAATAAATAGTGACAGTTATATCACAGTATAATCACAACTGTTATACCTTTGGGTGCGTCTTATACTCCAAATGTAGCTTTTTTGAAGCTTTTTTTTCAGCCCTAACAAGGTGCTAGCAATCTTCCCGGCTCTTCCCGGCTTGCATGCTTTTTTCATTGCTACTCGCTCCAAAGAAGGTTTTTTTAAGCCCTAACCAAGGGATAAAATAATGTGCTGAAGCTGACCAGACTAAGGATGCTAGCCAGATGAATACCTGGTAGGCAGATTCCCCCCCACCTATTTTCTTCCCCAAAAACTTATACTCCGAAAAATATGGCAATTCTTTCTAATTCTTTCTAATTTTACCTTTAAATTCAGCAAGCAAATCAAGAGGTTTAAATTAAGTGCAGCAAAATTGCCACATGCAAAATATATCTCATTAAATCTGGGGAGATTGGTTTGACTCACATGTGTAAGCAGTCCCATGTGATGCAGGAACATTCCACCAACATTTTTGTCAAACCAAATAATTTCTAAGAAAATAAGGGGAATAAACATGGAAAATGTAGATAGAAATAAAAAGTTGTATGGGACTTTTAAAAGAAGTAAAGAGGCTCAATATCTATATTTCAATTCTGCTTTTTAAGTTATGGTTGTGAAGAGATTGCTGCAGACTGTCAAGCATTTTCATGACCTAGAAAAACCATAGAAGCTATATTATGCAGTGCAGTTTCAATCCCAGAGGTATTGCTGATAAAATTATTGTCACCACTCACAAAAGTGATTTGTATGGACAAAAGTTATTACTAACTTTCCTTTCTAAAAGAAGTGAATTGATTGCATTGCTATTCAAGGATTTTTTTTTCTACATGAACTAGATATTTACAATTACAGGTAGTCCTTGGCTTACAACAGTTCATTTTGTGACCATTTCAACTTACAGTGGCACTGAAAAAAGTGACCTATGACTGTTTTTCACACTTACAACTGTTGCAGCATCCCCATGATCATTTGATCAAAATTCAGATGCTTGGCAATTGGCTCATATTTATGATGGTTTCAATGTCCCAGGGTCATGTGATCACCTATTGTAACCTTCAAACAAGCAAAGTCAATGAGGAAGCCAGATTCATCTAACAACCATTTTAGTAACTTAACAACAGCAGGGATCCACTTAACAACTATGGCAAGGAAGGTTGTTAAAATGGGGCAAAACTGAGTAACAACTGTCTCATTTAGCAACATAAATTTTGGACTTTTGAATTTGAAAACTACCTATATTAGGTAAAAAAATATTAAAATTTATTTACTGCATTTCATATAATTGACCCACAACAAACAACAAGCTTTGTTTTATAAAAACTGGAAAATGTATTTGTTTTTATAGTTTAATATTATACAAATTATTGAGTTCTCTCATATTTGCAATAAATACTATTCTATCTTCCCCTACAGGGATCACCCCCTTGAATCCTATAGAACTAGCTCATCACCTTTTCCTTTTTGAAGTGCTAAGTGCTAAGGAACTGTACAAGCCATAGTATTCATAGCACTCTATTGAAGCCAAAATGGGGCTTCTAAGGAACAGGTTAGGAAGACTTTTGTTGCTTTTGAACTTTGATGTTGGAGAAGTCTCCTGAGAATACTGTGGACAACCAAGAAAACAACCAGGTGGATTAGGGAACAAGTTCAGAGTTCTTATTTGAGGAACTAATGATCAGTTTCAAATTTTCCTATTTTAGACACACTACACAAAGACGTAGGTCTCTTGAGAAGGCTCTAGTGGTGGGGAAAGTGAAAGGAAAAAGAAGGATGACCAGCAGCAAGATGGATGGACCCAGTTACAGTGGTGATGAGTACACTGATGAAAGATATGATAGTTTGGATCAGAAACAGATACTCATGGAGAAAATGTATACATGTGGTCACTAAAAGTTTACAACCACTTGATGGTGCATAACCATTAAGATTGAGGGATTCCTGGTTGAATCATGTTAGTTTCAATCAAAGAAGTGAGAAAGATCTACTGTACTTAATAAAATATTTTTATTCTGATTATGAATTTCAATATAGAGCTGAATATATTATATATGTGCATTAATATGCATGGGTATAGTATATACTGTTTCTCATATCCTTTCCCAGTTACCCATAACTGAACATTTTATTTGATGAACAACTAAAATATAAATGTGCCAGATATTTTACATAAAAACAATGAGCATTTAAATGTTCTTCCACTTGTATTCACTGTAAATGTACAGCTGCTATATTATAAATGTAAGTGACAAGAGAAGACCTAACATATTTCCCATATATTATTCAACCATAATCTATACTTTACTTCATACAAGTACAAGTTCTTGTACTTGTTCTTTGGATACGCTTTAATGAATTAAATGCCATATCTGCTGTATATGTTTTTATAAGTTTCTTTGTGTGTCTATGTGTCCGCACATTTAAGGTCTGCATTGACTCCTGACAATTGCCCAGACAAAGTCACTGCAGCTTTCTTGGCAAGGTCCAGAAATGATTTGCTATTGCCCACTTCCTAGGGCTGAGAGAGAGGGACTGATCCAAGATCACCAAGCTTCTTTGTGCTTCAAGTGGGGCTAGAATTAATGGTCTCCCAGTTCGTAGCTTAATGACTTGCCCACTACATCAGAATGTCTTTCTGTATCTACTGCAGTTATAATTAAATGCTCATTCTTCAATGTTGCAAAAGTACAGAAGGGCCTTAAGGTCCCTTTTTATCTAGATGGCTTAAGGTTGCTCTTTTCTCAATCCGATGCTCATCACATGAGAGCAAGCATGATAAATGATAGCCCAAATACTTCCCTTGGCACCCTGTTCCTGCCAACCACTTCTTAGCAATGCTTTTAAATGAAACATTGAAAATATTATTTATAACGGGGCATACTATAGACATCATTTTTAATATTTTCTTTTTTTCTAGCAATACTTCTGGCCAAACATAGATCGAATAGGTATTCCTCCAATATAAAATAGAGATGACAGTTCAATTCTTTGTCTAGAAATACAACTATTTGTTTTATAAAGAGAAAACGTGTAAAATAATTCTAACTAGAGGTTATGTTGGGGTGCTATTTGATCACTTCTCATAATAAATGGATGTTTTATGACTGGCCGTTCCCGCTGGAGTACCTGTTTGCCAACTAATAATGTAATACAATGTCTTAAAAGTATGATAAATGGTTTAGAACTGTGTCAAGTACAGTAATTGTAGTTTGGAATTGACTTTGCTGAATTTTGGTGTACATTGCTGTGGTGGAAAGAAGTAATACAAAACCTTTAAATTGCTTTTATTCCTGCAGGCATACCTGAATAATATGCTCTCTTGTTTGCAGCTATTTAGGCTTGTTAAGTACCCTTTGCCATAGCAACAAAGTGTATCTATATGTAACAGTTCCCATGGCAAACGATATCATTATTTGTAGTTGCTTCCTTTGGAATCCCAAAGTAGATTCCTGGGTTAGTGAATATATGTTACTATGAGTAAATGTTTTGCAGTACAATCTTGTTAATACAAAAATATTTCATCAGAACCTCAAAGTCAATCTCTACTATGTACTTAGTTTCTAAGTTCAATTAGCTGAGCAATTATAGGTTGATGCCAAATTATAATTCTAAATTTATTTCACTTGCCATATATCCAGCCAACCAGCTACAATAGCTCTACCACTATAATAGTCTACACAAACTGTCTCCTACACCATATGAATTTGGGGTTATATTACTTTTTCTCCTATATGGTGATCAAAATAGGTTCAAATATTAATGGACTGTCTATTCTCTTCATATGACTAAATCATGGAAGTTAATCCACAGTTACATGGCAAATTATACAGGGCACAATGAAAGAAAACAGAAAGATTCTGCCATATCACTGAAAGCTTCATTATGCTATTAATTTATTTTATTTTCATTTATTTATAAAATGTATTTGCCACCCTCTCGCAGACATCATCAAACTATATTGCTCCTGTGGAGTTACTCAAGGATCAAAATTGACATATAAGAACATCTAGTAAGTAATTGGCTAGTCTGTTATTTCCATGAGCATAACATCGAAGCCCATGGCTGCATGCTCAATGCAAATTTCATTCATACTTTGAGAAACAGATTCATTTTTTAACCCACCAAAGTGCCACAAAGGAAGAAAAAGAGTCCATCTAATGTACTGAAATGATTGATACAGCTAGTCTAGCACTGTCACCCACAGACATGGGATAACATTTGATAGCACATAACATTTTCATAGAATACGAAGGCTATCTGTACAAGATGATTAAAAAGTGAGCAGGACAATCTACTCCATGTAAATGTACAGCCACAATTCTTACCCTGTAGGAAGCTATAATACTTATTTTCAAGAATCTGATCATATATCCCTCTGATCTCATGATAGCCCTGATTATGCTCCTTATATGTACTAGAGACGATAAAAAGTATATAGTTTCCAGCCACTGCCTTAGTAAGATCTCACATATTTGTTTCTCAGGTTGAAATTAAGCAAGTTTTTGGATGATTGCTTCTTCCATGAAGGATTGACATAAATGTAGCAGTATGACAGGTTATTTTCTTATTTTATATTGTCACATTTTCCTGCATTTACTTGAAGTTCTCAAAGCTTTCTGAAAGTTGATGACATTATTTTACTTTGACTCCTTTAAGACAGGGAATGTAATCTCATCAATTTTAGGGTTGGTTCATGATATCACTTTAACTAGCAGATAACTGTATCTGCAGCTTCTCTTTTAAGGACAAGATCAATTTTCAGAGCCTGTGGCTGCAGAAAGTGATAGCCTTGACAGTGCCTTTCTCAACAGTTTCTTGGTCTTGCTTGTTCTTCTGAAGCTGATTTTATTTTGGAAGTAGACTCATTGCTGCTGTACTGTTGTTTTATTGGGTATTTCCTCCCCAAATCCCCAAAACTTTACCCTTAGATTGTCTACTGTTGACCTAAGAGGTCAGTAAGGGATGTGCATAAGTGCACCAACGTGCCTATCATCCCGGTCCAAATGTTCCCTTGTATTTGTACCCATCTTATGTATTCGAATAATGTTATACTTATATATATTATCAAATACGTACTTAAATAAATAAATAAATAAATAAATAAATAAATAAATAAAAAATAAATAAATAAATAAATGTATTGTTCAATTTTGGTACTAATGCAAGGATGACAATCTTTTTCGCTTAAAGCCATCAGTTTATTATTATTACAACATGGTGGGGAATACTGAAGTTATCAAGATAGCCAATACATTCTTTGTAGCTGGAAATATTAGCAGCATAGTAAAAAGTCTCTTTGGGTTTCTAAAACTATGGAAGGAATATGATTATTTATTTTGTGGTTTGTACTTTAAACTTTACGACATCGGCTTTCTGTTTTTTATGTCATACAAATATATGTAAGGCAGAACTGTGGTTGAAAATATCAGTACATCTTCTTTTGCATGGAACTTTTCAAATGTGCATTTGAACTTTTCAAATGTATTGGGCTGAATTACCGAGAACCAGCAGAACCAAATGTTATTACTATTTTCAGTACAAGTAACAAACAGAAACAATACAACTTTTTCTGTTTCTAATAGAAAAATCTCATTTCCTTAATAACATCGAATATCACAGACTTAAATAGCTTGACTAAAGGGAAAAGTTAAGATAATTTATTAAATGTAATATAATATGCACAGCAATCAGTATGGTAAACATGCTGTTTTTATATTTTAAATTCAAGTTATTATCTTCTGAAGTTGTGAAAAACAACCACGAGTTTTATCTAAATTAGGTAAACATTGGCTTCAACAATAATTTGAATTTTCTGAGCCGGGAGAAGAGGGGCAGCCTAAATTAATCCGACAGGCAGAGTCTCCATCCAGTTTTACCAGGCAAAAGTTTAGAATTGGTCTGGCTCAGTGGGTTCCTGTTAGCCTCATGGGAGCATCACAAGTGCTTCTAGCCACTACTATTCTTACTTACTTGTCCCATTCTCAGTTAAGCAATCACCCTGGGCTTTCTTCCCTTTAGCCTTTCCCTTGTTCCCTGGGCTTTCTTTCCATTGTTTTATAGGAACCTACACCAATGGATCCGGATAAGCAAATGCATCAAGGCTACTCATGCAGCTCAAGGTAAAGTGGTAGCAGGATTCCACTGTGTGAGTCACCGGGCGAGTCAAGCAGGGACTTTTTCTCTTCCCTGGCCTTATGTTGGGTTGCCAACCAGAAGTTCCTGCAGACCAAGCTGGACTAGCTAGATAAACCGCTTGATAATAAACAGAGACTACATTCATCTATAGAGAGAATCCTTGTTCAATATGTGCAAATACTGTACAAGATATACAGCATGAGATTTTTAATGGCAGATAGGTTATGTTTTTGTTTTTGTTTCCTAATTACATTTTATTATAGCTACCAAAGAAATCAACACGAGGCAGACCCAGAAGAAGATGGAGAGACAACATCAAAGACACACTACAACAACATCAATTAACAATGGTTGAGTATGCCAGAAGAGCAAGAGTCAGAACTTTGTATCTCCCTTGACATCTAAAGCAGTAAAAGAGGAAGTAAAGAAGATCAAAGAAATATTTTTAACTGAAATACATTCTATTCACAACAAAATTATTTACTGTATTTCACTTTAGTATTACCAATATTTCTTTTCTATCTTCATTTTTTTCATTTTCGTACTCTTCTGCCACAGATAAAGAAATCAAAGTATTTTAACTCCTGTAATAAATGTGATATAGAAGGGACATTTTATCATATGTGTGATTTTTTTTTAAATGAACACACTGAAAAGAAATATACAGCATTATTTTTTTAAAAGAATAAAACGATTTGAAACTTTAGCTTTTTCTATTAGGAATATTTACAGAACATTTTTTTAAAAAAATTAATTAATATATATGCTGTAAGCTACAAGGACAAATTTGATCCAGCATGAAAAAAGAAATACTCAGTAAAGAATATCAAAGTGGAAACCAAATTGAGGCAATAAAAACAATAGCAAAATTAAAATCCATCCAGAGCAGACAGTTGACTAAAATTAGAATTACCAAGTTATAGTAGAATAGCATAATGGAAGTGAAGCTATTTTTTAAACCATTTTTTGTTTAAGCAGGTTTATGATCTGCTCATACTACCATGTTTCCCTGAAAATAAGACCCGGTGTAAGCCTCCATGCTGCTTGCTTGCTATCAGCTGCCATAGAAACGGGGAAGGGGGGAGGCTTAGGTATTTGGAGGGGGGAAGAGTGCTGAAGGGGATGTCTCCTTGTGTGTCTGAATAGGGAGGAGAAGGGAGGAAAGTTCTCATCATCTACTGTGCAGCTGAATGGACTTGTTTACAGCCAGCTCAAGGTAAACTGTGGATTAGACAGCAACACCACCAGATGGATTCGAAACTGGCTGACCAACCGCACTCAACATGTAGTGCTCAATGGAACTGCAATTACATGGAGGGAAGTATGCAGTGGAGTACCCCAAGGCTCTGTTTTAGGCCCAGTACTCTTCAACATCTTCATCAATGACTTGGATGAGGGGATAGATGGGGAACTCATCAAATTTGCAGATGACACCAAACTGGCAGGACTAGCCAAAACTCCAGACGATAGGCTCAAGATACAGAAGGATCTTGACAGACTTGAACATTGGGCACTATCTAACAAAATGAAATTCAATGGTGAAAAAAGTAAGGTTCTACATTTAGGCAAGAAACAAAATGCACAGGTACAGTATATGTGGTACCTTGCTCAACAGTAGTAACTGTGAGAGGGATCTTGGAGTCCTAGTGGACAACCATTTAAATATGAGCCAGCAGTGTGCAGCAGCTGCCAAAAAAGCCAACACAGTTCTCGGCTGCATTAACAGAGGGATAGAATCAAGATCACGTGAAGTGTTAATATCACTTCATAATGCCTTGGTAAGGCTACACTTGGAATACTGCATTCAGTTTTGGTCGCCACGATGCAAAAAGGATGTTGAGACTCTAGAAAGAGTGCAGAGAAGAACAACAAAGATGATTAGGGGACTGAAGGCTAAAACATATGAAGAACGGTTGCAGGAACTGGGTATGTCTAGTTTAATGAAAAGAAGGACTAGGGGAGACATGATAGCGGTGTTCCAAGGGGTTGCCACAAAGAAGAGGAAGTCAAACTATTTTCCAAAGCACCTGAGAGTAGAACAAGAAGCAATGGGTGGAAACTAATCAAGGAGAGAAGCAACTTAGAACTAAGGAGAAATTTCCTGACAGTTAGAACAATTTATCCGTGGAACAGCTTGCGTCCAGAAGTTGTGAATGCTCCAACACTGGAAGTTTTTAAGAAGATGTTGGATAACCATTTGTCTGAAGTAGTGTAGAGTTTCCTGCCTAAGCAGGGGGTTGGACTAGAAGACCTCCAAGGTCCCTTCCAACTCTGTTATTCTATTCTATTCTAACCATCCCGGCATACCAGATGGATGGTTCCACCTGAAGATGCACCCCACATGACATCCTGGGGGATTGGGGATTGGACATTCAGCCCGGGTCCTTGGGGGGAGGATTTGGGAATGCTTTCAATATGCAATTTTTGCACCTTTAGCCTCAGAACTTGCTTTCATCTTGTTGCTGTCAGTTCATGCTCAGTAAAAGTATCTTTCTCTATAAACATGGAGTTGGGGTTTTTCTTTCTTGGGTTATGAATGGAGGCACACCTGATACCCAGTCTTATTATCTTTTGGGCCCCAAAATAAGCACCAGGTCTTATTTTCAGGGGATATCTTACCCACTTACCTTAGGACCACCGCAGCTAGGCCTCCTACGCCACAACACCTGTCACACTGCTGCCTGACTTCTGTGGCTGCTTACGGCCGCTCATGGCCACACACCATGTGGTTCATTGCACTGGTGCTGCTGCTCGCGGTATCAACAATCAAGCTAGGGCTTATTTTCAGGATAGGTTTTATTTTCGGAGAAACATAGTATGATGTATACCACGGTGGCTCAGTGGTTAGTATGCTGGGCTTATCAGCTGGAAAACTGACAGACCAGGTTTGATGCCCAAGCACCACATGACAGTGTGAGTGCCTGTCCTCACCCAAGCTCTTCCCAAGCAAGCAATTTGAAAGCATGTAAATGGATATAGATTAATAGTAAGGTGACCAATTGTCCTCCTTTAGGGAGGACAGTCCTTCTTTTGTAAGTTCTGTCCTCCCTCGAAAAGTGTCCTCCTACATGTCCTCCTTTTCGATATTTGAAGACTAATCTGTTGCGCGTTATGTGACGTATTTGTATTTGACACGCCGATTCGTCAAGGCTCGGTACAGTGCGGTATAAGACGCAATTATGAGACGCATATGCTCCGCACGGGAGACCTTGAGAGAGAGCGCAGCATGCAAGTGGCTTTGTTTACTTCTTACCAAAACACGACACGGCACATACGGACACAGTAGACTCACGGCACGTTGGCAATTGAATGACTCATGGTAATTATTTCTTTCTCAGTGAATATTCAATTATACAGAGGTAAGTACAATTCACACTTTATTAATTCATTATCTATTTAATAATTTCCAAATATGTATAATTTTATTTACAAAGTCTCAGTTGTAATAATTAATTTTATTTATTCATAATGTGCTTGCATTGTTCGTGTAGCTTTATATTTTATTTTAAATTTTAAATTTCATTTAAGGGATGGAAAAATCAAAAAAGAGGAAATGCCATTTCAACAATCAATTCAGACTAATCCATTCATCAAGGATTACCTTGTTACTCATTGGCTAAGAAGGCTCATGATCAGCTCGTGATCAGCTCATGGACAATGCATGGACAATGTATAGCTTCCTGCTTTAGACAACGTGATTCTTGACTACGTGAGGCTTGCCTAGTCTTCGCTTATGTGCCAAAGATCATGTCCAGACTTCCTTAAGGAGGGGGCATTGTGTTGAGTCTGCATTCCTTAAAGGTGGTTTGCCAACAATTAAAGAATACACATTCCCCACATTAAGACAAAGTTTTTGTCTTAATTTTGAAACGACAACATCTTTGTTAATTGATGTTCATAATTTGGCTTAGCTTTTATGACCAATACAGTTGGACTTCAATGGCATTATCTAATCACAGTTTCATAAAGCTGAAACTGTAAACAGCATGGTAACAGACTTTTAATTTTTGTTACAGTCTATTTGTTCAAGATGATTAGTGGGTTCATTTATTATGTTTTGCTGATAACTCAATCTCCAAACAGATCCTCAAAACAATGTTTTTGTTTATAATTTTCAGTCATTGCTGAAAAGTATTGAAATACCGACTGTACAGAGTATATTGAAATGGCATTAAAAAAAGATTGAATCCAAACTTCGGCTAAATAGCATTTCTTGGATCAGAAAGGAAAAAAAAAATAGCAATTTTATCTAATCAATCCTTCAGCTTCTTATGTGCCTAAAATCTGTTTTGGTAAGTTACAACATCTATTGGAATAATATGACTAAAGAAAAAGTAAAAGACTCCCTGTGGATTTTACTCTGTTAGTTGTTGCCAACTATAGGGGGTGGTGCTCATCTCTGTTTCAAGGCCATTGAGCCAGTGCTGTCTGAGCAATAATCTGGTCAGCATGACAATGTGGAGCGCGGTTACCTTCCCACTGAAATGGTACCTATTAATAAGGTGATCAACTTTTTTACAATGAAAAGGAGGACAAATAAATTGAAAAAAAATCGTAAATAAAAGAAACATTTTATTCATTGCAACAATAATACACTATAATATGATATATGCATAATAAAAACATTTGTAACATTTTATATTGTAATTATGCTTACATGCCTGTAAATTATTATTTAAATGAGTACTTTTCCATTGAATTAATATTTTTGTCAATGTATCATCTTCTAACAATATATTGGAAATATCTGAACAAGAAATATCCTTCATATTGAATTTTATGGCAAGTGCTGCAGCTAGAGTATCAACATTCAATCTCGATTTCTCACTTGTCCAAAAATCATTGGCAATTGAAAAAACATTCTATTTGTATGTATTTTTTATTTTTAGAGAAATAAATATCTTCTTTCATTCAGTGTTATATTTATTTAAATATCTGTCACTGAAATATTACTACAACAGAGCAGTATTGCAACACTTCCTTCAGAGAAGATTTCATATTATATAGTCAACTGAACAATTTAATAGACTAGAGAAAGTATAGATCTTGATCTACCGAGATATTAGTTGGATATTCAGTAGTAAATAAGAAAGTACAGTATTTTTTTAACAAACAGTAACAAAAACACTATCTTTATATATATATATATATATATATATATATATATATATATATATATATATATATATATATATATATATATATATATATATATATATATATATATATATATATATATATATATATATATATATGGAGACCATAAAAATAAACAAAGACACAAATTTAGAACTGTTTTAAGGAATCAGTAGTGGCCGTTGTTCTAAATATCATATATATCGATAAAATACCATCAGATATGTTTTTGTATTTGAAATGGCTTATATTTTCTTTTGAACTGACCAATGTAACCACTTAAAAAGATCTTCAGCATTTTGGAATGGATATCCTTACACATCTCTGTTTACTGAAATTCAATGAACAAAACAATGAACAGTAGAAAAACAACCACCTTGATAAAAGATACATTCAGAACTAGGGCTCCAATGCCCACCAGGCTTTTATAAAACAATATAAACTATACACAGAGTATGCTTCTGTAATAAAGATTTTTTAGTAAGAAGAAACAGAACTTTGTAAGGAAGAATTTTATTTTGTTCCGGTACTAATAATAATATCCTGAGCCCAGAATCCTTATACTTAGAGACCTTGGAGCCATAATAAAACAAAGAAAGATTAAAAAAATGCCCACCTCAGACAGTATTATGCAATTAGCAAAGAATTTAAAACCTCCTCCCTTTAAATATTTTACTTTTGTCTCTGATAAAGTATTTAAAGATTTGCAATATAGAACAGATTTCAGATTTATCGGTGTAATAAAACCGCAACACTAAAAATAGTTACAGATCTAAAGGAACTATTTTCCAGGACAAATTATCAAGTTTGAAAATATTAATTAAATTTATTGCAAGCATTTATAACAGTGGTGAAATCCAATTTTTTTTACTACCAGTTCTGTGGGCATAGCTTGGTGGGTGTGGTGTGGCTTGGTGGGCGTGGCAGGGGAAGGATACTGCAAAATCTCCTTTTCCTCCCCACTCCTGAAGGAAGGATATTGCAAAATCCCCATTCCCTCCCCACTCCTGAGGGAAGGATATTGCAAAATCTCCATTCCCTCCCCACTCTGGGGCCAGCCAGAGGTGGTATTTGCCGGTTCTCCAAACTACTCAAATTTTCTGCTACCGGTTTTCCAGAACCTGTCAGAACCTGCTGGATTTCACCCCTGATTTATAACCTGTTATGTCAGAAGATTTATGATTTTTCAGTGAGGCAGAATATCAAATCTGGATAGATTTAATGTGTACTAGACAATCAATGACCCTTTGAGTCATCCTGTCAGAGATACTTTCTTACCTGAACAGAGAAGCCAAATAACCATGCAGTGAAATTGCTTGTTGGAAGCTTGCAAGCAACTTGCCAGTCACTCCCCCTCATCCTTGGCTGATGCATGGAACTGCCTGCCACTTTGAGAGAGGAAGAAAGGGAGCCACGGAGGAAAACTGCAGCCCTGCATATCGCCAAGGGTTCTCTTCTTCCAGGCAGGAAGAAGACTTACCTATCAATCACACCCCAGCCAGCCTTACCTCACCAGGCATCCAAGTCGCTTCCTTGTCCTTCCTTTGTCACCAACCAGCATTAAGAGATTTTAAATTTCAGCCTTGGATCTAAAATGGCCAATCACCACTTGCCTGTTGGTCCTTATTGTCAGCTGACAGATGCAGAGGTCAGAGGGATGCAGGAAAGAAGGCAGGAATGCAGCCTTCCCATTTTTATTTGCATTACGCAACCTATGGGTTTCTGTGAAGTATAGTCGGAAGGTGCAATGACACTAAAGCAACCACAACTTTCCCAAATTTCATCCCATAGGAAGGGTCCTGGCATTCTGTACGTTAGCTGATTTGAGGTACCTTTGTTCAATAACTGTTCCCTATACCTTCCAATTTCACCCAATTGAAGGCAACAAACAAAAAGACAGGAGACTTTTAGTAGTAGATAGATTCTATTTTCTTCTAGAAACATACTAGGAATTATTCTCTATCTTGTTGATATACATTCCCCAAATAAATTTATATTTCTCTGAAAATCCATTGAGGCATAATAAATTGTCTAATATATAAATAGATTTTATGCATCACTGCAGCTTTCAATGCAACTTTTTTCCAGACCATCCAAGCATTTGAAAAATGACCTTTAGTTTGTGTCTTTTGAAAACTAATTAGTACTAAGCTGTTACATGCATCCACTTGGTTCACTCAAAAATATATGAAAACATTTTTATTTATTGACTAGCTTCTTTAGAAGTAGGCTAAGTTCTAGTCTTGGAGAATTTAAAGGATGTTCATATGTCCATAGCCAGAACAATATGTTGAAGATGAGCGGCATATCCCAGCAACTTTAGGTGTCTTATCTGTTACTCTTCAAATAAATATTGCACTTTTTAAAATTTTCATTAAAAACATAACCAACAATAGTTTTCAAAATGTCTGTTTGTGTAATAAAGGGGAATTGATTTCCAAGTCTGAATTATTTGAAATGTAAAAAAATCTTAAAAATGAAAGCTATCTGATGAAATGTTCATAAGAATTAGAATTAATTTAGCAATCTTAGCTTAGAACCAAGTCACAATAATAAACAACTTTTGTATTCCTGCAATAAGGAGAAAAATACCAATGCCTTGCTGTTATTTCACTATAAAATTTTGTAAATGGAAGCAAGCTATTAACCGCAATGTTTTTATTTATTTATTTATTTATTTGTGAGATTTATATACCGCCTCACAGTGCAAGCACTCTCTAAGCGGTTTACACCAGTAAGCAATATATATTTACATTGCCCCCAACAATCTGGGTCTTCATTTTGCCTACCTCAGAAGGATGGAAGGCTGAGTCAACCTTGAGCCGGTGAGATTTGAACCGCTGACCTGGGGATCACAGTCAGCTAAAGTGGCCTGCAGTACCTGCCTCTAACCGCTGCGCCACCTCAGCTCTTCTTTAAAGCAGTTATGTGGTCCTAGTTTATTAACAGTTAAGCAATTGCTTCTATCATTTCAAATAGTTTTACTGTTTACAAAACATACACAGCTATGTTGTTAACCAAAAGATATATGTATGGCATTATAAACTTTAAGACAATTTTTTTTAATAAATACTTTTTCAGGATACAGCATCAGATGTCTAAGGCTGTTGTTCTGATTAAGATAATTTATCATGAAGAAGCATGCTATATCAGGTATTATGCATAACCAAAATTATCTACTTTTCATTGTCTTATTGGAATTATTTTAGGAAATTTATATCTAATTAAAATGCTAAAAGCTATTTGCTCTTTGTCTGCCTAAATTGCATAAATGTACAATTAACTTTAACCTTCTTACATTTTTATGCATTAGAAGTCTCTTAAACTTTCTGGATGTAAATGAAGGAAGGTCTAGCTACACAGTCTAGAATTTGTTTAGGTATCTAATATAAAATAATTATGCTTAAGATGAATATAATTCAAAGGTTGATTAATATTTTGGAGACCTTTTATCCCATAATTATTATTAAAGTTACAGGATATTGAACAATTCCTTTTCCAAGGATACCCTGTAGGATTTCCATTGCAGAAATTTGTTTATTTATTCAATTGATATAGCTGCTCATCTCAAATTCATGACTCTGGACAGCTAACAATATTTAAAAATAGAAAAAGGCAAAAGACATATTTTAGAGGAAATTGAAGAAAGGTATTAAAATTAATAGTAGTAATGTTAATTATATAACTTTTTGAAATGATGATCTTAAATATCTGCCCTAGTAAAGCAATTAAAGAGAGGATTACATGACATAAATTAGTTTCTAAGATTAAATATTAGGTTAATACAACTAAAATTGCTTTAATTTATATTCAGTGCCTCACAGAATGTTCAACATGGTTCGCCTTGATTTTGAAGATGTAACTCAGGAGCTGAAAAATTAATCCATAATTATTAATAATTATTATGTTTTGGGGTGAAAACAGGATTGATATGACTTGAATCAATTGCAATATATTTAAACATGCTATATTTTCTTGGATATATCCCAAGTATTTAGTCTCTATTAGGGCATCAAGGAAGGATACATGGATGTTGTCTAAATAAATATTATTCAATGATGGAAAAAGAAACATATATCAGATTTGCCACTACAAGTAGTCCTCACTAACCAATTAATTATCCAGTGACCATTCAAAGTTATGATAATGTTGAAAGATTATAAAAGTTCTTGAAAATTTTCTGTTCATTACACAATTTCTAGTCGCTTTTTCCTTTTGTATTGTTATGCTTACTGTATGATCAGAAGTTTTAATTACCGGTAAATATGGTCATTTTGCCATTATAAGCCATCTAAATTTTTCTTGCAATAAATCAGATAGTTTAAAACTTGATTGACAGTAAGATGACCTAAGACCGCTATTTGAAAATTACTTCAAATTAATCCATCCATCAAAACTGTACTTTATTTCTTGATTAAGAAAGCTTTTAAGGCAGTTCAGTTTACAACAGTTGTCAACTACACTGAATAATAATAGAGTAAAGTCAATATACTGTCATGCTTAACAGTATTATAAATTATACCACAAAAGAGGCTAGCTTCCAACTCATTCCAGGTGTGGCTTTTAACTTTTAATACAGAAAGTACATAAGAATTGTGGCCAAAATATTTTGCCATTGGCAGACATTTGCATAAGACTCTCTCTGGCCTCAGGAGTTCAAGTTCCCATCTTGGCAGCCTTATATCCATTGCATCAGTACATCTGAGGCAATGAACATAAGGCTGCTAAGATTATATCAGTTTACTTGATATAAATCAAGAAATAAATTTATTTCTAATAAATTTATAGATTTATAAGAAATGTATCCAAGTTGATATACACATTATTAAGCAATATTAATTTTTTTAGTATATACACATTTCTGCATAAATTTAGTGACAGTTTTAATCATATATTATTTTTTTATTTGGGATAAAGAAAAAGTGTATATGTAAAGCCAGGTCTGAGAAAAGTCTCTGTAGGATACCACTGCCAAAGATTTAAAACAATTCAAATTTCAGTAATTAATTGAATAAATAATTTAAAACCTATATTACTTTTTTCATAAAAACATTAGACCTATAGTAGTTATACAGAACTAACTCCAGTTAATTGAATAATTATGTATATGTATAAATTTAAATTATAAATATGTATAAACTTAAATGTCTTCTGCAAAATAAGACTGATAGAACTAATACCAAATTAAAACTAAGATAAGGCACATTCTTGTCAAGATTCACAAATGCTTCATAAGTATTGAGGATAAAATGAGGAAAATCTAAATAAATAATACTTTGAATCCAAATTTGATCCTTTATCTCAAAACACTGCAGCGATAATAACTGAGACACACGAAGTGACAATTAGTCAATTTGAGAATTCTAGTCAGCAGATTATAATAACATTGAACTGACTGGATGATGGCCTGAATATATTTGCCATGAGTATCTGGAAAGATGATAAGAAACAACATACAGAATAATAGAACAGGAGCTGCCTTCTTCATTTCCTCATGGTTATTTTAAGCTTTGTTGAACATGGGGAAAAATAACATTAGAGGAATCATATGACAGTTGCATTTGTACATTTGTTCCAAAATCAACCTTAAGGGAAGAGCTCTCTATTTGTTTTAAAGTACAGCAAACTGTCATTTTACATCACAAAACTTGTTTTTTCCTCCAGTCCTAAAGAGTGCATTGCTCTACGAAGAATCCTTTGTTTTCATATGCAATGGGTATTTTTAAAATAAACTTTATACCATTTCAGAATCAAGCATAATTGTTAGGAGCAGAATACTGAAAGTCTGTAATACGTATCATTTAACTAAAAAATATAAATCTTTTCATTTCCATAAAAATTCCACGTTCCCAGTTCTCATTTCTGCCATATTATGTTTGAGGTTATTTTCTAAACCTTTGAACAAGAAAAGTTATATTGGTCCTGGTATTCAAATATTGTCAAAGTCAGAGAAGGGAACTTGTGGGTCAGCTATACTGGACTTAATTCTCACTAACAAGCATGGAATGATAGAGGGGGTTGAACTGCAGGAACTTTGGTGGAAAATGACCATGTCATATTAGAATTCAATATATTGCAGACACAAATAATAGAACAAAGTCAAATTAGTGTCTTAGACTTTAAAAGAGCTGATTTCAACAAACATGGAGACAGCTTGGGAAGAATTGCATAGATAAAAATCTTAAAGAGGAAAACAATTCAAGAAAGTTGGGAAACTCTGAAAAATGAGATTATAAAAGTGCAGTCTAACACAATACCACTGAAAAATAAAAATAATGGTTGCATAAAGAACTCTCTGACAAACTGAAATACAAAAAGGATTATCATGAAAAAAAAGAGATCTACTGTATAACCAAAGCAGAATACCAGCATATAGCCCAAATCTGTAAAGATGAAGTCAGGAAAGCTAGGACTCAGAATGAATTAAGACTTGCAATAAATATCAAAAATAATTTTTAAAGTTTATTTCAACATGTAAAAAACCAAGAAAAAAATCAAGGAAATGATTGGTCCACTAATGGGAGAAAATGACAAGGAGATGACAGGCAACAGGGAGAAAGCAGAACTGCTTAATTCATTCTTTGCATCTGTCTTTACACAAAAGAAAAAAAACAGTCCAAACTATCAAAAGCAATACCATAAAAGACAGATTAGGAATACAAGTCAAAATACGCAAGAAAATGGTAAGACAATACCTGTCCACCCTAGACAAATTTAAAACCACTAGGATCAGGTAGATTACATCCCAGAGTGAAGGAGCTGGTAGGCATGATCTTGGAACCACTGAACCTTATCTTGCAGAGCTTCGGGAGCTCTGGGGAACTACCAGAGGATTGGAAAAGAGCTGATGAGGTTTCCATCTTTAAAAAAAGGGAAAAATTGGATCTAGAAAACTACAGACCTATCAGCATGACATCAATACCTTGAAAGATCCTGGAAAAGATACTCAACCAACAGATAGGTTAACACCTAGAAACAACAAAAGCTATTACTGGAAGCCAACATAGGTTTGTCAAAAAAAACCAATCATGCCAGACAAAGTTTATTGCATTGTTTGACAAAGTGATTAGATTAATGAACCACCAAATGCTCTGGATATAGTATACTTGGACTTTAATAAGACTTTTGACAAAGTAGATCACAACCTATTTCTTGGTAAGAGAGAAAAATGTGAATAAACAGCATCACCACTGGATGGATTCATAATTGGCTGACCAACCACACTCAATGTGTAGTCCTAAATGGAACTACATCTACATGGAAGGAAGCATGCTGTGGGGAAACTCAAGGTTCTGTCTTAGACCCAGTACACTTCAACATAAACAATTTATACTGTGCTGGTAAAACTCCACATGGAATACTTATAAATTTTACAAACAATAAACAAACAAACAAATAAATACTGCATCCAATTTTGGTCACTACAATACAAAAATGATGTTGAGACTCTAGGAAGTGTGCAGAGAAAAGCAACAAAATTTATTAGGGCACTGCAGGCTAAAACACAAGATGAACAGTTGCAGGAACTGTATAATCTAACAAGAGAAAGACTAGGGGTGACATGATAGCATTCTTCCAATATTTGAGGGACTGTCACAGAGAAGAGGGGGTTAACGTATTCTCCAAAGCATCTGAGACAGGACAAGAAATAACAGATGGAAACTTATCAAGGAGAGATCCAACCTAGAACTGAGGAGATATTTCCTGACAGTGAGGACAATTAATCAGTGAAATGGATGGCCTCCAGAAGTTATGGTGCTCCGTCACTGGAGTTTTTAAAAAGAGATTTGACAGCCATTTGTTCAGAATGTTATAGGATCTCCTGGGTTGGACTCAAAAACCTCCAAGGTCCCTTCCATCTTTGTATTCTGTAAGGTACTTGAATATTCTTATAATAACCTCATTCATACCTAAATGATATTTTCATGTGCAACAATTTTTATCATTCAGCAGTGAAACAAAGATGTCAGAGTTCAGTTATTATTGTATGATAAAGATTAATTTCAAGGCAAAATGCTGCAATAGCCATAACCCACATGGCTTGGACTTGATTTAATTTAAACATTACAAATGTCTATTGAATGTTGGTAAAGTCCTCTAAAAAGGTTAGTAGCAACTCAGTTTGAAAATGTTATCTTTCTACCCTAGAATAAATTGTAATATAAGATATTTTGGCAGTTCAAGGCAATTTTTCAGTAATTTCACGTAGAACACAATAAAATTAGTCAGGTAATTTTCTACAGTGAGCACAAATAATGTGACCACAATACAGTATTTTCTGTTGATCAAGAAATAAAACTTTAAAAATATCTGGCAAATAGAATTTAAAAGAAATAAATGGAGTCAATATGTTTAGTTCTGTTAATCTGTGAAACCTCATTAAGAAAAAATATCGGACTTTATGTATTTACAAATTACCATGATATGATTTTAGTATTATATTCTTTAAGCCAAACAGTTGCAAAATTTATATCAAAGAGAAACTTATTCAGGAATACCTTTAAATTATAATAGTGATCAAATTTATTATGGTCGTCACGATGTAAAAAGGATGTTGATACTCTAGAAAGAATTCAGAGAAGAGCAACAAAGATGATTAGGGGACTGGAGGCTAAAACATATGAAGAACGGTTGCAGGAACTGCGTATGTCTAGTTTAATGAAAAGAAGGACTAGGGGAGACATGATAGCAGTGTTCCAATATCTCAGGGGTTGCCACAAAGAAGAGGGAGTCAAACTGTTCTCCAAAGCACCTGACGGTAGAACAAGAAGCAATGGGTGGAAATTAAACAAGGAGAGAAGCAACTTAGAACTAAGGAGAAATTTCCTGACAGTTAGAACAATTAACAGAACAAGTTGTGAATACTCCAACACTGGAAGTTTTTAAGAAGATGTTGGATAACCATTTGTCAGAAGTGGTGTAGGGTTTCCTGCCTAGGCAGGGGGTTGGACTAGAAGACCTCCAAGGTCCCTTCCAACTCTGTTGTTGTTGTTGTTGTTGTTATATTATGTAGTTATTATTATTATATATTCCAGTATATTTAGATGGAGTATATGTATGTTGATGTTGCTTTAAGAATGCTTTTAAATCTAATGAAATAACAACCAATTGACATGTCCTGTTCATGTATACAGTAGAAATTGTTACTAACACCTCCACTTTTTGACTTTTTGTACTATTAGATTGGATGATTTCGTATGGGTGATTTATGAATGCCACGGACAGGTTGGACTCAAAAGTTTGAGAAAGCAAAAAAAGAAGAGCGGCAAAGGTAGAATTATCTTGAAAGAGTAAAAAAAAATTAGCTAGGGTGGGATATAAGGGTTTTCAGTAAAGTAATTTCTTATATACCTAATTTAATGTTGGGCTCCAAATTGCTAGATTATATAAAAGGATGCAACTCAATTATAATTGGAAACCATTTCAGGACTAGAACTATTCACATGGATTATTTTAGAAGATTACAGAGGGAGGGAGGGAGGGAGGGAGGGAGAGAGAGAGAGAGAGAGAGAGAGAGAGAGAGAGAGAGAGAGAGAGAGAGAGAGAGAGAGAGAGAGAGAGAGAGAGAGAGAGAGAGAGAGAGAGAGAGAGAGAGAGAGAGAGTTTCTGAATACACAGAAAAAACAAAATAAAAATTAAGGCAAACCAAGAAAAAAAGACAATCCCCTCCCAAAAAAGCCATAAAGATCCAATAGAATTTAACCATTTAATCAGTACTAGACATATAGCACACATGGCAAATGAGGAATCACAAGTTTTAAAAAGATACCTAATAACACTATGTTGTAATTAATTGCCAAAGAAACCTCCATCCTAATAATACCATAGTAGTAAAATATCATAAAATTCTTTATCATAATTTATCATCCTCACAGTCAGGTTTCCAGTGGTTTTGTATTTAAATTCAACACCATATTAACTACTGTGGTATTAACTAGGGTATTAAATGGATTTGTACCTTATCCAAAATTCATTTTTCGAGGAGTAAGAGGTGGAGAAGAGAGAAGCGGAGAATTGATAAAAATAGAAGGAAATTTCCTTAAATATGGAATTATCCATTCTGAATTTAACTATTTTATAGCTCTTTTACCTCATAGACAAAACCTTAACCCAAAGTATTGCAGGAAATAGGCATCAAGTTGATCACAGAGAAAGCTCTCTATTTAGGGATTGTGATTAAACTTAAGTATATAGCAGGTCTAAGAAAAATAGTGATAAGTACCATATCCTTGGCAAGAGATACCATGTCTGGTTGTCAATATCTTTAATCTATTACCTCTACTACATTTTTCCTGGATGCTGTTCCCAGATATGCAAAGTTGGGTTAATGTGAATTTTAAAAAAACAGCAGGTTTTTTGCCTATTGCTTTGGGCCAGATGACACTTGCCAATAAAAACACAACATGCCATACCTACATGTACAAAGCATCTTTTGGCCCAATATATGAAAATGTATAACTAGATTTTGGTAAAATCTTATTTATGTTGGTCTCATGATGAACAACTGCATTTGAGTCACAACAAGAGACTTTATTTATTTATTTATTTATTTATTTATTTATTTATTTATTTATTTATTTATTTATTTATTTATTTATTTATTTATTTATTTATTTATTTATTTATTTATTTATTTATTAAATTTCTCTACATATTTCTACAAAGTATGTTCCTAAAAATTGATATGAAGTCCATCTAGAAGAACAAAAGGCTAAATGGACCTACTTAGGCCCAAATGTTTTAACTTAGCTGACTACACCTGGAGTGCAGGTGGGATAAATAAAGGGAAAAATAAAGAAAACTTCTTTATTGTTACACAATTGTCAAAAGCCAAAATACCTGTTTTAGTCTCCTCCCTGCTATAATCCATCCAGCAACTTTGACTGATCTCACTAATACCATTAAACACACACAAACATAATTTATAAAATCAGGCAATGGCAAATTACTTCAGCACTGTTGCTGAGAAAATGATATATTTTTAACTTACCCACAAAATGCCCCATATATGCCACACGCACACCCAAAAAGTGCCAGGTGGACCACTTGAGAAATCTTTGGGGGTTGTTGTTGTTTTTCACATAGTACTTAAAGCTCAGGAACAATATAAAGAGATTTTTGCTCTAAAGAAATCAGTCTAGTGCTTGTGCATATCCTTTTCTGGGTTAAGTGTTTTTAAGTGAATGAACAGACCTGAAAGACCTTTGAAGATCTGCTTAGTAACTATCAGGAGGCTGGTCAGCACTGCGCATATATAAAATATGTTCTTGCATTTTTATTACTACTAGAGATGGTTCTTTGAAATATCTGCAGAAAAAAAGCATAATGTGAGATTCTCATCTTCACTTTATTTCATTATCTAAGATTTAATACTTAAAGGGCAGCACAGACAATTCAGATTTTATATATACTGTAGGTTATAGATACAAATATTTATTTTGTCATCCACTGGAATCCTATTTTCCATGTGCAACTTTTTTCTTTTTTTTTCTTTTTGCAAATGAAATATGCATAGCATGAAAGACTGGAATCTGTTTTTTTTAGCTTGGTTTGCTCTCTTTACACATCAATCACAAATCTACTGGCTAATAGAAAGGAAATTTTGCTTAGGAAGGATGTTCTAAATGTCAAATAATAATTCATCATTCAGTCTTGTCCTGTGTTTTGAATGGAAGAGTAGTCTTTGCTGCTGTAAGCATGACGAAGGCAATACAGAAGCTGAATAGATAACTCAGTTATCAAACAGGCTTTCAGTTTCTGAATAGTTCACAACAGGTAAAAAAAATCTAATAAAATCATTAAAAAAATCAGATCAAAATTGTTTCCATGCCTACCCAGACTACCGTAAGTGGTAGTATGTAAGATATTGACACAACGTAATGTGTAAACTGCACTGAAAAATCAAAATAGGATTCCAAACAGAGAGGACCCATGTATTTGATCTTTCTATAAGTGTCATCTTGGCTCTCCAAATATGACATCAAAATAGTTCACTGCAAATAATTCTTTATACAAGTAGTGATGGTAGGTTATCACATCCAAGGGATCTAAAAGTAAGAATTATTATTTTTTATAAAGCCCTTGGACTGTAGAATCATTTCTCATTCGTTCTTTCTTTTAACCTACTGGTAAGTAGAAGGTAAAAAGGTAATGGACCAGCATCCGTTACCATAGGAATATCCAGCACAGGAGGCTTCAAATTAGGCTGAGAACTGTATGAAGTTATAAGGCAGCAGGTTGCCTGTCTCTTGATTTGGCAGATAAGTGAAAGATGTCACAAAGACCCTCCCTTGTCATTAATGTATCCTTTTTCTTTGATCCCATAAGAAGAAAGGAAGAATCTATATTTGTATTTGTATTTCTATTCTTCCTTCTAGTCATGACACAAGATGGGAATCTCCCCTAATATGTTCCTCATAACAAGATAATAAGAGAGGCTGTCTACCCAAAAAGAAACAAGAAAGTTGATTTGCATCTGATCAAGAAACAGATACATTCAGTCTAGCTTATTATTGAAATCTGTAACCCATGGAGTAGCATTTTTAATTATGTTCCATGTACTCCAAATGAAGACTTTTTTTGCCACAATCTCATTATAAATTATTCTTGTAAGCTCACCAATGAAAAACTTCAACATGTTCCAGAATATTTTCTGAGTTTCTTTTTCCCCTCACAGTTATTTTTAATTTATTTGGATTCTTTTTTATGATCTGAAAAAGCTTCCTACAGTATATTCCTGTGATGTTTAATTGAGGAACAGTAACCCAGGGAAAATTCCTAAGAAAACAGCAGACTCACATATCCTACAGCTATCCTGTAACTAAGAAATGCTACTGCTAGCAGGAAAATTTCACCAACAGTTTGTCCAGGGCAAAGAAGAAAAGTAATATTTTGGCAACAAAGTAAATGAAAACAGTCAAAGAAATGCCAAATAAGTTCTTGACACCTTAGAAAAGAACACCATATACAGAGTATGTTCAAAAACTTACCAGAAAAAGGGGAGAGGTGGGAGAGAGAGAAACAACCAGTTTTCTTGAAAATCATTTCATGTATTGGTTTAATTTTATAGAACTAGCATTAATATCTAGGACAAAAATATTCTTATTTCCACAATTCTACAGTATGTACATATATGTCCCTAAAGCCTTCTAGTTCCACAAACTGCAAGTGAAAAAGCCCTTATGTGAACTAGGATGGACCTGGGCAAACAAATTGCCCTTTTCACTAATGCAAGACTGTACAAATTTTATTTATCCAAAATTGGACTAGATTTTTAAGTGCATTGTAGGAAAATTATTTTAAAACGTAGGAAACAGGGTGAAAATGCATTTCATGTTATATACATTTCTTTAAAAATTATTATTATTATAAATATTATTATAAAACTTCATATTGTATGCCAGTTTCTCTCATTTCTAGATTGTGGGGTTCTACTCATGATCACTCAAGCCCTGACAATCTCCTGGTTGGACTATTGTAATGTGATCTATGTGGGCTGCCCTTAGAGTATCTGGAAAAATCAGCTGATTCAAAAACAGCATGAATAGTTATATGTAATTCTGGAGGAACACAGGTTATACCTGTGCTTGGTGAGCTGCATTGGTTGGCAGATTGTTTTTGGGTCCAGTTCAAGGTGCTGGTATTGACCTTTAAAGTCCTTCATCAGCCATGCATTATTTGAGGAACTGTCTCTCCCACTGTTAGCTTGACTGATGCCTCAGGTTAGTGATACATAGCAGTATAGAAAGAAAAATAACTTATTTTTTTTTACCATTGCTATATTAATATTGATTGAAATATCTACATGGGATTTGAGGGATTCTATGCTATAAAATTTCAAAATGATCTGACAAGCCTTTGATACCATATATCTTGTTTTTCAGGGCATGTGTGATGCATGTTGTTCATGCTCTGTTTCAGCTAATAAAATACCTTGGCAAAGCCTCTTTCAAGTCAAGTCATAATTTATTTTCTAGAATTTCATTATTGGATTTTTCCTAGCCTTTCTACTTATATTATTCATAGTCTATAGAGAATGAAAATGTTCTTAGATAATAGGTAATATGTTTTGTGTGGAGAATTTCCCCATTTAATTTTCAGTGTAAAACAGGACACTCCCTACCAATTGGTAAAAATTATGAGAAGCTAGTTTGCCTAAAGAATATTTTTCTCTTCCATTTAATTTTGTCAATTCTCAGAGACTATCTGGATACGTCCCTGCAGTTTTCTGGCCTGATTTTTCAAAAGTGTTTTGCCATTGCCTTCTTCCTAGCACTGACAGAGAGTAACTGATCCAAGGTCACCCAGCTGGCTTCATGCCTTTGTCAGGATAAGAACTTACAGTTTCAAGTCTGATACATTAACCATTACACCAAAATGGCTCTTAGGCCAAAATAAAGCTTGGTATAAATAAAAGTCTGAAAGAATTCCCATAATTCTTGCTCCTCTTGAAGACTGCTAGTCTAAGAGACAATTAAAGGTCATTTATTTATCTCATTTATGACAGCAAATAAGTAGGCTAACACTTCTTGGAAATAATTTTTGTATATGTATTATTAATCTTTGAATCCTATTAAAAAGAAACAATGACACCAATAAAATAACTATGCAGGAGATAAAATTTATCTTTTTACTCCCACTTATTGTAATTAATATTCTTAAAATAGTTCTTGCACTTGTCTATGTGCATATTTTCATATTAAAATTTCTTGTGCTCAATAAGGAAAGCACTGATTGCTAAAAGTCCAATATTAGAACATAATTCTAATTAACTACACATCATGCTTAATTAATCAAATCATAATATGCTTTTGAAATTCTTATGAATATAGCTCAAAAACTCAAAATGGATTGAAGAGAATGACATTCATCAAGAAGTTGTTTCAATATTAATTGTGGGTATTGGGTAGGGTGGAGCAAGATTTGCTAACTTCTGTTGTTCCTATAGTACTTTTCTTCTTCAAGATACCTTCTTTAGTTTTGAGAGGAATCTTCCACTGCTCTTGCTCTCTGGAATAGCATTCCCTACCCACCCACCAAGAAATGAATAGTCCCCTCTCTTCTGGGTTTTCAAAAAGATCTGGCTTTGGGCCAGATGGAAAGAGGATTCAAAAGTAGGTATTTCGCAGCAAGATGACAACTTGATAAATCAAATAAAGAATAAAGGACCAATGCATATAAAGAGATTATATAATGTATTAGTGGAATTTGATTCCGAAACAGAGCTAGTTAAGGATTGTATGATTAAATGGGCGCAAAATATTGGTGAACCTATAATGATGGAAACATGGGAGAATATATGGGTTAGAAATGTAAAATTTACACAAGCTCAAAATTTAAGAGAAAATTTTTATAAAATGTTTTATAGATGGCATTTTGATCCAAAAAACTAGTTTGTATGTATCCAAATTTACAACCTAAATGTTGGAGATGTGAATGTGAAGATGCAACTTATTTTCATATTTGGTGGTCTTGTAAGAAAATTAAGGCTTTTTGGATTAAAATATGGTGGATTATTCAGAATATTCTGAAGAAAAAAATTAAGTTTACACCACAGTTCTTCTTGCTGGGAATAATTACGGACTGTACTGTAATAGAGACTAAATTGATTTTGAACTTGATAACGGCTGCCAGATTGTTGGTAGCACAATACTGGAAGAAAGAAGATATACCTACTATTGAGGAATGGACAACAAAAGTTACATACCTGGCAGAAATGGCAAGAATTTCATCATACTTAAAAGATCACTCAAATGAAAGATACATATTGGAATGGAGTAGATGGACTGATTATATTCAAAAAAAGTATCAGATTAAGAAGATATATATAGTTTAATAATGATATATGGTTAGAATTTTAGAATGGTTTAACAGATTTTAGATAAAGTGGAGTTTTCTTTTTTTTTTTCCTTAGGGAAGGGAAAAAAAGTGTATACATATATAATAGAATTTATGTTTTGTTAGCATATTTTAGTTTATGGTTATTTGAAGATTATATCCTGTGTTCTTTCTGGGAAGTCGGGGAAGGGAAGGGAGGGGGTTGGGGGGAAGGGGGGGGACTTAAAAATTTTTGTACTTTGTACTAATAAAACTTTTTCAATTAAAAAAAAAGATCTGGCTTTGGTCATAGGTTGGTGGGTTTATGGGGCCCCTGTTTGGTTTGGTTTGTTACTTTTATGATTGCTTTCATCAAAGTGACTGTTGGATTCCATGTTTTTAACTACTTTTATTGTTTTCTACTTGACTTGTAGCCACCCAGAGTCTTTGGGAGTAGGCAGCTATTATAAATTCAAGATAATAATAATATGATGTCCTGAATTGCAATATTATATTTCTTCCTTTTATCTCTTGGTCGGGTGTTGGCAAGCCGTGGCTCCAGAGCCGTATGTGGCTCTTTGACCCCTCTCCTGTGGCTCCTTGCCAACCCAGTTGTGCAATCTGCTCTCTGGCCCGAGAAGGCGCGAGCCTCTCTGCAGAGCACCACAGCTGAAGCGCCCCAAGCATTCTCTCTGCACTGCCCGCAACTGGCTGCTTTTTGTGATTCCGTGTCCTTTGCGGGCAGTTCAGCACCAGCCGCGGTCACCTTCGTGTCAGCTCAGCAAGGAGGGGAACAGGGAGGAGCAGCTGCTGCCGCTGGATGCAGGGAGGGAAGAGCTCCAGTTCTCCTGCACAGCACAGCCAGCTACTCACCTGAGCGTGCAGTGGTGGCAGAGGGAGGAGGCATTGCCGTTGCCACTGCGATCCCGGCCCAGAAGGGTATCCTGCTTGTATGCGTGCATGCATGCGCAAGAGAGAGATGAGAGAGAGAAAAGGGGGGAAAATAGAGAAAGAGAGAGAGAAATAAGAAAATGATGGAGAGGGTGAATGAGAGAGAGGAAAGAGAAACAAATGAGAGAGAGCAGAAGGATAGAGATGGAGAAATGAAAGAGAGCTGGAGGGAGAGAATGAGAGAGAGGGAAAATAGAGGAAAACAAATGAGAGAGAGAAGGGGACAAAAAGAAAGAAAGAAAGAAAGAAAGAAAGAAAGAAAGAAAGAAAGAAAGAAAGAAAGAAAGAAAGAAAGAAAGAAAGAAAAGAAAGAAAGAAAGAGGAAGAGGGAAAGAAAAACAGAAATGAGAGGGAGAGAAAGAGAAAGAGAGAAAAAGAGAGAGAGAAAAGAGAGAGATAGAAAAGGGGAGAAAGAGAGAGAGATAAATGAGAAAATGAGAGAGGGAGAGAATGAGAGAGAGAGAGAGGAAAAGGAGAAACAATTGAGAGAGAAGGGGAGAGTTGAGAGAGATGAGAGAGAGGGAGAGAGACCCATATCCCCCAATTTTATAGATTTAATTCAGTGGTGAAATCCAATTTTTTTTACTACCGGTTCTGTGGGTGTAGCTTGGTGGGCGTGGTGTGGCTTGGTGGGCATGGCTTGGGCATGGCAGGGGAAGGATACTGCAAAATCCCCATTCCCTTCCCACTCTGGGGCCAGCCAGAGGTGGTATTTGCCAGTTCTCCGAACTACTCAAAATTTCCGCTACCGGTTCTCCAGAACCTGTCAGAACCTGCTGGATTTCACCCTGATTTAATTGAATTTCTTGTAAAGACAGAGGTTGGACTAAATTGCTTTCATGTTCTTGATAAATATATGGTAAACCAATGCTAAAAAAACTTAAAACTTACAGTTTGCAAAGATATCACATTTATATAACTGTATAAGCTTTTTATGGTTATAAATGTTCTTAGTTGCTATTCTATGTTACATTTTTTTAAAAGATGTGCATTAAATGGCTGATTCTTTTATTGGCCCAAATACCTCATTAAACAATCCTCTGTTGTTGTTGTTGTTGTTGTTGTTGTTTTTAAAGGGTGATTGATTTTGTGCTTGGATTCCAGAAATGACATTCAATTGTGTTTATTCGTTCAGCTGGTAATCTGGTAACTTCCCAGGTTCCTCAACAAATATTCTTGCTTAGTATATTTCAAGAAATATTACATTTGTCTGGGGACTGATGTCCCAGGTTAACCCTAGCTGACTTAAATACTTTATAAATGTTCTCGTTATATGATTTATAAGCTTCTAGCATATGACATCAATAAACTTTTCACCATCTATTTTTGCTGTGGAAAATTGTAGATTTCTTCTTAGTGGAGAGAAAAATTATTATACAGCCATATTTTTCTCTTTCTACTGTCTATCTGCAAGTGCAGGGTCAGCTTTTCTTCTGATCAACTGAGTGTTTTGCTTGTGACAGGAATTGGCGGAATGGCTTTTTGGCCAAGTCTAACATTGTGAGATGTGAAAGAGTGACTGCCCCAGTTACCTATCCAGCTTTTAAAACTATGGTGGAACTAGAACTCACAGCTTTGAGGCCTGGTGCCTTAACCACTAGACCAGGTGACTTTCTTTACATATCCACAAATGTATACCTTAAAGGAGGATTTTGTGGGGTATGGGGAGCTTCTCTTTAATATATTCCACAAAAGAAATGTCTCTTATTAAGGAACTATTCAAATACCATCTAGAGTTGTTTCTAAATATCAATATCAGAGGATAGTTTAATGAGGTATTTGGGCCAGTAGAAGAATCAGCCATTTAATGGACATCTCTAAAAAACGTAACTTTGAAATTTGAATACTACAGAAGTGAATTATTTTCCATGCTAATTGTGCATCAATAGAGTTTAAACCATAAAAATCTTTGCAAAGTTCATTTATCTTTATAGGACTATTTTCTTACATTCCTAAAATCCATTTTCTAATTCTTTAACAAGCATAGGAAGTAATATTTTGTCAAAATTAATTATACTGAACTGTTTCAATACATTTACTTTAATTGGACTTACTATTTTGATGATTTATTAAAAGAGTTAAATAGATCCAATAAATTACTATTAAATTTGCTGATACAACATTAAGCCACAAACCATGGTTTGCAAACCACTATGACCGGGCTCAAAAAGTTTCAGACTGCAAAATAATACAACATATTCATGTTAAAATATAGTTAAATTATGCCACTGATTTCAGTTCAACTTAAATGTAATTACAAGTCCACACCTTGAATATAGTGGGGGAGTAGCCTGAAAGGCAGCATTTTAAATACAGCATCAACATTTTTGGCAGGCACAATAGCTGTAAAAAGGTTTGAAAGGGTATTGAAAAGCTGCAGGAGTTGCTCATTTATAAGAGAGTCTGTAATCTTTGTGAAGATTAAATTAATCATGGCCTTTGAGTGCCTAAGTACAAGTGGGAGTCTCTTCAGACAGGCAGATTAATATTTTAATCCAGGCCATTATCATTTTAGGAAAAACACACCAAGGAGCAAGAAATTGTTATAAAACCACTAGAAACATGTTCTCAGATTTTTGGAAAAGTGGGATACCTTTGGAATTTTGAACACATACTGTTGGTGCTCCCACAAAACAGGTTTCAAAAGAGAGATGAACATAAAGCCAAGTTATAGGACTTGGTATTTCAGCCTTTAGTGGATATGCTTGTACAAGAGATCTTCCAAAATACTCTTCATTATGGAAGTTTTCTATTTAGATAATGATGATGATGATGATGATGACGACAACAACAACAACAACAACAATAATAATAATAGAGATACTTTTGAATATGTACCATGCTTTACATCCACGAAGTTACATCAACAGGTTGTACCTGCCAAGAAGAATAGGAGGCAGAGGGCTATTACAAATCCATCAAACTGTAGAAGAAGAAAAATGAAGTTTGAATGACTATGTGAATCAAAGTACAGAAAAATCATTGCAGGCTATGAAAATGGAGAACATTATAAAAACCTGAAGAATAAAAAATCTTCAGGAATTAGCACCATGCTCTGCACCCAAAAAGTGATATTGATCGATTGTACTTGTCAAGTTCTCAGGCAGAGGACTCTTACAGGTGAAACAAACTGTGGAAGAAGAAAAACACGGCTTAAATGACTACATAAAAAAGCAAAAGAACTTCTGCTTAAGGAGGTGAACAAGGGAAACCTCTTGAAAACAACAAGATTGAAGACAGAATATCAAAAGGAAACAATTAAACATTGAGTTTCTAACTGGAAAAAGAAGCCTAAGCACAGTCAATACCTGAAGGACATTGAAGGAAAAGTAGATACAAAGCTAACATGGAGCTGGTTGAAATAAGGGGTGAAAGAAACTGAAGGCTTCATTTTGGCTGTCCAAGAACAAGCCTTGCAGACCAATTCCATGAAAGCAAAAATTCAACATGTCAGTAAGAACAGCAAATGTTGCTTATGTAACGAAAAAGCTGAAAGTGGATCACCTTATCAATGGCTGCAACAAAATCTCACAACTGATTATCTACAACATCATAATTGAGTTGCCAAAATCATACATTGGAAGCTTTGGCAGAGTTTGGGTTCAAATGCAGCAAAAATTACTGGGAACACCAAATTGACAAAGTTCTTGAAAATGAGCAAATCAAGATCTTGTGGGAGTTTCAGATCCAAACAGACAGACATCTGGCCCACAACATGCCTGACATCATTATCGTGGATAAGAAAAAAGTCTGGTTTCATTGATATTGCAATACCAAGTGATGCACTAATTGAGGGGAAACAGCTAGAAAAAATAAAAAATATTGTGATTTGCAAATTGAAGTTGAACGAATATGGAAGAAGAAATCAATGGTTGTACCAATAGTAATAGGAGTCCTTGGAGCAATACCCAAAGGGCTGCCTAGATACATGGAAATTTTGAACTTATTAGACCTGAACATCATGACTGAAAAAAACCCACTCTACTTGGAACTGCCTATATACTCAGATGCTACCTTAACAGATCTTATGTCCTTGGTTAGGACTTGAATTGTTAAATTTTACCAGTCCCAGACTGTGAATCCAATTGAAGATTAAATCTTAAATAATAATAAGAACAGAGTTGCTGAGAAGCAGCCAAAGAAATGGTGATCATAGACACTATGTTTGGAATTCCATACTAGTATATAAATATCTGCATATTTCTTTTTACTTATAGTCAACAAGTAAAGACTGAAAAATGTTATAAGCAGTTTTTTGTCATTCAAGAAAAATATAGGAAAAAAATCAAACAATATGTCAAAATATACTTCTTGAAATTCATTATTGTTTGTATTTTTCTCCTAAATACCTATCTCTACCATCCTATTAACAGAAAAAAACATTAGAGACATGCTTTTGATGAAGTGAATAGTTAAGGGTACCAGGCCTGTTTTACTTCTGCAGCTACAGACTGAAATGGCATTGCATTTTATTCAATTTCTATTTTCAGAAGAACTGTCATGCTTCGGTAGCAAAACATTTTGGCTTCATTCCTTATGCAAGATATTTTTTGACATTCTTGTCAAGAAAATATCACAAGAAATAATTCTTTTATATTGAATGTGATTGTGAAGAAAATGAGTGGTCCAGTATAGAAAGAGAAAATGAGAACTAGTTACAGTCCTCAACTGACAACAGTTCAGTTAGTGACCGTTCATAGTTACGACGACACTGAAAAAGGTGACTTATGACCATTTTTCACACTTATGACCTTTACCGCATCCCCACGGTCACATGATCAAAATTCAGATTCTTGGCAACTGGTTCATATTTATGACGGTTGCAATGCCCTGTCATCATGTGATTATCTTTTGCGACCTTTTGACAAGCATAGTCAATTGGGAAGCCAGATTCACTTAACAACCATGTTACTAACTTAACAATTGTAATGATTCTCTTAACAACATAGCAAGAAAGGTTGTAAAATGGAGCAAAACTCACTTAACAAAAGTTTCACTTAGCAACAGTAATTTTGGGCTCAATTGTGGTCGTAAGTCAAGGACAACCGGTATAATCCTTGATGTCTCTCTCTCTGTCTTTCTGTCTCTGTCTCTCTCTGTCTGTCTCTATCTCTTTCTCTCTCTCTCCCTCCCTCCCCAAAATACCTTTAATTTTACAAAATGAAGAGTCTGTGTAAAGCTTTGATAATTCTGAATGAGAATGAAGCCTGTAAATAAAAAAATATATGCAAATTTATGGAATTCAAAATATACATAGCAGGACACCAATTCTTATTTCCTGAATTAAAATTCAATTAAAAATCCTTATTTTCTTCAAATGATAACACAAAAGCTTTGGAGTTGACTGCCTTTCTATCTTTCTCTGCAATATATTGCTATCAGTAAGGTTGGTCTAGTGATTAAGGCACCAGGCCAGAAGTCAGGAGACTGAGTTCTAGCACCACCTTAGGCATGAAAGGCAGCTGGGTGATGTTGGGCCAGTCACGCCCTCTCAGTCCAAATCATCTCTGTGCCAAATAGACCCAGAGAGTCATCTATAGGCAAGAAGAGGAACAACGTCATGCAATATCCAGAATAACGGACAGAGAAATAGTGATTAATAATTATAATTACAATATATAATAATTGCGGAATTTACTGACTGTAAATATTCAGCTCAGAAGAGATTATTTTACATCATTTTATATATAGACTACAGTGGTGTATTTACATTAATACTATATTAAACAATCTATATTTAACTATATATTTATATGTGTATATACTTATATATTTAGACATCTATTTATATTACTGTATTGATTTATCATAAGATTGATAGTGAATATAATACTATATTAATATTAATACTATAATACTATAATACTATAATACTATATAATAATAATAATAATAATAATAATAATAATAATAATAATAATAATAATAATAATAATAATAATAATAATAATAATAATAATAATAATAATAATAATAATAATAATAATAATAATAATAATAATAATAATAATAATAATAATAATAATAATAATGAGGCCTATAAATACCTGGGCGTATTACAACTGGATAATATCAAACATGATCATGTGAAGAATGTGGTCAGTAAAGAATACATACAAAGAGTCAGAAAAATTCTCAAAAGCAAGCTCAATGGAGGCAACACCATCAAGGCCATAAACAACTGGGCTATACCTGTTATAAGATATACTGGTAAACTGGACACAGGCTGAACTGGACAATTTGGACAGAAAAACAAGAAAACTCATGACCATTCACCATTCACTTCATCCTCGTAGTGATGTTGACAGACTATATCTGCCCAGAAAAACTGATGGCAGAGGACTTTTACAAGTAAAACAAACAGTAGAAGAAGAAAAACATGCATTGGCAGAATACGTCAAAGAAAGTAAAGAACCTGCATTGATTGGAGTAAACAACCAGAAGCTTCTGAAAGTGCAGCAGACAAAGAATCAGTATAGGAAAACTGCAATGCAAACTCGAGCCTACAGTTGGCGCAATAAAGCCTTGCATGGGCAATTCCTCAACAAGATTGAAGGAAAAGTTGATAAGGAGAAGATCTGGTTATGGCTCACTAATGGAACACTGAAGAAGGAGACAGAAGGCTTGATTCTTGCAGCCCAGGAGCAAGCAATTAGAACAAATGCAATCAAAGCCAGGATCGAAAAATCAGCTGATGACCCAAAATGCAGACTTTGCAAGGAAGCTGATGAAACAATTGATTATATCCTCAGTGGCTGCAAGAAAATCGCACAGACGGACTACAAACAGAGGCACAACTACGTGGCCCAGATGCTTCATTGGAACCTATGCCACAAACCTGAGAAAGTAGTTGAAAACAAACATGCCAAAATACTTTGGGACTTTCGAATTCAGACTGACAAGGTTTTGGAACATAATATGCCAGACCTCACGATTGTGGAAGAGAAAAAAGTGTGGATCATTGATGTCGCCATACCAGGTGACAATCGAATTGATGAAAAACAACAAGAAAAACTTAACCGATATCAGGACCTTAAAATCGAATTACAATGACTCTGGCATAAACCAGTACAGGTGGTCCCAGTGGTAATCGGCACACTGGGTGCTGTGCCAAAAGACCTTAACTGGCATTTGAAAACAATAACCATTGACAAAATCACGATCTGTCAGTTGCAAAAGGCCACTGTACTTGGATCTGCGCGCATCATACGAAAATACATCACACAGTCCTAGACGCTTGGGAAGTGTTTGACTTGTGATATAGTGATACGAAATCCAGCATATAAATCTCGTTTGCTGTGTATTACATTTTTTGTGAATAAATAATAATAATAATATAATATTACTTACTTACCGTATTTTTCAGAGTATAAGACGCACCTTTTTACCCCCAAAAAGAGGGTGAAAACTTGGGTGCGTCTTATACACCGAATGTAGCCCCACCCACCCAGCCACCCCCACCCTTTGGCCTCTGTCTTCCAGCAATTTACCTGCTTGCAGGAAAGAGGGAAGAGCCTGTAAAGCCAAGCAAGTCAGTAGCAGTTTCCCGACGAACAGCTGATTAGGTTTGCCACGTGGGAAAATGAAAATGAAACTAACTGCAAAGAGGCAAATAGCTGGGAGAGATTAGACACGCAGGTTTTTATTTTTGCTGAACTGGCTGCAAAGGGGTAAGTGAATAACTATAAATGTCTGTAGAATGTTCAAATTATTAGACTTATTTTTTAAAGACTGCTTTATTATTGTTCTAGAGCCAGGGGTCTCCAACCTTGGCAACTTTAAAACTTGTGGACTTCAACTCCCAGAATTCAACAGCCAGCTTTGTTAGCTCTGCTGGCTGTGGAATTCTGGGAGTTGAAGTCCACAAGTCTTAAAGTTGCCAAGGTTGGAGATCCCTGTAAATCTAGACAACTTAACAAAATAAAGAAGCTTTTTAAAATAAATGCTTGCTCTAAAGAGACCCAATGCTATTGTATCTTCTTTTAAATAATAGAGAATAATGTATACTTCCAGAAATTTTAATTAATTTTAACAGCTCTGTACAAGTATAGTCTGAAATGTAACAGTGTCCTGTTTAGTATTAGAGTTTAGTTACCTTGGAGTAGATCTATTTAAATAATTGGGAGGAGTTAGTGTGACTACATTTAAGAAAACTTTCTGGCATAATGTACATTTCTCCAATTCTTTGCTATTTCTATGGGTCAGGCACACATGCACAGAAATACATAGCAAACAGTGTATATCATCTGTGGTGTTTGCTGTTTGCTGTTTGGCAAATTGCTCGGAGGCAGAGGCCTTTTTTCCTTGTTTTCCTCCCCCAAAACTAAGGTGCATCTTATACTTCGGTGCGTCTTATACTCCGAACAATACGGTAATATTTAATATTTAATACTGAATAGACTGTGTATAGACTTGGGAAATTTTTTACAGGAAAGGTGGGAAGTACTATAGGTGGATAGCAGTTTATATATGTTATTGTGGAAGAATATTGTATGGGCTGTGAAAATGACAAGCACAACGACTATCATGAAAATAGGGAAGAAAACAATGTCAAACCCAACACCCAAGATAGCATCTCCATCGAGTCAACATTCAATAGATAGTATGTTGGGTGGAGAGAAACCAGGTGCTACACTGAATATGCAGACCATGCAGACTACTCTTCTCATGATCCAGGAAATTATGACAAAAACGCAAGAATCGATAGCGAGAAACCGTGAGGAAATAAAAAATGAGATGGGAGAGATGATATTCGAAAACTGGATGATAAAATAGGGATGATACAACAGGCAATATCTAAGAACGAACAGAAAATACAAATGGTGGAAACAAAAGCACAACAAACAGAAAATAAATTAGAAACTGGAATAAAAATTTATGGCAGAATAAAGATCTGGAAGAGGCATCTTCCAGATACATCTTCCAGATACATCTAGAAATGGAAAAAGCAGCCTTCTTCTTGAGATTTCAAAATGTAGTGGAAAATAAAGAAGAAGACTTATTAGCAGACACCCCCTACAGAAAAGTAAACAAAAGATCCAAGGTGACATAGATGTAATATATAGAATACACACAAATTATGCAAGACGGCATAAACTACCAAGGGAGGTCCATGTGAGGTTCACCAGAAAAACAACGAAAGATGAAATATACAAGAGGACAAGGGATGAACCAATTATCTATAAAGGAAGATATTCAAACTTTAAAACAAATTCCAAGAAGGGTCAGGGAACAGATAAGACACTATCAATTCTTAACTACGCAATTGATTAAATATGAGGTCATGTTTAGGTGGCTCATCCCAGAAGGAATGCTGAGTTCATGGCAGGATAAGAAATTTAAAATTGACACCTTGGACAAAGTGCAGGAATTTTATGACCAGTATTTGATTACAGATGAGGAACAAGAAAGTAGGGAAAAGATAGAGAGCAAGAGCCAAGAAGAACAGCAAATAGAAGAGAAAGAAGCAGACCAAGATGAAAGAAGACAGATGGAAACGGAACAATTTGAATGAGAAGGTGCGAAAACAAGAGCACAGAGAGAAACAAGGACAACTAGAGGACCAAGAGTTACATATAAACAATAAGATGGAGGAGGAAATGAAGATGATTTCAGTTAACATCAATGGATTGAATGAGTAAAAAGGAAACAAACATTAGTAAGACTACAAAAACAGAATATGGACATTGTTTGTCTACAAGAAGTGCATATTAAAAAACAATATGGCAATATATTAGAATACCCCAAAATTGGAAAACTCTATCCCTAGCACAGCAGAAGAAATGAGGAATAGCGGTATATATTAAAGAGCGGTTAAAACCCGAGCAAATTTATGCTGACGAGGATGGAAGAATACTACTGATGGAAATAATAGTAAATCAAGTAGATTATTCCCAGAGTTCTGTATCCTGTATTCTGTATTCTGTATTTCTTTGCATCCTGTATCAACGTATTATAAATTTCATGCTACGACTCCTGTATTCAGAGTTACATTTTAGTCTTAATCTTTCTCAAATAGTCACCTATTGTATTACCAATTAAAGACAAGTGGAATAAGTTTGCTGGTTTTCCCCCTAACACTGTATACCCAAACCTCAACAAATTGTAAATTTAAAAAATCCCTCCACATTTTTTTCACTTGAATCGATATGTAGCCAGTTTCACAAAGATCTCTTAACATTTGGTTTCCCCATGTATGGTAACAGAAAATTTCTGAATTCATGTAGATATCTTGCTTGGAGAGAAGGTTTTAATAAGAAATTTTATTATGAAACTAGTAATGCCAAAACTATAGATATGAAAAGGAGCTTATTGAAAAATGAAAGTGTTATGAAACCAAGGAAAGGCAACTCTTACACATATTGAATTCCAAATCAATCAATCAGTGATTTATAATCTTTTTGAGTTACAATATATTCATTGAAAAGGATTTTGGAGAGAGACTATTTAGGCCTCCAACTGATTGTTTATATTCAGGCTCTTCCTCTTTCTCATATTTTTCTTGATTTGGCTTTTTTGTCCAGATTACACAAAATGGAGAATAGTTGAAAGAAACTTCATTGTATCTTTGTCCAGCCAGTCAAAATTCCATCACTGGATTGAGCCAGGAAATCAGATATGAGGTAGTGGCTAAACTTGCTTTCCTAATAATCCTTGGTAGAATTAAAAACTTTGGTTTCACCAAGTTATGCCTTTATATCAATTGCATTACAGAGGAGAGGCTGTTTTAGTAGCAGAAGCCCAACTCTATCTTTTCAGACTTTTCAATATGGGACCAATTTATCAGCTCCTTTATGGCTTGTTCCAGGTTCTTCACACATTCTGTACACACAGTCATGCTTCCCAAAGAAATATGTACAATGGAAAAGATATTAGGATTGGCTTTGATAATACAAGGTGCTGTCATTATCAATGGTATTTGTTATACATGATTGATGTAATTCCATTTGGAAAATACAGAACAAACATTATCTGTGATAGTTTCACATATTCATTGTTTTGCAATGGAATATTTTATGCATGTACAAAATGATGGACAGGCTATTGTGCAGGCATAAAGTATAATTTTATGCATTCACAGTGTTAGTTGGAGTTGGGCAGCTTACAAAATCAAAGAGAAGAAATAGCTTTTTCATGGTCTCATTATCTTGTTATTGTTATTGATGTTATTCATGGTTGTTCAGGTGGGACAGAACCCAAATGAATAATGAGTGTCCCCATTATTACAGCTAAAAATGAAGAGCAAATCACATTGGCCTGCTTCAGAAATGATCCAAGCAGACTGAGTCATAGGTTGAATAGATGTTCTCTATACAGCCTTTCTATGTAATGTAAGAAAAATACATTCAAACGGATATTGAAGTTTAGTACATTTCCTAAATAGACTTACACACAATATTAATGTAGTTTATCACAGAAACTTCATTACTTCATTACATATTATATTAAAGTATGTAATATTAAAATTGGTTTGATTAAATACAAGAAAACTGTATTTAAAGGATTAATGAATGGGCTGGAGGCTGTGGCTAAGATATACTTACACTGTAAATCTCAATTATTTTGTTGAAGTGGAATAATTATAAGAATGAAGATAATGGTAGGTAATCCTTTAAAATGTTGAGCTACATGTTCATTATTTATTTTTCAATTTTTATTAGAATAATTATGCTTTTGTCATGCAGGCTAATCCTGCCACTGATTAAGATGCTTCAACTAGAAGCAGCTATCAGCTGCCTCTTATTGTTTCTTCTCTGCCATATACATCTTATACTAACAATTAGTTCTCCTGCTTTCAAATTGCTTTGTGTGGGTGGACAATTTTGCTATTGTAACAGAACACTTAAGTAATGAAATTCTGCATATTTGGAAGAGTTCATAAAATCAAGCTGATATTTTATTCTATGCTCATAATCCAATGGTAAGAACATAATTTATTCTTCATATAACATATACAAATACATCATTTTTATTTGCTTTTTTGTTTAAGTTATATCTTACCATTCTTCCAGAAACTCAGGCCTAAATACATAATAATAATATATAGTAAGTTCTTTATTTTCTTTTCCACAGTAGCATCCTCATGGAATAATGATAATCAAATGATAATTAATTGATTATTTTTAAAAATCCACTAATATGTTTTGATCAGCTCAAAGTGGTATACATACTTAATGCTCCTGCCTCCTGTTTTCCCCAAAACAACAACAAAACTGTGAAGTGGGCTGGGAGAGAGAGAGTAGCCCAAAATTATCCACCTGGCTTTCATGTCAAATAGAACATTGTTTGAGTGCCCTGATTTCTAGCTCAACACTTAAGCCAAAATTCCCTAATGGTGACAGTAATTAATTAATTACTGCCTAATCCTAAACCAACACATTAAACACAAGTGTATTGATTAGTATTATGGTTAACTCAATATTTTCCATAGATTTATACTGGCAATCATACTTCCACAGATTCATTCAAGACAGATTTAAAAACAATGATAAACTATCATTAGTCAATATACAGTATATGTAACAAATAAAAAACAAAATAGAAAAACAAATGTAAAATGTGGTTTTGTGTTTTATTTTGTTTTCCAAGAAGTAATAGGCTTAATTTATAGAAAATACTTAGAATTGTAAATTCAGGTGGCCTTTAATAAAACAGAACTTTTAATTGGATAGAAATCTACATCTAATACCAATGTTTAAAAATATGTGTTTATAAATTTCTTAGAAATGTGTAATGGTATATGAGAAAGATCTTGGGAGAATGAGACAAGAAACACTACCACAAATCTTCATCAATAACAAAGAGCCAGCAATATTAATCTTGGAGGGTATTTTCTCTGTTGTTTAAGTTTCATGATTTTAAGCTACCTAGAATCTATGAGATAAGCAGTATGCAATCATTTCTATAAATAAATACATTGGTATGTGTTCAAGAAGTTACCAGAAGCTGTATTCTAACTGCTACCTTTTTGATTGTGAGGGATGCAATATCCAGTTAGGGCGCTGTGTGTATAGACTTTTAGCCATTCTGTTAAGATGGAACACTGCCTGGGGTATACCATCATGGAGGTAATCTACACTTCATATCCCATAACAGTGATTGCGTGACTCTGTGGATGGCTGCCATATGCTAAATAAATAACCAGGATATGAACTTAAATTGAGGGAGTTTTAATTTCCTTTGTATATCATCTTTTATCTTATATAAAAGGTAGGCAGTAACAAAGCAGTTATTTACAATATGCTCTAAAATACAAATATTGGTACACTTTCATCATGTTATAGTATATTATAAGCAACAGGAAATTTAAACCCAATACTATTACTTCCCTTATGTAGGATAAGATGCAAAGCCAGCAACTGAGGATACCTTCGTAAAATCCCTCTATGCAATGCACCAGCTTCATCGATAAAAAGAAAATATTTTTTCAGTTAATATGTTGGGGGGATAACCTTACTCTCACCTGTACAATTCTAACCCAGCAATGACTCTGTGATTATTTCCTTTTCTGATCAAATTGGTTATATGAATGGGAACGCCAAGAAAAACATAACAAAGAAACATGGCCCTTCCTTTCCCACCTCTCTTATCTGTAGTCTTGTTAGCTCCCTCCCTAAATCTATCTTTTGAAAATTATACCATTCAGTGAGTACTGTGATATCACATCTCATGCTGATCACATTTTAGGAATACATTGCTAATGTGGATAAAAACTAAGAAAGCATTTTATTTAACAGCCACTTGATAAGAAATCTTTAAGGCTCATTAGAGAAGAAAATATGTGTAAGAATCAGAAAATCTGCATCCATGAGTGATTCCCTGAGGAGCAAGTTTTAATACGCACAAAATATTATAAGTATGAATGTTCAGATCAAATGTTCATTTTAATTATGCAAGGGATTTGAAGGCTATCCTTTGATGCACTGGGATTAGCTTAATTGGACTTCAGTTTATTTCTTGATAGGTGAATGATTTATATGCAGGTCTATATATTCTTTCCCAGCATAGTCTTAGGATTTTAATCAATGAAAGATTGCTTCATGCATTAAAAGTAATGCACAACATCTTTTTAATTCACAGATCATATGCTTCAGGAAACAAGGTTTTCATATGCAAATAATTGCTTAAAACTAAAATAGTTCTTTATATTACATTATTGGTATTAATCATCATTGTTCTAGTATTTCCATTTATCCATCTGGTTTGCTTGAAGCCAGGTGATGTGGCAAAGGAAAGATTTGGCAAGAGTTCTCTGCCAAATCTGGCCAAAAAGATAGGGAAATTCGAAATATCACCATTAGATCCCTATTTTCCTTGCTCAGGTCTGAGCACTACTGAGTTTAATACCTACAGCATCACCGTTTACACATTTTGATGACAGGAGACTCAAGGAGACAACCATTTTTGCAGAAATATAAAATAACTTTATAATTTATTAGAATCCTTCAAGATAAATCAGCAAATGTTGCATGTATTAATTCTGTCATCCCAAAATAATAACTGACTGAAAAATGAGAACAGGAGGGAAGATGAAATGGAGCACAGTGGGAGACAGTTGCCTAATGGAGAATAGGAAAATCCACATTGTGATGTTTTGCTGCAGTTATGGGTAAGAGGAAGGGGGTTATGGGGAGGACAAATGTCAAAATGAGCATAATAAAAAAAAGTGATGTGATCATCAGAATTTTTCTAACATCTCATGGCATCAGCAATTCTGTTGCCATGTCTGCCACATCAGAGATTGTATCACATTTTTTTGACATCAAAACTTCTACTGGAATGTCACAATGCTTTCATAGTGACAAACCCTTCAGATGAGAAATGATAATCTCATAGCATTTTTTTATATTGTCAAAAATCACCACAATTTGATTTGTGAGGAATTGTGGCTAGAAACACACTTTTGACTTTTCAGTAGTAGCAGCAATAATAATCCTGAACATTAAGTTTGTGGTACAGTATATAAAGAATTACGAACAAACACTGTGGTAAAATTACAGGTTTTGGAAATAAAGTAAAGTCACCTAATTTCAGTGACCGTAAGCACTGATATTTTCATCACAAGCAATAAACAGGGAGAGAGAGAGCCCTGTAAAATCTCTTGTTATACTGTCTTTCAGTGAGACGATGAGTGTCATACAATTGTTCACTTTTTCTAAACAATGAAAGCATCCATTAAAATAAGAGGGAGCAATATGTTTGACAAAGATTTCTTAAAGAAATCTCTCTGACAAATTATATTTGGTTTTCACTTCAAACTCGCCATATTTTTATGGCATACATGTTGTGCTAGTGCATAGTATATGTTGGACAAATGTTTTGCGTTACCTAACCATTTGACTTATCGTAATCATTTTATGAATATTTCTGTAGTTACACATAGTCTCAACTTACAACTATTCATTTAGTAACCTGAACAGCACAGAATAAAATAACTTATGACCAGTCCTTATACTTATGATCATCATAGCATCCCCACTGGTATGTGATCAAAATGTGGGTGCTTGGCAACTGGCATATATTTGCAATGGTTGCAGCATCCCGGGATCATGTAAGCACCATTTGCAACCTTCCTGCAACAAGCAAAATCAATGGAGGAAGGTGGATTCAGTTAATGACCATGTGATTCACTTAACAATTGCAGTTATTCGTTTAATGACTATGGCAAAAAAGGTCATGAAATCAGGCATGACTTACTTAGCAACTACCTTGCTTAGCAATGGAAATTCTGGTTCTAATTATTATCATAAGTTGAGATCTACCTGTATCTCTATTTCATTTATAGGTAACAACTTTTGAGACAATCACATGGTTTAGAAATAATGTAATACTGTGTGGATTGTTGAAAATCTAACAAAGTGGCACTGAAAACCTGCAGAATGCAGAGCGTGTTTTGTGTAAAAACAAGGTTCTAAAGCAGGGGTTTTCAAACTTTTTAAACAGGGAGCCAATTCACGGTCCCTCAGATTGTTGGGGGCCCGGACCAGCTGGGTGGGCGCCCAAGGGAAGTCCCAGCTGGCCATTTCCAAAGCGGCGGGAGTGGTTTATGCAAGCTGCAGGATACAGCCTGAGTCTCCTCAGTTGAGGAACATCCCTGGGAATTGCTGCCTGGCCCAGACTGGGTGTTTTGAAAAAAAGGACACTGTAGGAAGGGGAAGGGGAGAGGAGGAGGAGGTGCATTACTCAGAGGTCAGCTGGCAGATAAAAGCTTCAAGGCTCTGCCATAGTTCTTTCAGGCGAGCTGTCCCCGAGCGGCTCTCCGGTCCCTGCACAAACTGGCCTGGAAGCGGCATGTCACCTTGCTCCCATCCTTGGCCTTGTCCCACCTGGCTGCCAGCTTCCTGATGTGAGCAGAGGCTGCTTGTTGGAGTGAGGGGAACCACAGTGCTGTGTTCCTGTGGCTGTGAGTGCCAAGGCGCAGCTAGAATTGGAAGAAAAGGCTGCATGGCTGTGGTGGAAAGAACCTGAGCAACACCCAGCAGCTGAGATGAGAAGGTGTGAGCGAGGCAGCGGCTGCTTTTGCCGGTAACTGAGGGTCCACCTGCATCAATTTGCACCTTACTCCAATTGTCACAGTGGGCTCAGTTACTGGTGAGAGCAGCCACCGCCTCGCTCGCGCCTTCTCATCCAAGTTGCCGGGTGTTGCTCAGGTTCTTTCTGCCACAGCCGTGCAGCCTTTTCTTCCAATTCTAGCTGCACCTTGGCACTCGCAGCCAGCAGGTGGGCGAGCAGGCAGCCCTCAGGGAAGAGTGCTGCACTGGGTGATGCATCCCCGGTCGCGGGCTGGATGCGGGCCCCGAGGCGAAGGGGAGAGCAAGCATGCAGCAGGTGCACGGAGGCCCCACCAAAGACGAGAGGCAGGCCTGAAAGGCGGCTGAGGCTCACTGTCTACAGCCCCACCCCACACTGCAGCTGCCCTTCTGCTGAGCATGGTGGGTCCAGGGCAGATTTCCCTCCTCCACTGTTGGCCTTATCTTCCAGTTCCAGCCGAGAAGTTCCGCAGAGAAATCTTTGCATTTCTCTCAAGGAGCCCAGCCAAAGTTTCCAGTGCCGCTCACGCTTCAGCACTTTGACTCCCAGGAACAGGATGGGGTCCTTCAGGGAATTAGCATGGCCACCTGTTAGCAGAGAGAAGCAGCTACAGTCAACCTTAGCTTTGCTGTCCATTGCGGACGCTAGATCGGCCCCCTGCAAACTCTCATCTTTTGAGGAGCGCTCGCTGAAGTGGCACGGGAAATTTCGACCAATCTCCTCGAGAGACGAGAGTTTGCAGGGGGGCGATCTAATGTCTGTAATGGACAGCAAACCTAGGATTGACTCTGGCTGCTTCTCTCTGCTGTAGTGCTTCCTGGATGCAGTTTACTGCTCCAAGCCCCAAGCGCTCCCAGCGCCAAGCGCCGCCTCATCAGCCCCCCGCAGCAGCTCCCCTCCATGCTTCACTATTAGCGCTTCTAGTACTACTTTTCATAATTGTCAAGAGCCTAATATCTAATGCCAGGTTATGTTTAATCAGCAGGAATAGCCTCAAATCATCCATTGCAACTCTATTTGTAGAAAAGAAGTTGCAGGCAGTCCCTTTTCTGACTACTTTAATAAGTTGATAAGAAGGAGATATGCTTACAAACATAATTAAGAAGAAAGAAATACTAGAAATAATCCTACCTAGACAGTGTATTTTTAATTAGGTTATCCAGGAACTTTAAATACAATAAATTGTTCAGAGATGGCAGACATACTAAAATTTATAGGATATATTCCAATAGAGGAAATTTTCTTAAATCCAGCCTTTTCTGTCTGTTGTTTTTTAAATTAAATTCATTTACTGGGTTTCAGGAAATAATATGAAAGATGTCTCACTCAGCTGCTGCAAAAATCACATGCTATGATCTTCAACAAGTAGCTTTGGAACTTTACAAGTTGATTTAAAATGAATGCTCTCAGTTCATTTATATAAACTGAATGTCTTTTTACCTAATGAAACATTCAACTGCACTGATGTCATCTGTTGTCATAACAAAGGCAATTATCTCTGATGTTGTAAATAAATCCATAATTGCTTTTGCACCTACTTCGATAAATGTGCTGATATTGAATTACAGAAATGCTAAAGGTGTGCTGAAAACTCATTTTGCCTACCTATTATATCTATTTGGTGTTGAGACTCAGTGTTATATGAAGATGAATATAACTCCTATAATTTTTGAACCATATGGTTATTCTGCAGATACTGCAAACCTTTGATAGAGAAATATTGTCATCTTCAGCATTTCAAGTAAAAATATTGAATGAATTATAGAAAAAGTTTTTATAACTTTCATGTTTTAAATATATACTCTCAAGTCCATTTCAATGAGTTTTATGCCATTGGAATAACTAATATTATATATACTTGCAAGAAATTATAAGAATTATAAGATTTTCATAACAGTTTATAATTTTTTCTTTATATTGATTGTGGCAAGTGTTTATATATGAAGCTTTGGATCATTTTCCTCAATAAATCAGTGAACAAGTATGTTTTTGATTCATTTATTTCATTATATTCTACTTTATCTACTTTTAGAACTTGTGTGGAAAACATATCATGTTTTACATCATATGATAAAATGAAAAATTTCTTTGCATTTTTTCCAGAAATGTTTTTTCCACTTCCATAGTCTAATCTACAATGTTGGACTTGTGAGTCTTCTATGCAGGTATTAATCAGATCCAACCTACTTAGTTTTGATAAATCAGTTCAGTGTATCTCATCCAGTGTATCTCATCACAGGATTCATATTTGATATTTCATTTTGCAAATATGCCTCCTGCAGATAAATAGAAAACTAATAATAAAGAGAAATCTGTGGAATATCTAAAAAGAAAACATGAAAATTAAAAAAAATGTTATATTTGGTAAAGCAATTTAAATTAATACCTGCAGGAATAAACTACAGCGATAACATGTCAAAAACTGATTTCTTCGGTGAAAGTTGGTTGTTTGATGACATTCTCTGCATAATAATGGTAGCATTAACAATGTACCATATTTTTCTGATTATAAGACGCACCTTTTTACCCCCAAAGAGTGTGAAAACTTGGGTGCATCTTATACACCGAATGTAGCCCCACCTAGCCACCCCCACCCTTTGGCCTCTACCTCCCAACAATTTACCTCTTTGCAGCAAACAGGGTAGAGCCTGATTAGCACAAGGAAGTGATTATCTGCCTCCCAACCCACAGCTGACAGGCTGCAGCCAGGTGGTAAAATGAAACTAACTATGGTGGCTGCAAGGAGACAAATTGCTGGGAGATGAACTGCAGGCAATGTTGGACTGCTGAAACTGAAAGGAGGTAATAGCTGCTGTGGCCTAGAGGTGGAGCTCTTGCCTCACAATCAGGAGGTTGTGAGTTCTATCCTAAGTAGAGGCAGATGTAGGGTCTCCTGCTTGGGCAGGGGGTTATTTATTTATTTATTTAGTTAGTGTGATTACATTTAAGAAAACTTTCTGGCATTATGTACATTTCTCCAATTTTTTGCTATTTCTATGGGTCAGGCACACATGCACAGAAATACACAGCAAACAGTATATATCATCTGTACTGTTTGCTGTTTGCTGTTTGGCAAATTGCTGGGAGGCAGAGGCCTTTTTTCCTTATTTTCCTCCCCCAAAACTAAGGTGCGTCTTATACTCCGGTACGTCTTATACTCCGAAAAATACGGTAACTCAAGACATTATTTGAAACAAAGAGATATGAAGTTTTAATTAATAGCAACAAAATATTATGTTTTATCTGCAACAATAAGCATATCATGTTCCACTTATTTCAATAATCTAATGTAAATTATAAGAGAATTTTAAAAATGAAGTAAATATGTTATTATAAAATAATAGCACCAATTGAAACTCACAGGTTTATTTTCTTCCAGATCTCTGATAACTGTTGTAGTGTAATCATGTAAACTGCTTGCAACATATGCTAGAATGAAATTATGACTAACATTGTTAAATATCAATGTAAAAATTAAAGTACACATTTAAACTTTAAACATTTCTATATTAGGCATTTTATATTTTGGTTATGCAACCCTTTATGCCACAGGCTATCTCAAAAATGGCCTTCTCCAATATGAATTTATAGAATATATTATATTTATGGTTTATGAAATAAGACAGAATAGAACAGGAGATAGAGCATTACTAAAGTGGCATTGCATCTTTGGACACCCTTTAATTATCTTGAGGTTTAATTTGATTTCTTTAGGATTTTCTCAGGATTTCATTTATTTAGATTGAATAATATTGATTAGATTTTGTGGACAACAGTTGAATATAATCAGTCACGTTTATGTTCCAACTACTGATGCAGAATAAGTTGATGAGTTTTATTATTAAATTCAATTTGAAATTGACAGATTAAACAAACAAGGTGGGCTGCTTGAAATTGTAGGCTGGAATTCGAAACTTGGAAAGATTAAAGAGGAAAATGTAACTGCCTTGGGTGGCTTAGCAAATTGAAATGAAGCAGGAGAAGAACTAGTTAATTTATACCACTCCAAGTATTTCTTCATATCAAACACCATCTTCAAGCAGCCAAAATGAGACATCTAAATATGGATATTACCAGATAGAGGACATAGAAATCCAATTGACTATATTATTGTAAAAAGAATGGAATGTCAGTTGTAGCATTAAATACATGACCAAGTGCTGTCTGTGGAACAGAGAACAAATTGCTAATATGCAGATGCCACATTAAGCTAAAGAAGAATCAGTTTGCACTATATGATCTTAAGTATATACTCACCAATTTCAAGAAGAACATCAGAAATTGCTTTGAAATCCTGTAACTCATTGACAGAGAACCAGAAAAACTGTGAATGAACTTTAAAAAGTTAAGAATTAATGAGAAAAGACATTGCCAGAACTATGCTTAAAAATCACAGGAATCACAGAATCTCTCATTGTCCTCATGGGTCCTTATATATAGGACAAGAAACCACAACATGCACAGAATATGGTAAAACAGACTGGTTCAAGGTTAGAAAAGGGATCAGGGAAAAGCTGTAACTGTTGCCCTATTTATTCAACCAACGCTGATTATTAAGAGAAGCTAGATTTGAAGAAAATAAATGTGGTTTTAAAATCAATACCTTGCTCCCATACTAATGACATTACTCTGATACCCAAAAAAGCAAAGGATCTACAAGTACTGGTAATAAAAGTCAAGTAGCGCACTGAAAAAAATTGGATTAAAATTCAATATAAAGAAAACCTGACAGCAGGTACAACTGTCCTTAAGACTGACAATAAAGATATTGAAGTTATGGATAGTTTTTGCCTTTTAAGATCAACCATCAGAAACAGTCAAGAAATGCACCTCAGACTAGCACTTAGTAGAGCAGTATGAAGGCCTTGGAAAAGATACTCAGATATTGTGATCAAAGATGAAAATTGTGCAAGCCATGGTATTCCTTGTGACATTCCATAGAAGTTAAAAATTGGACTTTGAAGAAGGTGGATGGAAAAAATATTGATGCTTTTGAATTCTGGTGCTCGAGAAGTTTCCTAAGAATAAAGAAGAGAACTAAAAACACATATAAGTGGATAATCAAACAAATCAGCATTCTCTTTCAAGTCACAAATGACCAGACTCAAATTATCCTACTTTGGACACATTGTGCAAAGGCCTACCTCTCTAGAGCTTAGAGAAAAGCTCTAATGCTGGAAAAGCTGGAAGACAACCAGCATCAAAGTGGATGGACTCAGTTATTATGATAATGAGGGCACAATTGGAAGTCTAAAAGACCATGTTATGGTCAGATCATCATGGGAAAAAATCTGACTATGTGGTCTCTCATCACTGATTTGATGGCACATCAATCAGTCAATAATCACTGAATATGTAGTAAACTGCAAGATAACAAATATTTAGATCAAATCTTTTCAGTGATAAGTAACAGGATGCAGTAAAATATCACCCCTCTAGCAAACAAAACCAGTGAACCTTTCTGGCCTTGTCTGTGTTGTTCCCTAGCCTATTCCAGATATTTCTACCTATTCCTAACTTACCTTGTGCTTTGCTATAAAATCTCATTAAGAGAATACAACGCAGAAGACAACTGATAACTATAATGAAAAACTTGAGCACCTCAGAGGAAAGCAGTTCTGACTGAGCACAGGATAGAGAATACAAGAAAAAGCAGACAACTCGAATGATTTCTAGTAAATCACTGTATATTTTCAGTTTCAGCTTAGAATGATAAAATTTTGCCAAGCTGACAGGTTTATTACCTGATTGATTTTATCTAATACACATACAGACAAATGAAAAAGAGGGGCACATAAAATATAAATTAAAAATCCAGAATCCAACTTACACATTTTAGCAAGCTCAACTTTAAAGTAACCAATGTTACTTTACAGATTAAAAGGAATAGACAGTGTAGAGATATCTGAATATTTTTCTACTCTTTTAGCAATAGCAATAGCAATAGCACTTAGACTTATATACTGCTTCATAGTGCTTTACAGCCATCTCTAAGTGGTTTACAGAGTTCAGCCTATTGCCCCCCAACAATCTGGGTCCTCATTTTACCGACCTCAGAAGGATGGAAGGCTGAGTCAACCTTGAGCCTGGTGAGATTTGAACAGCTGAACTGCTGAACTAGCAGTCACTGATGTAGGTTGAAGTGCTGCTTTTAACCACTGCGCCACCTTAGTTGCCTGTGTTCACAAGTATTATAATGGTATTATTGTTAGTGTCCATTAATATGTGTGGAGAGGTACCATTGACTATGGTTAATAGAACAGTGTGACTGCTGCTTAAATTCACTCTCAAGATAATCTTTAAAAACAGCCGATTTTCTATAAGAAAATCTGTATTTTTTTACATACAGTATATGTTACAGCTGCATTGGGATTGCTTTCTCTTTTTCTTTAAATGCATCATGTAAATATACAAGGTATTATTCAATCACAACTGGCATATATTGGTTCCAGTGATAGTAATGGGAGAGGTTTAACATAAAACAATATTAAGTGCAAATGTATGTTACCTGAAATAAGTTTAATTAAACAAACATTTTCTCAAAATGTGTGATGACCCAGGACGTGGCATGAAAGCAACACAGCCAGACTACAGATCTAACTCCCCTTTATTGCTCCAACTTTGCCCCCCAATGTTCTCACATTTACTACAAGTCCTGGAGCAAAGCTCTCACACGCACCTTTATTTGTTTATTTATTTAAATGGATTTATATGCCGCCCAACTCCCAGGGGACTCTGACCTTCAACAGCCTCTGGCTGTGAGTAGTCCAGTAAGCAAGGTTAGCCAAACAGTAACCAGAGCCAGCAGTCCAGTAAGCCAGGTTAGCCAAACAGTAACCAGGGCCAGCAGTCTAGTAAGCCAGGTTAGCCAAACAGTAACCAGAGCAAGAAGTTCAGCAAAGCAGGCAAACCCAGGCAAGCCCCACAAGACAGAGCACAGTAATCTCCAGGCATCAGCAAGTGCACACAAAGCTCCACAGATTCAACGCTTGTTCCCAACAAATGCCCCTCCCACTGGCATCTCCTTACATCTCAGTCCCCAGGTGTGCCTTGTGAAGGGGGGCGGGGAACTCTCCTCCCTCATAGCAGGTTCAGTCTGTGTTGTTCTCGCCTTCTCTCTTCTCTCCATGCTCTAGGATCAGGAGGAGGTGGTCCTTGCTCTTCGCCTGAGCTCTGTCTCTCCTGCTCCTCCCTGTCTACAAGCCTTTCTAATCCTGAAAAGCCTTCCCTGGACTGACTCTGCCCTTCCCCAATTTCCTCCAAGGCCAAAAGAGGCGCTCTCTCGATCTCTGTTAGCTCCTGTTCCAGCTCATCTTCCCCCGCAGATTCAGACTCCGATGGGGGCATGACAAAATATATGCTAAAGTCTTATGGTCTATATAGAATTATACTTCCATTTTCTTCTTACAAATATTCATAGACAGAAGAAATAATAGACAATGTACATTTGGACTAGGAGAGACAAACTTTAACCAATCATAAAGAGATAGCTACATACACAATACACAAAACATATACAATAACAGCCCATCTAAAGTACATTTCCTATACTATCCCTGGCTGTAAAACAAATACTAAAAAACTATCATATGAACTGAAGAACTTTATCTCACATAATATATGTTATTAATTTAGAATAATAACGAATATATTAGCCTTGACCATTATGCAATATAGATTATTTCTCTTTCTGATGAAAAGAACCTAACCTGTTGATCAAAGAGGGTATGAGAATGTTCTCCTGTACACTGTGCGCTGTACACTGTACATGAGGAAGGAAATGCAAAATTATAGATATGTTCTGAACTTGGGCATTATAAGATAATATTAATAAGGAATAAAAAAGCTGATCTGGTTTAAGGCTAAAAATTATATTTAATTATTAAATTATTGTCAAGTATTTGATATTTTAGGCAATTCATGTAGAACTAAAAACCCAGCTGTAACAAACCGTCAAAGACTAGAATGTGATTGGAAGGAATCCCATGTTCATATTGCCCTGTGCAAGCACGGTCAAGATATATTCTGCATAGAACCCTTCAACTCCAGTTTGGCATTGATCCAACTATCAGGCTTATTGCCTGCAGCCCACGAGTTGAAAAGGAAAACAAAACTTTTAAAGATTACCTGAATCAATATCCAAACACCCCAGAGGAACAGAAAAATGGACCTAAGCAAAACAAGCAAACAAGCAAACCACCAAATGCCTCAACCTTTAATAGGAAAACAAAGGGTAGAAATTGATTACCATGAAAGTAAAAAACAAAGGCATAGAGAAACCTCACAAAAATGGTCAAAGATCAATAGGAGCCAAATGTAAAACTCAGTCACAGAGTTGTCTTCAATCTGACTACAAGAGAATACCAGGTGACTAGTTCCGTTTGGCTTCAAAAGAAGAGATCAAAATCAAGGTAAGCAAATGAGCACACTCATACTCATCAGAAATAAATTATAAATCAGGCTGCTCACTTTGACAGCACTCTTACTAAAATTGGAATGATACAGAAAAAATTTGTGTGGTCCCCGCACAAGGAAGCCACATTAGCATAGTGACATCCAAGATCCTCATAGCCAAAAGCTTTCTAAACAACTATGATGCTTTTTTGAGTCTTTTTGTAGATGAATATCTGTTTGCAAAGCAGTCACTTTTCACTTGTATCAAAGCTCTGGCCATCTATTGCATACAATTTTCTAACTAGTAGCTGTGGACTACCGTTCTCCATAGTTCAGAAATGCTCAGAGCTTTTCAATTCCACAATGCAAATGCAGTCAACTATAAGTTTCTTGTTCAAGCAGGGAAATGGAATTCTACCATAACTACAGTATATTATGGCTAAGACAGAACGGCAGCAGATTACAGCAGAAGAAGAGGAAGGAGAGGACAAACCAGAAACAATGTATGTAAGCAAGTGAATGAGAAGAAAATCAGTTGCCATCTGATCAGAGTGGTCAGTGTGACTGCATTCTCTCTGCAGTGGTAATGGTGCGCCACAGATCAAGATATGACTTCTTTATTTCTATATCTTTTTCAAGTATCTTCAGCCAAAGTAGGAGCATTAGATTCAATCATTTAGCAGTTTCTGAGTTTTGGGAACTATGCCAATAGAGTGGTACCTTTTTCCATTAAATAGGAGATTTCAAATAAAGAAATATACTTCGATCATTCTGAAGAAGTACTGTAAATATCAGCAATAAGCCTTTGGTAAATTATATATCAGTTTATCTGATATATAAATTTATTTGTGATTAAGCATCGAGATATACATTGAATAAGTACCGTATTTTTCGGAGTATAAGATGCACCTTTTTACCCCCCAAAAGAGGGTGAAAATTTGCATCTTATACACCGAATGTAGCCCTACCCACCCACCAGCCCCCACCCTTTGGAGGTTTGCGGCCTCCGTGCGTTGCAGTTTCGGCCGGTTCCATCCACTGCTGGCCCCCGTGCGAGCGAGCGGGCGTGCAAGCGAGGTCCAGCGCGTCCAAATGGCAGCGAGGAAAGAATTCCTGCCCCGCGAATGCCAACAGACCCAGCTGGGAGTCGCGATTTGAAGAACGCGATCCCGGGCAATTTCTGAATAGCAGAGTAAAGTTTTGCTTGGAGGCGTGTCTTGGAGGCGCGTCTGTCTGTCCAACTTTTCTATTCCCTACACACACACACACACACACACACACACACACACACACACACACACACACACACGAGCTTCGGTTTACCTGCAGGGTCCCGTCGGACGAGGAACTTCGTTCCAAAATGCTTCCCGCGGCGGGGATCCTCTGAGACATCCTGGCCGAAGAGAAAGAGGAGCTTGGATGGCCGATCAGTCGGCCAAAGGGCACCAAAGGTCTCGGAGAAAACAGCGTCGCCACAGCAAGCACCGGGGACGCGCGTGGGGATGGGACTCGCTGCGCCCGCCACCGCCGCCTAAGTGGAAAGCCTAAAGAGGGGCATCCCGGACGCGCGTGCTGCCCTCAGCGCTTCCCAGACACCTGCCTGCCACCGCGCTTCGCCTGCTTCCCCAGCTGCTCTTCTATAGCGAGCGCTCTTTGGCCGGGAAAACCAGGAGCTGCCGCTTTCGCCTTTGCCTGGCGCCGCAGATCTGCTTAGCTCAAGTTCATGGAAATCACCTGGCGGCCCTTGAAACTTCAGGAGGGAACTGGCTGCGAGACCGGGAGGCAGCCTTTGGCGGAGCCCAGCCCGATGGGGAACTGGGAAGAGAGGGGCTTTTCCCTTCTTCTGCCCCGCTCGCGAGCTGTGGGGGGTTTGGGGTGGCTCTAGAGCCGGAATCCGCTCGACTGATGGTCGTGCAACTCCAAAGCCCACAAGTTTGAAGACCCTTGCACCCCCTTGGCAAGTTTAAGACTTGTGGACTTCAACTCCCATTCCTGAGCTAGCATGACTGGAGGAGGAATTCTGGGAGTTGAAGTCCACAAGTCTTAAACTTGCCAAGGGGGTGCAAGGGTCTTCAAACTTGTGGACTTCAACTCCCAGAATTCCTCCTCCAGTCATGCTAGCTCAGGAATGCGAGTTGAAGTCCACAAGTCTTAAAGCTGTCAAGTTTGAAGACCCCTGGGTTAGGGGTTAGGGGTGCAAGGGTCTTCAAACTTGGCAAGACTTTTTACAACCATGTACACTTTTTACAAACTTCAAACTTGACAGCTTTAAGACTTGTGGACTTCAACTCCCATTCCTGAGCTAGCATGACTGGAGGAGGAATTCTGGGAGTTGAAGTCCACAGTCTTAAAGCTGTCAAGTTTGAAGTTTGTAAAAAGTGTACATGGTTGTAAAAAGTGTACATGGTTGTAAAAAGTATTCTGCTACATTGGTAATTTATTAAATAATATATTACTACACCATTTGGTTCAGAATACTTTTTTCCTTGTTTTCCTCCTCTAAAATCTAGGTGCGTCTTATACTCCGGTGCGTCCTTTACTCCGGAAAATACGGTAAATAAGTACAGTATATATTTCACCTTAAATAGATATAAAATAGGACATAGCCTCTGTATTGGTAGGACCATATCCAAGAAAATAAATCTTATAACATCTTCTACTGTTTACCTTTAAAGCATTGTAGCAGGCTTTTGAAAGCTATTCTCTCTCTCTCTCTCTCTCTCTCTCTCTCTCTCTCTCTCTCTCTCTCTCTCTCTCTCTCTCTCTCTCTCTCTCTCTCTCTCTCCCTCCCTCCCTCCCTCCCTCCCTCCCTCCCTCCTTCCCTCCCTCCCTCCCTCCCCCTCTCAATATCTTACTTCTTCAGAATGAATTTTTTCTACTATCTTGTGCCAAACTTTACATTGATCTATTTTGTTCAGGTTCTTTCTCTTAATATATTGTACTTTATTTGTTTTGGTCTCCTGATGGAATATTGAGTAAAACACATATTCATCGTATTCCTCTCTTTTGGATGTTGAGTAGTAAATTTCATTTGCTTTTAAAATATCAAAGTAGGTATTGAAGCAGCCTTTTTAACACATTCAAATATTTCTGGAATAATGAAATATCACAAATCGCTAAGCTCAGGCCACTTTAATACAGTTTTAATCAAATTTGTCCCTTGTATAGCATTTGAAATCATTCTATCCTGCACTTTTTCTTCTTAATAAGAATTCTACTACACATATCTAATGATGTACATCTATCAAGATAATAATATCCCAGGAGGAGTATACTATTTTAGGAATATGAAGTGAGTTCAGTAGCTTTTTGTAATTTACTGCACAACTTTTTTCAGGAAGCTTTGGAAAGCTGAAAATCAAATCTTTTATAAACTGAAATGAGTCATTTGGAGATAGGACATAACAGTCACATTCTTTCATTCTAAGAGATATACTGTATATTAAAGACAGAAAACATCTTTTTATTATCATTCTTCCATTCAATTTTTTCTTTTCTTTTTCTTTTTTCAAAGAAGAAAATTTTGATGAGATTTTCATAGGCAGAGTAAGAAATGATCATCCTCCTGATCATTCAAACATCAAAATATCTCCATTTTTATTTATAAAATGGCCAACAAATATGTGTGAATAATATGTTCCATTTCACAAACATCTCCCGGTTCCCTCTACTTCAGTTAAGGCCTGAGGAAGACATCATTGGCGAACTCTGCTTATTTGGGTTACAGGAACAACGGCAACTTAGTACCCTGTGCCACTTTGAGAAAAATGACATAGTAAAGAAATTTGACAGCATCCTTTCTGAGAATAAAAAACCTCTGCCAGAAATTGAATAAAATCTGAGAAAATGTGAAGAACTTCAACATAGTAATAATGCATACAAATACAAAGAGAGAGAAAGAGAATGAGAACATAATTGCAGTGCATATTTCAGTCTTTTTTCTCTTGTTCAGAGAAGAAATATGTCAAGGTAATCACCAAAAACAATGAAATGGAAGGATATTTGGTTCTGCAGTTGTAAAATCCATAGGTTTATATGATGGTGTTTCACCCATGGAAAACGTTTTGTAATGCCCATTAAGAATGGGAGGGATTGTTATAAATTTCTTCCATTTAAAAAAAACATTTTCTTTCTGAAAATCTGCTTGGCTTTTTGTTCCTGTTTAAAGAATGCTCGGATAAAGTACCAGAGGAGATACTGAACTGGCACAGACTTCAATTTAATTAAAGTACCTTCCTTTCATGGAAGGTTTCCTTTGTTTCAAACATAAAAGAACATCTAACAATCCAAAACATTTTTGTGTACAGGTAGTCCTCGATTTATGACCACAATTGAGCCCAAAGTTTCTGTTGTTAAGTGACACATTTGTTAAGTGAGTTTTGCCCCATCTTATGACCTTTGTTGCCACAGTTGTTAAGTGAATCACTGCAGTTGTTAAGTTAGTAACAGGGTTGTTAAGTGAATCTGGCTTCCCCATTGACTTTGCTTGTCCAAAAGTCACAAAAGGTGATCACATGACCCTGGGACACTGCAAACCGTCATAAGTATGAACGAGTTGCCAAGCATCTACATTTTGATCTCATGATTTTGGGGATGCTGCAAAGATTGTAACTGAGAAAAACGGTCAAAAGTAACTTTTTTCAGTGCTGTTGTAACTTTGAATGGTCACTAAATGAACTGTTGTAAGTCTAGGACTGTATTCAATTCTTTAAATATTTTCAATGAAATAGAAATGTGGAGTTTGTAATTTTTAACAGAGTGGAAATACTGTACATGGGAGACGGTATATGTTAGGTTTTTATGCATCAGGTTGAAGCTTTTCATAGAATCTGTAATGTTTGCTATGACTATAATGCAATATATTTTATTTATTTATTTATTTTATTGTTCTTATAAGCCGCCCAATCCCGTAAGACTCAGGGCGGCATACAGCAGAAAAAAAGAACAATCAGAGTATAATAAAACAATTTAAAAAGTACAAAAGTTTTTTAAAAAAACCAATCATCCATGGGGGAATTAAGATCTGTTTTTCACCCCGCCTGCAGGAAGAGCCATGTCTTAATGGCTTTCCAGAAGGCCAGCAAGGTGGGGATAGTTCGGATCTCTGGGGGGATTTGGTTCCAGAGAGCCAGAGCCCCACAGAGAAGGCTCTCCCCCTTGGTCCCACCAACTGACATTGTTTGGCTGACGGGACCTGGAGGAGACCAACTCTGTGGGACCTAACTGGTTGTAGGGATGTATGAGGTAGGATGCAGTCCCGGAGATGTAGGGCTTTAAAGATGATGATTCTCCGGGTGCAATTCAACACCTTGAATTGCACCCGGAGACCAATGGGCAACCAATGTAGCTGGCGGAGTACAGGTGTTATGTGGGTGTATCTAGAGACACCCACCACAGCTCGCGCAGCCACATTTTGCACCAGTTGCAGTCTCTGAATACTTTTCAAGGGTAGCCCCATGTAGAGCGCTATATATAGAGTTAAGATCTAATATAAATTTAAGATCCAATATAAAATTTAAGATTTTAAGCAAAATTTATTGGATTTAAATATACTTAAGTCATGTTAGATTACAGGGAATAGTTTATTAATGAATTAATATAAATGTTTGAGTAATGCACATTTCAAAAACCACTACAAAATGTTTCTGTAAAAAGTAGCCCAGGGCAATACAAGAAGTGGGGAGGGAGGCAAAACATTTTAAGAAGTGTACTTGATGTTGTTGAAATGAGAAAGTGAATTGTAGCTCAACTCAATGCATATGATGGTACAGCAATTTAATAATGGTGAGCCTTTGAGAGCTGTATGCAATGAAATTTCATTTTAATGTATGCCAATTCATGTACATTCAAAGTGACAATCAAGTTATTCTAAGTCTAAGTCTAATCTAATAGAATGGGTACATAATCATTATCCCTAATACCAGTATTTTTGATATGGTATTCCAAATATTTCCAAATGAGTTGTTTGTTTGTTTGTTTGTTTGTTTGTTTGTTTGTTTGTTTGTTTGTTTGTTTTTCTGGCTTCTAAGTACCATTCATTCTTAAAATACATGGTGCAAAATCCTATGGAAAATTTGATCATCTTTTTTATGATAATCTCTCTTTTTTTATAAAAAATAATATATACCCAATTAAAATAAATTAAGCCAGTGCAAAACTTCTATCAGTTTAAGGACAATTCATGGTTTTGAATAGCATGTGAAAGATTCTACAGTGCCTAAGCCACTTCTATTTCCCTCCATTTGCCTAAATCAGAGGTGGGGAACCATGCAGACTCAGGAATTCTGGGAGTTGAAGTCCACAAGTCATAAATGAGCCATAGTTCGGCCATAGTTCATCACTTCTTTTCTAAACTATCTCTCATTCAGAAAGGATAGAAATATGGTGGCAACAAAATAGATGGTGGTGAGCAATATATTTCCAATCCTTAAACTAACAGAACCATCCAAACCTCCCCCCTCCCCCACCAGTAGTATTCTTTCTTGAAAACTGGCTGATTAATTTTTATTGTAATTGTTCAGTAAAGCAAATTAGATTTAGTTTTAAATCTTAACCATAATGTCTTACCGTTGTTTCCTCCTTTCTATGCAAAGACAAGGATTGTATTTCTGAGACTAGCGTTCTCACTTTGCCAACCATGTTCTGAGTGTCTGGTCCACTTTTCTTCATTAGATTTTTCATTATGAGCTATTCCTCCTCTGAAGTGTCTGTTCTCTGGCAGATAAAAAAAAGTCTTATCTGATAAGTTTTCCTTTTCTTTTTGGAAATTCAAGGGTTTTGGTTTTTTGCTTCAATTTTTGTTTTTAATTCAATCATAGCTCAAACATATTTGCCTTCTATAGCAGAAATGCTTTTGAAATTGAACCCATGAAATAAGCATAACAACTTTAAAGGAAGCAAATTCCATGAGAATGCTTATTTCACTGGATTTGAAAGAAGAAGAAGAAGAAGAAGAAGAAGAAGAAGAAGAAGAAGAAGAAGAAGAAGAAGAAGAAGAAGAAGAAGAAGAAGAAGAAGAAGAAGAAGGAGGAGGAGGAGGAGGAGGAGGAGGAGGAGAAGAAGAAGAAGAAGAAGAAGAAGAAGAAGAAGAAGAAGAAGAAGAAGAAGAAGAAGAAGAAGAAGAAGAAGAAGAAGAAGAAGAAGAAGAAGAAGAAGAAGAAGAAGAAGAAGAATCTAGCAATTTCCCACTAAACAACTTTCAAATGCATGTAAGATGTTTCAATCAAATTAGTATTAGGGTCATAGATCAATACATATCTAAGAATTCTATTAGCACTTAAATTGACTTTTTTGGTGCAGATATATGCTCTATTTGATTGGTTTAATTAAGATAAATTTTGTAGTGGTAGTAATGCCCTTTTCTTATTTATATCACAAAGGCATCTGTGCCACAAAGGATGCCCCAAAACATGTTCTTGTCCAATGCAAGAAAACATTCCTCAATTGAACTGACAGATTAAATGTTGGTGTGAGGTCTTGCCTCAGCAATCTCCTCAAGAAAGCAGAACTCTTGAAACTGGCAGCATTTCAAAAGGAACTTTTATTGGAAGATAGTGATAGCAAGGAAAATAGGCAGGAACTGAAGTTCCCGCGTGTAAATGGTAGGTTAAAAGTTTTTTGTCAAAACCCCTCCCCGCTGCTCAGTCCGACACGAGCCAATCCTCAGGTACAAAGTTGTTGTGGGAACTTCTAGCTGACAAGATGATAAGAAGTTGTTCTCAGGTGCTGCGCTCTTTGGAACTGAGACAAAACAGATGGCCCCAAGCTCATTCCTCCCCTCTCCCATTCCCAGGAAGATACATCAAAGTGTATAAGGACCAAAGCAAGTAACAGATCATAAAAATGCCAGGGTTTTCCCCTCCCACCAGAATGGCAGCGTCCTGATAGGGATCTCTGGGGACCTGACAGTTGGTGAAGTCTTCTTACAGTATATCACTAATGGAATCTTAGTAAGTCCAGACAAAAGTAATAAGCAAATTATTGCCTAATGGTAAGTTAGTCCATAAATGGATCTAGGAGTAATATAAAATGACATTGCTTATATTATATTCGATATACCCAACTTCATGAATCTTATTTTCTAAATGTTATCTGCATTCTTTTTTGTCTTGCAATGTATTCTAATTTTTTTCTGTGTTATAATAGCTTTTGTTCAATATGCCAACTTTAATGAAGCATAATCAAATGCCAATTGTTGCTTTCCTTTGTCCAAGATTGTTGCTTCAGAAAAAGAAATGCCTAATTTCTACTCTGTGAAGATGTCTCACCATGGTAAGCCTCACCATGTCTCCTATAATAGATTACAATGGGCAAGGTTACTTAGGTCACTTCTATAAAAGGAAGCTTGTTTCATTGAACTTTTGACAATTTTAAGACTATCATGATAGTCATATTCTCAACCAAAGGTGCAACTTGTGATAAGAATTAAATTCTCCTACTCAAGTCCTTGTGATTTACAATTAACCTAGGATTTCAATTTCTTATTATGTAGAATGCCATTTCCAGTGTACTATAAAACATTCCAAGATATTTTGGAAAATTGTCAGTCACAGGAATAAAATTGGGAAAACATACTTACAATGATGTCCCAAAGCAAAAATGTCTATGTTTTATCCAAGCTAAGAATTTACTCAAATGGTTTAAACTATGGAGGGTATTTCTTTAATTAATCATTTTTTAAAACAAATACAATGTAACAGTAAATGCAATTTAAAAATAGGACCAATTATCTAAGAGTATGTTAGGCTACTCCTTGTAGAAAGTTTAAAGGATCATCAGCTGACTGTCATATTTTCCATTCCTCTGGACAGCTTTTAATTGGGGAAGTTTTAGAGCAGTGATGGCGAACCTATGGCACGGGTGCCACAGTTGGCACGCGGAGCCATATCTGCTGGCACGCGAGCCGTTGCTCTAGCTCAGCTCCAGCGTGCATGTGCGTGCACACCAGCTGATTTTTGGCTTGCACGGAGGCTCTGGGAGGGCGATTTTGACCTCCGGAGGGCCTCTGGGGTGGCAGGGGGAACGTCTTCACCCTCCCCAAGCTCTAAGAAAGCCTCTGGAGCCTGGGGAGGGCAAAAAATGGGCCTACTGGGCCCACTGGAAGTCGGGAAACAGGGGAGTGGGGGGGTCATGCACGCATGCGCAGGGGGGTGAGGCAAGTGGGGGGCTTTGAATTATGGGTGTGGGCACGCACGCGTGTGCGATAGCGCGTGCGCGCACTATTTCGGCACCTGAGGAAAAAAAGGTTCGCCATCACTGTTTTAGAGGCTTCCAGGTCAAAATGAGAGAAAACAAAAACTATTGGGGTTTTTTTCTGAAAAAAAGCCAGTGACATTTTCAGATGCATATAAAATTCTTAAATGTAATGTTGCCATTCGCGCAAAATACAGTCAAACTAGACAAGGTAATGGTGTAACATTTGTACAGCTTTCTGGGTGTTGTCCATGCTTGTTCAACAGTATTTATTTGTCTTGGCAATGCACATCAGGAATGTACAAATAGAGCCATGTCAGGGTGTTAACTTGCAAGAACAAAGCCTAGCTAATATTTGCACTCCTTCCCATTTCCATCCTCCCCCACATGCGCCCCACCCCCCCTTACATGCGCATGTGCCCTCACATGTGCCCCTGCATGCTCACGTGGCCCCCCACATGCACCCCACCCCCTGAGCTGCATGGCAGAGACCCAAAGACCAGCTGGACAGTGGGAGGCGCGCGTGCACGCATGGTGTAGCTGAACTGGGGCAACGGCTGCATGCCACTTCTGGCACACGTGTCATAGGTTCGCCATCACAGGTCTAGTATCTTCTTGTAGGATGCAACTAGCTATTTGAGGACGTTCTTGGTGCTGCCTGAGCTTGGTTGTTTGCTTGCATATTTTCATTATCCAATTAGGCAACATCATCAATTTACTGCACTAATAGCCTTGATAATGTTACCTAGTTGGGTAACAAATCACTGGTTAGCTAAGTTGGGTAATGAGTAATGTATTCATGATGTTACTTATTTGGTCATGAAACCAAGCTCAGAGAGCACCAACGACACCACTATTCAACCCTGAGCTACATATATTCTTTTCTATTGGAGCTAAGTAGTCGCTAGACTTTGCTTATAATGTATTTCTACTAAATAAATATCTTTTCTGGTTATCATTATAAAACCTGTTTCACTAATCTTTACCTAGTTCATATTCTTGCTGACAGGAACAATTGCATGTATACACTGAGCCGAGGTGGCGCAGTGGTTAAATGCAGCACTGCAGGCTACTTCAGCTGACTGCTAGTTCAAGCAGTTCAGCTGTTCAAATCTCACCGGCTCAAGGTTGACTCAGCCTTCCATCCTTCTGAGGTCGGTAAAATGAGGACCCAGATTGTTGGGGGCAATATGCTGAACTCTGTAAACTGCTTAGAGAGGGCTGTAAAGCACTATGAAGCTGTATATGTCTAAGTGCTATTGCTAAGTGCTATACCTGGAATGTTTCAACTGGTCTTTTTTGAAGGCCTTCCAAGAGCTGTTAAGAGAGATGCAATGGGAAACAGAAAGGATGCAAAATCAATTCTAAAACCTAATTAAATAGGTTTGAATTCATCCCATGTTTTCAAATTTAAGCGATTGAAAAAGCAAAGATTTTTTAACCTATTAAGCAAATAATTATCCACTTGGGAGATTTTGCATCTGAAGATGCAAATACATTATATTCTTTATATAAAGAAAATGCAATATGCTTCAAGATGGAAGTTTATTTATAATTGGATGATAAACATATAAGAACTAAACATTAAATAAGGTAATCATACCTGAAGGATTCTTAGTAATAGAAGAAGAGGGGAAATTTCTGGATGCTTTTACTAATTGTTATGCAGAAATACGGCTTATTTCTTTTGCTGTTTTCAAAGGATCTGAAAGATAAGTCTACCATGGCTGGATAGTACAGTTAAGAAATTTTGGTAATTCTTTTCTGCCATCGAATGGTCATCTGGAGTTTTGCACACAAGTTCTGGTAGCTCAAATAAAATTTATGAGCAAAATATGTACTGTTTTCTTCTAAACACCTTATTTAGTGTTATATATTACTGCAGATGCCTCAACAGTGTTTGCTTCACTATCCCAAATAAGGAGTATTATCTGTCTAAAAAGAATCCTTTTTCCTATATTTATTTGTTTAATGGATAATATATACCTAAAGGATGCAGTCTGAGTCTCTTGATTCTGCTTCAGTAAAGATCCAGTTCAAATCTCATATTCACAAAAAGTAAAGTAAATACTATTCTATTTTTCTTTTTCTCTTTTAGTTGTGATGCTTTTAGGTAATTTTCCCATACTGCAGCCTTCTAAGGCAGCCAAACGTGAATTTCACAACAACGGAAATGCTCAAAGGTGTAAAGATAGTAAATTTTTAAGTATGAAATACTAACACAAGATTGTGTATCCATAGCAACTGCAATTGCTGCCTAAAGTGTAAAGGAGCCATAAAAGATTACCTCTTCATTATATAATCAGTACTCCAAAGAAGGACATCTAGAACATGTCCTCGGCATCATTAATAGATGCTGCACGATTATGCAAGAGATTCGTTTTACTCCAGGGAATGACTAATTTCTGAGCATTCCTCCTCAGGTCAGCTTCTGAAAAAGGAATTCTGTCAGTGGAAAGCATGATTGCATTACCAAAACAATTAGTCCAGTTCAAATACCCTTCTCATCTGATAGGGCTATTAGCTCATGCGCTGTGATGGAATGTAGTTTGGAGTTGCGGAGAGGGAAGGGCTCCTTCCCAAAGGGCAAAGAGACAATGGAGCTTGGAATGTCTGGTAGGCAGGAATGGGGCATAGACAGACTGACAGATACACACACACACACACACACACACACACACACACACACACACACACACACACACACTTCACAGATTGTATCTATAGTTATGCAGATAATTGCTTTAGTCTGGCCAGATTTCTGTCTCTAGGCAATAGAGTGACAGTAATAATGTTACTTGCTCTTGGTTCTTTGGTGTGTCATGCAGAGTCATGCAGAGTAGATACAGACATTCTTTTCTATTTCTATAATGCATCTTTACATGCATGCATATTTTCTCTGTTATTTTGGCCATAAACCAGCATAGAAATAATTATAATCACTGTAAAATACAAATAAAAATAAGAGAGAGAGAGAGAGAGAGAGAGAGAGAGAGAGAGAGAGAGAGAGAGAGAGAGAGAGAGAGAGGAGGGAGGGAGGGAGGGAGGGAGGGAGGGAGGGAGGGAGGGAGAGAGGGAGGGAGGGAGAGGGAGGGAGGGAGATGGGAGATGGGAGATGGGAGATGGGAGATGGGAGATGATGGGAGATGATGGGAGATGATGGGAGATGGGAGATGATGGGAGATGGGAGATGGTAGGCAGACAGAAGATACAGAATATAATAGAGACAGAGACAGAAATCTATCTATCTTTAATGGCAAAAATAAGAGAGTTATTTTCTAATTACAGCTTCTATATCTGCTAAGTTTGAATAGGATTTCATATTTCAGCAATTTTATGAGATCTGAATTTCCAATGAAAGTCATGTATAGAAAACCAAGAAGTACTAAAATGCTATCATGCACTTCTGGTTGTGACATATTCACAACATTCTAACGGTACAGAAAATTAGCGTATTAGAAATTAACTGTACAACAATCTTCAATCAATGAAATTTAATTTAAATCGTCCACCTTAAAACAATAAAGAGTTAATGAATTACTTTATTTGCAACATCGTTTTTCTTATTTTTTCAGTATGATTCAGCTTATTTAAAATATCAATGCTGTTTTCTTAAAAGAAGGAGTTTTAATAAGACATGTGGCATAATGAATTTATCCTTTACTATTCGGTATAAACCTAACTTATTTCTTAATGTGATAATGAATCTTGTACAAATATAATATTAATTTCCTTTTGATTTAATATTACTTTAAAATTTTCTGATTTTAATGGTAGCAATATTACTAACATATTCCTAGTTCTTACATATGTCTACATCTTTCTAAATTTGTAAGCCATTCTAGTTATATTTTCTGGCACCAGTTCCTCTATTAACTTCACTTCATTTCACTAATAATAATCACTAATATTTTTCCTATTTATATTATCTATTCTGAACAAACTTCCATTCTGTTAATTATTTCTATAGTAGTTTCAGTCATTATTTTCTTCTTCATTTTAGTCATTTTATTATCTCTAGGTCTTCATGAATTATCTATAAGGAATGAACCTTTTTCAAAAATTGTTCATAATATGCCTAAGGCATCTTAAGCTTTCTTAATTGTTCTTAATTTTTACTTTAACCTTGTCACTTTCTTTTTTTCTTCTTTCTTTCTTTTTTTCTTCTAAACTCAAAGGTTTTAAATTCACTGGCAACTATTTTTGAATTCCCACTAAAACTCTTATTTCACCTCTATGATTTTATTTTATTTGAATGAAATGTGTTCTCCATTTTTCTTCATAGTGTCAATTTTAATTAACTCCTGTAATAATAGTTCTGATCATAATCAAATGCAATTATTACCATTTCTACTTCTCCACTTTACTTTATTTAATAATATTCTTGATTTAAAAAAAGTTTAATTAGTTACCTGCCTAACATGTTTTACAGCAACTCTCTATTTCTTGTTTTGTTTGATTTTCTTCAGTCGTGGAGAATTACAATGACCATGATTGATAATGTTGATTGAGTAGCTAAGATGTAAATTGTCAACTTTAAAATTGAAAATTTCAGTGTATAATCTGGAAGTGTTTTAAAGGCATCAGAAAGGAATTAGAGGGCTTTATGCAACTCCAGGAGAACAGGTTCTTTCCCCACCTTTGTTATTATAGAGATCTATTTGAATGGTGTTATAGCTTAGATAAATTATAATCAACCAGAAAATCATCCATATTCTTTCATTCTGATGATAATTTTGGCTAGTTACTGATACAGTACAGAAAGTATGAAACATAGAGATTGAAACACATATCCAGTTAGTCTCCTCTCTACACTGTCTTAGGCTTTGGGTATGCTGTAAGAGTTGGATTGCTGAAAAACAAACATCCATTAGAAAGCATCAGGGAGAATGATCTAGTGATCATTTAAGGATCTAGTGGTGATCTCAGTTTTAGCAGTTTACATCAAGTCTCCACTTACTTTTCTTTTTAGATCTTTTATTTAGCAATTTAAATTCTTAACTCCATAACTTAAAATTCACCTATCTTCATATTCCAGTCTATAAACTGAATTGGTAAAATTCATATAGTTATTAAATCCTTAAATAACCTAATGAACCCAGTTATTTAAAAATGACGGAAACCTTTTGCTTATTAATATCTTACAATTCATTCTTTCTATTTTTAGAATAGAGAGACACTAAAATAAAATTCCAAAGTCAAGATTACAATATATTATTATAACGATGAATAATAAACACACAGCAACAATTCTTCCACAGTTAATAGTTTTTTTAGATTTCTTTATTTAATCAATTTATAAAACTGCCTATCTCAACAACTCTCTACAAAGAACTGCTTTTAAGAAATAGTCAGATACCATTAAAACAATTGACAAAATCTGACAAGCTTTAATTGAAATATTGCTACCTTTAATCATTAGACTTTTTAGTGTCTAATTAGGTACACTCTTTCCAATATGTGGATTTCTTGCCAAAGTTAACAATTTAACAGAAGGTACTTTAAAGTCTCACTTTGAAAAAAGAACAGAGAGTGATTAACTCAGATATATTCTTTATCCTGAGCTTCCATATTAGTAAATTGTGGAAAACCTTATATGTAAGTTCCCTTTAGTTTTATACAGTAAATTCTACCTATGCATGTCACATTTTCTTTTGCTGTAATAGCTATGGCTGTCAAAGTCATTTTATTACTTTACAATTCATATAGGTAATTTTAATGCTTAGGTAACGGTAAAGGTAAAGGTTCCCCTCGCACATATGTGCTAGTCATTCCCGACTCTAGGAGGTAGTGCTCATCTCCGTTTCAAAGCTGAAGAGCCAGCGCTGTCCGAAGACGTCTCCGTGGTCATGTGGCCGGCATGACTAAATGCCAAAGGCGCACGGAACGCTGTTACCTTCCCACCAAAGGTGGTTCCTATTTTTTCTACTTGCATTTTTACATGCTTTCAAATTGCTAGGTTGGCAGAAGCTGGGACAAGTAGCGGGAGTTCACTCCATTACGCGGTGCTAGGGATTCGAACCGCCGAACTGCCAACCTTTCTGATTGACAAGCTCAGCGTATTATCACTGAGCCATGGTGTCTCTTTTTTAAATTTAATACTTAAGATGTCAAATTAAATCTACCTTTGGATGCAATGAGCCAAAAAACACTGCTATGCATCCTACTTTCATTTGAATGATTTCTTCATTTGATTCAAATTGCCTGAAGGGCAATTAATCAAGGAACTATCTGTCTCCTATAACATCTGCCCCAACTCAGTGTACCCATTACTATAAACCATATGCTGAGATAATGATAGGTAGATGACAGATAGATAGATAGATAGATAGATAGATAGATAGATAGATAGATAGATAGATAGATAGATAGATAGATAGATAGATAGATAGATAGATAGATAGATGATAGAGAATAGATAGATGATAGATAGATATAGACATAGATATAGACATAGACATAGACATAGACAGACAGACAGACAGACAGACAGACAGACAGACAGACAGACAGACAGACAGACAGATAGATATGATATGATATAGAATTTTAAAATGATATCTGACATTTATCAATGCCTAGGATAATGATGATGTTTTCACAGTATATAACTGTCAGACAAGAAACATTCTGGTCATTCTGTTCTGTAGCATGTCTTGAAGCAAAAGGATTTTAAAATACTTGCTTTTTACTTGCAGGTTAGAAATTTGAGGGCACATTGTTGTCAATTAATATAAATTTATAAAGTTGGATTTCAAGTTCCCCTGAGATAGCACAGCAGCTGTTCTTAATTTTGGCACACTATCCCACATGTGTTTTGGCAACCCACACTTTACAGCTTTTACTGTCTCATGCTTTAAATATGACCTAAATTTTGCAACAGCATTTAGCAATCAGCCAGAATTAAAGTACTTTATCAAAGTTTTGCTTCTCTTCCTGATCTGCCCTTTTCTAAGGCCTTATTACATATAAGTAATTACTTCCTTTTTATGACTTTGTAGCAGAGGTGGGTTGCTCTCAGTTTGGACCGGTTCTATAGAACCAGTAGTAACTTGGCAGCCTGGGTCGCTAGAACCGGCAGCTACCCAGGCCTGCCATGCCCCCAAACCTATTTTTCGCTTCTGCGCATGAGCAGAAGCCATGTTTTAAGCACTGTGCATGCGCACCTGCACACACTCCGCATGCAGCATCACTGAGTAAACTGGCAGAGAAAAAAAGCAGAACCCACCCGTGCTTTGTAGGCCCTTAATTCGGGATAAAGTCGGACTGACTGGATGGAACTGAGTGTTTACTGGCCAGATGCCCTTCCTGATGCCACATGGAGTTCGCAGCAGATTTTTTTTTTGTGCCCTAGGAGAGAAACATCTGCCACTACCTAGGACTGAACTCTCAACTTTCTGAGTGGGAGGTGAGAGTCTTCACCACTAAGCCATACTACTCATTACATAAGTAAGTAAGTAAAACATAAGTAAGAATATTTGAACTTTGCTTCCTAGTTGCTGTATATTCAAATTTACTTGAAAGAGTTCTGATTTATTTATGAAGGTAATGAAGATAAATAATGAAGATTTTTAAAAATAATTAATTCATTTGATCACTGGAAAAAGCAATTATGTTTGGCTTTAAATAATTGGAGAGCTGGCAGTATGGGGTGGCCACCTATTGTCTTAGGGAATTTAAGAAAAGCAGATGAGCTCCTCTGTGTATTTTCAGTGAAGTAGTCCTTGTGGGCTTTCCAAAATGAAGGAATACCCACAGGTATTTGGAACAAGAGACCTGCTCAATCTTGTGCATCTATGCTCCAGGAACGGCTTTTGGGCCTTTTGGCAAATGCCATGATACTGATTTTCTCATAACTGACTTCTAGCTGGTCTAGCCTGCAGTGCCATCCTAGAGTAGGCGCTCTCAGATCTGTGCAGTCAACCTGATGTTATAAAAGTTATGGCGCCCAGCCCATCTCCAACTGTCTCGACTCTTGCCCTGCTATTTGGAGCAAGATGGAATCTGGGAAGAGAGAGTGAGGCTGACTATACGCATCTCTCCCTCACTTTAATCCAATTCACATGCAAGTCTTGACATCCCTTGACATCCCATCCTCTTCGAACTCAATGGACAAACATCATCATCATAAAAGTTATCACAGATGACCTTTAGAGCAACATAGTATGATCTGACAAAACAGTATTTTTCCCTTGGTCATTCAAATGTTTTTTGTTTAAGTCAGATGCCTGGAAAGAAAATGACAAATGGCTTTTTGAAAAAAATATAAAATCTTTCTCCTTTGTCATATTATATAAATAGTGCAATGTATTGTGTTATTGTTAGTGAAATTTGCTTGTCATCTATGTTTCAATAAAGCAAACAGCTTCCTTTTATCAAGGAAATAGATTAAAAAAAATAACATTGAACTGGAGCAAAGGCAGATATAGAAAAAGCATAATTGGATGGCCATTTTTACTGGGAAGATCAGTGTATTTGATAGTCCTGAATGAGCCACATATTCAGTGCGATTTGAATGGATTTTGAGGGAAGCAGAATAGAGATTATGAAGAAGCTTTAGGGCTCCACAAACATACTCATAATTCAACTTTATAGCACTAATAAAACAAAGCAGGAATACTTGGCACCAAAATTATTGATTGAAGAACATTTTGGAAGTCTTAAGTATAAACTAAAAGAATGAGAGTCTGTTTGCATCTAAACTTAAAAAGATGTATAAAGAATTTGGTAAAGAACTAAACAATGCACTGAGAGCTAGACCAGTCTGTGGAATTGTGTGAGAATATTCACAGATTCTCCATGGAAACAGCTGCTAGAAATAATAAAGGTACAATCAGGAGTAAAAGCAAATGTGACTAAACACATTTAGTCAAATAGCATATAAATGGTAAAATGAAATATAGCAGAATTTCATACGCTAAACATTCTCCTTTTGAACTCAAACTTTTAAAGAAAGTTTTTATCACTATTTTTAAATAAGTGTTATTTCCAAGAGTTTATTTCTTTTGGAACAATAAAATAAATTCTGACTTCTTTCCTAACAGCATTCAGTGCTGATAATACCACAATACTCCTACTAAAATTAAGCCAGGTATTTGAAAGGTTGCAACATTTTAGGTTTATTCTAGTTTATGATACAGTAAGAAAATGTACTGTATTGCTGTACAGCCGGAATATAATTAGGTACAGAACTTGGATAGTTATTATTATGACACAAGGTATCCCCTGCCTCTAATAACAACCTATGTTCTGTTCTGGGCCCCTATAAAGGTAGTCCTCGACTTATGACCATAATTGGGACTAGAATTTCCACTACTAAGCAAAACATTTGTTAAGCGAGTCATGTCCAATTTTATTATCTTCTTTGTCACTGTTGTTGAGCCAATCACTGCAGCTATTAAGTGAAACATGTGGCTGTTAAGTGAATCCAACTTCCTCTATCTATCTATCTATCTATCTATCTATCTATCTATCTATCTATCTATCTATCTATCTATCTATCTATCTATCTATCTATCTATCTATCTCTATATCTATATCTATCTATCTATCTATCTATCTATCTATCTATCTATCTATCTATCTATCTATCTATCTATCTCTATATCTATCTATCTATCTATCTATCTATCTATCTATCTATCTATCTATCTATCTATCTATCTATCTATCTATCTATCTATCTATCTATCTCTATCTCTATATCTATCTATCTATCTATCTATCTATCTATCTATCTATCTATCTATCTATCTATCTATCTATCTATCTATCTATCTATCTATCTCTATATCTATATCTATATCTATCTATCTATCTATCTATCTATCTATCTATCTCTATATCTATATCTATATCTATCTATCTATCTATCTATCTATCTATCTATCTATCTATCTATCTCTATATCTATCTATCTATCTATCTATCTATCTATCTATCTATCTATCTATCTATCTATCTATCTATCTATCTATCTATCTATCTATCTATCTATCTATCTATCTATCTATCTATCTATCTCTATCTCTATATCTATCTATCTATCTATCTATCTATCTATCTATCTATCTATCTATCTATCTATCTATCTATCTATCTATCTATCTATCTATCTATCTATCTATCTATCTCTATATCTATATCTATATCTATCTATCTATCTATCTATCTATCTATCTATCTCTATATCTATCTATCTATCTATCTATCTATCTATCTATCTATCTATCTATCTATCTATCTATCTATCTATCTATCTATCTATCTATCTATCTATCTATCTCTATCTCTATATCTATCTATCTATCTATCTATCTATCTATCTATCTATCTATCTATCTATCTATCTATCTATCTATCTATCTCTATATCTATATCTATATCTATCTATCTATCTATCTATCTATCTATCTATCTATCTATCTATCATCTATAAAACAACCATATACTGTGTCTTGTTTTTCCGTAACACTGAATAAGAGCCATCTAACTATCTTCATTTTTAACACTGAAATTATGTAGTGACCTTCCATATCTATTTTTTTTTTTTTTTTGCTTTTTAAATTAATATTGTAGCTCCTCTGGCCATTTACAAATAGTCATCAATATTATTATTATTATTTAAACAGCAATTTAAACTTTGGGCTGAATAGCCATGATCACCAGCATCTGTGACTGGCAACTTCAGAGGCAGAGTGAGCTCCTTTGGACTGTACTTCTGGGTAGTCCAAATAACTAAATACAGAGTGATTGAGCTGGATGATGATGATGATGATGATGATGATGATGATGATGATGATGATGATGATGATGATGATGATGATGATACAATTTTTTCTTCAGAAATAAAATGAGTTTCCTATAAAGCCCTACTTTAGGTTTTAATATGTTTAGTTTGTAAAATGTCCTTATTCCTTTAGTTATATCTCAGCCTTAGCACTTTCCATGATAATAAAATATCTGATTATATTCTGAGATGACCTTCTATGATACAGAAATATTTGTGATCTAAACTGAGGGTGAGGGCAAATTGTGAGTGGTAACTGAGCAAAGGGTTTTTGAGAGTGTAATGTTTGATTTATGGAAGTAACTGAAATCTGTCTCAAAATATTGTTTACTTTGATGGTCTGGATAAACCATTCCACTTTTTTTGCAGGTGTGATAGAAAAAACATTGAAATTACAGTATCTTTTCCCATAGAGCCAGCTGGATATGTGCAGATAATGAAACCTTCATCTTGACATAGATGAATATAAATCTTCATATTAAAGCTCCATAGACTGTTCAGTGCTTCCCCATTTTTCTTAAGTGTCAAGAACATTGTTTTGTGTGAAATGCAAAGTATAATTATCAAACTTAATATGGAATTGTGCAAAGGCTCATGCAAAGCTTCCTTGCTTTGAAAATTAATGAGAACCAAATCAAAGTCTGACAACCTAGAAAAAAAATCAAGGTGATATGCTACTGCCATTACTACCACCATCTTATCTATCATATTCAGAGTTCATTTTGTCATATTATAGGGAACATTTATATTGGATATTTTTAGAAAATGCAAAAATATAGTTAGAGATTCCGTAGAACAACTGTATTTATTTATATAAAATATAAAGTGGTTGTTGCATTCACATACAATGGATATAGAAAGTCTACACCTCTGTTAAAATGCGAGGTTTTTGAGATGTAAAAAAATTAGACCAAGATAAATCCGTTTAGAATTCTTTCCACTTTAATATAACATATAAGCTGTACAATTCAATTGAAAAACAAAATTAAATTTTGTAGGAGGAAAACAAAAAATAAAAACCTAGAATAATGTGGGCTTATAAGTGTTCATACCCTCTTAAAAGTGGCTATGTTCAGAATTAATTTATCACATTCAAAGTGATGTTAAATAGTAGTCAATACACATCCGCCATCAATTAAAGTGATTCTGATCAAGTCAGGGGTGGGCTTCAAAAATTTTAGCAAGGGGTTCTCTGCCCGATTTCTTGGTGGGCATGGCCATGGTGGGCGTGGCCTATTCGGCCTTCTGCACCATGGTGGGGAGGTGTTTTTGCCCTCCCTGGGGTCCGGAGGCTTTCCTTGGGGCTCCGTAGGCTTTCCTCAAGCCTCCAGGAGGGCGAAAACAGCCCTCGGCAGGCTCCCTTCCCGAACTTCCAGTAGGCCCACCCCTAGCAGTCCACCCCTGGATCAAGTCCATATAAAGTTCAGCTGTGGGAGAAGGATTCTTCTGATATATATTCAGTTGCCTCTTATAGCAAAAGCCATGGTCTTCAAAGAGCTCCCAAAGCATCAAAGGGAAACTTAGTGTTGTAAGGTATCGGTCAGGATAAGAGTACAAAAAAAATGTCAAGACATTGGATATACATGGAACACAATAGAGACAGTCATCAACAAGTGGAGAAAATATGGCATGACAGTGACATTAACAAGACCTGGATGTCCTGCCAAAATTATGTGATGAGACCAAGGCTGAACCTTTTGGCTATCGGAACAAGGTATGTTTGGCACAAAAACAACCCTGTGCTTCAATAAAAGTACACCATCCCCAAAGCAGAGCATGGTGGTGGCAACATTATGCTTTTCTTCAGCTGGAACTAGGGCTTTAGTCAAGGTGAGGAAATTATGAAGAGTTCCAAATGTCAGTCAATCTGGCACAAAACCTTCAGGCCTCTTCTAAAATGCTGAAGATGAAGAGGAATTCCACCTTTCAGCACAACAACAACCCAAAGCATATCACCAAATCACTAAAATAATTCTTTGAACTTCACCAGAAGAAGATCAAAGTTTTGGAATGGCCCAGCCAGAGCCTGTGGGGTGACCTGAAGAGGATTGTGCACAGGAGATTCCCTCACAATCTGACAAATTTGGAGCACTTTTGCAAGGAAGAGTGAGTAAAGATTCCCAAGGCAGGATGTTGATAAGCATGCTGATAAGCTCCAACCCCAAAAGACTAAATGCTGTCATAACATCAAAAGGTACTTGAATAAAGTATTAGTGTAAGGGTGTACACACTTATGCAACAATCTTATTATGTGTTTTTTATTATTGTTCCCTCCCCGAAATATTAGAGTTTATTTTTCAATCGACTTGAGTAGCTTATATGTTATATTAAAGGTAGAAAAAAAATTAAAGTTATTTATCCTGGTCTAATTTTTTACATTTCAAAAACCTGGCATTTTAACAAGGGTGTATAGACTTTCTACATTCACTGTATTGTGCTACTTGCCTATTTGATTATGTAATCTGATTATTGAATAAACCATCTTGACCTGTTCACACATACTAACCTATATTAATCCAGAAATCAAGGTTTACAAACCAGAATAGGTAGGCTCGTATATTATAGTAAGCAAAGAAGCCACATCATAGTTTTGTAGCCACTGTTCTATGTACTGGGAGGTAATCATGGGTATCTCATTCCCTAACAGATTGTTCCCTTTCTGTACCTGCAAGGTTCCAATTCAGGGGAAGAAAGGAAAGAATTGCCTTCCTAGACTTCAGTTTTATCCTTATTCTTCTGACCTGACCTAGTTAGGTTTTAGGGTGATAAATCACTCTTTGCTAGAAGAGCAGCCCAGCTTACACTTTCAGACACTGTGATCCTGTTAGTTTCCATCCAAAGTAAATTTAGTTTGAGAATAAACCCCTGAGAGCATTAAGATTGCTCTTCAAACCCTCAAGCATTTTTAGATTATTATTATTTTGGAGCAATAGATTCTTTCAGAATAGCAACAATGATCTTTCAACAAGCTCCTCTAACAACAGTTGGGGGGAGGGTCATCTGGTCTTTGACTTAAGTTCTACCAAATTGACCCTCATGTTGCATATGCCCTGCTTTTCCCTGTTTTCTCTTAGTGGCTGCATTCCTTGAATTCCAGTCCTAATCCCACTGATAATTTAACATTTGGTCACATAGTTTGGACCACAAAACTACAGTGGTACCTCGAGATACGAGTGCCCTAACATACGAGATATTTGAGATACGAGCCGTCGAGCGAGCGAAGTTTTGCTTTGAAATATGAGCAACATTTGAGATACGAGGAACGGCCGGCTGCACACGACCCACCAGTTTGCTGCGCCTCGTGCGTCTCGTGCGTCTCGCATTATCCCATGCATCCCCCCAGTGTGCTTGTTTACCTCGCTGTCGAAGCATCTTTGATAAGTTTTTCTAGGGCTTTGTGCTTTTTGTGCATTTACATAATTTATCACATTTCTTTTTATAACCATGGGTCCGAAGAAAGTGAGTGGAAAGGTCAGTGCTCAGAAGAAGATGATGTCTATTGAATTAAAGCGTGAAATCATAGAAAAAAATGAGCAAGGTGTGCGAGTAGTTGACTTGGCGAGGCAGTACGGGCGTAGTACTTCAACGATATGTACTGTGCTTAAACAGAAGGAGTCGATAAAGGGTATAACACCAGCTAAGGGCGTTACAATAATTTCTAAGCTCCAGAGCTCTCTCCATGAAAAGATGGAGAAACTGCTGATGGTTTGGGTGACGGAGAAGCAGCTTAAAGGCGATACCTTAACACAGGGCATCATATGCGAGAAGGCACGAGCGATTTACGGTGATTTGCTAAATCAGACCCCGCGCACTTCCACGGATGAGGCATCAGAAGACTGATGGATCGGAAGGAATTTTGGGGGCTGGAACGGATTAATGGCATTTCAATGAATTTCAATGGGGAAAATTGCTTTGAGATACGAGCAAATTGACATACGAGCAAGGTTACGGAACGAATTAAACTCGTATCTCGAGGTATCACTGTATAAGACATCTTACCAACCTGGATGTGTTTGGTCTGAACTATTCAACCATAATGAGTTCCTCTGGGTACCATTATAACTAAATGTATCTATGGTATCTAGATTTTTAAGTTAGAACTATTAACCAAAGCTATTTTAAATTATAATGAGCCTGCTAATATTATGTTGCCTTGTTTCCAGCCAGGTAAATTGCAGCCTCGTTCAAACTTCACAAGGAAGCTTATTCTGTTAAGGAAAACATGTTAAATATACAGTATTATTCATAAGACATTGCAAATCTTCCATGTAACTAAACAGAGCATACCATCACAGCTTTGCTTAAAATCCAATGCTTCCTTTCTCCATTTTCACTAATTTCAGTTAGAGTTCAAACTCCTTGGGTAACATAAAATATTTCTCTCTCAAATAAGTATCCCTATGCAGATAGGGGGGGGAAGCTATATAATAACTTATGAAATATAGTTATTTGCATTTTGTATATGTTTGTATTATTTTTGTGAACATATTGTTGATATACTTTGACAAGGACTTCTGATTTCGCAATCCATAATGTTCTTCAATACTGATTTACAGTACTTGCATGTCTTCTTGTAATCCTAATCCACCAATGTGTAGAAAGTCCAAAATGTTTAGAATTTTACGTGTTTCTCTATCTGTAGGACAAAAGCAGATAATTATTTCTTCACAAACCAACCATTTTAGGAAAATAGAAAGCTACCTTCAAAATAGTACATGATTAATTTAGCTTAATACAGTCTAAATTGACAAAAAATTGTCCTCCAGAATTTCAAATGAGAGACTTTCCTACAACTAAAGAACTTGGAACTTTTTGCATATCTGCCCATAGCTACCATCATTCTTAATGACAAGTCATCATAATGATTTATCATTAAGAACATTACATCTTACTATCCAACAGGTGGCTATCACCATAAAATTCAGAAGTTGAGAAGCCTCCAGAAGTTGTGAATGCTCCAACACTGGAAGTTTTTAAGAAGATGTTGGATAACCATTTGTCTGAAGTGGTGTAGGGTTTCCTGCCTAAGCAGGGGGTTGGACTAGAAGATCTCCAAGGTCCCTTCCAACTCTGTTATTCTATTCTATTCTATTCTATTCTATTCTATTCTATTCTATTCTATTCTATTCTATTCTATTCTATTCTATTCTAAATGACCAGGACTTTGAAATTTTTACTACTGAGAGCCAAGCGCATAGCAAAGAAGCACATCCAATCTTATTAGCTAAATAAATTCTTGATTGCTTTGGAGATTTTGGGACATTTCCATGTGTCATTGGCTTAATTTGAGTGGCAAGTTACAAATCTGAATTTCTCTACATTTTGACTGAGATTCTATTATAGAGAAATCAGTTTCTAAATGCCAATATGTTCTCCTTTCATTTTTTTAGGATGATTCAAAATTAAAGTGTTGATACAAGTTTCTCTCAATCTTAGTCTTATCAGGATGGAGCCAAGTGTCTCCTTGTTAGTTCATATGGTAAGTGTAGGATATATTTGTAGAACATGGGTATAGAGGGAACGAAGCTATGCAGTATAAATAACATCAAACAGTTTATGTATTGCATTAAGACAAGATTTAATTTTCTTGGTTTATCTTTAATCAGAGTGTAAATTCATCTCCAGGTAGTCTCCAATTTATGACCACAATTGAGCCCAAAATTTATATTGCTAAACAAGGCAGTTGTTAAGTGAGTTTTGCCCTATTTTATTACCTTTTTTGCCATAGTTTTTAAATGAATTACTGTAGTTGTTAAGTGAATCATGCAGTAATTAAGTGAATCTGGCTTCTTCCATTGACTTTGCTTGTCAGAAGCCAGCTGGGAAAGTTACAAATGATGATCATATGACCCTGGGACACTGCAACTGTCATAAATACATGCCAGTTGCCAAGCACCTGAATTTTGATCATGTGACCATGGAGACACTGCAACAGTCATAAGTTTCCCCCCCCCCAGTGCTTTTGTAACCTTGAACTGTGCCATTTTAACAGTCACTAAACAAATGGTTGTAAGTCAAGGACTACCTGCATTGTAGTTTTGTTACTATTGGTTTAGCATAATGTATCAACTAAAGGTGTTTATTCAACACAATGATTTTAAAAACATGGCTTAGTACAATATATCTTGACATACTTGACAGATCTTGACAAACTTGAACAATGGGCCCTATCCAACAAAATGAATTTCAATGTGGAGCAAAGCAGAGTTTTACATTTAGGCAGGAAAAATCAATGGTATAAGTACAGATTAGGCGAAACCTGGCTCAAAAACAGTAACTGTGAAAGGGACCTTGGAGTCCTAGTGGATGATCAGTTGAATATGAGCCAGCAGCGTGCAGCAGCAGCCAAAAAAGTTAATACAATCCTGTGTTGTGTAAACCGAGCCATAGAATCAAGATCACGTGAAGTATTAGTGCCACTTTATAAAACCCTAGTAAAACCACATCTGGAATACTGCATCCAGTTTTGGTCACCCCATTATAAAGAAGATGTCGAGACTTTGGAAAGAGTGCAGAGAAGAACAACAAAGATGATTAAAGGTCTTTTAGACTAAACCATAAGATCATCTGCAGGTTTTGGGTTTGGCTAGTCTAAAGAAAAGAACAATTAGGGGTGACATGATAGCAGTATTCCAGTATTTGAGGGGCTGCCACAAAGAAGAGGGGGTCAAATTATTATACAAAGCACCAGAGGGCAGGACAAGAAACAATGGTTGGAAACTAACCAAAGAGAGAAGCAACCTGGAATTAAGGAGAAACTTCCTAACAGTGAGGACAATTAACCAGTGGAACAGCTTCCCTCCAGAAATCATGGGTGCACCATGACTGGAAGTTTTTAAGAAAAGATAGATAGTCACTTATCTGAAATGGTATAGGTTCTCCTGCTTTAGCAGGGGGGTGGTCTAGAAGACCTCCAAGGTCTGTTCCAGCTCTATTCTATTTTATTCTTAATACATATATTAATCTGGATATACAGTATATGTTCCAACTAAAAGATTCCAGATCCACATCAGTCAGATTTATACAATACTAAACTAGAAACTAAACTAGAAAGCAATTACAGTTAAACATTAGATAAAGCAGCTTGCTGTGAAATTAAAGCATGTGTTGTGGATGGCAATGGCTTTTTTCCCCTCTGCAACCATTATATTTTCTGAATGATGAGCCACAATTTTCTGGCTTTGGGACTTTCAAAATGGCATGTCTAGTGTAAATGGTAAATGGGAATTTGCCAGTGTGGAAGTTATCATAAGAATTTACTGTATATCAACGAAATTGCCGGAAAAACATAATAGATATATCAAAATTCAGACTCATTTATGCAAATAAAATGTAACATTCCATCCACTTACTATTGATTGATTAACTTCCACAAAAAACAGATATTAGGTGCTGTCTATAGCGGGGATCCCCAACCCCTGGTCCACGGACCGGCACCGGTCCATAGCGTGCCAGAAACCGGGTTGTGCAAACAAGTGAAACCCCATCCGCACATGTGTGGGATGTAGGCAACACGTGAAACCATGCCTTCTCCAGTCCACAGAAAAGCCTCTCTCCACAGAGCCAGTCCCTGGCACCCAAAAGGTTGGGGCCGCTGGTCTACAGGAACTGACCAAACGGCAAAATAAGTCAAATGTGGTCCCAAAACAGCTAAATCAATTGTTGGAAATGTCATTCATCTCATGGATTCCCTTAGTTAAAATATTAAGTAGTAGACTTTCAAAAAGTAAAAAAGAATTTTTGCTAAATATGAACTTCTGAACTCCAGGAATCTGCAATTCTGATTGAGTGTGTATGGAAAAAAGAAAAAATAGAAATTTATACCCCTAAATATTAGCCTAAAATTATTATTCTCAGAAATAAAGTAGGCAGTCGATGAGTTCTCTTCAGATTCAGTTTACACAAATCTCTCATAACAAAAACAAAAAAAGGTTTACATCATATTCCCTAAATCCACAGTCTTATGCTGGATTACTTAAATGAAATTCCCATTGCATTTTACAGGCTTTCTGTTTGAACAGACTATAATAATTCTGCATTGTTAATTTCTCAGGAAATGGAACTTTCCACTTTCAGAAATCCTTAAAAATACCCATATATTTAATGAATGAGACTTAAATGGAAAGTAGGGTAAAGCAACAGAGAGCAGGGCCACAGAGGAATAGGCTGTGCTCTCCTGCGTTCTTAAAAGCAGTAAATGTTTCTCTGGGGCATAAAAGTGGTATCTTGCTGCTCATTTCCTCATTGATGAGAATCTAAAAACTGCTGCAAGCAAAAGATTTAAAAATAAACTTTGACCCAAGAGAACATGCCCATATTCCAAATGCTGATAACCTTTTTTTTATTATTTATAAACTAAATAGTAGAGATTTAAAAAGAAGGAAAAGAAAACAGCGATAGGAAGGACAGAAAGAGAAAGAAAAAAAATAAGAAAGAAACACTTTCTTTCAGCACTTTTTAAAGAAATCATCATCATCTATTCAGTCGTGTCTGATTCTCAACTATTCTATGGATCAGTTCTCTCTACATTTTCCAATCTTGTCCACCTTCGTTCAGTTATTTTATCCTCTGGCTGGTGTTGGTTTTGACTAGTTACCAGGATTGGTAGTGGTCTCATTTTCTTTGAGTGATGGCTTTTTCCAATGAGTTTGATCACATGATATGCCCAAAATAAGACAGAATTTTGTGATATTTTCTTCCAGAAATATGTCTCATTTTATATGTTTGCTTGTTGTCCCCTGCAGAGGTGTCTTTTCCAATAATAATTCTATTTCAAATGAATTGAATTTCTCTTGTCCAGATTTTTCATGATCCAACTTTTGCAATTGTAAGTGCTACAGGGAAGTCCTATAACGTGAACAAATCTATATTTACTTTCCAGGCTTTCCAAATAGTGTTTGCAAAGTGGCTTTCTGATTTGTGTACAATGACTGTATCAACTTGACCCAAGTAGGTGTTGGCAACCCTAGATCTCTTTACAGTTTGATATGATTGACATAATTGAAGGCTTTCTTTGAGTCAATAAAACAAATATAGATGTTCTTTTGATATTTTTCTATCATCCATCCTAAATTTGCAACATAGTCATGAGTGCAGTGACCCCTTCTGAAGCAAGATTGAATATCTGGTAATTCTCTTTTGATGGACGGTGCCAGATGTTATTGTAATATCTTAAGGAGAATCTTCCTAACATGAGGGGAAAGGGGCAATTGTGCAGTAATTGGACCAATTCTTGAAGGTCTGCCTTTGCATTATATATCCAAAATATCTAGATTTTATTATCATTAATGTGTTTTTTTAATTTATGAAGAAGCTAATACATAACACATGAACTGCTTCTGTTTATTAAATTCAGCTTAATCACAACCTTTGCTGGAACAAAAATAACTTACTTTCTTCAAAAAAAAAATACCGTTACTTGCCATAACATGGGTGGATAACAACTTTGGGTAAATACCAGACTAACTTATTCATATTACATTAACCCTTAGTTTGACAGACTGTTTGGCTTCTTGATTAATTATTTATTCTATGTAACTTCTATAATAGCACCCCACCTCCTTATTTAGTACTGATTGTTCTAAAGTTTTCACTTTAGACTTTTCTAATGTCCAAAGACTACTTCTAATGTTTGCTTGGTAATACGGCAGGTGGCCCCTCTCTGTGTTTTTTTTAAAGTTTTTTATTTTTTATTTTTATACATCTCTGAATGGTTTGTTTTCTGGGTTTCAAACATATCAATATAAATAATCATAACAATATTATTCTTAATAATTACAATTCATTTTCATTTCTAATTTTAACACATAATGTCTGCTACAGTATCATCTTTCAATTCTAATCCTTCTCATAATTCTACCACACTTCCTATCATTTTAATATCTATTTTTACTCTTTTCCCCCTCATATCTATGTCTCTATTTTAGCCCTCTTTTTCCCCTGCTCCTATCATTCTAATAATCAAAGATGTGATCTTTCCTTTTTTCATTATTCAATTTTTCCTTATTTCAATCATGATCTATTCTCTAGCTTTTCATTATTGCTCACAATGTTTTTTTGTATATAATATTTTCTCCAATTTTCCATTTCTTGTAATCTTACTATTAATACAAGCTAATTTTCCACTTATACAATTCTAGTAATAATATAAATTACTTTACTACATTCCTAACAAATATTCAAAAATAATTTTTATCTCTTACACCACATACAGTTATTCAACTTATATAATTCTAATATTCATACACATTTTTAAAAAAGATTTCATAAAATGTTTTGCTTCATACTCCTTTTCTTTTCATTCCCCTTTATCCCACATCTTTCACCCAAATCCAGATTTTTAATCTTTTTTTTTGTCTCCCATATACTTCTTTTAAATTTTTTATTTCATCTACTTTTAGTTCTACCTTTGAACTATGCCCTCTAACTTTCTCTCCCTTCACCCTTTTTCCCCACTGTCTAGTTGTATAACTCTGGCCCCTTTTTGTCCTCTCAAGCTGTCTTCCTGTTTCTCCCATTTCATTTTCACATCTTTTAAAGTATTTTCCTCCTGTTCTAGTTTTTTATTAACCTTCAATCATTTCCTCCTGTTCTAGTTTTTTTTTTGTTAACCATCAATTTTATCTTCTTGTTGTTGTCTTCTTCATGCTGATTTCCAAGTTCTGCTGTCTCCATTGCTCTTTCTGGTACTTCTGATCCTTCCTCATTGTCCTGGTCTTTACTTATCATTCCTTGTATTGGTTTTTCCAATTTTTGATCTATACAATCCATACAACCAAATATTTCCTTCATCTCCTTGCGTTGTTCTTTTCCTTAATGTCTTGGTACATCAATTCCATTTTATTATCTCCACTTGTTTCCATTTTATATTCCATCCAATTCAGGAAATGAGATCAGGGGGTTCTCCACTCCTCTTCCAATCACTTTTATTTACTCAATAATTCTCAGGGATCACTTGGTTAAAAATCTTGTTATTGTATTATTTTCCAATAATTTTAAAGTAAATATTTGTAATCCAGCAAATGCAAAAAGTCCCAAAGTTACACAATTCTCCTTTTAACAGCAGGTGGTGCTCCAACTTCAACTTGGTACTGCCTCTCCATGTGATACTAAAAGTCCGATTTTTAAATTTCAAATTTATAAATCTAATAGGAGGGCAAAGTTACCAATAATAAAAAACAAGTTCCAGTTCAAATTCCAGTATTTTTAAAAATACCTTTTCAATGCCACGTCTTCCTTTTGACAGTTCAATTTTCTTTTCTTTATTTTTTCCCCCCAAAAGTTCTCCACTTAAATATTCTGATTTTCTTAATGTGCTTTTTTCGCCGCTAGCAAATAGCTCCAATATGCTTCCCCCTTGAATTTCTTGGGGTAATTTTCAGTAAAAATACGTTCTTTTACCCAGTTTACAAGCCACTCACTTTTTCTCTCCTGCTCAGTGTTAGGTATTCAGATTGTCTTTCGGCTTCATGGCAGCCATTTTTTGCTGCCGCTGCTCCTCATCTTCAGCTGAGGGGGCTTTCCTAACCAGGGAGGGGAGATACGGCTCCCCTCTACCTATTAGGTGGTCCCCCTTTGCTTCAACACCCCTCTGGGGTGGCTAAGGTCCATATTTGGACCCTCTGACCAGGAGAGCTCAGAACCGGCCGTGAATATCACGAACCAGGCTTCCGAATTCATCGGAAGTACAACCGGAAGTCCTCTCTCTGTGTTTTGAATAGACAATAATGCTTACTTTTTCTATGTTTAATCAGGCAATATATACCATTGGCCTGCTGAACATCTTCTCTCTTTTATCTATTCTGAATAATAACAGTTTTCATGTTTTTAAAAACCTATGGTTGGGATTCTTGTTTGTTAGCCTGATTGGACAAGACTTTTCAACCATATTGTAACTATACTTACCACATATACACTTCTATCTGTATGGTCTTGCTACTGCTGCCTTGTCTGCACTGATACATTTTTATTGCATAATTAGCAACTGTAAGAGATTGACAAGTGGGGTTGAAGGGCAGAGTTGTAACATGACAGTCACCATTTAGTCATTAAGAGCATCAAAGTAAGGTAAAGGTAACCTAATAATTATCTCCATATGAAATGGTAGGGCCCTGTTGCGTTCTTCCCCTAAATCAATAGATAGATAGATAGATAGATAGATAGATAGATAGATAGATAGATAGATAGATAGATAGATAGATAGAGACAGACAGACAGACAGACAGACAGACAGACAGACAGACAGAGATAGATAGATAGATAGATAGATAGATAGATAGATAGATAGATAGATAGATAGATAGATAGATAGATATAGACAGACACACAGACAGTGATAGATAGATAGATAGATAGATAGATAGATAGATAGATAGATAGATAGATAGATAGATAGATAGATAGATAGATAGATAGATAGATAGATAGATAGATAGATAGATAGATAGATAGATAGATAGATAGATGATAGATTAAGAAAACTTACCAGAAAGAAGTTTCATTAATGATCATAATAAAGCATCAGGTTGAGCATCTACTATAATTATCACAATGGGAAAGAAGCTAGAAACTATGCACTCTACATATCTCAAAATGTGGATATATAATATATATATCTAGTCTACATATCCAAGAACATAAAGGAGACATTGTTAACCTCTGCAATGTACTAGCCAATATAATACTTACCTGATATTAATTCCTATTCGCTTCTGAAACTCTTCTTTGCTCCTGAAAATATAAAATTATATGCATTTTTGAGTTAATTAAATTTGAGTTGAGCTTTGTCAAATTAATTTTCATTGCTCAGTTAACCAGTTAACTAGCAGCCATGTCACGGGTAATGTTCCTGTACGTTATACCACAAACCTATCTGAATATGACAGAATCTATAGATTTATTTTAGCTATTCATGGCAGATAAGGAAATATGCTGATGTATATTATATACTAGATTAGTATATTATATACTAGATTAGTATATTATATACTAGATTAGTATACTAGAGGAGCTGAAGTGGTGCAGTGGTTAAATGCAGCCATTGCAGGCTGACTGCTAGTTCAACAGTTCAGCTGTTCAAATCTCACTAGGCTCAAGGTTGACTCAGCCTTCCATCCTTCCGAGGTAGGTAAAATGAGGACCCAGATTGTTGGGGGCAATATGCTGAACTCTGTAAACCGCTTAGAGAGTGCTGTAAAGCACTATGAAGCGGTATATAAGAAAAGTGCTATTGCTATTGCTATATACTAGATTAGTATAGCATATACTAGATATATTCAAAGACTTTTAGTCTTTGAACTTGACTTCTAGTAAAGCATCTAGTAGGATACTTTACTTCCTGGTGGTTCTGTAAAACATTTTATTGTGCATAAAGACTTATACCTTGTTGGACAGAATAGAAATGATTTTATGCTGTCTATCAAATAAAATGAAATCATTTTGCTTTGCATAAAAACCCCAGAAGTACTGGAAGCAGTACATATGTACAAAACCCTATATAATTTTACTGTTCCATGCCTCTGTTGAAGTGAACTACAGCTCATGAAAATTTTATGCCTTTTAATAAAGTCTGTAAGTCAAAAATGGGGCTACCAGACTCATGTTCATTTTTGATGTAATAGAGATAAACCTACTTGTTATATCACACATACAAATATATAATTCAAGGCAATAAACAAATCAATTAAAGTACACTCTTTCCCTCGCATACTTCAATTTATATGTTATGTCACCAGTTGACGAAAAGTAATAAGAGAAAAAAGAGAATATTGAGACATAAACAAAGTCTTTGAGGAGCTCTAGAGAAGCTGAAGGAGTGAAAGCATGCAGAACAAAATCATACATTGCATTAGGTAACAGGATGACAGCTGCATAAGCTATGATCTTACCTTGATCCTCTATATTTTAAGGATGTTCAAGAAGCCTTTCTTCTTCACTTCACAATCTAATACAATATTTATTTCATACTGCTAACATATACATACATAACACATAGACAGAGATATACATAAAGAAACTGAAAAATACATTATTGCATCAGATGTATGATAGCATAGCAACAAAGTAAAATTGTTTATAGCATTTTTTGCATATTTCTAGTTAGGTTAGTAGAAAAGAAGGAACATTAACTAACCTGATAATATAAATGATACAGTTGGCTTTCTTTCTCCATACCCCTTTCCCCAAAAACACACTCTTCTTTTTGGCTTGTACTAAATTCTATTCCACAGTTTCATGTCATATATCAATGATTGCGCCCACACCCCAGGAAGAGTACTTTTTCCATGAGTAATCCTTCTGTGTCAGATAGTCAATAGAAATATTCCTGATTTAGAGAAGAGGTGGAGATGACGTCGCGACAATACGGTGTACTTTCCATAGGGCTCTATGGAAGTTTGCCAAATTCCTCCTGCTAGAGGGTCTCTTGGGACCTAAGCCACCCTGCAGGGGTGGTGAAGAAGAGAGAACACTCCATAGATCACAAGGAGACCACAAACTCCTTGTTCGATCTGGAGGAAAGCTCTCAGGGGAAAAAGACGGCCATTGCGTGCCTGACTGAGGCTGTGACAGCCCAACCAGAGAAGAATGAATGAAGATTGAGGAGGAACAGTGTGGCAGAAATGGGTGAGAATTTTCCAACTTCTGTTGAGGAATTTGCCCCTTTAAAAATTGGCTTGAGTGACAGTGGGACTGTAAAAGAGGGGGGTGGATTTGTTTACTTTCTACCACCTGAGAATAGTGGCAAATAAGCACAAAATCTGAAATAGATCCGGACAAGAAAATGAACTCTTTGAGAGAAATAAGTTTTAAAAGAAGAAAATTGGACTGGTTATCTTAATGACAATATTAATTGGATTTTATTGAACTAAAAACTTTCTTGGAATGCTAAACGTGGACCCTGGAACCCCTAAAAGAAAAAGATTTGGCCTATGTTAAATGAAGTTAATGGAGAGGAATAGAAGAGAAATAGAATAACAGTGACACCTACTGGCTGGAAAAACTCTTACAGTGAAAGTAAAAGAAAAGAAAAGAAAAGTAAGTGAGATAAACAATTGATCTTGGGCAGTTTATTGAAAGAACATTGTTACAAGAATCAGATAAACTGTCTGCACCTGGGAACTGTTTATAGAGAGAACTGCAGAGAAAGAGAGTGGAAATAGTGTGAGTTTTAAACATTGTAGCTCTCTGAATGTATATGGATTTTATAAACTGAGCAACTGAAAATGGAAAATAGCAAAAGTTGTTTATAAAGCAAGTGAAGACTTCCTTCTTTTAGCTCTTCTATTTGTTGATTTATAATCTGTTTAACACAATTTTGGGGTATGGCAGGCCTTTGTGGATTACAATTTATCAAGAAGAAAACAACCTTTTTGAAGAGAACTTTGAACTATGGATATTTTGGTTTTGTGAAAAATAACAGCTAAAAGGTGAAGTGACCTGAGGTCTGAAAATAAGAACTAGGAATAAGAAAGGAAATTGTTTGACTCTTTCAGGTGTATTCTTTAAATTGGGTATTGTGGAATACTGTTTGATTTATTATTGATTGTCTGATTATTGATTGATTGTCTCTGTTAAATAATCATTACTTAAAATATTTTATTATTTAAAATAACTAAAATGACAAGCAATACAAATTTAAGTAAAACAGGAAGAAAAAATACATCTGCACCATCAGCAGCAGCAGCAGCAGCAGCAAGTCCAGCGAGCCAATGCTCTACAGATAGTATGCTGCATAATGAACGATTGAACGATATTTCAACTTTTACAAGAAGCCATGGCTAAAAACCATGACTTGGCAGATAGGATGCAAAAGATGGAACAAAAGATGGAGCAAATAATCACTAAAAATGAACAACGGATTCAGAAAATAGAAGAGAAGACAGAACAAACAGATAAGAAAGTAGAAGAGATGGATTACAGATTGACTAAGGTGGATAATGAGCTGGAGTGATCCATAATTATGCTGGAGATGGACAGAGCAGAATATTTCCTGAGATTTCAGAATATTGAGGAGGAAAAAGGGGAAGATCTCGCTGAAAAAATGGCAGAATTATTGGCGGATGTGTTGGAGGAGAGCAAGCAGGAAGTCCTCTCTGGGATAGATGAAATATTTGGAATACACACAACCTACGTGAGAAGGAACAAATTCCCCAGAGAGGTACATGTGAGATTTTCAAAACGTCAATAAGAGCGGAAATACTTCAAAGAACAAGAGATGCCCCACTGATATATAAAGGGGGAGAAATAGCAGTCTTGAAACAAATATCCAGAAGAGCAAGAGATTCAAGGAAACAGTATCGATTCTTGACAAGACAACTAATAAAGCATGATGTAAACTTTAGATAGCTGATACCTGAGGGAATATTGGTGACTTGGATGGAAAAAAGACATAGATTAAATACAATAGATAAAGCAGAACAATTCTACTACCAGCATTTTGCAGCACATGAGGAAGAAGAGAGAAGGGAGGAAATAGATGGCAAAAAACAAGAGGAATTAGTAGAGGGAAGTACACAACAAGAAGAAACTGAAACAGAACAAAAAGAGAGAAGAGAATGAGAAGGAACAAGACTGAAAGAACAGAGAGAAATAAGATCAACTAGAACAATAAAACCTATCTATAAGTAAACAATGGAAGAAGAAACAAAACTACTATCAATCAACATAAATGGATTGAATTCATCAATGAAAAGAAAACAGATTTTTAATAAATTAGAAAAAATAAAATTAGATTTGATTTGTCTTCAAGAGGTTCACATCAAAAAAACAACATAGTAAATTATTAGAATATCCCCAAATTGGGAAACTATATTCTTCATTAGCGCAGCATAAAAAGGGGGTGGTGGTTCTATATATTAAAGAAACAATAAGGCTAGACAAATTTTTGCAAATGAAGATGGGAGAATATTAATGGTGGAGGTAACAATGAATCATAAACAGATGTTGTTGATAGCGATATATGCACCTAATAATAAACAAGAAGAGTTTTATGGAAAACTACATAAGAAAATTATAGAATTGCAATATGAAAATATTTGTGTGGTAGGAGACTTCAATGCAATTGTAGATACAGAACTTGATTATAAGAGTAGTAAAACAGGTAAAAAAGCTGGAAAAACACTCCCTAAAACCTTTTTTTAAATGATAGAAGAATCAGGAATCCTAAATGTATGAAGAGAAACACACCCCAAGAAAAATCAGTACACATTCTATTCCAGTAGACATAAATCTTGGTCTAGAATAAGCATGATATGGATATCATCAGAATTGAAAATGTGTACAAGAGATAAGAAACAGAACCCAATGTCTGGGCAGATCATAATCCTGTAAAAGTTGTATGGAAAGGACAAAAAAAATTGAGATGGACATTGAACCAAGTAATACTGCAAGATAAGGAATTTATACAAAGTATGGAAAAAGAAATGAACTTTTTTTTAGAGAGAACAGGAAAGAAGAGACTTCCTTGCAAACTGTATGGGATACTGCTAAAGCATGCAGTGCTAGCAGAACCTTGGGGTATCGTGTATTTACAGGATTTTTGTTATTAATATTTATATATTATATTTAAATTTCCTGTACTTATATTTTTCTGTTGTTATTTTGTTGACAAAGATCAATGTGAATGATCAGAAATACTGTTGCTATTGCTTCACTTCTACCTTAGCAAAAGCCTATGGTGACATCTTGTGGACATTAAGTAGAATTTTCAGAGGTTGACTGAAGAATCAAATTCTTCAAAATATGCCTTCATTTATTTTTGTTCCTAGCCTTTAGAAGCCAAGCCAAAGGCCATAGAAATTTTAGGCCTTAAGACTTTATAAGCTTAGGCCTTAATCACTTCACAATATCTGGTTCTTTATTTTGGCTTATAGCTGAATTAGTGAAAAGGAACTTGTACAAACCAGGCAAAAGTATCAGACTGCTTTAACAGCTATGATTACCTTCAATGAGTAGATTTCACAAAATCATCACTACTTTGATTTAGAGTAGCAAAAATTCAAGAAGAATCGGGCTGATTTAAGGAATAGAAGAAAGGTGTTCTGATTGTATTAGCATGACGCCCAAAGTATGTCTTCTGAGTTACTTGCAAGCTATGAATAACCTTAATAAATACAGCATGAGGCTGAGTGAAAAAATGATTGAAAGCAGAAGACTAAAATAAATGAAAGACACAATTCAGTCCTCTTCAATTATGTCCTATAACTCCATTGTTACGGTGAACAAAATAACTAGAAGATATATTACTTCAATGCCTCAACACACTTTACATTCGTAGTTAGTATATTATGAATCACACAAAACTTTCTTTGCATCTAATGAACACATGAAAAACTATTGTTTTGTGCTGATATTTGCACTTGAATAGGCTGGAAAGCTGTGCAGTATGGTCCCTTTCCAAAGTTCTGTGTGCATATTAACTCTGAAAACAATGCCTGTATTAGCCTGTTGTGTTAGTTGGGACATAACTAGGCCTGATGCAGTGGTGAAATCTAAAAATTTGCCCTATGGGTTCTGTGGGCGTGGCTTATTTTGTGGGTGTGGCTTGGAGGTCAGGTGGGCATGGCTTCAGGTGGGCCTGGCTTGGTGGTCAGGTGACTCGTTGGGTGTGCTTGATGGTCATGTGACCGGGTGGGTGTGGCCAACTTGTAAAATGTGGTGAAACTCACTTAACAATGCTCTTGCTTAGCAACCAAAATTTTGGGCTCAATTGTGGTCATAAGTTTTTTTCTTTCTTTCCTTCTTTCCTTTCCTTTCCTTTCCTTTCCTTTCCTTTCCTTTCCTTTCCTTTCCTTTCCTTCTTTCCTTTCTTCCCTTTCCTTTCCTTTTGTTTCTTTTCGTTTCCTTCTTTCCTTTCCTTTCCTTTCTGATCCTTTCCCATCCTTTCCTCCTTTCCTTTCCTTCTTTCCTTTCCTCATTTCCTTTCCTTCTTTCCTTTCCTTTCCTTTCCTTCTTTCCTTTCCTTCCTCCTTTCCTTTCCTCCTTTTCTTTCCTTTTTTCCTTTCTTTCCTTTTCCTTTCCTTTCCTTTCCTTTCCTTGCCGTCGCCCCTCTCACCTTCCTGGCTTCGGCTCCAGGACCTTCATGGGCAGGGCAGTGTCAGGACGCGCACTTACAGAGCTCTGCCGGCCTCAGACTCCTGGGCTGGCGGGGACATTGGCAGGTCAGGGAGACAGTGGCACTGCCTGGAGAGCTGTTGCGGCTGCAGACCTTAGTGGTCCAGGCACCTGCCCCCCTCCCTGGCCCCCGCTGGCATGCTTGGGATCCCTGTGGTGTTTCCCCAGTGATTGCACAGGGGCGTTAGCGCGGGAGCAGCGAGGAGTTCATGACAGGCAGAGATTCATCTTCATGCATGGAGAGCAGGCGAGGGGAGGGGAGGGGATCCCCCACTCCAGTGCCCCTCCTCCACGCAACCTGCTGCCACCGAGCGGTCTCGTTCACGCCACCTGCTTCGCTTGTGGGGCAGATGGGTGGCACTTCTGCGTTTCTTTGCAGTGCAGCAAAGAAGTGGAGCAGGAGCAGAACAACCTATTGTTCTTCTCTTGCCCTGCTCTCCATTCTGGACGGCCGCGCATCCTCCCTGCCAATCCTCCATACAAACCGCCTGCCCCATTTCTGCAAAGGCAGAGCCCTGCAGGGCAATCCAAAGAGGGGAGGGGGATGCTGTAGAAAAGGCCGCCTTCCACCCGTGCCTCCACATCTGTCACTCCGCTTCTTTGCCAGTGGGAAGTGGCACTGTGGGCCGAGTTCCCAGAGTGGCGCCAGCAGCCGGTCGCGCCGATCCGCAAAGAGAGCAGGCAGGCAGGTGGCTGGGTGGGTGGGAGGCCAGTGGGCTGCTTCGGAGCCCCAAGCACTGTGGAGCTGGCCTGGGAGGCATGCGGGCCTGGGTGGAAGGGGCCTTTTCTGCAGCATCCCCCTCCCCTTTTTGCAGGGGGGCTCTGCCTTTGCAGAAAAGGAGCATCTGCATGTGAAGCAGCCACGGGACATCCACTTGCCCTTCTGGAGCACCGCCGCCACCCTCTCAGTGTCTGCATTTCCACCAAAGGCCACCCATCCACCCACTGGCCAGGCCGGGCTGGATGCCGACCTCGGAAGGCAAGCGGCCATGGGGGACCACTGGGAAGGCTGCATGGAAGGCTGCCAAGCATGGCAGGGCTGCGGGGAAGGGAATAGGCTGCTAGCTCCCTTCCCTGCTGTCCCGACATGCTTTCCTGCCTTCCACTTGCCTGCCTTTGCAAGTTGGCCACGGGGACACCAGGAAGGCAGAAAAGCTTGTCGGGGTTGCGGGCCATGGGGAATGGAGTAGGGAAGGCAGGCTGGGATGGGGGGGCAGGGGCAGCTAGGTAGGCCGTGACTTTGCAGGCTTACCTGGCAGACAGATCAGGGGTGCAGCGCTTCAGGCAGGCAAGCCGCAGAGCAGAGACTGGGTGTGGCAGGGTGAGTGAGTGGTGACTGGGGAACATGTTCGGGGGCATGGCCAGCCAGCCGTCACTACTGGCTTGATGAACCACCACCGCCCGCCACTACTGGTATGCAAGAACCGGTCCGAACCAGGAGCATTTCACCCCTAGCCTGATGATTGTGTTAAACTAATTCTGAGAAATTTGAGCAATCATACAAAATCTCTATCTGCATTTTTTGGAGTGCTTCCTCAAGAGGCTGTCCAGAGCTTTTGATTCCAAAGCAAAACAAACCTTTGGAAGATCCGTGTGTACAAGTATAGTGCATGTTTATGACTCATTCGACTAGTTGTGCCTTTTCCTGGGATCTTATGGCTATCTTCTATGCAATAACCCCAATACACAGTTGGTGTAAAGGGATCACAGACCTGCACCCATGTTGCATATATAACCAAAAAAAGTAAAAATGATAACAATAAAGGATAATATTTATAGCTCAGAGTTGAAATGAAGGGTCCTTGGCATTCTCTGAGCCTGGTTGTTTTCTTGCAAATGTCTCATTACCCAAACTAGGTAACACTGTCAGTGCTAGTTAGTTGCTCTCAGTTTATATACTAGTGGCTTGCCTGTCAGTGGTGGTAGGAGTGATCTTAGCCCAACCAAAGAAACTCTAAGACCACCCCACCACCAGTGACAAGCAAGTCACTAGAATATAAACTGAGAGCAAACCCCACTCCTTACTAGGAGCTATTCATTACCTAGTTTGGGTAATGAAACATGAAGCACCAAGGACCCCGCAGGTCTAAATGAAAATTGCAGCAACAGTTCAAACCCCTGCCTTTTAATATGTACATCTCACAGTGAATCTTCTCCAAAAGGGTGAAGCTTGGATCATGCTCCACAGATATTCTTGACTTCCTATGGGGCTAGTGGCTTTCTTATAAATAAAAATGCTATGATTGGTTGGCACTTTTCTTGGGAGCAACCTTAAGGAAAATATTTAAGAACATAGGCAGGTCAATTTAGCTTTTTATATGTTAAGGGTATATGGATACAATTTGTGCCCAAAGATGTCACGTTGGGGAACTCCATAGATAAGCATTTAGAAACATATTTATTCTGCTTTTAAAACTATCTGTTCTGTGTATTATGTTTATTAGTTAAACATTGATTGCAGAATAAAGTAATTCTGCATTATACCAGAAGCCAAAAATAATTTCCTCTGCAAACGTAAAAATAGACTGTTATCACAACAGATTTTTCACTGCTTGCAAAGTGTTTGGTGAAATATTGTGGGAATATTTTAGACAGAGATATTCTGAAATTTGTACACTCTGAATTTTTCTACAAACTTACCAAATCTACCACTTCTGAATCTGTACGCAAGTTGTTAAAGAGCTGCACAGCAAAATCTGAAGGTTGTCGCTCTTGCAGGTTAAATTAGAATACTAATTTACTTACGGAGATCTGCAGGAGGGACAAAGGAAGTAAATGTTGCAATGTGCGTTCTGATATCTCAGTTGAAACTGATCCTGCTTCATGCATGTTGCAGTGTTGCACCAATTATTCTGCATGTCTGTTCCAGAAATTATTATGCATCATTAGAGAAAATGTAAGTATATTTGGGGTACCTAATGGTTGCATGGGATGACACAATGATGGGATTTGCACAATTTAGCTACAGTAAATGAAGATTAAGTTCTTGTGGATCAGAATTTTGCTTGAACCTAGTTATAATTTTAGCATGATTGTGAGTCAGGGCACAAGTTGCTAATATCATTTTAAAAACTGGAGAACACAAAATATACACCAACCATGTTTGTTAATCCAGAGTTAGTGTGATCACATTGTGGGATCCAGCCTCCATGTCACAAAGTTTGGTTTAAAATCACAAACAGTGGAATAGGGAGTAAAGTAGCAAAAGAAAGTATTTGCTAAATAAAAGTTTTAGGTTATTATTAAGTTTTTATCTGCAGTTTTAGATAAAATCTTAATAGAAAACTATGACATGTATGGATTAATGCTTTCACCACACTAAGCCATAATGTGTTTTCTTTGGTTTACAATTTACAGGGTCAGTGATTCTACCAATTGCGTTTTATAAATCATAGTCTTTAATCATGAATTATATCAAGTTAATCATGTTATTACTTAGCTTTTGAGTTCATTGGGACTTGCTCCCAAATATAGGGAAGGGTAATTTATAGGTGCAGGAAGTACATTACTGTAAATTCTCACACCAGCAAGGCAGAAAAGAATAATTGCTCTTGTTTTAATTTTTGATATTATGCTTATTAATTTGCATTAGTATTTTTGTTGTCCATAATTGTTTAAAAGACAGCATAACATTACTAAATAGTTACTAGAAATTACATTTCTGTGCAGTATTAACTGGATAAAGAATAATTAAACAATGTAAGTCATGGAACATGTGTACATTCCATAATAGAAAAAGCAAAACAAAATTGTACTTAAATTAGAAGAATTGAAAGTCGGATCAGAAAGCAAACCTGCTGCAAATGTTAATGGATAATAAAAACATCCTGGCCGCAAAGACTCAATTATGTAAAATTCTAAATGTATTATTGAGTTGCTGCTCCTTGCGGCCACTAGATGTCTCTATTTTTTCTGTCGTCTTCCTCCATGTTCAACCATTTTCTTGCATTCATGAATGTTCTAAATTAAGCTATACAAGAGAGAAAGAATACCAAGTGTGCAGCCATTCTTCAATAGATGGTTTCAGACTGAACACTCTCTTTAGTGATTAAACCCAAAACCAGAGATCAATTTTTTTAAATGTGTTCAGACTTATTCAGTAATGTAGTACAGTGTCACTTCTGTTTTCCTGCACCTGCAAATTTTCTACAAGAAAGAGCAAGCACAAGGTTCATTTACAGACAGATGTCCTCTGAATGATAATTAAAACTATTAATGCAACGAACATCACAATAGAAAATGGATTCCATAATTATCCATGCAACTACCAAAGATCATCCTACCAAAGTAATATAGATTTTTAATATATATGATCAGTAAACTATAAATTGTATTTATAAATAAGCATTGCTGTGAAGTTTTTTGGTATTAATTTATTCTGCTTGATATAAACACATGGACTTAATTAGTATGCCTACAATGAATAATTACTGAAATGATAGTTGGAAATGGAATTCAGGTTCTGCAAGCAATCCTCATCCATTAGTGAACAAGGCAAATTATCTGCCAGTGTTTAGCATTTCTCTTTTAGTTACTTGATAGGCAAAGTAAGTGTGTGCTTCTGTGTCTAAGCCAAAACTACATACAACATTTTAGATTTGATCAAAGATGTAGGGCACATAAAAAAATTAAGAGTACAGTGTCTTTCAAATGCAACACACATACATGTTAAATAAATCCAGCTAGCAGAAGATTTTAGGTTTAAAAAAACTTCAGGTTTTACCCGTCATTTTTAGCATTTTGAAAAGAAAGGTAGCAATGTTAGCACTTAAGGTGGGGGGAAACTGTGTGAGAGGGTGAAGTGTGACAAAATGAAAATTAGGGTATCCAAATTCCATTTCAGATGGAATCTAGGAGAAAAAAATCAGGTGCTAAATGAATTGTAAGTATTTTTTGGAGAAGATGTAATGAGCCTCTTGCAATTAATCCAAGTAACAGGTAATGAAATCAATTTTTGCATCAGCAAAAAAAGGGGATTGTGATGCATAAGTTGTCCCTAGGGGTGTTTTGTATCATTCTCACGTTCTGACCTATGAAGGTTGATTTCATTACCTGTTACTTGGATTAGTAACAGGTAATACGTGTTCTTGATGCACAAAAGTGCTACACAGGAATGCTTAGGGGGTTTGGGGATATTGCATTTAAGTCAGCATGTGCAAAGCCCCCACTCTTTTTAACCAAATTCTTTTAAAATCCATCTCAGCTTGGGCGACTCATTCCAAAGTTTTATGAAGGACAGTAGAACTATTTGATTTTCCTCCAAAGAGCCTGGAGGAAAGCCAATTTCTGGATTGAAAGAATTTATTTATTTTTCTTTGGAAGGGTTATATTTAATTACCTTTAGCTAATGCTGTCTATTCATAGTGTAGTAAGATGTGTTAAAAACTGGTTGCCTGGTTCACCAAAGGAAATATTGTTCTCAAGAAAATAGTATAATAATTAAATTGCTAGGATGTTTTTTGTTTTAAAATCTCTATGGTTTGCCTGTATTTTCTAAAATAAATGTTAGGTTTCTGGAGCTTAGTGTGAAATTTAAACTCTTTGAGTTGATATTCCAATTAACTCTTTATTATCATGAAATTTAAATGATTTTGACCTATTGAATATGAATCCTTTCCATATGTATTTGTTAATTTTTTAATACATTCTGTGCTTGCTAATCCAATGTTAGGTAAATAAAATGTTAGGTAAATAAAGATTTTGTTCTATGTTCCAGGTAAAATTATGGGTCCTGTAAAAGTGCTCCCAACAACCAACATGATGATTGATGGTCAGCTTTTGGAGTTCGCTTTTAAAAGGGCCTTTTAGAATTACAAATATGGCCTTTTGAAGAAAATATGAATAACTTCAATTTTGGAATCAAAGAGAGAGAAAACCTGAATTGACAAGGTAACTAAATTACTTAAAATCACTTAGGAAAGGCATACAGAAATATGATAAATACGGTAAATAAATTTCACAGATTTAGTCCTGAGTTTTACTTTTGGTCTTAATAATAATCTATTGAAAGTATTATATTACACTGCATCCAAATGCTGTTCATGAACTGAGATGGATCCAGTGTTTTGTATTTATATTTGTTTGTTTTTGCTCACCCTATTCCTTTATTACTCTTCTTTTTTTAATGCTTGTCATTTACTAAAAGAGTGGTTTGATTACATTTTTAAAGCACTGGTCTTTGACTGAAATATAGCAATTTAATTTGATTATTTCAAGAAGACGCTTGCTAAAGGTTGATGTTATAAACACTCAGAAATAGCATTAACTGGTATAGTACAAATGTCTGTTACAAATCCAGAATCAGCAAACTGCTTGGGCATGAACTCAGTTGATATCTTTGGTGTCTAAAGGTTGTAGAAGACATGGCAATTATGTTACTGAAGGGATGGGATTGGAATATTAAGCCTGTTTCCAGTCTTCCTACCTTTCAGATGTTGACTTTAAAAAAACATAGAACCTATTTTATTTTAATTTTTCTCTATAATTTGATACTATACTATTGAATTTCTGCAGTGCCAGAAAATAAGACACTACCTTCTGCATGGGTTGCCTATTACATGCTTCTGACATTTAAATGAATAAAGAATTATATCTTGAATATGGAGTTATATATTTCATTTGCTCTTATTTTCACAATTAAGAAGAATAATGTAATAATACCCCGGGAAAAAATTACCAGGTAAGGATATAACAACTTATAATATCACTTCGGTGATATCTGTCTAATCTAATCCAATCTATCACTAATCTGTGATATCTTTGACAAATAAGAACTTCTTCAGAAAATAAGGAGAAATGAAACACAGACAATCAATAAGTACACAAAGTACACAAGTGTATTTATTACATTTTTGCAAGCACTTGGTTCTACAGTTCAAAAACGCCACCATCAAGCTGTTGGCACATTTATGTACAAAACAGATTAATTATAATGCCTGCTACAAAGCATTCTTTGTGAAAATACAAACTCTAATACAGAGAAAAGCCAAAAGCATCAACATCATTACATGAGTTTAAAAGACATTTTAAAAAGCATCACAAACTGTTTTAAGACACAAAACTGAAACACTACAATATATAATAGAAAGAAGTTAATAATACCTCTGCAGAACTGTAAATACTGGTACTGCACATTTTGGAATGTTGACCCCTTATAAGACAGTAAAGTGTAAAAAATAAAATAATGTAAAATAAAAACAAAATTTAAAAAATGCAAAATGAACTAATACAACTTGATGCATAAACATGCCACAAGTAACTATTGAATTACCCTCTACTTACTACAAGAATTGGTAAAAATTACTGATGATGCATGACTAGTAATTGTACAAAGAAGAGTTTTACTCAAGAATTTTTATTAGAAATGCACTTACACTGAGAAAGAATTCACAATGATCCAATAAGTGCACAAACTAGCTAGGTTTTTTTAAAAACACTGACAAAAATGTCTTGTCAGAATACATCACTTTAAAAGACACTTTACAGCATTCTTGTAGCATTAGAAATAGGCAAAATAAAAATAAAAACACCAAATTTGGAGAATAATACTTTTTTTTCATTTTTTGTATGTTTTTATGTGTTTTTGTTTGTTTTTAGACAGGTACTTCTTTCAGATTAACATGACTGACTTTTCTCTTAATACTTTCTTACTGAAAATAAAGGTTCAAATATATTACTAACATTTCCAAACAATAGCTCCGGTAGCAGCCATTAACTCCACTTTAACATTATACAGGTAAACCAGTATGTATGTAGGAAAGCTACAAGCCAAGCTATTACAATTATGGACGCCTCCTCAAAAAAGATCACATACATTCTATATATAGTTCAGACAGGTGCAATCCACTTAATTGTTTAAAGCAGGTAAAAAGACTCTGGCTCTTAAGGTTGCTGTATTATAGATATAGCATTTTTATAAATATAGCTAAGCAAAAATTGCGCAGATCAGCACATGAACAGCTCCAGTTTAGCATAGCCATTTTGGGATTACAGAGGTCATTCTGTAGAAACCTATACATAACTCTATGTAACATTTGTCTATACACTGCAAATCTTGAAGGTAACTGTGGTCATCATACGCTTTGAAAAAGACTCATGGCCATGCATTACAAGCACCACGGTCTGCATGCTCACAATATAAACAGGAATAGCTATCAATGAAACTTTAAAATAGTGAATACTCCATTAAGTACATCAAGAATAATACAATGTTAACAAAGATAAGAAGCACTTCTTTTTGTTTTTTACCTACTCTTACAAATTTAGAGATTGCACCTTTGATTGTTTTTAAAATGTTCTCAGGACCCTCCATCAAGATGCCCACTGGTCCATCTGGCAAGATTTCCAAATCTGAAGGAATGTCAGCAGTGTGCCTCCTCAAAAAATTGTACATGGTGTACGAATGGTCCCTTAGAAGTATACCTGTAGTTAAAGTACTTACTAAAATCCAAACTAAAAAGTATAAAAAGCCATTTGTTCTTTTTCAAAAACATATAAGAAAAAAAGTGTTATGCATAACACATATGAAGTGGTTTTTAAAAAAACACATCTCTGTATTTGACGATAGTTAGTATTCTGGATCTAACAGAAAATCATTTTAGGATGCAGGAAATGCTGTTTCAGGAGCTTTGTAGTAGAAACTGATCACATAAGCTATTAACTAATTAAGAAACCAAGTGCTGGACAACCAAGAATTATATAGGGGCAATGTACAAGTCACCCTACTATGTTTTGTGAGAAGCACTTTTTCATTTTGATTTTAAAAATGGAAAGATGGGTGGCCTTTAGTTAAACAACAAAGCAAATAATGGTAGAAAGTAAGACAAGGTTTCCCTTATGTGTAGGCATTAAGCCGCTCTTTGGAGCGGGTAGAATGAATATCATGTAATTCTTGCTCTTCCTTTGATTTAATATCCTCATACTTCTGCATTCTGCAAGCATCTTTCACATAGGCCCAATTAGCAGACAGAACCATAAGATAGTGGACCTGAGAAGGAAGGAAGGAAGGAAGGAAGGAAGGTTGTGGTTTTAATCACATTATTTAATATTACATTTTATCATACCCACTTGAATACTTTTAGAATGTGTGTATTTTAAAAGTTCTTTACTAAAATAATCAGGAATTTTAAAAAACAATTACATTCTTAAAATAAGTCATGGCAAACAAAAAACAAATCAAAAATACTAATTTGCTTGCTATTCTTAATTTTGCAATTATTCCTTTTCTCTATGGTTTTTGGCTTGTTGGAAATATGTTCATACATATTCCTGTTTTTGTTTTTTTTAATTGTTCAGTAATTATTTAGCCTTTTGGCTATGCTCCAGCTCATTTACTCACTTTATTATTTATTCCTATTGACTATGAAAACCCCAATAATTTTGCTAAGTATGTGTGTGTGTGTATCTTTTTTGACTTTCACAGAACTGTTTCCGATCATTTCTATCCGCATCAGTGCAGAAATAGTTCTTCAAACTAACCCAACTGCATCTTTTGTTCTTTCTTAACATTAACTTTAATAACTTTATTTTTTTTAACTTCCTACCTGCTTAGCTTCTGCACTTATTTCAATGCTGAGAATATACATTTGTTATATAAGGAGCTACTGCTTGTCCAGCAAAAGCACCTTCTTGCTGTACACCAGGGATGTTTCAATGTTTTTACTGCTGGAAGAACAACTTTTAGAAAATGGGTATCAGAAGACAAATTCTCTCTTGTGGCCAGTGGCTTCAGATTTTGATAGGAAGGGGGGATTTGATGGATAAAAAAATACTCCTTAATTTCTCCAATAGGAATCCCAGTCTTCTATGGGGATTAAAAGGGGCTTTAAGGAACATAGCCAATTTAAAAGGATCACTTTATCTCCATGCCAGGCCCAATTCTTGGAAGTCAGGATGCAGTGGAACTAAACAGGTATGGAAATGGAGATGTCAGAAAACAGATTGGCACTCTTGGGACAATGTTGTCAGAAACAGAACTTACAAAGAGACAATATCTCTGATATCGAGGGTGAAGCTTTCCAAATAATTGGTCAGAAAGCCTCAGAATGTATGCAGTTATTTTACTTACAAGCATCATATATAGCTGGAGAGCTAGCTCAAGGATTTTACGGTCCTCTGAACAAAGACCAATTTTCATGAACCTTTGTACAATTTTAGTATCTATGAAGCAGGGGTGGGTTTCTACTGGTGTGGTCCGATGCTGGCGCTCCAGTAGCAGCCCGCTGATGAAGCAATTTGGCGTGACGGCTCCAATGCCGTCTTTCCCGGTCCGTGCGCGCTGCTATCTTTTTTTGGCTTGAAATGTCCTTCTGCGCATGCACGGAAGTAGAATCGGCGCTTTTTTCCTGGTTTGGATGGCTTCTCAGCTGTGTTTTGGCTTCAAATTTCCTTCTGCGCATGCGCGGAAGTAGAATCGCACGGCAGGACGCGCACGCAACGTCATGATGCGCACCTGTACTGAAAGGTAAGTGGAACCCGCCCCTGCTATGAAGATTCTCAGTTATCCAGGTCAAAGTTGTATAAAAAACATTTTTTAGTTTGAAAAGGCAACTTGGACTAATTTTTTTGAGGAAAAACAAGACATTTCATTTTCTACTCTGGAAGCGTCATCAGTTGTATTGGACGCTGTGGGAGATGGAAGGACAGTTATTGACAGTTGAGATTAGTTGGTGGAAGGGGAAATGATACATTCTGAAAGGATGGTGTGTGTGGGGGCAGATGGAAATGGAAAGATTGTGTTTTCTTTGCATTCAACTAGTCTTAACATTCTCTGAGAGCCATTGTGGTTACTTGGAGTTTTATCTGCGACCTCAGAGTCACCTGAATCAGAGGTGTGGAATCTTTTTTGGAACAACCAGAAGGACTGCCTTGTAAATTGGCATTAGGTGGTGTCTTATCCCTCCTCTTCTGTTGAGAGAGGGCTGTTGCCTTGCCAGTCCAGTTGCCTTTTCAAAATAAATACTTTTGATGCTTTTAGTATGAAACCTGAAAAAACAGGTGTAATTTCAAGGACTCAAAACTCAAACAGAAATTTTGACCCATACCTGGTTGTACATCTTTATCATAGGGCTTACACTGGTGGTCTCATTTTGTACCTGTTACTGGTATCATTCAAATATAGTAACATTGTTTTTAATGTGGGGTTTGAAAGTTATTCTTATTGGCAATTCTTTTCTGTTCATAATCATTTGAAAATCTGCAATATTTCTATGTGCCAAAGAACTTTTTATGATATGAAAGATGTTTACTGTGTTTACTATATGAAGCAGTGAAAATTTTATCTTAGGTGTGAAATTTTATCATTGTGAACATTCTGACTATAGCTATTTTAGCAAGAATTGTTTTTATACAGCCAAGAGTAAAAGAGTTACAAAATTATAATATAAAATAATTAAATGTATTATATAGTGAACAAAACCATTTACCTGGCACTCTTAAAAATTAAGCTACTTTAAAGAATCAATCCCTGTTCTAGTCTGAAAAATATAATAACAACAACCACCAACTTTGGTAGTTGTTGTACATGGAGTGTACCCCCAAACATTAGCAATTCAAAACCCCAAAATATTAGCCCTTTTGGGGAGTGTTAGGAAGATTTGGGAAGAGGTTTAAGGATTGAAATAAATATACTATGTCTCACAAGTTTTAAGACAGCCACTCTCACTCTTGATTTTGCTAAAAATATAAAGAAAACCTTTTGTTGGCCAAATTTGGTAATTTTGCCATTCAATTTTGGTGTTGTGATATCAGTTTGTTCTGGGCCTACATGAGTTCCATAAAACACTCAAATATGAACTAGGAAATCGTTGAAATTAGTAAATATTTGTTGCCTATTTCAAAAGAGCCAAGAAGGAATAATTAAAATTAAAAAAAGATTAAGGTTTGCAGGATCAAATGACTATTAGATGCTAAAAAGTATTACTGAAATGATTCTATATGTTTGATTTTTAGTTTATAATTTTTTGAGTGCTTAAAACTGCATTCCAAGCAATCATCAATGAGTTGTAGGACAATAGGGTGTTATTATTTGGACTAATAATCACAATGTTTACTAGAGGATATTGGGTTAATTCCCTATTGGGTTCATATTTCCTATCTCTTTTGAAATGTATTTCCACACATTTTTACCTGGTGGAGCCTCAAAGTTCCTATGATTAGCTTTAGCGTTATAAGGATCCCGAGGATATAGATTACAGTTTATTATAAAGGCAAAGTTGTCTAAATCTTACCATAGCAATGACAGCTGCTCCAGCCCCAGCAAGGGCTACAATAAACAAATGGAATGTCATGTTCAGCTACAAAAGGAAGAAAATAATTATAAACACCAACTGAACCCATACTATGCAAATGTTACAGTACACACATAAATAGTCATATTGTTAAAGTTTTGAAATTCACTGATTTCTTGAACTCACTACTATTATTCATTATTTTCTTTACAGCACCTTTGAAAACTGGGAAAAGCTGTCTTAGTTTCATTGATAGCCAAGCTATCAATGCAAAAACAAAGCATACTTTAGTAAGTAAACAGGGGTTGAACTTTTTTCCTCAGTATTTTCTCTCTTTTTCCCAGATGGAAGCAAAATACATTTATCTGAAGAAGCTATGTCTGTACTGGATAAATTATGAGCCAATCAAAAGTGCAATCTAGTCAAAATGTTATTTTGACTCTTCTCTTCTTAAATAAAAAAATATGAAAAGCTAATATATGATTTAACTGGAGCAGATGAGATGGGGTATATACAGAAATATAATTTTAATCATGGTTTGGAAATGAAAGATAATTATGTCTGAACTGGCCCTATGGCTAAAGAAAATGATGATATGTTGCTCCAATGAAAGCTCAGGTTCATACATTTTATCATTTTCTATACTAAGACATGGAAAGTGTTTGACTAAAAGATAGTGGCACATTGCCCACTGAGTTTCATTTTCAATTGAAAATGAACAATGGAAAGTATTTAATTAATGTGTAAATCATCCATAAAATATTTTTCCTCATATTATTATTAAAAACATCACTTTTTGTATTAAGCATTCAGTAATTTGTTCAATCAAAAATATGGTGGTATTAAGGACTTTATTTATGACCATTCAGATCAACACCTTCGTCGGTTGAAAAGGACCTACAACAAACAGAATAATCAGAATTAACTATTTAACTTTTTGCTGTTAAATATTATGGAATTGGAAAAGCATTAGTTATTTCTTTATACAATAACAAAACTTTTCATAGTTTTGTTTACCTCAGTAGATTCACACATCCTGAGGAAATTTTCAGATGCTGTACAAATCTTTTTTTCCTCTCCAATTGTTACAATTCCTGGAACAGATGAAACAGTCAGCGATTTTTGATGCATATTTATCATGTATTCATTAGTGAAATTGACAATTAATAAACTTAAACATAGCTTTATGTATAAGAACAATCACTTAATTGATAGCTTTATTATTATTTAAAAACAATTCTTTAAAAACAATTTAAAGAAAAACCTTGTTTAGGAATCAGGCGGTTGCTGCCAAATGCAATTTTTTGTACAAAAATATCACCGTTTTCTGCTTTCACAAGTTTAACATACTATGGTCATGAAAAGGTCAGTTATATATTCCTTCATAATATTTTTGGCTGCCACATTGTAAAGTTACATATTTTTTAAACAAGAAAATGAATTAAATTAAATTCAATAATAATAAAAGCAATTATAAGTATAAATAGACCAAAATGCAGAATTATCAAAATTAAAAATAGTTTAAGATTTTAAAGAAACCAGTAAAAATAAGAAATCAGAGTCATATCTATGACATGGAAAGCTATATAAATTTGGTAAATTGTTTTTTTTTTAAATCAAAGGGTGACAGAAAAAAGGTATGAGGAGTATTTGCTGCTCCCTGAGTTTGGTTGAGAGCACCAAGGACCCCTCAGCTAGAAATATTTTCCTTTTTACCACATATGGGAGAAAAAAGGTACTCAATAAATTCTAGAGATCAATCCATTACTGTGTGTACCAGTCAAAAGTGCTCTTACCCATAGAGGTATAAGGGTAGAAAGGAGTTGATAAGGACAGACAAGTGCTCTAAAGAATAAAACTAAACAGATCTATCCAATTCGATATGCAGTAAAATAATATTATTAGTTTAAAACCAGGATCAAAATAAAGAGAGCAAAGTAAAAAGCCTGCTGCTAATAAAGACTTACATTGCTGCATAAATTTACTCCAAAGGAGAATGATAAGATTTGGAATAATATCTGTATACACCCAAGATTTCAAACAGCGAAATGTGTTTTTTAATTAGTATTTTACTGATGGAGTTAATCAATATTATAATTGCTTACCAAATTGACGGAGATCCAAGCAGAAATTTGCTCCTTCCACAAGGGTGGTGTTTTTACAAATGGTCCACAGGTTGAAATACATGTAAACGGGCAGAGAGGTGAAGGCTGTAACTCCCAGCCAGGCCAACATGAAGATATAAGTCAGCATAATAAACTGGAACAAATTGAACAAATAAGACAAAATCTGGCAAGTGTTAAAACCTGCACAGAAGAAAAGTAATATTTTCCACAGAATAAAATATTTATCTATCTATCACAATTGGTATAAACAACTAATTTCTTATGAGACAGAAACAAGACTCAAGATGAAATTCATATATTAATCACTAAAGTAATTTAATCCTATATTTAGGCTTCCACAGTTAAAGAGCTATGGGATTCATTAGTAGTAGCTCTGACAAATACAAAATATGCTATAAAATGGAATAGTAACTGTTCTTTTTCTATCTAGTCATTGCATTTTATTGATTCATTATTTTTCTTCTTTAAGGGAAATACTTTTTAAAGTTTTAATATTTAATCCATTGAGAGAATTTTGAATGACTTAGAAATACAATATAGTATGTAATAAATAACTAAAATGCCTCTTCTATGAAAAACATAGGAACAAAATGTGTCTCTGGCAAAGCTGTTCTATCACCATTGGGGAAACCATACAAAGAAGACACAGTATTTATCCCTTGCTTTATGCTCTGTCAGTGATAGAACTTTACATTAACTTGAAACCTGGACAAAGTATTCTATCCAAGTTACTTTAATTGTATAAGGAAATGATCATAGCCACTCCTATATCACTGCCCTCTATATTATCTTGCTGGACAATAGAATACATTGGAATCACCACTATTTAATCCCCACATAGGGTGATGTGAGACAGAATTGGGTCCCTGGTATGGGGCTACATCTTTCGAACTGCATGAAGACATTTAGGCATTACAAAAAGGCAATTTCATAAGAACACTCCATCTTACATACACTGCTCTCATAAAATAAAGGCAATCTTATACACATTAATACAATTTTTTATATTTTATTTTGGGGTTTTTAAATCAAATCCACAAAAGTAGCTGGAGAATCAAGAGATTGCACCTCAAGCTGGTAAGCATTACTATATAACTTCTGCAATTGATGCCCATGTCTCTGCCATTCCTCTCCCTTTGCTGTATATGAACACCTTTGATATCTGTAATGTCCCAATCCCATATTTTCCTTCCAATAGTAGTAAACAGTTTCCTACATGTATGTGATGCATTCACTCCACCTGAAAGAATCACAACTTTAAATAATCAGAACCTTTTTTTAAAAAATAAATCCTTACAGGATCACAGAATGCATAGGAGCAGAAAAAAACAGAAATCCACAATGGGCTGAATTATATATTTCATTTAATTTTCAGGAAAGTATATTCAAGTCATTTCAGTGATCCTCTCTCAATCCTATTGGGAAAGGTCGAGGCATATCCACTAGTTGAACAACAGATTTGCATAGCTCATTTTTATCTTTCATTTCATTAAAAGCATGTACTACATTTTAATTCTTGTTATTTTTCTGCTGACACAACAATGACAAAGGTAAGCCAGCAGATTATTAATTTATTTGCTTCAGGCAGGTTCCTGTAGCTCCTGTTGAAAGACTGATAATAAACTGTTATACAACAGTTGAAGATATTAAAAAGAACACTGTGCCCAAACTCCACCTTGTCTACTTTTCCTTGTCACAATGAGGCTGGGGAGCTGATATGTACATACTGTGCTTTCTCTATCCTGGCTAATAAAGTTGTTTACATAGCCCAGGCAATTGCTCCTTTAATAGTTGAATATACAGTAGTAGATAGAGATCCTGTATCCTATTCTAGTAGGATACTGCTTTTCCTGGTTTCAGGAAAGGATGAACAGAAAAATAACAATTACCTAAAATTACCCTAAACTTCAACTCAGTGTGATGTGATACAGATTACTTTCATCAGGATTTAATATTTAATTAGCTTAATTAAAATAAAAAAGTAAATGAACTTCTCATTAAAAAAAGATTGAATTTTCTGTCTTAGCCTTCTTATGTCATTTCTGTTTAAGAGCTCCATGACACTATAGCATAGTGTAAATAAATAAGGCATCTCTGCCAAATTTAGACACTTTCACTGCAAAAAGTAGGTGGAAACCAGAACTCATTTTAAAATGTGAGAATATAGAATATAAATAAAAGGCAACATTTGTTCAGCCCAAGAAAGAGATGTAGAACTGGAGATCCTCAGCATACTGATAATAGGATATGATGATTTCTACCGGATGCCGATAGGTAACATCACCCAGAAGTTCCAAATAGATTAAATATTTAAATAGATTAACAGGAAGGGAAAGGGAGTCAGACCCTGAGGTGATCCACACAGAAAGAGTTTAGGCTAGAGCTCTCCCTGCTACAATTGGAACTAACATTAGAGGAGAACTACTACAAAATTGTGCCTATCACTCCCAACCTTATAAACCAATCCAAAAGGGTGTCGCAATCAATGGTAATCAACAGTGCTAAGTGAGGGGAGGACCATAATATAATAGTTGTATAATATTCCATAATATAATAGTTGTATAATAGTTTATTTTTTTCTTTTTAAAATATGGCTATTAAATTTTTTTAAACAAACTAATGTTAAAACCTAACAAAAAGGATTGTATAAAGTTATCTAAAGTTAGTGGCCATGAATTTGAGTCTACCAAGTTCTAATCCAATATCTAAACATTACCTGATATTTAAGCTCTATCAACCCATTATGCATGATATTTGGGATTACAGGACAATTTTTTTACAATTTACTTTTTTTTCTGCCCATGATCTACTATGTCTGCTGTCTGAGCAATGAAATATTTAAAACTTTAAATTTTTGCTTTCTGAATTCTACATGGTAATATAAAAATTGTTATCGTTATAATTGAAAAATATGATTTAAACTACATTAGTGTAGTGGTTAAGGCATCAGGGTAGAAACAGGACACTGAGTTCAAGTCCGGCCTTAGGAACACCACTAGCTGGGTGACCTTGGGCCAATCACCTTCTCTCAGCCCTAGGAATGAGGCAATAGCAAACCACTTCTGAAAAACATTTTTATAGTAAAACTGTAGGGTTCTGTCAAAACCGTCTCCAAGAATTGGACATAACTGAATGGAGGAAAAAATAATAATTACATAAATATCTTATGTAATAAGCAATACAATAAATAAGATACAGGATTTTATGTTTAATATTCTTGCCTCAAAACTGACATGCCTTCCAAAGGCTGCATGCACGGATGTAAAAAAAAAACACCAGTATTGATAGGTAACGCATTCATTTGAGATTTTTCTCTTGCTATTACCAATAATAATTTCTAATTACTAATACTAATCTTTTAAAAGTGAAAATATGACCACTGTCCTAGGTAAGGGTTTTACAAAAATAAAATATTATGTACACAGGTAAGATGACAGCAAGCCAACTAAACATGAATGAAAAAAATCAGAGCAGCAACTGTTTCATTAGCATAATGAACCAGAAGAACAAATTGGCTCTTTAGTAATTTAATTAGATCCCTTAAGAAAGAACATAAATGAAGTGACAAAAAGAATGCTTATGATATAGCTGCCATTATTATGCAAACAGCAGGGCTTATGATAGTGCTGTATATTTATTCTACTGTTAAGCAGTCATTAGGGGGATGGAATAAATCACTAGCTGAAAAAAACACCCTGATCCAATCTGAGTAAACATCATAATTATACAGAGTCATCTACATACAATGTGTTCTACCTGTTAATAGATAAGTAATATGTTAAAATATGTTAAAAACATAACTATTTCAACAACTTCTTCAGGACTGGAGTAGGAAAAGGCTCCTGTACAAGGATAATACTTCTCTAAAAGTAAAAAGGGCTGAGGACAATTGGAAAATATCACATTCTTCTTAACATTCTTTTCTAGCAGCATTTGTCCATGCCAGAAGTCTCCAATACTGTCAGAGAATTCTTTTGATTTTTTTCAAGATAGACACTCTTCTTTCAACTTTTACCACAAGCACTTGCCAAAGCTGAAAAATTCAGACTCTCATGAAAATATTTACCCCAGACATTTCCTGAAGCACCTGTCAAAGTTGATTTGACCTTGGTGAATGCAGTTGGTAAAGTTGAAAGACAAAGCACTTGCAAAGTAATGCTCTCTTCATGACATTCTCTTTCAGCACTTACCAAAACAAGAAGATTTGGTGTTTGTAAATTAGAAGGGTAATTGCTATAAGTAAGCTTTACAACGATGTACAGTAAATTATTTATTGAGGCAAATTATGAAGTGTTGTCAACAAATACTCTTCATCAAGGCCAATCTAATGCAGTCAGTTATAAGATTCTCTTCGCTTCAGTTTCATATGGCTACCCAGAATAAATTCTGGATCCAATAGTCAGCCTAAGTGTGGACCTCATTCTTAAAAGAAAAATACAGCTCTGTTCATCCATATGCTCTTAACCCCCCAAAATCTTCAATTCAATTTCTACTTCCAGTCTCATCGGTGCACTGGTGACAATTAGTTCTAACCCTGCACATGATTTTTCACTCAGTGGCTTCATATAAATATATAACACAGGAGGTAAGATGGAGCCTTCCAGGATCATTCCTAGAGAACTGAGTAAACAATCCTTATATTTTCTAATGATAGTACTTAAAATGGAGGCACCCTTATTTTCTTCAGTTGTTTGAAGAAGATACCATGGTTAGTGTTATCCAAAGCTGATGAATTATGCAGAGCTATCCATTGTGGATGGTCACACTAAAACACAATCTAGTGGAGATCATCCATCAGGCTAAGGCATTCTCCATGCAAAAGTAGGTTAAAATTCCAAAATGGAAAATAGCTTTAGAGAGTATTTACATTATTTGTTGAAATAATATAAATAAGGAATATGGGCATCTTAACATAAAATTATTTTAAAAATTGTCTGCTATATTCTGGATATTCCAAAATTCTCAAACAACATAATGCAGAAGAAAAGACAGACTAATCATAGGATAAAATAATATTAAACACAACAAAGCAGCTCTTCTAAAGATATTTAAATATGGAAAGTTTATGGTTGTTGTTGATATGAACTTAAAACTATTTTTTTTTTCAAATTTTGCTGAATACTCTAAGGCAGGGTTTCAAACTCCATTTTATTGAGGGACGCATCAGGGTTGTTTGACCTCAGGGTGGGTGTGGCCATCTCACCGCCACTCCTGTCGGGGGTGCCTATGGTGGCCTGAGAACTCTGCCAGAGAAAACGGCCCTACCCAGCTCCGTTTTTACTGGCAGAGGCACCGCGGGCCAGTCCTTCGCTGTTAACAGGGCGGCACTGCGGGCCAGATCTAAGCACCACATAGGCTGGATCTGCCCTCTGGGCCTTGAGTTTGACACCCCTGCTCTAAGTTGTCAATTTTGATCTCTATAATATACATTATGTAATCAAAGCACTGCTTTTCCCTCTCTTTTACCAGAAAGATGGCAATGTTTTTATTTTAGTTACTTTGTATCCTTTCAGTCTTTCAGAAAAAAGTAAAATTTATGCATTATAAAAATGGCAACATCATTTTTTTACCTGCATATGAAATATTTGCTTGGATTGGCATTATTCCATCTTGCCAGTGCTCATGGTTAATATAAATCACTGATTATAAATCACCTATTAGCTATCTGGAGCAGGGGTGGGTTCCTCCCGGTTCGGACCGGATCACCCAAACCGGTAGCGACCCGCTGGTGACATCACTGAACTGGATCGGCTGGTGCCGGTCTGTGGACGCCGCCATCTTTTTTGGGGAATTTTTTGTGAATTTTTTTTTTACTGTTTTGAAGGTTTTTCCTGTTCTGCTGCTTGTAAAAGGGCTCTCCCACCCACCCCCGGGTTCAAACTGACCTTTATTCCTTCACCTGAAGCACAGCTGATCAGCTCCTCAGCTGTGTTTCAGGCTGATTCCAGCTACTAAGCATGCACGGAAGCCAAATTGCACGAGGTAACACGCGCAAAATGTCGCAATTCGAAGCTGTGGCGAAGGTAAGTGGAACCCACCCCTGATCTGGAGGTGAAGAATATATCACAATGAAACCAGGAGACAAACATAATCTGAAATTATGGACCCATACGGGATGGAATTAGACATGTCATCATTTTAAAAAAAACAATTAGGTCCATATACTCTTCCTATTCATTTCCTGTTTTTTGGCCTTTATTTCCATTTTTACTATTTTTTTTAATATACCCTCAGATTTATATACAGACAGCTGTGGCATTATTATAATTCTACAATTATACAGTAGTTACCATTCTTCTAGGCTACCCTTACTCTTTTTATATATAAGGGGTCATAACCTATGAGTTAGCTCAGGGGTCCCCAAACCCCGGGCCGTGGCCTATTCAGAACCAGTCCGTGTGAGAGCCGGGCCGGCATGCATGTGTGTGCCCGCAGCTCAACTCACATGAGTGGCGGGCCGGCAGGCACGTGCATGCGCGCCCAACTCCACTTAAAGTTGAGCTGAGTGTACATGTCTGAGCGCGCCAGCCCACTGCGCATGTGCACGCACACATATGTGCGCTGGCCATCCTATCATGCGGCCTGGTTACCCTCTCCTCCCAGCCAGGCAGCCAAGCTGCAAAGGTTACCTGATATTTATTGGTAGCTACTGTTTTTTTTAAATCATAATTTTCCAAGGATTTCATATACCTCATATACTTGCAAAAATTCTACAACCATGAATGCTTCTGATCAGAAAAAGAAAGAAAAAAATCATTTTAGAAAGTCCAAGTCAGAAAATTCAATTCAACAGAAATTAATTATTCTAGCAGTATGTCCTTCAGTTAAGTTAAATATATAAGATTCAGAACAAATAGATAATTTGTTTTTTATTTATTTCTATTTCATGTTTATAGATTACCCATCTCTCTCAAGGGAATTAATAATTGCAGGAAAATGTATCTGTACTTTTCTGAATGTGCAGATATATGTATATATAGGATAACAAAATTCATGAAGTACAAGTACTAAAGTGCATCAGATTATTAAATTGGTATGAGTAGCTCAAAGGAAGATGCTTGCAGCTGATAGAACAGAGTTTTAATGGCAACATTGCTATCTCAATGATTAATAATGTCTGCAAATTTATTATAAAAATCAATAATCAATTTGGTGGTAAAATCAACTTATTGAGGGACTAGGTTGTCACCAAATGCTACTAAAAATAACAACAGTAAACCTGACCTTTTTCTGAAACAGACACTATAAATAATGAAAGGATTCTGTTAAACAATTCTGAGCTTCTTGAGAAATTGAAAATCAAAGATAAGAACCAAAAACATAAACTAAAGTAAAGATAAAATAGAATATATTTGTTGATACATTTTCTGAATATGGAATTAAAAATAAAATATCTCAGGAAGTTTACATGAGGTACAGAAATTGCATGATAAAAACTGGTGTTTATTATCAGATTAAATTTGAAAGACTGACATAATGTTTTTATGCTGAACTAATGAATTAATGTAGTATTCATACCAAAAATGGAACCAGTTAAAATACTTTCTTTCTTTTTGAGCTACTTTTTAAAATTAAAACCACATTTATGGCTTCCCATGCTTGTCAAATTTAGATATAAATTATTATAAATGTATTGTAAATATCTTGCCTTCCAACTCTTCTGTTGTTGTTGTAATAATAATAATAATAATAATAATAATAATAATAATAATAATAATAATAATAATAATAATAATAATAATAATAATAATAATAATAATAATAATAATAATAATAATAATACAGTATATATCCCCAAAAGAGAAAATAGGAAATCTGATGTTTTTCTGGCCATTGCACTATGTTTGTCCCTTCAGATAGTATAATTACCATAATTAAGACCCACACTGTGGTTATTTTTTATTATTTAATTAAACAGAGCATCTTGCAATAGTCTTACATACAGTATATCTATTAAATGGACTCTGATAGGCTACACAAAATATGTTTAGTAGAATGGATAACCATGGCTCAATCCACCTCCTGGATAAGACAGTTTACTAAAGTTACTTCACAGCATGGGTTTCCCACCCAGTATTTACTTTCAACAACCCTCCAAAGGACATTTTTAAGCAGAGGTCCTAGATATCAGTATGCAAACAGATAGCGAGTTATTAGCAACAAATAAGTCTTTAAATTGGCTGACTGAGAACAAAACTATTTTCCAAGTCAAAAAATACCTGCTAATGAGTTTGACACAATTCTTAAGAAGGGCCTATTCAAGCAGAAAATTTAAGTTGTGGGATTCCATGCCAAATATGGGCAGTCTCATCACCTGCCATATATGATGTGTATATCTGTATATGTGGTGTCCTAGTCATTGAATCTATTGCTCACATTTTGTTTGGCTGTCATTTCTATATCTCTTTTAGGCTTAGATATTTAACATCTCTATTGAAAGAACCCCCCACTGGGACCCGAATCATACATTTTCCTATTCTATCCTGCACTGTTAAGGCATACATTATGAGTAAAACTGCTAAGTTTATGGTCAAGGCAGTTCAGCTAAGAACTCACAAATTGAACAGAATGGATTTTCTAGCCAGCAAGTCCCAAGATTGGATAAAAAAGAGCAACGATATATAGTTAAAGGTATCAAATGTGTAAAATTTCTTCTGTAACAAAATAATGTGCTAGTGACAAATAAATATTCCTGACAATGAATAAAAATATTATCACAATTTCAAAGAACCGTTGATTGTAACTTGAAATTTTGATTAAATCTTAACTATAAGTCTATTTTAGTAGACATGCATTCTGAGAGATACTTGGAATCTATAGACAGTGTCTAACTTTGTCTGGATTAAATTAAAGCACCCCGATCCTGCTGAAGTTAGCATATTATGACAGCTATGTAATCAAGAGTGTCATACTAACATACCCAGGCACTGACACATCTGCCGCAAGTGGTGATTTTGAAATCTCCATAGAGATCCTTGATGGCACCAGTTGTAAAAAATCCTTCCACCATTAACAAAATGCCATAAACAAAGAAGGCAGCTGCTACTCCGTAGATCACATATTTGAAAATGTCAATCCTGCAATTAATAGAATTCAATGTTAATGAGGCTTGAATGATATTCAAACGTTTTGAATTTATTTAAAAAATACATTTCTCTAGTTTATACCAATTTTATCATAACAATGCTTCATTTATAAGTTTTCACTTATGAATAGCAGAATATGAGGAATAGATTCTAATCACTAAAAACTATTAAGGCATTTATGCTAAAGAATGGGATTGAGTCCATAAAACACCAAACACACAAACACATAGCAATGGCATACCGTATATCAACAAAACACAATTGACACAATATCAGAGTTTATTCAGAGCAATATGATATTCTTTCAAAATAATCATACAACTTACACATACATACATACATACACACACACACACACACACACACACACACACACACATATCTTATCCATTTTTTCATATTATTTCAGCAGTTCTTCACCAAAATATGTTTCACTGCAGTCTGCTTCAACATGATGCCTACATAAACAGGCTGGAATTGTAGTTTTATCAGTCTGGAGGACAATAGATTGAGGAAAGCTGAATTTTATGTGAGCTAAGTACATGTGTTATCAAGTTAAGAAATCAGAGCCAAGGTGTCTCAAATGCATACAGGTTTACTACATGCTAAATCTCTCTACAAGAATCTGAACTACTAATGGTCAAAGCAAATTGGCGGTAGATAAGGGTCAACAGAATTCAAGGTGGGATGGACTTAGATCTCTTGTGGGAGCGATGGGACTTGAGACTGATGATGTGCTTGATCCCTCCCTCAGGCTCAGCCTGGTCATCTCCTATATATACAATGTCATAATGTACAGTAGGTCAGGCAAGATTTTAGAATAGAAGGGCTTTTAGTAATGAAAAAAATTAACAGAATAAGTGGGGAGGACAATTATTTCAGTTTCATCTCTTTAAATCACTTGCCATACCTACAGAGATGTAAGTGGTTTTATAACTCTCCTGAGCAATCTTGATGAAAAGGTTGGGGATTCTGGGGGAAATCAGCAAAAATTGCATATCCTACTTCTATTAGAAATTGTCACTCTTTCCATAACCTCAGTCATTTATCCTACATTTATTACACCAGGCCTGAACAACATATGACCTTATTCAGACACCTACACTAAGCTTGTGGGAGATTTTAAGTTTTTTTAAATTTATTTATTTCATAGGCCCACTTGTATTATGATTTATTGCATCCCTTATTTTATGTATTATAAAACTAATTGATTAACTATTAACTATTTTCCTTGCAGAAACAGTAATACAACAACATCATTTGGATGATTTAGGTAACTAATCTAAGAACAGATGTGAATAAGGTGAGTTCTTTTACCATATTTCTAGTAATGATTGTGATTTTAAAAAAGACAGGCTAGACTACACAGGGTTTACATGTGGCAGCATTTGTGCATACTATCAGAATTTTAGGAATTACACTGCATAATGTTGGCAAAGGGATGGCCAAATTTCAGTGGTAGATTTTCAGATCTTTTCATGTTTATTTTAAGAGGAGGATTAAAGATTGGAATGATAACAGTTTGATTTCTTATCTGCTTTCCCAATTTTAACTCATTCCTTTTCCACAATTGTTAACTAGATATCTCCAGCAAACCTTCCTAATCTTGGAAATCAAAGCTGTCATTTTCAATACTGCAGAAGTTTTCAATATTGAGCACCCATAGGTGGGGCAAAGTGGCGCATGACTGTGTGTCATGAAGTTGTGATTTTTGTACTTATGTTCAGGTGTCTCACATAAGAATGTAAGGAGTGGGGCTTGAATTGTGACATTTTGATGCAGAGGTTTTTCATAACTATGTCCTATCCCAGGACCCTGCTTGTGGGAGGGAAATATTGAAATAAAATTTTCCACAGTTCCAAAGCATCTGCTGCCTGAGGGATGTCTCTTATTTTAGTTAATGGGACAGTCAACCTAATCATGAACATATTTCTGACTCTTAATCAAAGTTGTTCTATTAAAATTAATGCTAAAAAAAGGCAGGGACTCTTTTTATAGTCCAAATTCACACAATTACTATTACTCCTAAGCTCATATTTCAGTTTTGCTTAAGTACAGTATGTGTCAAAAGGAAAACAAGCAAAGATATTGACCTCGGAAATCCATGACTTGAAATGCTAATGGATGATAAGCATAATGAAAACATTTTTCAAGCTCTGTCTGTGACATAGTTTATGTTCATGTCTCTCTTGAGACTTGTATATAATCAAGATATGTTCAAGGATTTTATTTTGCAATTCTGAAGCACAACCTGTATCTATATTTAAACAGATTTGTCTTTCCAAGTAAAGAGCATTACAGGATACAATCTTTAATAATTTCATTTTGCTTTTATTGAAGAAACAACTGAATAAATACAATTCAGAATAAAAGGATATATTTCTTAATGGGGCTAATTATTTTTAAATTGCCACTTCCACAGCTCTCAAGATTATTCATTCAAAGAAACAGTGTATTTTCCCAATATCAGCATGAGCCATTTGGCTTGATTATGCTCTAAAGGAGGATTAAAGGCTGAGGAATCCTGAGTTATTAATATTTTATAAGCTTAGAGTTAGGATTTTGTTTTGCTTTTAAATCATAGGGATAGAAAAATAATGAACCAGACAGCATGAAATTAGATAATTTCCTATGAAAGCTGCCTTATGGTGGGTGACAATGTATCATACTCTAAACAAAGAAGCAGATGACTTATACGAGAAAGAACCACATATGCATACACTAACAAGGTAACTGTTTATTTCTAACTGTTAATATGGAATAAGAACACAATTGATTGACTACAGCTTCCTACTTTGTCAAGTATAAGGAAGAGGTAACCAGCATTAGAACAATGGAGGCATCAGCCTGAGATCTAAGCAGTATATTTTACTGAAAATGCAGTTAAACCTATTTTCATTTGTATTTTTAAAATATTAATAGTCGTGTGTCATGCATATGGGTAGTGAGGAATAATACTTCCCTTCCCAATTGTAATTTTCCAGTGTCCAATGGTGGCATCAAAGTGGATGATGATACTGTTTTTCTTATTTAGATTTTTATCTTTCTGTTCCTCCAACAGCATCAGTTTGCATTCATAGCATTGCTTCCTCTAATTTTATCTCGTAACAGGTTGAGTGACTGGTTCTTAGTCACTCAAGAGGTGCCATGGTTAATTACTAATTTGAACTGTTCCAGTTGCCTTTGGTCACCTTAACTGTCCTGGTGTAGAGGAGACCTCTAAGTGTGCCCCTGGCAGAAAGAATCCCCGAACACAGCTAAGCTGGTTTATCACATTTTGAAAGAACTGAAGTAATGCACATTGCTGATTAAGGAAGGAAAGGAACATAATACCAGAGTCTATAATTATACAAACATTCCCCTGTGTCTATTCCCCTGCAATTACAGACTGAAACTAAACTAAACTAAACTAAACTAAACTAAACTAAACTAAAAACCAACCAACCAACCAACCAACCAACCAACCAACCAACCTACCTACCTACCTAGCCATCCATCCATCCATCCATCCATCCACACAAACATACAACACATACAGTTAGTCCTTAACATATGACTAGAATTGGACTGAATTTCCACCCATAAGTTGTTACAATGGTAAGTTGAGGAACCCACATGACTGGATCCATTTTTTTGCAATACTCATTAAGCAAATCAGCATTGTCATGAAAGGAACGTTGTGGTTATAAGTGTGAACTGTCAAAAAAACCTTCAGAAATTGCAGTCATGTAACCACAGGATCTTACAGAATAGGTCAAATGAATTTATATCCATCTCTTTATTTTGAATCAAGTAGTACAGTTCCATAGAACTAATTAACATGTAGCTAAGTGGCCTACAACAGGGTCATGAGGATTTCAGATCCCTTGAATGAAATAGCAGCTTATACTTATTAGACCAATCAACATATAAAGAGCATGGTAAGGAGAATTGCCAAAACTTCTATCTCTGCCTATGGGTTGGTAAGAAAGAACGAAAAGAGAAAAGAAGCAGCGCAAGCACACCAGTAGTGGGTTCTAAATCCCGTTGCTACCGGTTCGCATGCGCACTCGTGATGCTTCTGTGAATGCACAGAAGCGTCCCAGGCTGGTGAGCGGAGCTCCCGCCACCACCGCTACCAGTTCTCTGAACCGGGCCGAACCGGGAGCAACCCACCACTGAAGCAAACCCTGCCTTTGTTGTACATATATGCTGCTAACTTATGAACTTGCCATAACTACAATATTGAATGTATTTCACATGCTTTAGCATTGAGCTAAAGCAGTTTTTCTTCCTAGTCTTCTACAATATGAATCCTTTAGAGTTTATGAAGCTCTATCAGCTAAAAAATTCTGCCAGAGGATTTGATTAATTATTTATGATTTACCAATGAAAGTGATTCAAGCAATTTTAATCTGCAGCAAAGTTTTTGCAAAATTATTTCAAAAGATTAAATAATATTTGATATCTGGAAGACAGAAAACAAAGAGGCAACAAGTCAGATCACATATCATCATATAGAACAGAGGGAAAACAGTTTGTGTGCATTTTTTGTAAATTAGTCCTGATTAATTAATCCTAATACTCGCTCACTGAGAATGTTATACAATACAATACTATGCAAAATATTTAGGGCCTTCAAATGGAGTTTTGGACAACAAAAATGCTTTTTGTCCTTTTTAGCCATTTTATTTTGCATCAACTTTGTAAAATGAATTCCATTGTGTAGAAATAGCTAACCAATGTTACACAAATTAGTTTCAATTTATACCTCCTCTCACTGGTTGTATTAAAGCTTAAATCTTTCCTAGGAAAAGAAATGAGAATAAGTGAATGATGGTCTTTTATATTTTAATGACGAATATAATGTATCACTGATAATTGAGTTATTTATACATTGCTCATGTAACCTATTGTACTAGTCATGATGTGATTAAACAGATTCTTCAAGCAATTGTAGAAGGTGTTTCATGCTTCAAAGAGCAGTGGAAAAATGCCAGCAATTGGAGAGGGCCCAACAATCATTTTATTAAGTTGGCAAGCAACACATGAGTTATCATTCTTCTACTGTTAAGAATGAAGTGTGCCTGAGACTGGTCAATGAAGATTGATGATGAATACAATGTATGTATACATTTGACCACTGACAAAGAATTGTTTTAAACAGTGAGGAGTACATATATAGGTAAGCAGGAAAGAGAATATTACATAATTCATGGTACTTATCATCTTTGGGAAAGATGAAGGTGAATCAAGCTTATTATTATTCTAATGGTTTGACCCCACATTACACTTTAAATAGGGAGAGTGGTAAATACATTTATTGTCAGTATCCTTCCACAAGTCCATTTTGCCTTTAAATTTAAACCACTGCCAATCCTAGTGTATATCTGTTTTTCAGACTGCAAAAGCCATTAAAAGAAACAATTATATAAAGAGAAGTGTTTGATACTCCTTCTATTTGACAGAATGTAAGATATTATAATTAGCTTGCTTTCTCAACAGATATTCTGGAAGAGGAGAGTCTAGTCATTACATTTATTCTTACAGCAGTATTTAAACAATGTAATAAAAGATTAGGCAGAGACTTACATTGTGAAAACATCAAGAGTGTCTCCAGCAGCTCTTGCCATCTCAAAATAGGTTTGCAGAATGTTCACTGTTCCTGAGAGTGCTTCATGTCCACACCCACAAAAGAGAGCAACCCCAGCATACAGTAAGATGGTGGCAATCAGAGAGGCATAGGGAATGCCCCCCAAGCACTTGATACAGCATTCAAAACAACCTGAGGAGAGAAGAATGTACTTAATACATGACAACATTCTTTTGCCTCAAAACAATCTAAAAAAAATTTCCCCTTTACTTCTGGTTTTTTTTAAAGCCTAGATAGGTGGTATGCCTAGGATACCTGAAATATGAAGCTTGTGTGAAACCAAATCCCCTCCCCACCAAAAATTGGAAAATTGCATGGCTTGTGGAATGGTTTTCAATCCATTTTCCATCAGTGGCCATAAGCGACACCAATATTTTCTGAAGAGAATGAAGAAACATTCTGAATCTGTTTCTATGTTTTCTGCTTTGCCTTCATGTTGCAGCACTGTTTGTGTCTATGTGTGTTCTGGGAAAGCACAGAGTGGATTGCATATATTCCTTTGGATACCTGACCAGGAAAAGAGAGATCAGGTCGGAATGAAAAGTCAGCAACATTTCATGTGAATGTCCAACTGCATCTTCCATAAGGATACATTGTGCACTTTGTCTTTTTTTGTTGAAGACCAATTTTATCCCATTGTATTCAGTTTTTAAAGTGATATCCAGATGACAGATTTCCCTTTCATATTTTTCCAACATTCCATTCAATTCGGAAAAATGTTCTTATAATAAACAATAGCATGCCATTTGGAATGTATTAAAAATTAATAGATGTGCCCCTGATGGCACCATAAGGTTGTCTCTAAGAAGACTTTATATTTACACTGCCCAAACCATTAGAATAAACTCAGTAGGAATCTTAAAAAGATTATTTCAAACAACCAGCATTTTAAATTGTCCTGGAATCCTAGACTTCTAGTGAAGAAATTATGAACTTAAGACAGGTCCACTAAAAGCAGAGCTCACAGCCATGATGGAATGAAGAACTGGCAAGTAAATTGATTATTTGTAATTCCTTTGTGAACAACGCAAGGACTTGAAGTTGCCCACAAGTGCTCCAGACAGTTACTCATCACAAGGAGTTGTCTCCAGCAATTAAAGCTCTGACAGATAAGGAAATAGCCATCTTGTTCAAACCACACTTGGGGCCTTTAATCACTAAATATGGGACCCTTAAACCCACAATCACTCAAACTTGTCAGGCTCATGCAAATTATTACAAAGGGATCTTTCCCTTAATTATTATTGCTTGATGAAATATCCGTGACCAGAAAAGTTTAAAAAGTACATAAAGATTATAAAATAGGCTATCCGACAAACTAATTAAGATAGGATAATCAAGATAGACATTGAAAATCTAAATATTTTTTTTCTGTAGAGCAATGTTTAAAATCATTGTACAATCTTTGTAAGGTTATTCCTTATATGAGGTTCATCCTCTTGTGGTGCCAAATTTAATACATGCAGGAAATAAGATATGTCAAATAAATTTGCATTTTAAAATAAATCAAACTAATCCAGAATATAGTAAAATAAGATCATTGAAATAATGCAACATAGGTTCTGTAATATCAACATGTCTTCAGAACGGCATGTTGAATCAATAATACTTAATGCCTTATAAAATAATATTATTCATTGGGATGAAGTCAATTAGAAAATGAAAAGATTCTCAACAAGACTAAAAAAAATAATTCTACTAAATAGGAAACTACACAAATAATTGCTAATTTTTATAGGATTCCATACCAATTATAAAAATATTGTTACATAAACATTTAAAAATCCCAAATCCCTTTAAGTGAAGGAATTTATATTTATAACATGTATGGTCAATATCATTGATTAATATTACCATCTTTAGAACCAGTGATTTGTCTATAAAAATAGTTCAGCTTAAAACAATTATCATTAGAAATGATGGGCTTGCCTTTTGTAAAGGTATCAAGTATTGACTAGCTTAATCATGATGAACAAGTAGGCAAGTCAAAACAAAATCCAGATGTTTATTAAAGGTAGTTGATCACTAGAATCAATGAATAACTGCTCATAAAATTTCTGGTCACGGTGGCTGGAAATTCAGGAAGATATAATCTCAAAGGCTCTAGAGTATGAACATGCTGAAGACGTTATCACAGACAGTTCCTTGAATGTATAATTAATCAGCTGAGATATTTTATGAGACAAGAGCTTAGTTGATGAGAATGTACGCAAGGGACATTATTTCTGGAATTGAATTTGTATTGAATAACAGACAATGTTTGAAGTTGTGATTTACTTCAGTATAATGTATCTTGATTAGCTAAGACTATACAATCATAATTAATGTTAAATATACATACTGCTCTTCAAGGAATCACATTTTCTAAAGATTTATTGCTCAGTAAATACCTACTTGCTTGAAGTATAATCTGCTTGTAGCATTGTATTTGGAATGCTTATACTACTCAAGGGATTGGGAGAAATAATATAATTCATATTGAATTACAACCATAAAGCAACATAAAGAAGTTTGTGGTGTTAGTTGAAAATAAAGAACACAAATGCATTTTAAAATGCACTAGATATCTTGAGCTGAGATCATGCACATGCCCTTACATTAACTATTGTTCTCCTTTTAAAAAACCAGTACATTCCTCCCACTACCTTTATAAAAAGATGAGACTGGGTGGGTGGGATGTGATCAAAAATTGTCTGCCTAAGCTTCCATCTGAAAGTAGTGTGGGGGGGGGGAGAAATCTAGCTTTCATATTTTACATGTACAGCAAAATTATATTATTGAAAATATTAAGCATATTACACATAAATGCCCAATCAATATATTTAATTTATATATTCTGCTGTCTTACACTTTTCATTTACACAAATACATCAAATTACAGATTTCAGTGTGCCCTGATAACATAGAAAAATGGCCTTTTACAATATTTTAACAAAATGTATTACATATTTCTAAAGTGGAATAACAAGAAAAACAGAAATAACACTTATGCATTCTTTAAACCCCAAGTTACAGATGTTGTTTTTAAGAAGTATATAAGCAAACATATTGTAAAGTAAGCAAATACTGTGATCCATTTTCCATTCCACTGAAATCTCATACCAAAGCAGTTTTTTAGTTTTGTTTTTCAAAACAATTTCAATGGCAAAATGTGCTTTTTGCAAAACAAAGTCCCTCACAAGCTTCAGTCACCCAATGCATCCCAAATTGCCTATATAAATACCATCATTAATCTAAAAACCATGTGTCTCTGCAATCATTGATTTTGTAATACTTTGTAAATTTGAATAACTTAATTCAAGTTGTTGGCTTTGTTTGTTTTTTTAATGCTTTCCTTTTTTAAACTAATTTCTCAGTTTGGAATATTGATATTTCTTATTATTGTACATAATTTCTTTAAGAACTGGTTATATTTATTGAAAATACTGATATTGAATGTTATTTTTTTTAATCAGTAAAACAAAATACTCACAAATATCTTTTAGGGTGATTTTTTTATTATTTTCATTCTAAACACTTATGATAGTCCAATGTTAGGATTTGATTCTATGACAAATATTGGATCTTAAATCAGGTAATCTACTGAAAATCAGACATTTCCAACAAAAATAGTTCCTTAATCTCCAAAAGATAAGATAAGATAACTTTTATTGCCTTTTTTTTTACTGTGAGCACACTGGCCCACAATGAAAATGAAATATTGTTTCCTTCTCTTCAAGAGAAATACATAACACATTATGTACATCCATAACACACATACAAAATAGAGAAGCTTTTGTTTCATAAACATGAATTGTACAAATTTTCTAATGCTGGATCTAAGAAACTATTCTGTGCATTGAAAGGAACTTGAGAAAGCTTTACAATTGAGCTAATATTTATACAATTATTCCTCCTGATTGATGAGAACATCAGTGCTCTTATTCCCACCATGTGGTCATATCAGTGGTGGGTTGCTATTGGTACGGCCCGGATCTACGAACTGGTAGTGGTGGCAGCGGGAGGCTCCACCCACCCGCCCCGGATGCTTCTGCGCATATGTAGAAGTGTCGCGCATGAGCACACGTGTGAACCGGTAACGACGGGATTTGCAACCCATTACTGGGTCATATGTTGACTGAAATGGAGAAAGATTAAAAAAATTAGTAGCCAAAGCAGCAGAAATTCAGTTGGAGTTCAAGTGATGCAATGACCTATGATTGAACCACCTACTGTATATAATACCACATAACAAATTTCAGTTTAGCTTTTGTTCCTGGGTACAAAAGTGTGTTTTCCTAAGTCCTTATGCCTAAATTAAATAGAAAGTAACTATTGTCCCACAAAAACTGTGCTTCTATGGTCAGGATAATGATATTTTGAAATTTATCTGTTTTTGAGAACAGTCTCGATTCACATTCAATGCTGAGTAACTTCTGAGTAAGTATAAAAGTACAAGTGCCTTAAACCAGCATTTTAGTTTGTCTAATTGCTGAGTAAGAGAACAGTGAATTTGATTTAGATTGCATCAAGAGGTTGCTTGTACCCAGCAGATGCATTTTGCTACATGTATGGACCAGTGGTGGGTTTCACTTACCTTTGCTACTAGTCCGGGAACAGGAGCGTGCGGGAGCATGCAGGCGCTTTACACGCACGCAACGCTTCTGCGCAGAAGCTCCATGATAAAGTTCTGCTGGGTGGGCGTAGTCTCCCACCGCTGCTGCTACCGGTTCTCCTGAACCGGGCCGAACTGGTAGGAACCCACCACTGGTGTGGACAATTTATCAAGACAAGAGTGAAAAAGTATTCCATGAAAGCATCTGTTAAGATGTGTGAGGCCTACAAAGCATAATTCAGCATCCCTATCAGGAATCAAGACAACCCCTGGGCACCTCATTTCACATGCAAATACTGCAACAAAATGTGAAGGTAAAGTGAAAAATTGCTGTTCACTACATGGAATTTCAGTGATTTATTACAGTTACAATTAAGAAAATTTTCACTATTTTTAGTGTTCTACAATATACTGTATATTTTATGTCCTATGGTAATATCTTGCACAAAATTAGGTAATGTGTGAAATATCAATTTTGTTGAAAAAAGTATATAATTCTGCTATGTTTACAGGCTGGTACAGGGAAGAAAAGAGTCATGAAGTCTGCTATTTCAGGAATTTGGTGGGAACTAACTGACCACTCAAGCAACTGTTACTTCTACATGGTGAACATTTCCAACAACAAAGTGGCAAAAGCATACCTCCTATCATGTATCCAGACATTCCTTCATCCATTGTCCCAATACCACACTGGCAGTGATGGGATTCAAAAAATTTACTACCGGTTCTATGGGCGTGGCTTGGTAGGCGTGGTGTGGCTTGGTGGGCGTAGCAGGGGAAGGATACTGTAAAATATCCATTCCCACCCCACTCCAGGGGAAGGTTACTGCAAAATCCCCATTCTCTCCCGATCAGCTGGGACTCGGGAAGCAGAGAATAGATGGGGGCGGGGCCAGTCAGAGGTGGTATTTACCGGTTCTCCAAACTACTCAAAATTTCTCCAGAACTGGTCAGAACCTGCTGAATACCACTTCCGCACACTGCCCTGAGCTCCCTACTCCCACCCTTCCTAGAGGGATCAGCTATCTTCAAGAGCCTGCAATAAAATACGGAAAGGAAAATTAACTGTTCTGTTGTTATGGCAGAGGAAGATATTGCAGATACATATTACAATTTCACAGATGTGGTTGAGGAGAGAAAGCCATACTTCCCCAACCAGAAAGACCTCAACAATCTGATCAGAGAATTTGGTCTTATCAAGCCCCATGCTGAGCTTCTGACATCTAGGCTCAAGGAGTAGAATTTGTTGCATGAAAGTGTGCAAGTCACAGCTCAGAAAACATGTCACCAACATTTTTCCAACTTCTTCAGTCGGCAAGATGGGCTGTACTTCTGCAACAATGTGGCCAGTCTATTCGAGGCTATAGGAATACCTGTAACTCAAGTGAATGGCACCTATTCATAGACAGTTCATCCAGGAACCTCAAAGCCATGCTGCTTCATAACAGGAGCAAGTTCCCATCTGAATAAAAAAGAATGCTTTTCAATACTTAACCGATAGGCATGGCATAAGTATCAAGATTCCTGCTTTTCATCTTACCTCCCTCTTAGATACTTCTAGATACTTCTATGATAATTAATCTAGGACAGGGGTGTCAAACTTGCAGTCCACGGACTGGATGCATCACATGCTGCCCATGCCCACCCTGGGTTTAGCAAAGGGGGGAAAAGTTGTGATACGTCACATGATATAGGATGTCACAAAACTAATTCTACTAAATGTCCCTTATAGATTTTACTTATGTTTGTTCAAACATAGGTCCTCTGTATCATATGGCAAATCATTTTTGAAACACTGGGTTACGTGTGGGATATTTTTCCTTAAGGAAATTGAACTCTGGTATTTTGAGAATATATAGCTCCCAAAAATGGGCAACATGGATTTCTTTTAGCTTATACTGGTCAATTTCTCAACTGACAATTTCATGCTGAGAACATAGTTGTTAGTAAAACAGTAAAATCACTTTCTACAATGGCACAGAAAAGTACTTTTATATATTTTAATTTAAATTTTTTAAAATATATTCAATGAACACAAACAGCAAAAAGAAATTTATCAATATACCCAACAGATAATTGCATAATATATATTTCATTAAACAGAAAACTCTCATTTGTGGGGCATTAATGGTTATGAAAATGCAGAGCAAATTGGGTTCTGATCAGCTTTTATATGTTTTCAGTACATTAAGTTTATTGCAGTTTAAATGAAACATTCTACTCCCACAACTAATAAACATGAAAGATATTTAGCATTGCCTGCCTGCATGTATGGTAAATTAGTCACAAACCTGCAGACAGACTCTCTAATCTATAAACTACCCTGTCAGTTGGTCTTATTTGTTTCTCTATCATATCAATCTAAATAAAGAGGATTAATCCTTTTATTCTACAATAATTTCCTTTGTTAGGTAGACCTTTATATTCTATCAATATTCCTGGTAACCACTAACAATTTTGCCACTATTAGATTTCTATTACCAACAATTCTTGTTTTGAGACAGGAGACTTGGTCCATTATTTGAGAACTGAATAGTGGTCCTATTCTAATTTAATTTATATCCAGATGGACAATCAGAAGCAGGTATTAAATGTTTTCCTGTGTAAATGTTGATGAGAAATATGATGGTAAATGGTCCTGAACAATGATAATTGGAGCTTGCTGCAGGACATCTTAAAGGTATGATTAAGGTGCCAGATTTTTGCTGTTTGATCATTTTACTGTTCTATATTTTAAGTGATTGGTTTTACTGCTATTGTGAGCCACCCAAAGTTGTTTAAGATAGTCATACAAATCTTATAAATAAATAAATACTGAACACTGAGATTTACCAAAAAAAAATTAGAATGTAACTGAAAAATCCAGTAGCCTTAATCAAGTAAAAAAAATCCTTGAGCTAAGCTTCCCTGCTGATGACCATATGAATATTTCCACATAATCTTCTTCATAAAGGGGATTGCCATTACTATATTATGTGCAGAAGTGTTGCGTGCGCGGGCAAGCGCGCACACGAACCAGTAGCAAACTAATTCAGAACCCACTACTGATGTAAACTGTTTGGAGCAAATCTGCCTTTTGCAATTGACTGAGGGCGATTTTGTCAATGCCAGTAGCTGATGTTATTATTATAATATTCACAATAATGAGGAATCTCAGCTGTCAGTTAAACAGAATAACAGAGTTGGAAGGGACCTTGTAAGTCATCTAGTCCAACCCCCCCGCCCAAGCAGGAGACCATACACCATTTCTGATAGATAGCAGTCCAGTCTCCTCTTGAAAGCTTCCAGTGATGAAGCATCCACAACTTCTGAAGGCAAGCTGTCCCATTGGTTGATTGTTCTCACTGTCAGAAAATTACTCCTTATTTCTAGGTTGAATCTCTCCTTGATCAGTTTCCATTGTTTTTTGTCTGGCCTTCAGGTGCTTTGGAAAATAGGTTGACCCCCTCCTCTCTGTGACAGCCCCTCAAATATTGGATCACTGCTGTCATGTCTCCCCGGTCCTTCTCTTCACTAGACTAGCCATGCCCAGTTCCTGTAACCGTTCTTCACATGTTTTAGTCTCCAGTCCCCTAATCGTCTTTGTTGCTTTTCTCTGCACTCTTTCTTGACGTCTCAACATTTTTTTATAGTTTGGTGACCAAAACTGGATGCAGTATTCTAGGTGTGGTCTTACTAAGGCTTTATAGAGTGGTATTAGTACCTCACTTGATCTTGATTGAATCCCTATGTTAATGCAACTTAGGATTGCATTGGTTTTTTTGGCTGCCTCCGCACATTGTTACCTCATATTTAAATGGTTGCCCACTAAGACTCCAAGATCCCTCTCACAGTTACTGTTATTAAGCCAATCTATGTGCGTACTTTTTGTTTTTCTTGCCTAAGTGTAAGACTTTACTTTTCTCTACATTGAATTTTATTTTGTTAGATAGAGCCCAGTGTTCAACTCTGTCAAGATCCATCTGGGATCTTGAGTCTATCGTCTAGGGCAGGGGTGTCAAACTTGCGGCCTACGGACTGGATGCATCATGCATTTGCCACGCCCATGCCCGGTTTAGTGAAGGGGGGGAAAGTCAAGATACATCATGTGATGACTCCGTGATGACACAAGTTTGACACCCCTGGTCTAGGGTGTTTGCTATTCCTGCCAGATTAGTATCATCTGCAAATTTGATAAGTTCCCCTTCTATTCCCTCATCAAAGTTGTTTATGAAGATATTGAAGAGTACTGGGGCTAAAATGGAACCTTGTGGTACACCTTTCCTCCCTGTCTTCTTGTGATCCTTTCCCTCCCTGCCTTCTTGTGAACTTTATTTATCTCTTTCTTTTCTACCTTTATATGTTCCGTACTTGCTATTGTCTATTCAACTTTGATTTGTTTGCCTTGTGTTCTGTAGTTGTTGTCTTTTTATCCTCTCTTCCTACTTGCTTTTAGCCTGCCACTACCAGATATTCAGCTCTTCCCTCAGTTCTTTAGCTGATGTTGGCATTCATCCACATCAAGCTCTTCTCAAGAACCTAGGACCATGATGGCAAACCTATGGCATGCATGCCACAAGTGGCACGTGGAGCCCTCTCTCCAGGCACGCAAGCCATTGACCAGCTCAGCTCCACTGCGCATGTATGCATGCCTCCTGCTGGCCAGCTGATTTTCGGGTCAGACAAGCTCATGCTTTCTCCTCACTTTCTGCAGCCCATGCCTTCCCAGATCTCTGGAGATTTCACCCCAGTACTGTTTGGGCACGCAAGGCTTTCACCCCTCCCAGCGCCATTTGGGGAAAGGAGGCTTTCTCCCCCTCCCAGCTCTGTTTGGGGATGGGAGGCTTTTCTCTCTCCCACTGCTGTTTTGGGATGTGAGGCCAAAATAGGGGGGGTTGCGTGTGCATGCGCAGTGGGTCGCGCACGCATGTGCAGGGGGCGGGACGTGCAGGAGATGTATATTGCATTATGGGTGTGGGCACTCACGCACATGTGGGAGTGCCTCGGCACCCGAGGGAAAAAATGTTCGCCATCACTGACCTAGGATGTCATAACTTATTATCATTATTATTATCAACCCCAGTTTCTATCTAAGCAGGTCCACCATTATCTATTCTGATATTTGCCACTATTGTCTAAGTGTTATATAGTCATGTTGTCAAACTCCTCTAACATGCAAGAAAAACCAAACATGTATAAGCAAATAAATGAAAAAGCAATAAAAGGATAAATGTCCATATGAATATAGATAATAGTTATGGCCAAAAGCAGAATGGCTAAAATGTTATGTAAAAATCAGTTTTATCAATTTTGACCCTCAAGTTACAAAGCTAAAGCTTTTGTTATTTTAGATATATTACTATATAACTTTCCAACCAGCAAGTAAGATAGCAACTTCTATGATAATTATCTAGAGGCTGATTTGATCAATTGTAGAACACAAAGTAATATTTTTACAAGATAAATGAATATATTGCTAGAAGTAACTTAACATATTTAAATCTACTCATTAAGGACATGCCCTAGAAATCTGTAGAAATATGGATATGGACTGGGGAAAGGTAATGGAAGTGACTCTAAGGACTAATTTTGGGAACTGTATTCCTTAAGTGAGCGAAATGGATGAAAACCACCAGTACAAACCCAAATAGTTCAAGCCAAAAATTTGAAGACTTATACCTTGGGATTTTTCAGTGGGCATGTTAAAAAAATAAAAATGATTTGCTATTTAAAAGAAACTAAAAAGAAAAAAGTCATGAACTGTCCTTTCCTATGTAGCAAGTTCTTTACTGTGTTTAGAAAGCATTTTCAAAATGTAAAATACATTTTGTGTTCACCTAAAACAACATGCATGGTTCTAATCACCATAATTATTCAGAAATGTGTCTGTATAGGAAACCCAAAATGACCATCTTTTTTCCAGTAATACTTTTTGCACTTATGACTGGTTTTATTTATTTTATTTATTATTTATCTGTTATTTGTATTTATATGCCGCTCAACTCCACAGGGACTCTGAGCGGCTATACTTGTATAAGTGGTTATACTTATGACAAGTCAACTTGGACATCTGCTATAAAACTTACTCTAACACAGTGTACCCTAACCTAGTACTTAGTGCTCTAGTATCCTTCAAATGTACTGACCTACACCTCCAATTCATCCATGCCCAACATAATCACTATTTATTTTGATGATGGAAGGCGGGGTACAGCTCATCTGAAAAAATATCATGTTGAGAAAGGGTGCTTTAAGAAAAGTTCAGTTTGTCCACTTAAGATATAATTGTTTCAGAAATTTCATCATCATTATCTGTTTGTAGATAGTTGAAGCCCCAAAAGAATAAAACAAAATGTAATTACTATTATTGTTAACAACAACAATTGGGAAGAACTAGATAAATGGATAAAATAACAAATCCAGTCTAAATAGCTGGTTGACTGTGTGGAACAAATCATAATAACAAATATATAGCACACTGACCAATTAGATTTATTCATTTTTATAGAAATGGCTAGTTTATATTATTATGGAAAAACAAAAAGTTGTAGTTTGATGTTAATGCTTTATTTTACTGCAAAAGAGAGAGTCGGAAGTCAACGTTTCTTCTTTTCTTTTCCCCAGTCCCTCCTCACCTTTCTTTCCCCCTTTCCCCCCCCACTGTGTCTTCCTATTTACTTTTGTATTCTGTATTTTATCTTATAACCTAATAAAATGTTTAAATAATAAAAAAACATCAGCACACTGAATGCCATACCTAAAAATCTTTAACACACTTAAAAATTTCTATCTGCCAATTGCAAAATATTGTTTATATTTCATAAGCATAAGCAAAAAGAGGGAGAATCTATTGATGCATATTGAGCCAAACTGAGAAATATTCAAATTTGCAAATTTGGTGAAGTACTAAACGATACATTAAAATATAAAGCAAGCCATGCACATCTGAAATAAGTATTCAAAACAGACTCCTAACAGTTAATGTTAACTGTTATCAGATTTAACATTTCACACTAAAATCTGAATATCCATGGAAACTGCTCTAGAAATACTATAGAGTTGCAATCAGGAGTGAAAACAAGTATGAATTAGTCTGCAATAAAATACGGAAAGGAAAATTAACTGTTCTGTTGTTATAGCAGAGATTCACACACACACCAGCTCATTACAGATTGAAAAGATAAAACTTTAAAAAACATAGCCAGAGAGCTTTATGCTCAAGAAAAAATAATTTGCTAAAAAATAAACAACCAAGCCACTTGAAAAGAATGTGGCAATGTATGCCATACATGAAGAATCTGATAATAAAAGTGAAGCAGGGATAGTGAACCTGGAAATCTATAGTATAAATTATAAAATGATACTAGTAATATTGTTCACACCTAGAAGCAAATTGCAAAGCTGTATTAATGCAGTTGGATACTAGTTCTGCTCTATCAGTTATATCAAACTGTGAAATTGAGCAGCATTTCAGAGGTGCTAATCTGAAGCCATCAGATCTACAATGGACAAAAATATTATTCTCATTGGAGATATACATATAGAGTAAATGTAAAATACAATGAAGTACAAGGTTTTGCCTAGTTAGGAAGCTGCTGCTGGATTGCAGATATATATTCAAATAACCCAGATAGAGCAAACAGGGAAAACACAACACATTAAATGGATTCACCTGAACTTCTGGAACTTTGATTAAGAGAACCACCAGATCATTAATGCTTGTGGGTTAGTGATATAATGCGGGATTACCAAGATGTGCTTATAGCTACCCTGTTTCCCCCAAAATAAGACATCCCCTGATAATAAGCCCAATCGGGCTTTTGAGTGCATGGAAATAAGGCCAAGCGCTTATTTCAGGGTTCAAAAAAATATAAGACAGGGTCTTATTTTCAGGGAAACGCGGTACTCAGGCTCATGCATTCTGGACTAGTTGCAACTCCAACTGTATCATCACAACTAGGGCTGCTAATGATAGAGTGAAGCTCCAAGTGGTGGAAGTGGCGAAGATGGGATGGAGGCAAGTGGGAAAGAGCAGATGCTGGCTTGGTCCCTAAGGGATGCGACCACCCACAACCTTCCATGGTCTTGGTTGTTTTGTTTTCTTGGTCTTGCAAGAGGCCTCAGGCAAAGAGGCCTCTTGATGGAGATGCAGATGGAGGTAGCAAGAGGACTCCCAAGTCCAATGCAGGATGATGGGCTTCCTTTTGGAGTCTGCAGGGCTTTTTCATTAAAATGAGCTTTTTGGAACCTCTTGCTTGGAGCCAATGTCTTTGATTCTCTTACTCACTTTCAAAGCAAGAAATGCCTACCTCCAACGTGAAATGTCAAAGAGCTTTCTTTTGGGGACCATATTTTGTAATTAACAGTTTTGTTTATGACCTAGCATCATATATTTTGTCTTTATTTCTAACTCATTAAAGATTTTAGTAACATGAAGGTTTCAGTCCATACTAATTGTCAGCCTCTCAAGGTAGACCATATCAAGAAACAGATACCACATAGGCATACAATTACTTTAATTAAAAAGACTATATTAACAGAATCTTGCAAGTCTGAACATTCTTCCTTCCTTCCTCTTTTATTTTCTTGAGAATTAGGGAGCTGTCTCAGATTTTCATAAATTTCTTTATATGGATTTAAGCCACATTTATCTGCTAGTGGCTTTGGTAACAGGTCATTCCTCTTTCCATGAAAGTCACCCTCTATACTCTTTACAGTAATAAAGCAGTCCTCACGAGGATCTTGTGGTAATTTTGAGTATGAGGAAAAAACCTGAAACTGATGTGTCTTTGTGTATTATGAACCAAATCCAGTAGATTATATGTAATAAATCTAGAACAGCTGGAATAGATTACATGTAGAACATCTAGAACAGGTGAAACTGCATATGTGTATAAAATTATAAACAAAAATATGCATAGGCTTATGTATACCATGAAGTAGAACACGTGTCAAATAATAACTATTTTATTTTCGGTGATAATTTATACCTTCATAAAGCAAATTCAGGACAGGTGGGGCAGCTTCTCTATCCATACTTGTTTTAGGGAATCAATAATCAGAAATAATGCTTGGTATAACAAGAAATAATTTGCTATATTGTGATACAGTGAATACAGTTTAATAAATTACACAAGTTTTTTTTGCTTGTTAGAAATAATATGGAAATCCATTTGTACTACACATAAACACACACACACACACACATCTGTGTCAAGTAACATTAATTTTTCTCTTTATGTCTGGCCTGTAGAAAAAACAACAAACCGACAAAAGAACTATAGTTGGTAATAAAAAACAGTCCTGTTATCCAAGAGGCCAAAGAGTAAATTTAGTAGGCAGAGTGCCCAGCTATAACAACACTGTTCTCAGTTTAGCAGTGCACAGTGGTTTCTTCAGTTACCAGTAAAACACAGAAAACCAATTAGCAAATAATAGGCTTTTAATGGGCTTTCCCTTGAGAAGAAATAGAAAGATGTTATGCCCAAGTATCCATTCATATTTCATAACAGACTTCCAACATATTTTTTAAAGAAAAAATAATAGAAGACCATACAGAAATATATACATACATATACATATACTGTACATATACATATACACATATACATACACACACATACACACACACACACACACACACACACACACACAAATAAGGATGTGTGTGTATGTTCCAGCATAACTCTAGAACGCCTCGAGCAATTTCAACCAAACTTGATACACAGATGATTTTCTGGAAACAAATACTGGGCGGTAAGACACCCCTAGCACCCCTAGGTTTGTGTGTGTGTGTGTGTGTGTAGGCACAACTCGGATGCATCTCATTGTAATGGCCGCTCGGGCTCAACACGCCTGGTTGGTCCCGTCCGCTGCACGCACAGCCTGCCGGGAATGGTAGTTTCCAGCTCCCACCCCGTAGGCCCTCAGCTTCAAGCAAACAGGGCAAGTTGTTGGGGGAGGTGCCTGCTAATGCAGATAATCACCTCAAAGGCTGTTCCCTGTTGTCTAATACAGGATTGAGATAAATAAATACCTGGGAAAAGTAACGGCTGCTGGGGCTCAACACGCTGCTTGGTCTCCGTCCGTGGCGCGCACAGCCTGCCGGGAATGTTATTTTCTAGCTCCCACCCCGTAGGCCCTCAGCTTCAAGCAAAGAGGGCAAGTTGTTGGGGGAGGTGCCTGCTAATGCAGATAATCACCTCAAAGGCTGTTCCCTGTTGTCTAATACAGGATTGAGATAAATAAATACCTGGGAAAAGTAACGGCTGCTGGGGCTCAACACGCTGCTCGGTCTCCGTCCGCGGCGCGCACAGCCTGCCGGGAATGTTATTTTCTAGCTCCCACCCCGTAGGCCCTCAGCTTCAAGCAAAGAGGGCAAGTTGTTGGGGGAGGTGCCTGCTAATGCAGATAATCACCTCAAAGGCTGTTCCCTGTTGTCTAATACAAGATTGGGATAAATAAATACCCGGGCAATGCCGGGTTATCCGCTAGTTAAAAATAAAAGAACCATTTTAGAATATGTATTGGGGTTGTTTATATTCAGTTTTGGCTTTTAGGTTAGCTTGAGGCAACTCAGCACTGTGAAGTTCAGTATCAGAAAGACATGGAAAAGACACACCCATCAAATTTGAGTAGGAGTGAGCAGTAATTCAAATCAAGACAAAAAAGCTGCTTACAACAAGTGTATATGTATATTTTTGAATCATATAAGAGTTATACGATCATGGACAAAGAGACAATTGTGTTACAGAGTTGCAGACAGATGCAACTTTCTATTCTCCATAGTGGGTGGAGCTAGCCGCCAAGAATTGGGTTTGGCACAGCCTTCTAGCCAATCAGGACTGAGTCTGGAAAAGGTATAAATCTCTTAAGTCTCTTAAAAAGTCTAAAAGTCTCTTAAGTTGCCGTAGTTGCCCACACCTGCTGTTACCTATGCAAGTAAATACTCTTCCAAAACAGAACTGTGAGCTTTTGACCAGAGCTATAGCCTTTGACCATTTTTATTTTTGAAAGATCTTTTTAGGATATATTGTAATTTGCAGACTAGCTTACCCCCTGATTTGCAGGAACATGAAGATTTTAATGTTACCTTGATTTATTTTGTTATTTTGTTTGTACCTCTTATTTTCAACAGTTGTGAGCTTGCTGTTTTCAGTGCTGTACACAGAGACAAGTGACACAGAAAATAAATGTATATATTATTATAATATTGTCCTATATACTGTATTAGTAATAGTGTTAATAATTCATGCATCATTAGACATGCTGTTATGCTTTCTTCCAGTCCACTCCCATTTCTCGTATGTTCTCTAGCCCTTAGTCTTTGTAGTATCACAGTGCCTTTAAAGTCTGTAATAAACAGATGCCAGGGTAGAAAGTTTACTTCAAATTCTGTTTTCCAAAAATACCTTTTCCACATAAGCCTTTTAATACATGCGCACAATTGATGAAAGGCAATTCTTGTCTTTACTGCCCAATCAAGGATGAATTGAACATCTAAAAAGAAAGACTGGCTTGCATTTCTCCAAAAATAGCCTATGCAATGAACTCTGAACATGTTCTGACAACCAAAAGTTTACTGACGCCTACAAGGAATTAATTTAACTGTATTGAATTTATTTGGAATTTGATGGTATGGTTATTGCCTTCCTTTGCTTGTTGTGTCTTTCCTGAATAAACTCCTGTTTATATCTAAAGATTCATGGGTTTAATAAGGGAATTTCTCATTAAAATCCTTCCATGTGCAACACCGCATAGTTTCAGAGTTATCTTTTAATTATGAATGAAACTTTCTATATGCACTCTCAATTATGAAGCTGGCAAGTTTAGATTCCATGACAAGCTTGGTTTATTAAACTAACTAAAGGATAAATGGAATAAATGGGTATTGGTAGACAGTGAATATCTGGTGGCATAAAGAGTTTATATAATTTTGATATAGAGAGTCAAATAGATACATGTTTTACAATCGGTATAGACGAAAGAAAGGAAGGTGCACATTTCTTAATTAACATTCCAAACCCACTATTTGAGCTGAGATCTTGAAGATGCGATCATTCAGAGATGTTACTGAATTCTAACTCCCCTCATATTTAACCTGTGTGATCAACAATAGGCAACTCTAGGAGCAACATTCCAATATTTGGGGGGGATACATGTTGTCCGCTGTTGTTCTAAAGAAATAACTATTAAATCAAGCTGCAGTTCATTTTTAACATTCCATATAAATCTTCAGTTTTTAATAAGGTTTAAAACTAAGGCTTATGTAGAAATTACAATATTCCATGGCCAGAATAGTGTGAATGGTTGTTCTAAACCAGAGGTCTTCAAACTTGGCAACTTTAAGACTTGTGGACTTTAACTCCCAGAATTCTCCAGCCAGCATAGTTTGAGGACCCCTGTAAACAAAAGTAATTAGTCAAGTGTTTGGTTTGCACAGATTCAACATGGTCGAAACCTACCAGGTAGATTTGCTTTACTGTGAATATTCACAGTAGATCAAATCTACCAGGCAGGTTTCAAAAATATTAAATCTCTTCTGCGCAGCTCTAATCATAGAGTTACCATGTAGAAAGTGAATCTTATTTATTCAATCCAAGCACCAGCCTTCTTAGAAGTCTGTAGGGACACAAAGGCCTGATAACACTGTCTGTAGCAACTACTTTTTGATATAAATATTCTTGCTATCATGGGCGAATGTATTTCCAGTTTTTATATTTATTTTGAAGGTTTCTAAATGAATAATGTAGGTTATTCAGCAGCGTTCCTTATCTTATCCCAAGCAGAAGCTTTGAAAACAAGGACTCTTTAAACAAAATTGTGCCAGGAGCAATACAATCAATTTCACACTGAATTATATTATACTTCTGCAAACTAACATTTCCATCCTTATTTCAGATAGATACCTGTTTGTTATCCTTATTTAGCCCAGAAAGTAATATCCAGGTTCTTCTGACATGAAAGCAAGGTAAATCAAAGACTTTTGGCCTTATTTGATTACAGTTAAGTTTAAATGTCCCTATTTGCTTGTCTTCAAAGCACTAATTCAACGTTTTACAAATATACAAGCAGCTGATCAGCAGTGTATTTTAATTTTTTATCCAAAAATATTTTAGACAAATATGAACAAGATGTTATGTCTATGCATTTCATTTTAATTCTTAGATTTGAAACAAGTATTTAATGGCATCCACTTGTCTCAAGATAAAAATTGCTTGTTTATTGGCATGAAAACAAAGCTAAACTACAATATACCTGCTGTTCATCTAAGCAGTAAGAAACATCACCAGAAGGAAAAAATTCTACTCTGGAAAAAATGTGTTTGCCCTACTGCTTATTTGTTGATCTGTTAGAATTGTTAATGTCCATGCAGCTAAAATGAAAAGGTTGTCTCTTAATTCCACTTGTCCCCGAGGATCCATCTGCAATCCCACTAGATTCCAAGCCTCCACTATTAAACATTATCTGGCAAGGTCTAGGAAGTACCTACTCTATGGCATAGCCTCCCCCTCCCCCAATATATGGCAGTTTCTAATTTCTTTGCTTTCTAGGAAGGCCATTTTAATGTAAGCTTTTCTGTTATATCAGGATGGGAGGTGAGCCTGCATTTTTTTGCCTGTGTTTTTCTTGATGTAACATTATAGTGCAGGTGAGGTGTTTAGAATTTTAGTCTTGTGTAGTATTAGTATTTCTTTTAGTATTTGTGTACTTGTTTAGTATTTATGTACCCATAAATTTTTCAAATAAATAAACAAACAATACATTTTTTCCAATCATATCATCTTATCTTTGAAATATTTCATGAAATGGGTAGTGGATAAATTGTTGCAACGTTATTGTTACAAATTAAAATAGGTGTAATTTAAAATCTTGCTGGTAGACCCTTTTGGTCAAGAATTCCCCAGTAAATATATTTAGGATAGCTAGGCTGTATCTCCTGACACATTTTAATCTCTCTAACTATTGATTTTTGTTCCTTCTACTAAGGATTTCTTCTTAAGCCCAATCTAAAGAAAAACAAAAGGAAATAGGGCCTTTACTGTCTAAAGACCTAAAATAGAATGTAAACCTTGTACTAATCCTGAATCAAAAGAGGTACTTTGTAAGTATAAATTCTCCTCCTCTCTTCCTTGAGCACTGTCCTCAGTTTTATAGAATATGAAGGATTATTCATACTAACACACAATCATTAGTTACCAAAATGCAAAAGTGCCTGAGTCAGGGGTGGGTTCCACTTACCTTCGCCATGTTTTCGCTCGAGCTCCATTTTCACTGGCAGAGGGTTGCAGGAGGCCTTGGCAGCCGAAAACGGAACTTGGGAGCCCATTTTCACTGGCAGAAGCACTGCGTGCCGGTCTTTTGCTGTTTCCAGGGTGGCCCCGTGGGCCAGATCTAAGTACCCCGTGTGCTGGATCCGGCCCCCCGGGCCTTGAGTTTGACACTTCTGCCATAGAATACAAACTGGCTACATATATCTATTGATTCCCAATATGGGATGAAGCAGACCAATATTGCCACCTATTGGTTAATATAATTGAAATCTACTGTACATGTCAGAAATAATAGGATGTTTCTATAGAATTAAAAAATCCTAATGGGAAAACAATGAAGCATTTTAGGCATAACAAGCTAGTAGTGGAATAAGAACCATAGTAGCTTGAATAAGAGCAATGCAGCTTTTGTCTAAGCAAGGCTATACTTGTGCAGGCTAGAAATAAAAAAAGCAATGGGTTTTCTTAGTTGCTTAACAAATGCAACAAATGAGACATCCAAGGGATCCAAGATGGATGTAGGTACATTCAGCAAAAATGCACAAGATGCTGCAAATATGTTCCTTTTAAATAAAACTCCTACTTATTCACAGCAGAAACACCATAAGCCAGCATTCTTCCATGAGAGACAATGCAGGCACAATAATGTTCCTTCCTTATGTAGGACAGATCTAATGGAAACAAATCACTTTGTCATTATGTAACCTCACATTCCTTAATAGCTGACATTAGAAGCATCTGCAGACATCTCAAATATAACCACCAAATTTAGAAAAAGAGCTCTATTGCAGAACATTTTCTTAGTCATAAACATCTAGCAATCTTTACTATGTTTAAGTATCATATTGCCAAATTTAGAATTTTCTATAGAGATACAGCTGTTATCTTCCCTTCCCTCCCATCTCTTTCCAATAATCTATTGTACTGAGCTGATTATATATTGTAGGGGCTGAGTCTGCAGAGCTGCCCTAGAGCAACAACTGTAATTACAGAAAGGTCAAAGATTGGATTGCATTATGCTGCCCTTTTTGCAAACACAGAATACTAACAAGCTCTCAGGATGCTACTGTCAGGAACTACCTCAAAGAGCACAGAGTATTTAGATTTGTGCACAGTTGTCCTGTACGATGAGCAGCCAAACTATGTATTTATTAGGCTGTGAATCCTCACTCCCTGTTCTCACTTCCTGATTTACCTTTCTGGCCTAAACAGAGATAGATGGGAGACCCATTCTATTTTCTTTCCCTAATAAATTAAAATTGTATTCAAAGAATACAAATACCATAACCCTTATTTTCATAGGCTACTTGGAGGAAATTTGAAATAGAGGCTACTGACCAGTGGAAATATGTGTAAATCAGAGGTGGGTTCCTCCCGGTTCGGACCAGTTTGCCCGAAGCGGTAGCAACCTGCTGGTGACATCACGATGACATCACGGAACCGGTTCTGTCGGTGCCGGTCTGTGGATGCCGCCATCTTTCTTTTGGAATTTTTTTTGGGAATTTTTTTTTTAGAATTTTTTCAAGGTTTATTTTTTTCTTCTGTGCATGTGCAGAAGCCGAGTTTCGGCACTGTGAATGCGTCACCATCTTGTTTTCAGCTTTTTTGGGGGGGGGGATTTTTTTGGATTTTTCAGCATTGCACATGCACATGTGCGCACCCACGAGGCGCAGCCATACGGCGCAGGAGGAAGTGAACCGGCAGTTAGGTAAGTTAGAACCCACCCCTGGTGTGAGTTACACTTTTTTATGTGACATCTGCATATCATTATGCAAATAATGCAAGTTGTGTCAATTTATCATCATTTGTGTAAATGACATCAAGTTGAAAATGGCATTAATTGCCTCATTTAATGATAACCTTACCGAAATGATTTCATCAATGAAGACAATCAGTCCATTCCATATGAAGTCCATTGCATGGAGGTCCAGTAAATATGTTTCACTCAAATCAGCACTTTCAAGAATTCTAAACCATTCCTCTCTATGCCAGGAGTTCCTAAACTTTTTGCCATCACACCCCCATTTAGTGGAATCTTAATTTACAAGCCTTAAAAACGTAATGTATGTGCCTTAAAAATCCAAACACAAAAATGCACACAAATGAACAACAAAAACAATGTAATCAAACTTTGGGAAAAGTGCATTTATTGTAACCATGTATGACCAAAATTGAGCCCAAATTTTTTGTTGCTAAGCAAGTCAGTTAAGTGACTTTTGCCCCATTTTATGATCTTTCTTGTCACATTTAAGTGAATCATTGCAGTTATTAAATTAGTAACATGATTGTAAAGTGAATCCCCATTGTTTTTGCTTGTCAGAAGGTTGCAAAAGGTAATAAACATGACCCCAGGGAACTGCAACCATCATAAATATGAGCCAGTTACCAAGCTTCTAAATTTTGATCATGTGACCATGGGGATGTTGCAACAGTCATAAGTATGAAAAATGGTCATAAGTCACTTTTTTCAGTGCTGTTGTAACTTCAAATGGTCACCAAATGAATGGTTATAGTTACTACTTGTAACTAAAAGGTTCTTCATACTTCTCTTGGACTTGGTTGTTGTGAGCCGCCCAGAGTCCCCCTGGGAGGTGGGCGGCATAGAATTTTTCATAAATTCAAATTCAAATTCCTCTGTATCTTCCCCAAGTGGGAAGGTAGACCTCACAGTCTGGGAAACACCTGCGTATTCCCTCCCTGAGACTCTATCACACAGCTACACTCTGCCACATAATTGGCCTAATAGTCTTCTGATAGCTTTTTTTGCTGTGACGACACTTTAAATATTGTAAAAAGCTTACAGTAGACCTCAGTACTCATTGTTAATTGGTTCTGGGAAGTGCGATGAGTACAAAAAACAATTAGTACCAAAATTTTCCCATAAGTAATAATGTAGTGAGTCGCGAAGCAGCCAACACCAACAAGTTCTAGCTTGTGCATTGAGTACCAAACAAACGGTGAATACCGTGACAAAATGTTAGTGTCAAAATGTGTTGTGTTCCAAATTTGATGAGGTTCAAAGCAGTTGAGTGTCAGGGTACCACTGTACTTATATTTGAGCACACCTTAAATAAAACTAAGAAGCAACTGCAGGTTTGGGACTAATTTTTATTTATTTATTGACATGAACTAATAAACTAAAGAATTATCTGGCAAGTCCCTGTTCATAATAAAATGTGTATGGTAGAGTCTCCAACCTGGTATTCTTCACATTTAGTAAATTTCAATATAAGGCTGACTTTAATAACTTTCAAAGACATGTATGTATATGTATGTATGTATGTGTATATGTGTATATGTGTGTAGAGATAGTCGTCAACTTATCACCAGTCATTTAACAACTGTTTGCAGCTATGATGGATTTCAAAAAAATCTACTTACAATACACCTTTGATGTTATGATTGCTGTCCCCCTCTAAACATGGGATCAAATTTCAGTTGCTTGGCAACCAACTCACTGTCAAGGCCATCTCCACGGATACCCACAGTGGCCTGAGGGAGGGACTCTACAACCCGCAAAATTGCTTCGTTGGGGAATATGACTAGTGACACACCTTGGGGGGAGGGGGGAAAGAGGGTCAGAGCCGGGGCGTGAATTAAGTGAGGTCAGAGTTGGCTTCTCTTGGAACGCCAACATGAGGCTCCTAATAAATAACTGGATTTCTTTTGAAGCTTGGCTCGAGGCTCATGATTTAATTAGGGCATCAGTCAGAACCCTGACACTCACAACCAAATGTGGCATTCCACAAGCATATGACCACAATTTGTGAAGAGTTTTTTTTTATATTTTCCAGCAGAAAATGGCTAACCCCACACATTGGATATGCTGGGTTCACTTAATAGTTATGTGATTTGCTTAAAGACTGTGCTTACTCATTTTACAAACATTGTAAAAACAGTTGTCAAATCAAGTCTGGTCATGTGGTGACTCATTTAACAATTGCAATGACTTATGACCAAAATTCTGGGCTCAACTGAGATAGTAAATTGAGGACTATGTGCATGTACAGATACACAGAAAAACATGAAATAGCTTCTTATGGATTCTTAGTATGGAAGCTAGCAATACATCAAGTATATCTTAAACTTTGTTTAGCTATTGTAACAGATAGCACATGCATTCTGAGAAAATAACAAAAAGATGCAAGATTGTACAATCTTAAACAGAGCTGGTATGCAACGTGGTGTTTCTCCTGGATTCGCAACTCCTGCTCAAACAGCAGGTGCAGTCACGGCTAGGAGAGTCTTTGCACAACTCCATATTGTGTGCCAATTGCAAACTTTATTGGATCGCAAGTCCCTGCTCTCAGTCATGCAAGCCCTGGTCATCTCATACCTGGGCTATCGCAATGCACTACATGGGGCTACCTTTGAAATGTATTCTGAAGCTACAACTGGTGCAGAATACAATGGTGCAGGCAGTTCTTGGGGCGCCTAGGGTGACCATGTTACACGAGCTGCATTGGCTGCCAGTTTGCTTCTGGGCGCAATTCAAGGTTTTGGTCATTACCTTCAAAGCCCTTTGTGGCAGAAACAAGAAATAGGGGGAATATTATTATAAATATTTCTATATAATATACTAAAACGCCAGAAGAGACGTCTAGAGCGCCGCTGGAGAGCCAGCAAAACCGAGTCTGACCGAACACTATTAAGAATTTACATCAGATCTGATTTAGTGGCGATAAGGGCGGCAAAACGATCCTATTTTTCCGCTCTTATTGCGTCCGCAGATTCTTGCCCAGCCGCCTTGTTTAGGGTGACTCGCTCCCTCCTTGCTAAAGGGGGGAGCGAGGAACACTTACAAGGCAGAGCTGAGGAATTCGCTGAGTTTCTGTCGGATAAAGTCGCTCAGATTCGGTCGAACCTGGACTCTGGCTGGGCAGAGTCCATAGAGTTGACAGGGGCAAGTCTTAGTCCACCGTTATGGGAAGAGTTTGGGCCTGTTTCTCCCGAAGATGTGGACAGAGCTGTGGGGGCGATGGGTACCTCCACCTGTTTATTGGACCCGTGCCCCTCCTGGTTGGTCTCAGCCAGTAGAGTGGTGGCACGCGGCTGGATCCAGGCGGTGGTCACCGCTTCTTTGAGGGAGGGATCCGTACCGCAGTCGTTAAAAGCTGCGGTGGTGAGACCCCTCCTGAAGAAGCCTTCCCTGGATCCAGCTGATTTGAAGAACTATCGTCCAGTCTTTTTGGGGAAAGTTGTGGAGAAGGTGGTGGTTACTCAGCTTCTGCAGCTTCTGGATGAAACAGATCATCTAGATCCTTATCAGTCGGGCTTCAGGCGTGGCTACAGTACAGAAACTGCCTTGGTCGCCCTGATGGATGATCTCTGGCGGGCCCGGGATGGGGGAAATTCCTCCATCCTGGTGCTACTTGACCTCTCAGCGGCTTTCGATACCATCGACCATGGTATCCTTCTGCATCGTCTTGGTGAGTTGGGGGTGGGAGGCACCGTTTTGCGGTGGTTCTCCTCTTATCTCGCCGATAGGATGCAGTCGGTGTTAGCAGGAGGACAGAGATCGTCCCCTAGGCCCCTATCATGTGGGGTGCCTCAGGGGTCGGTTCTCTCGCCCATCCTGTTTAACATTTACATGAAACCGCTGGGGGAGATCATCCGCAGACATGGGGTGTGTTTCCACCAGTACGCTGATGACACCCAGCTGTACATCACCACCCCGTCTGACTTCAGGGAGGCAGTTGATGTAATGTGCCGGTGCCTGGATGACATTAGGATCTGGATGGGGAGGAACAGACTCAGACTTAATCCCGACAAGACTGAGTGGCTTTGGATACTGCCTCCTAAGGACTATGTCAACTGTCCCTCCTTGGTGTTCGAGGGAGCAAAACTGACTCCCTCGGATCAGGTCCGCAACTTGGGGGTCCTCCTAGATCCACAGCTAAAATTGGATCACCATCTTTCTGCTGTGGCTAGGGGGGCCTTTGCACAGGTTCGCCTGGTGCACCAGTTGCGGCCATACTTGGAGAAGGAGGCTCTACTCATGGTCACTCATGCCCTTGTCACCTCGCGCTTGGACTACTGCAACGCGCTCTACATGGGGCTACCCTTGAAGAGTATCCGGAGACTTCAGCTGGTGCAAAATGCGGCTGCGCGTGCTGTGGTGGGTGTGCCAAGGTACACCCACGTGACACCTATACTCCGCCAGCTGCATTGGTTGCCCATCGGTCTCCGGGTCCAATTCAAGGTGTTGATCACCATCTTTAAAGCCCTTCATGGCTTAGGACCAGGTTATCTCCGGGACCGCATTCTGCCTCATACTTCCCTTCGACCGGTTAGGGCCCACAGAGTTGGCCTCCTCCAGGTCCTGTCGGCCAAGCAATGCCGCCTGGCGGGCCCTAGGGGGAGAGCCTTCTCTGTGGCAGGCCCCGCGCTCTGGAACCAACTTCCCCCAGAGACCCGAACTATCCCCACTCTGCTGGCCTTCCGAAAAGCTGTCAAGACATGGCTTTTCCTGCAGGCTGGGGGTAGAGCTTAATCCACTCAAGCTCACCCCAAGTATGTATGGTTATTGAATGGGTATTGGATGATTTTAAATATTGTGTTTTTTAATTTTTATATATCTCGTTTTAATGTGTTATTTATAAATTGGTGTCTTGTATTTTTTTCTGTTGTACGCCGCCCTGAGTCCTTCGGGAGTTGGGCGGCATATAAGAACACCATAATAAATAAATAAATAAATAAATAATAAAAGTAATAACTAGATGTAAAGACTAGATGTTGAAAGATGGTGACACTAGGTATGTTTTAATGATATTGTTATTGTCATTAGAATGGTGGACTAAAATGCTGAACAACTAAATAATGAAGGCCTATATTTTAACACAAATATGTATAATAACATTACAATTACATAAATATGATCTAAGTAATAAATAATATTAATACTATCACCACTACTTGTATCTAAATGAATGATACCTAGATGCCTCACTGTTCATGTATTAATATTGATGTATATTCAAAAAATAATGTTTTTTAAAAAAAAGCCTTTTGTGACATAGGTCCAGGTTATCTGAAGAACCATCTCATCCCAATGGGATTGGCCTGCTCTACCCATGCTGGCAGAGGTAGCATGATGCAGACCCTGTCAATCAAGGAATGTCAACTGACACGGTCCAGGAGAAGCTTTTTCTGCTATGGCTCCTGCCCTTTGGAACATCATATCCTGCTGAGGTGAGAACTGCACCCACCCTTTTGACTTCCCATGTGCCTGAAGACCTGGCACTGCCAACTGTCCTGGCCCCCAACAGTAGCATGCCATTATGGAGGTGGCTATTTGATAAGGAAAGACCCCACCTCTCCCTGTGTATTTTGGGTTTCCCTCTTCCCCATCCTTTAACAGTATTTATTACCTTTGTTATGTTTTGCTTTACTATTTTAATTTGTAGTAGTTTTAATGTTTATAAGCCACCCAAAGTCATATCCAAACATTATGGGCAGAACATAAATTTAATAAATAAACAAATAAATAATGTGTGCAATATATTTATCAGACATTCTCAATCCAGATCAGTGATGGCATTCAAACTTGTTAGCAATCTGTACTGACAGATTTTCTAGTCAAACAATATATAAGACAATACTGCAGTAACAAGCAGTAAAAGCTGGTTACAGGCATCCCTGGATATAGATTACTACATCTGAGGTGAAAAGAAAAAAAACCCCTTCACCTCACTTTCAGTCTCACTGTCACAGACAGCATGTATTTTTAGCTTTTTGACCTTTAGCTTTTATCAAATATGATGTCATTTTCACTACTGTGCCTTACTTCCATTTCCTTCATTTTAAAATTAAGCATTACCTCATGCAAAGAAACTATATGATCAATGCTGGCAGGTTTCTTGGATGTGAAAAACAGATTATAGAGAAATATTTATCTAATAAACATATACAAATTAAAATGTCTGCAGTTATAAAATGAAATATTCTAACTGAAATATTAATAATTCTGAGCCAGCAGAATTTGAATGATTTATATTCCATTATTCAGCCTGAATTATAGGTGAACAGAGGTGGAATAGATCCAACATAATGTAGTAACTGCAATTAGCTGTTGCAACAATATTTCCTTTTGTTACCAAAACAAGAGTCTTGACATCTATACAAAATACAGATAAATGTTGTTGGCAAATAAAATTGCATGATATTTATTTTAATTTATATATTTAATTTATTAAAAGCCACTTGAATTCAAAATAACTCTGAGCACCTTACAATTTAAAAACCATAAAAATAATAAAGCAAAGAATATTCCATATTAATGGTCCATATTAATCTCTCTTTGTGTACTAAAATGCATAACAATGAACCCCTGAGCAATATTTTTCCCAGATGATTCATAAACCACAACTAACACATTTGGATTCTTCCACAAATAAACTTGCTAACTATAGAGTTAACTTCCTCTTTTGTCTGGCTGGGAATGCCAAGAAAATAAAGAAGAATAACATGATCCCATTTTATCACAAACTTAAACTCTGCCCTTCAGTCTGTTTTCAAAATTTCTGCAGTTGCAAATATGAATTAGAGTGCTGTACACAGTATGAACCCAGTAAATTATTCTCTTTTCTTCACTATAGGGATATAAAGCTAATTCACACTAATTCACTAATTCACATTTACATCTGTGTAAATGGTGGCTATAGAAAACATGTTAAACACTTATTTGTTTCTTTATTTAATAGCATTTTTATTCTTTACATCAGGCCCATTGCCAAAAAAAAATTCTGAGTAGTTTATCTACTGTTAGTGACATAAATTTAGGATTTGATAGTCATGATAAAGAAGAAACAAATAGGGTGGGAGGGGGCCCTACTAGTTTAGGCACAATCTTAAAATTAAATACAGCTGGACAATAACACAGTCAAAGAACTGCCAAAGAAGCCAACAGTAAACAGTCCAACTAAAAAGAAAAAACCCACCAAGATCACTCCTGCCAACATTGACCAAGCCACTAGAATATAAGTTGAGACCAAACCTGAATCCCTACCAGCACTGATGACATTATCTAGTTTGGTTAATGGTAATAAATGTCTGCAAGAAAACAATCAAGCTCAGGAGCACGAAGGACCCCGTAAATACAACTGAGAAGGACAGATAGTGTTTCTGAAAGCCAAATCACCAAGCTCCATTTTCCTTTCCTTCTACTTTATGTGAAGATTCAGAATATTGCAGTAGATACTCAAGCAATTCTCAACAGTCTATAACAGTGTTTTTCAAACTTGACAACTTGAAGTTGTGAATACTTTAACTCCCAGAATTCTCCAGACAGCTTTGCTGGCTGGGGGATTCTGGCAGTTGAAGTTCACATATCTTCAAGCTGCCAAGTTTGATATGTTAATCTATAACATATACTTTATTTCATTTCTTTTAGATGTTTGTCCCATTTTTCTTGTAGAAGTATCTTTACATAGCATTGCCAACTCAAATTTGTGATCCAAATATAGAAAGACTGACAAAAAAATAATAATTCGATGAACATCCATAGGAGGGAGTTGAATGGATTCTGAGTCTTCCAATCTCTTAATAATTAATGGTCAGGTCAGTTGTCCTTTATCTGTTTCCTATTTGTATGAATGATTATTATCAACACTTTTACATTGATATCATTCCATAATATATCAGGTGACATACTGCTTTTATAAACCTTCTGTATAAAGGATTTTATTTTGCCCAATCAACAGTACTGCTATGGTACACTGTCTATTGAATACTAAATGCATGCAATGGATCATGTATATCATTCAGAAATAAATAATTACACAAAGAGAGGGCTTGACTCTTTCACTCACTTCTGGCTATTGCAGTTATATGTATAACCTTTGAGTTCTTAGAATTACTGTAAGATAGAATACATGTATAAAAATAATTAAATACTATAAGCTACTATATTGAGAATGGACTTGCATAACTACAGTTGGTCAACAACCCCATTAAAGCATCCCTGACAACCATCACTTGTCATAATCACTGAACTACTCTTTTGATTCATGTTCTACATCCAGCAGCAATCTGAAGTTAATGGCAAAATTAGTAAAACATATTGAAGCCAGCCTCCAAAATCTATTAATGTGCTTGGCCCCAAGCTCAAAATAGTCATTTGTGGCATGTGAAATTCACAGCGGATGTCTATGGAGATTCTCAGTCATCCAGGTCATAGTTGTCCCAAAGGTGCTTTTTCAAGAGGCAACTGGACTTAATTGTTTTCCTTTGAAGATGTTTTGCTTTTCATCAGAGAAATTTCTTCAGCTCTGACTGGATGGTGGGCAATGGAAGGATTTATATTCCTTGCAGACAGCTGGCCATTTGCATTCTTTTAGAGAGTCATTGAGATCACCTGGAGGTTTATTTGTGTCATCAGGGTCACCTGAGTAGTGCAAATTGGTGTGGAGTCTTCTTGGAACCGTTGAAAGGACTGTGTTGTAGCCTGGAGATAGATAATGTCATATCCCTCCCCCTCTGCTGAGAGAGGGCTGTTCAATTTTGACAGGGATGGCCTCTTTCACCAAACAGATCAACTCTGTGGACAGATACATCAAATTCACATGGGAAGATGTTAGGGAAAATAGTCTACCTTCCTGGACTGTGTAGTACACATTAAGGAATACAGAAGCCTTAACATTGAAGTTTACAGTAAACCCACACAGAGAGATTAATATTTACATTTTGATTCTCACCACCCACTGGAGCACAAAATGGGAGTTATCAGAACCTTATACCACCAAGCTGAAGGCCTGCCTACCAACAAAGATGGGAAAGAAAAAGAACTAAAACACATCAAGGAAGCCCTCAGAATGTGTGGCTATCCCAAGTGGGCATTCATCAAATCTCAAAAAAGATGCAACAGGAGCTCCTCCATAACAGACAAAGAAGAGAACAATAAATGAAGCAACGTTGTTATTCCATACATTGCAGGAATATCGGAAAAGCTCAGGAGGATCTTCAGACAAGACAACATAAATGCACACTTCAAACCCAAGAATACACTAAGGCAGAAGCTTGTCAACCTCCAAGGATAAAACACCCAGACACAAACTGAGCAACGTGGTATATGTAGCACAATGCAGTGAGCCATGTGCAGATCTGTACATTGGGGAAACAAAACCACCACTTCATAAACACATGACACAACATAGGAGAACAAACCCATCAGGACAAGATTCAGCAGTCCATCTGCATTTAAAAGACAAAGACCACTCTTTTGAAGACAGCAAAGTCCACATTTTGGACAGAGAGGACTGCTGGTTTGAAAGATGGGTCAAAGAGGTGATCTATCTCAAAATTGAACAGCCTTCTCTTAACAGAGGGGGAGGGATACAACATCATATACCTCCAGTCTACAACGCAACAGTTGTAGTTGTGAACAGTTTCAACCATTCCAAAAAGGCTCCACATCCATTTGCACTACTCAAGTGACCCTGAGGACACAGATAAATCTCCAAGTGGCCTCAACAACTCCCTAAAAATGCAAATGAACTGTCTGCAAGGAGTATAAAGAGCTGAAGAAGTTTCTTAGATGAGAAGCAAAACATCTTCAAAGAAAAACAAGGAAGTCCAGTTGCCTCTTGAAAAAGCACCTTTGGGACAGTTCACAAAGGATGACATTCACAAGTTTTAAATCATATAATATAAATAGGGGGGACCTAAACTCTGAGTTTATTTATAAGGCTACAACTGGTTCTCAGGGAAATAGAAATATTTGCAGGCAGGATGGGTGTGCCATTAGCTAGACTTGCCACCTTTTATCCTGCAATTACAGTAACTTGTATGGGCAAGTAGGACATAAGGGACTTATTATGAGCAGAAAATGGTCATGATTATTTAGCCACATCATTTTAATAATCCTAGTGACTAAATATTGAGTTAACATATGGGCCATCATGATAATTAATATTTTCTGCATAATTTTAAATGTGTAGCATTGTTTCAATGCAAAAAAGAAATCCCATTACCTTTTTATGAATATTTTTAATTTCATTACATCAACTATTGTTTTTACTGATTCCTTCTTAAACTAATACGGTCTCCTTGTCACCTTGTTCCATTCAAATATTTTTACAGCCAAATATAAATTTAGGTTACTTTAGTTGGGCTAGCAATTCTGCTGCACTAATAAGTTACATTAATTTATTTATCTACATTGTGTATCTATGAATGGCAATTATTGTGACTGAGCAATGCATTCATTATTTTGAGGTAAATTACTCTACTAATTCCATCAAAATGTTTTCCTTTGCCATCAGCAATCTTTAACTCAGATTCAGCATATTTTACATTCAATTCCAGTAATGTTGAAACAGACTAAATTGGACCATATATGTAGTCCCGAAGGTTTTTTTTCAAGAGGCTTTCTGGTTTCTCTTTCAAGACATTTCACTTCTTATTCAAGAAGCTTCTTCAGCTCTGGCTGAATGGTGGGAATGGAAGGATTTACACTCCTTGCAGACAGCTGGTCATTTGCATTCATTTAGAGAGTTGTTGATGCCACCTGGAGGTTTATCTGTGTTGTTAGGGTCACCTGAGTAGTGCAAATGGGTGTGGAGCCTTCTTGGAACTGTACACAGAGCTGTACATCCAGCCAGAGCTGAAGAAGCTTTTTGGATGAGAAGCAAAACATCTTAAAAGAAAAACCAGGAAGTCCAGTTGCCTCTTGAAAAACCACCTTTGGGACAACCATGACCTGGATGACTGAGAATCTCCATAGACATTGACCATATACTGTATTTTTCGGTGTATAAGATGCACCTTTTTACCCCCCAAAAGAGGGTGAAAACTTGGGTGCGTCTTATACACCAAATGTAGCCCCACCCACCCACCCACCCCCACCCTTTGGCCTCTGTCTTCCAGCAATTTACCTGTTTGCAGCAAAGAGGGAAGAGCCTGTAAAGCCAAGCAAGTCACTAGCAGCTTTCCGACCTACAGCTGATTTGCCACATGCTAAAATGAAAATGAAAATGAAACTGCAAAGAGGCAAATAGCTGGGAGAGACACACAGATTTTTATTTTCTGATGAACTGCATGCAAGGGGGTAAGTGAATAACTATAAATGTCTGTAGAATGTTCAAATTATTAGACTTATTTTTTAAAGACTGCTTTATTATTGTTCTAGAGCCAGGGGTCTCCAACCTTGGCAATTTTAAGGCTTGTTGACTTCAACTCCCAGAATTCCACAGCCAGCTTTGTTAGATTTTCTGGCTGTGGAATTCTGGGAGTTGAAGTCCACAAGTCTTAAAGTTGCCAAGGTTGGAGATCCCTGTAAATCTAGACAACTTAACAAAATAAAGAAGCTTTTTAAAATAAATGCTTGCTCTGAAGAGGTCCAGTGCTATTGTATCTTCTTTTAAATAATAGAGAATAATGTATACTTCCAGAAATTTTAATTAATTTTAACAGCTTTGTACAAGTATAGTCTGAAATGTAACAGTGTCCTGTTTAGTATTAGAGTTAAATCCTAACTTACCTTGGAGTAGATCTATTTAAATAATTGGGAGGAGTTAGTGTGACTACATTTAAGAAAACTTTCTTAAAAAACTTTCTTGAAATAATGTACATTTCTCCAATTCTTTGCTATTTCTATAGGTCAAGCACACATGCACAGAAATGCACAGCAAACAGTGTATATCATCTGTGCTGTTTGCTGTTGGGCAAATTGCTTGGAGGCAGAGGCCTTTTTTCCTTGTTTTCCTCCCCCAAAACTAAGGTGCATCTTATACTCCGAAAAATACGGTATGTAGAACTGAAACTGTAAGAAACTCTGCTAATATATCTTCAAATCTGGCAGGTTTTGCTGGTATTATATTCTGAACAATCTGAGTTAGTAAATTCAGTTATATTAAATGGCTGTATCTGTCCTGCTGAACATAGATTACATTGTTCTTTGTTGTTATCACAATACACCTATAAGGGTTTGCAATCATTTATCAGAATGGTCAAATTATTTGTAAGAGAAGAGGTAACAGTAGAGCTAAGTATAGGACAGGCAAGTATGTTATTGCCTAATTAATAGACTTCAGAGGTACAGACTGAATTTAGAATGGTGTTAGGTGGAAATGCTAGCAGGATATGGTTTCTATAGCAACTGAACAAGTGATAGTGTGGTACCAGTAACTGAATATATGTAAGCAAAGCTGAAAACATGTTCAATTTTTTAAAAAACCTTCTAGAATCTTTCTCTTTGCATGTAATTAATATAAAATGGTCAGGTTACTATTATCTTTGTTTTTTGTGTGATTAATATAAGATGGCCTAGCTGTTATGCCACATCTGAAATATTCCTGGACACCAAATCAGCTTTCAAACACCAACAATGGCCCTATTGATCAAATGTGACTGATATTCTCCTCTAAAACCAACAGGACTTCTCACAGATGTCAATTCTGCCTTGTTTGAAATCAGCCTTAATTTTGATAGCTTTATGCAGTTGGAACAGCCAGAACAGTAGCATTGCCCCTGAAGAATTAGACATTTTATATCACTGTGTCTGAAAGGTCGTTTTGTGACCTAAGAGCTAGGAGGTCCATCCTCCCATATCAGCAAAGCACTGATGATTTTACCAAGTTTGTGTAAGATATGTGTGCTCTGTTCTTTGTATAGAACTTTGTGCAGTGCTATCAGCTGACTTGAGTCAAAGATACTTGACAAATCCTATGAGTACTTGAACCTCACTCTCCCTATTCCTAATCCACTTAATATCTTATACCACATGACTGGCATCTGTTACTGAAATACAATGAGTGTTAATTTTCAATCATTAAAATGCTTCAAGAATTCAAACTATTCTAATGCTCCATTAAATCATTTACCATGTGTTTACTTGATTTATTTCCTAATCAAATCTATTATGCAATACATCTATTACACCAAAGAAAACCTAAATATAGTTATAAAAATAAATATGACATAATATGTTGTAAATAACAGGGGGAAATCCATATTATAAATGCAGATTATGTTGTAAAATGAATTCAATCCTAAAATTGCAGATTATACAATATAGTAATGTACTAATACTGTAGATTATACAGAGACATGCTGCACCATTTTCTTATTCTTTGAAGACTTCAATAAACCAAAAAAATTGTATTTTTATACATAAATTTCATGTTTAAATCAGGAGTATATGTCATATTTGTTAAGACATGAATTCATTGATTCTCCTAAATTATATATTCAAATTCTTTATATCACAGCTTAAATATGTAACTAAGTTTCATTTTTCTTTTTAATTCCTTATAAAATTGAATTGTTGGTTTCCATTCAGGTGTTTCAACTTTTAAGGATGATAAATTACTAAAGTATCCAAGATACTCTTTAATTAATGCATATTTCAATTGAATATACTGCCAGCTGTATAATATGTATGCCAATTCAACATGCACTCTTGCAAAGTCTTTAAAACAACCATTTGAAATCAGCTGATCTAAAGGATTGATAACCAATTAAAAGATTTTCAGTATTGCTAGGCCTTGCAATAAAATAAATAAATAAATAAATAAATAAATAAATAAAATAATAAAATAAAATAAAATAAAATAAAATAAAATAAAATAAAATAAAATAAAATAAAATAAAATAAAATAAAATAAAATAGGTCCCTTCGACCGCTTAGATCCCACAGAATTGGCCTCCTTCGGGTTCCATCAGCCAAACAATGTCGGCTGGCGGGACCGTGATGGAGAGCTTTCTCTGTGGTGGCTCCGACTCTGTGGAACCAACTACCGCCGGAGGTCCGGACCATCCCCACCCTGTTGGCCTTCCGCAAAGCCGTTAAGACCTGGCTCTTCCAGCAGGCGTGGGGATAGGGACCAGCTAGAATGTATTAAAGTGGTCACCCCTTGTATGACTGATAGAATTGTTTTTAATTTTTATATGCATTTTAATTTTTTCTATCTGATTTTCTACTGATTGTTCAATTTTTCTGTTGTAAGCCGCCCAGAGTCCCTTTGGGAGTTGGGAGGCATATAAATTTGAACAATAAATAAATAAATAAATAAAATATAATGCAGTTACATAGACATTTTAAAAAAATTCTCATCAATCGGTGCAAATGTTAAATCTCTTTTTAAATTCTAAACCCTTGGCAGATACCAGTACCTAACCAACTTAGAATGAGAATTAAAAAAAAAAATTAGGAGCCTTATCACCACATTCTTTTCCCCTAGTAGATGGCATTCTACTGGTTTGCTCTTTAGCATAACTGTCTTTCCAATGATACTCTTTTCCTTTCTGTATGCAGTTGCTAAACAGAATCAGAATATGATGGAAACAATAATGAAACAGAAATTGTCCAAACATACTAGTCAGAACTAACATTTTTAGTATTCATCTGTGTCAACTGTGTGTGAGTTTGGTAGCCAAATTAGTTTAATAAATAGATAAATAGATAAATAGATAAATAGATAAATAGATAAACAAATAAACAAATAAACAAATAAATAAATAAATATTATTTAACAACATATAAATGAACTACTATCCTTATGGGATAAAATGTTAGTTATGCCCAATATGTATGTTTTATGCTATAACAGAATAACAGTTTTGGAAGGGACCTTGGAGGTCCTCTAGTCCAACCCCCAGTCAAGCAGGAGACTCTATACCATTCCAGACAAGTGGCTGGCCAGTCTCTTCCTTAAAGCCTCCAGTGATGGAGCACCCAAAACTTCTGAGGGCAAGCTGTTCCACTGGTTAATTGTTCTCACTGTCAGGAAATTCCTTAGTTTTAGGCTGCTTCTCTCCTTGATTAGTTTCCATCGATTTTTTCTTGTCTTGCCTTCTGGTGCTTTGGAAAATAGATTGACCCCCTCTTTTTTGTGGCAGCCCCTCAAATATAGGAATACCGCTATCATGTCACTCATAGTCCTTTTCATTAGAGTAGACATACCCATTTCCTGCAACCATTCTTCATATGTTTTAGTCTCTAGCCCTCTAATTATCTTTGTTGCTTTTTTTCTGCTTTCCAAAGTCTCAACATCTTTTTTATAATATGGTGACCAAAATTGAAGTATTCTAAGTGTGGTCTTACTAAGGCTTTATAAAATGGTACTAATGCTTCACGTGATCTTTATTAATGCAACCTACGATTGTGTTGGCTTTTTTGGCTGCTGCACACTGCTGGCTCATATTTAAGTGATTGTCGGCGAGGACTCCAAGATCTCTCTCACTTACTTCTATTGAGCCAGGCTTCATCTAATCTGTACCTGTACAAAGTAAGCAAGCCTTACTTTTCTCTACATTTTAATTTCATTTTGTTAGATAGGGCCCAGTATTCAAGTCTGTCAAGATCCATCTGGATCTTGAGCCTTTCTTCTGGGGTGTTGGCTATTCCTGCCAGTTTGGTGTTGTCTGCAAATTTGATGAGTTCCTCTTCTATTCCTTCATCTAAATCATTTATGAAGATGTTGAAGAATACTGGGCCTAAAATGGAACCTTGGGGTACCCATGACTTATTTCACTCCATGGAGATGTTACTCCAATAAAGGACTACACATTGAGTAGAGTTTGTCAGCCAATTACAAATCCATCTGTCTGTGATGCTGTCTATCCCACTTTTTTTTTAGCTTACTGAGAAATACTTTGTCAAATGCCTTACTGAAATCTAAGTATATTCTGTCCACTGCATTTCGCTGGTTCACTAATTCAGTCACTTGTTCAAAGAATGAATAAGATTTCTTTGGCATGATCTGTTTTTGACAAACCCATGTTGGCTTTTGGTTATAACTTTGCTTGTTTCTAGGTGTTCACAGATCTGTTGCTTTATTATCTTTTCTGGGATTTTTCCAGTTATTGATGTCGGGCTAATTGGTCTGTAGTTTCCTGGATCTGGTCCCCCCCCCTTTTTTTGAAGATGGGAACCACATCAGCTCTTTTCCAGTATTCTGGTAGTTCCCCAGGATCTTTGAAATGTATGGTTCAATGGTTCTGAGATCATGTCTGCCAGCTCCTTCAGTACTCTGCGATACAATCTATCAGGTTCCAGTGATTTGAACTTGTGTAGAGCAGAAAGGTATTCTCTTATCCTTTTCTTGCTTATTTTAATTTGTATTCCTAGCCTGTTTTTTACAGTTATGTTTTTGGTAGGTTGGGCTGTGTTATCTTTTTGCATTAAGACAGATGCAAAGAATGAATTAAGCAACTCTGCTTTCTCTCTACTGCCTGTTACTTCCTTGCCATCTTCTCTTATTAGTCAACCGATTATTTCCTGGACTTTTTTCCCTTGTTTTTTATATGTTGAAAAAAACTTTTTATTATTATTTCTGACTTTTGTTGCAATTCTTTCTTCATTCTGAGCCTAAGCTTTCTCTTTCCTAATTACAGTAGTTTCTCAGATAGTTCTTTGTGTAACCATGCTAGTTTCTTCTTGGATTTCTTGTTTTTCTTTTTTAACCATATTGAGCTGGACTGGGCTTTTATAATCATATTTTTCAAAGTTTCCCAAGCTTCTTGAATTGTTTTCCCCATTAAGATTTTTATCCATGGAATCTTTCACAAGGTCTCACTAAGTTTGGTAAAATCAGCTCTCTTAAAGTCTGAGTCATTGGTTTGATTATGTTCTATTGTTTGTATTTGCATTATACTGAATTCCAATAAGACATGGTCACTTTCCCCCAACATTCTGGTAACTTTAACTTTCTCTATCATTTCTTCTTTTTTAGTAAGAATTAGGTCCAGTAGAGCTGTCGCTCTACTTCCCTCCTCTACCTTCTGGATGACAAAGTTGCCAGCTACTGTAGGTTGGTCAGGAACCAGTTTGATCTCCCACTTGATGCAGAGTTTGTATCCCTAGTTGATGTAAGGCTAGTTAAAGTATCCCAAATACTCTACAATGCCACTGTCAGAAAGGAGAGGATATGAGCATAAATTATAAAGCTGCCCAATTCACAGCTCTCAAGAATCTATAAAAGCACACATCCTATGATCCTAGAGTATCAGCTTGGCTAGCTTTACACAAATAATTTTGCTCATAATGGACAGTTATTCATTTTTCTGGTGGAAGCTTATATGTCCTCATTTGAAGTACTTGGAGTCAGCTTTCAATGTGTACATTAAATTTATAAACAAGAGATCCAAAGAAATAATAAACTAAGAACAAGGATTAGGCAATGTTTTCATTTAAGACATCCTTAATTTAACTGCAAATATATATCATGTTCACTGTAGTTTAAAATTAAATCTTAGTCATAATCACAAGCGCCTCACTTTCACTTGAGTTTCCAGAAATATCCCAGTTTCTCAATCAATATTTCACCATAAATAATGGCAATAGTTTTCCTAGAAAGTACAATAATTGCCATCATTACAGTAAATGCCATGTTCATTGAAACATGCTCAGTTAATTTTCATGCATAACTTCTGTACTGAAACATTCTATAAGATGTTAGAAAACTATTCAATCAGGTCAGGAAGTCACTGATCCTTCTATCCTATCCTATCCTATCCTATCCTATCCTATCCATCTACAATCAAAGAAAGAATTATCTTATTTCCACCAGGCAGATTTCTCTAAGAAATTGATTAGAAGAGAGCCTGTATGCTTCTTTGATATGGCTAACTGTGTTGGCATCCTCTATGACTGAGTGATGGATGGATGGATGGATAGGATATCTTAATTCTTTTAAATACTCTTATGCTTTCAGGAAGGACTTCACTTTTTAGATTCTGCCATAACAACATAATAACAAATAGTTATTTGACTTTAAGATATTGCTTGTATATATCACATTTGGACCACTATGGTCATGATTTTAATTTTCCTTAACTAGAACCTGATTACAATTAATTAAAAATGTATTGGTTCTCTTGCAGAGGTGGGTTCCTGCCGGAGCTGTCCTGTACACAGCTCCGGTAGGGAGCGGCTGATTGCGCAATTTGCACGTGACCGCTCCGGAACCCTCTCTGCCGGTCCGTCGCGCGCGTCGCCATGGTTTTTGCGCGGAAGCAAAATCGCGCCAAAATCTCATAAGGGGACGTGTGCACAAGAGAGATTTTGGTGAGATTTTGCTTCTGCGCGTGCGCGGAAGCAAAATCACGCCAAAATTTCTCACACACACACGTCCCCTCACAAGATTTAAATCTTGCGAGGGAACACGCGTGCGTAGCGAGCGAGCGCCCAAAATGTAGAGATGCGCATGCAGCGCATTGGCACCGGTAAGGAAGCAACCCGCCGCTGTTCTCTTGTCATTTCCACAGCCATGTAAGACAGGAGTTCTCAAACTTTATTATACTTTGACCCCTTAAAATGTTAAAATGAATTAGTGTGATTCCCCACCCCCACGAATAAAACTAATGATTTCATGAGAATTGGAATGCAAATAATTATACCATTTTTAATAATTAAAGATTATTTATATGTCAAAATATGTAAAGTATAAAAATAAAAAACTATTTAATTGAAATAATAGAAATAAACAAGACTCCAATGAAAGTTAAAAACTTATTTTTAATGGGTAGGATGAGGTTGTTTACTTTCGTATAATTCCAGATTTCTGAGCTGCATTGTGACTACAGCAACTTTCATTCACCAAGAATTGGAATGGCAAATGAGGTGAGTGTTTTCTTGCCTTAAACCAACTTCTCTTAAAATGTTGCAGCTTGCAAAACACTGACAATTGCTTCTGGCAATTTCTCATTGTAATTGTACTGAGATAACGATTACAGCACAAGTGTCCACAGGGAAACAACAATAAACAAGTAATAAAATATTAGTTGCAATGAACACCTAGAAGCAAACAAAGTAATAACCAAAAGCCAACATGGATTTGCCAAAACAGATCATGCCAGACTAATCTTATTGCATTCTTTGACAAAGTGACAAAATTAGTGGACCAGAGGAATGCTGTCGATGTGGTTTACTTGGACTTCAGTAAGGCATTTGATAAAGTAGACCATAACCTACTACTAGATAAAGTAGAAAAATGTGGGATGGACAGCAACACCACCAAGGTTGACTCAGCCTTCCATCCTTCCGAGGTGGGTAAAATGAGAACCCAGATTGTTGGGGGCAATATGCTGAACTCTGTAAACCGCTTAGAGAGTGCTGTAAAGCACTATGAAGCGGTATATAAGTAAAGTGCTATTACTATATGGATTCAAAACTGGCTAACCAACCGCACTCAACGTGTAGTGCTCAATGGAACTGCATCTACATGGAGGGAAGTATGCAGTGGAGTATCCCAAGGCTCTGTTTTAGGCCCAGTACTCTTCAACATCTTCATCAATGACTTGGACGAGGGGATAGATGGGGAACTCATCAAATTTGCAGATGACACCAAACTGGCAGGAATAGCCAACTCTCCAGAAGATAGGCTCAAGATACAGAAGGATCTTGACAGACTTGAACATTGGGCGCTATCAAACAAAATGAAATTCAATGGTGAAAAAAGTAAGGTTCTACATTTAGGCAAGAAAAACAAAATGCACAGGTATAGTATATGTGGTACCTTGCTCAACAGTACTAACTGTGAGACGGATCTTGGAGTTCTAGTGGACAACCATTTAAATATGAGCCAGCAGTGTGCAGCAGCTGACAAAAAAGTCAACACAGTTCTAGGCTGCATTAACAGAGGGATAGAATCAAGATCATGCGAAGTGTTAATACCACTTTATAATGCCTTGGTAAGGCCACACTTGGAATACTGCATTCAGTTTTGGTCGCCACGATGTAAAATGGATGTTGAGACTCTAGAAAGAGTGCAGAGAAGAGCAACAAAGATGATTAGGGGACTGGAGGCTAAAACATATGAAGAACGGTTGCAGGAACTGGGTATGTCTAGTTTAATGAAAACAAGGACCAGGGGAGACATGATAGCAGTGTTCCAATATCTCGGGCTGCCACAAAGAAGACGGAGTCAAACTATTCTCCAAAGCACCTGAGGGTAGAACAAGAAGCAATGGGTGGAAACTAATCAAGGAGAGAAGCAACTTAGAACTAAGGAGAAATTTCCTGACAGAACAATTAATCAGTGGAACAGCTTGCCTCCAGAAGTTGTGAATGCTCCAACACTGGAAGTTTTAAGAAGATGTTGGATAACCATTTGTCTGAAGTAGTGCAGGGTTTCCTGCCTAGGCTGGGGGTTGCACTAGAAGACCTCCAAGGTCCCTTCCAACTTTATTATTATTATTATTATTATTATTATTATTATTATTATTATTATTATTATTATTATTATTATTGTTGTTGTTGTTGTTGTTGTTGTTGTTGTTGTTGTTGTTGTTGTTATTGTTATTTTTATTTTTATTTTTATTTTTATTTTTATTGTTGGTTATTATTATTATTATTGTGCAACACAAACTCATCTTATTTCTCTATTTATTTGAAATATTATTGCAAAGTATAAAATGATGAGACTTACATTGTGATGTTATGATGCATATTTTGGCATTTTGGCATTATTGTAGTTTGTAGTAGATGCTTGTGAATCACATCTTTGCTTTCTTCTAGCCTTGTGCTTGGTGCTTATAAATCACACTTCCCATTCTTCCCCTCCTTGCAATATATTGCCCCACTTCCATTCCCCTCTGTATGTATTCTTGCTGCAGAAAGTGTCAGGTCAGATGGCCAGAGCATTGTTTAAGAACCCCATGTAATCCATGCAGTGTTACTCCTCATTACATTGAAATATAATGTGTTTAAAAATCTATCACACAAGTTTCTGATAAAATTTTGGAGCTGTCATTTTGCATCAAGCATACTTTTATATTAAATTGTTCCGTCTGCTTTAAAAGGACTTGTGCGGCAAATATCCTTCTACGCAACACGCTGGCGGCTATGACCACACTTTGGGAAACACTGTTTAAATGAGGGGTGTCATTGAGGGCCACATCAGGGCTGTGTTTGACCTTGGGGGCCTGGGGGTGCGTGGCCAGGGTGGGCGTGACCACCTTGATGTCACTCACTGAGGCTCCATTTTCGGCTGTGATGGCCTCCTGCAGCCCTCTGCCAGTGAAAATGGAGCTTGGGGAGGCTGCGGGCTCTGTTTTTGCTGGCATAGGCCTCCAGGTGGCTGTCACGGCTGAAAACAGAGCCCAGGCGGGCCGCACGTGGCCTCCCCAGGCTCCCTTTTTGCTGGCAGAGGCATCACGGGCTGGTCCTTTGCTATTTCCAGGGTGGCCCCGCGTGCCAAATCTAAGCACCTCATGGGCCGGATGGGGGCATAGGCCTTGAGTTTTACAACCCTGGTTTAAATGCAGATGCAGTATATCTGGGTCGTTTGTATATAGTATAATGAACTGAATATGTATGTATGTATGTATGTATGTATATATAGCAATAGCAATAGCACTTAGGCTTATATACCGCTTCATAGTGCTTTACAGCCCTCTCTAAGCGGTTTACAGAGTTCAGCATATTGCCCCCAACAATCTGGGTCCTCATTTTACCCACCTCAGAAGGATGGAAGGCTGAGTCAACCTTGAGCGGGTGAGATTTGAACAGCTGAACTGCTGAACTAGCAGTCAGCTGAACTTGCAGTACTGCTTTTAACCACTGCACCACCTCAGCTCCTCCTATATGTATCCACCAGATTTGTTTCTCTTTTGTGGATATCTATGGTCTCTGAAGCAAGACTGAAATCTCTGCTTCTGAGAAGGATGATAGTACATACCTGGCATTTTTTTAAAAAAATCAGTGATTTTCACCCATTATAATTATTGGATTTATTGTTACTCTAAAGAGCTACCGTATTTTTCGGAGTATAAGATGCACCTTTTTACCCCCCCAAAAGAGGGTGAAATTTTGGGTGCGTCTTATACACCGAATGTAGCCCTACCCACCCACCAGCCCCCACCCTTCGGAGGTTTTCGGCCTCCGTGTGTCGCATTTTCGGCCAGTTCCAGCCATTGCTGTCCCCGTCCCCGCTGCCGCTCCCGTTGTCCCAGCCGCTGTCCCAGCCACCGCTGTCCCCGCTGCCACCGCCGCCCCTGTCCCCGCTGTCCCAGCCACAGCTGTCCCCGCCCCCACTGTCCCAGCCACCGCCGCCGCCCCCATCCCTGCTGTCCCAGCCGCCGCCGCTGTTCCCGCCGCCGCTGTTCCAGCCGCTGCCGCCATCCCCGCTGTTGTCCCAGCCGCCACTGTTCCCACCGCTGCTGTCCCAGATGCCGCTGCTGCTGCCCCCGTCCCCGCTGTTGTCCCAGCCGCCGCTGTTCCCGCTGCCGCTGTCCCTGCCACTGCTAACTGAAGCGAGCCACCACAGCCGCTACTGCCCGACCCCCCCACCATCTGAAGCCTGTTCCCGAGGCACCTGAGGAGCCGCTGCTGCCGTTGCTGTCCGAAGAGAGCCGACAGGTTAGAACTTTTTTTTTAAATTGTTTTTTTAAGGGTTTTTTTTAAAGGTTGCCAAGTGGAGGAGGAATTCTGGGAGTTGAAGTCCACAAGTTTGAAGACCCTTGCACCCCCTTGGCAAGTTTAAGACTTGTGGACTTCAACTCCCATTCCTGAGCTAGTATGACTGGAGGAGGAATTCTGGGAGTTGAAGTCCACAAGGCTTAAACTTGCCAAGGGGGTGCAAGGGTCTTCAAACTTGTGGACTTCAACTCCCAGAATTCCTCCTCCAGTCATGCTAGCTCAGGGATGGGAGTTGAAGTCCACAAGTCTTAAAGCTGTTAAGTTTGAAGACCCCTGGGTTAGGGGTTGGGGTGCAAGGGTCTTCAAACTTGGCAAGTTTAAGACTTGTGGACTTCAACTCCCATTCCTGAGCTAGCATGACTGGAGGAGGAATTCTGGGAGTTGAAGTCCACAAGTCTTAAAGCTGTCAAGTTTGAAGTTTGTAAAAAGTGTGCATGGTTGTAAAAAGTGTACATGGTTGTAAAAAGTATTCTGCTACACTGGTATTTTATTAAATAATATATTACTACACCATTTGGTTCAGAATACTTTTTTCCTTGTTTTTCTCCTCTAAAATCTAGGTGCGTTCTATATTCCGGTGCATCCTATACTCCGAAAAATATGGTATATTCAATAATCTTTTAGTACACAAAGCACCACTTTCATTAATACAAATTCATCTCTTCCAAAAAATTTATAGCCAGTAAAATTTAACTGAAATTTATATTTACGAAATTATATTGGTCAAATTCACACCACATTCTTTTCAAATACATTTTGTAAACTTTTTGAGCAATTCTGAGCAATACTACAGTAAAGGAAAAAAATCCCAGCTGCATATCCTGACTCTTAATGCCTTCATATTTTTAGGCAATTTCAACTACTCTTCCATGATTGCCATGCAGCCAGCACCTCCTTGTAGAACAGTGTAAATGTGCTGTCCCCTCAAAATAACGCAACACACAGCCATTAATGTCTAAACTGCTGGCAACAAAAGTGAGTACATCCCTAAGTGATAATGTCCAAATGGGGCCAACATAGCCATTTTCTCTCCCTGGTGTCATGTGACTCGTTAGTGATACAAGGTCTCAGGTGTGAAGGGGGAGCAGGTGTGTTAAATTTGGTGTTATCGCTCTCACTCTCTCATACTGGTCACTGGAAGTTCAACATGGCACCTCATGGCAATGAACTCTCTGAGGATCTGAAAAAACAAATTGTTGCTCTACATAAAGATGGCCTAGGCCAGGGGTAGGCAAAGTTGGCTCTTCTATGACTCGAGGACTTCAACTCCCAGAATTCCTGAGCTAGCATGATTGGCTCAGAAAGTCTGGGAGTTGAAGTCCACGAGTCATAGAAGAGCCAATTTTGCCTACCCCTGGCCTAGGCTATAAGAAGATTGCCAAGACCCTGAAACTTAGCTGCAGCACGGTGGCCAAGACCATACAGTGGTTTAAAGGACAGGTTCCACTTAGTACAATATGAAAGGAGGCCACGGTCATCCTGCAGTTTCTTTCCTTTATAAAAAAAAAAGTGCAGCAGCCCCCAAGTGAAGCTCAACTACTGCTGATTTCATCCAGTTTTATCAAGACGCAGGGGTGAAATGCTCCCGGTTCAGGCATGCCTGACGGTGGTCGGAGAGCCGGTAGCAACGACAGTGCGAGGCTTCGACCACCCACCTGGACACCGCCATTTGGTTTCTTTTACCCTCTGCGCATGCGCAGAACGCTTTGCCCATGCGCAGAGGGTAAAAGAACCCAAATGGCGGTGTCCAGTCGGTTGGGCGAAGCCTCATGCTGCCGTTGCTACTGGCTCTCTGACCATCGGCAGGCATGCCCCAACTGGGAGCATTTCACCCCTGACCAAAAGTAAGAAGAGGTTTACCATTGTCTTGGTTCTTTTTTTTTTTCCAACTGAAAGTCAAGCCTACACCTCTGGTATTCCTTAGAGACATTCTAGTTGAGAAGCAATTATGTAAAACCAATTGTATGTGATTTTGCTTAGGTTCTAAACCTAGGCAAGAATGATCGCATGCTGAGATATGCTGCAGATAGGAGGAGACAATATGGCAGCCTCTTCCCCTCCCCCAAAAGTGCTTTGTGTTAAAAAAAAGATACAAGCCCTGTACAATATGGCTAACCTACTAACCAGAGTAATTAATATCATGATCCATTGCTGGAGGCTCCCAATCAGATATTCTCCAAATGTGTGACTGCAGGACCCAGAATTTCCAACCACCATCTCCTCTACATTTGTGGTACACCAGGTTTGGAAATTCTCCAGGAGAAACAGCCAAGAAGAAAGCAAATTTAAGCACTTCCTATTGAGTGATGTTGACTCTGGGAACAATCCTGAGACTGACGGGCTGTAGTTTTCTTTACATCTTGTGAAGAAAATGACTATTAGTGGATAAGTGATCATGATAAAATGTACTGTATGTGCAATTGGTGCAACCAGAAAAGCGAAGTTAAAGACCTAGACAATTCTTTGGCTGATACAGACTTAAATCAAGGACATTAATCTCAAAGTTATGCAGCAAACACTGTACATTAAATGAAATTTTGTGTGCAATTTAAACAAAACTTAGGGTTACACTTGACCCTAGAGTAGCATGTCTTGTGTCACTTTCCCAAAAAATACACAAGGACACAAATTGAAATTTATTTTATTTACATGCAGGTCTTGAGGATGAAACATATATAGCTCATGGCCTTAGTGTGTGCAAATCCAGATTAGATAATATGAAGCTAATGAACACAGCATCCTTCAGCCCTTCTGATGATAGTAGGAAGTTTAGCTCTTGAAGTACATACATAAGAACCAAGTCAGGTTTACAGTACAGAACATCTATGGAATTTTCTAACTATTTTCAAGTCATTCTTGTCAAAATCATAAGCATGGTCCCCAAGTTACAACTGGTTTGCTGGCCTCATGTAAGATTATTGTTCCTTTTTATTTTGGAAGGAGAAACTATGTTCATAGAAATTAGGCTATGCAAAGCAAGTTTTGTCTTTATGCATATGACAGAAAACCCTATTTGATGAAGAACTAAAAGAGCAAATGTACAGCTTACCTAAACGATGACAAGTGAGATGCATGTTAACCAAGCAGATTTCTTCCTCTCTCCCTGTCCTACTGCCCATATCTGAAAGGTGTAAACACCAAGCAGGCAGAAAAAAAATTAAGTACATGACTTAATACAACTGATTTAAATAAACATGGGAGATGGATGGTTTAAATATGGAAAATTCCTGAATCTAAGGAACACTGTATTATTATCTTAATGCAAGAGCCAACATCAGATTTTTTAAAAACCAATTATACAAAATTGTAAAATAAACAAACATATTAAAAAGATATATTAGTATAGAACTGCACATAAAAATCCAAGTTTAATTCATTTGTAATCAGTCTTTCTGTAAAATTTTCCAATAACCACAATCCTGTTTTATCAAATAATAAAACTGAATAAAAACAAACATGCGAATTCCTCTAAATAATGGATGATAGACCATCTGATTCTAGCTCCCAAAACACAGAAGAATAAATTTAGGGCTAATCTGAACCAGTAACACTGAAAAAATTGGATTATGTTGTCAACTAGATAAAAAGGATATAAACTTCCATAAAAGTCTATATATACTGTAACATAGATTTAATGCAATTTTAGCGTATAAAATTGTGGTAGAGGGCTGCAGCTAACCTATATGTTATAATTTATTCAATTTTTATCAATAAACCAAGTCAATATCAAATAATAGAAAACAAGTACTATAATTTTTAGATAGACAATTATTTAAATGACTATGGAAATATAATATTTATATTTCAGGGTTTTGTTTTGTTTTTAAAAAATTCTTATTGCTGTTGAGAAAACTCTTATCATATGACTGAAATCATTTTTGGAGGCTTGGAAACCTTCCTGCAATGAAAGATACATCCGGTCTTCAGCAGTGGGAGAATTATTCAAAATCATACAAATATGTGTCTGATTTTAAGCAATTCTTTTATCAATTTCCAACTAGGGATCCTGCAATAATCCTCGGAATCTTATCTTATCTCTTGAAAATAAGCTTTACCCCTGCATTGGATTGAAGAAACATTTTCCATCATAAATATCTTTTTATTAATTTATTTTCATATCTCATACAATTTTTTAAATTTTAAAATTAAATTTTGAAGTAAACACTTGTTATACACAAAATAAAACTATGATTTGAACAAATGAAACTAGTATTTTACTGATAGATTGTATCATAATTGTAGTTCTTTTCATATGCAGAAGTTCCAATGGATTTATGGAATTTTGTATATAGAGTAATATATCTATATTCTTATATTTACCGGTAGTGCAACATCATTGTACTCATTTTACCATATGTAATTTAGAAACATAAAATGTCAACTTCTTTGCTTTCATTTGTGATGCTAGCTTTGGGTCCTTTGCTACTGTTTGTGTATTGTATAATTTAATATTTATTTATTTTGTAATATATATGCTATCTCTGTGTAATTCTGTTGTCATTTAGTTAGCACTTGGTGAGGCTATGCAAATTTTTAAAAAGCTTTTTCCAGTAGTTTCCACATATGTTTACATGCCCAGCCACTTTCCTTTACTGGGAAAAAATGAACCAAATGACTGAATATGCACAGGCATTCAAACACAGTTGGGAACAGTTCACAAAGCAGCTGTGCAACTGTGGAACAAGACATGGCTGCTTTAACCGTTCCAAAAAAGGAGCTTCCTATGTCTGCCTCTATTGAAGCACTTATACAGCTTTACAACAGCAAGTGGATCTTAGCATGCAAGGATTGAGGGATCCTAACCTGAATCCTTGGACAAACACCAAAGCATGCAAAAGGAAGAGTGAAAGACAACATTTAACATAGCTACATAACAAATACCGAAACTCATTGAAAAACATTAACAAGTGAGAAGAGATGAAGTGATCCATAGAGAATCTGCAAGAAAGTATTACAAAATGAAAATACTACAAAATACCATACGTACCATTCTTTATGCATAAATGCTACCCATACATATTTCAACTTCACCTGGTCAATACATTTATGGTCATTTTAAAATTGTCCTTGGTTTTATTGTCACACTAAAACAAGGGTCCCCAATCCCTGTTCCATGGACCGGCACTAGTTCGTGGCATGCTGCACAAACAACCAAAGCCCCATCAACAGGATGCAGGCAGCATGTGAAACCATGCCCCGCCTCTGGTCCACGAAAAAACCTCTCTCCACGAAACTGGTGCCTGGTGCCCAAAAGATTTGGGGTCGCTGTTCTAAAAGCAAAATGTATAACTACACTAAAACAGAAGAATTTTTCACATCATAAGAAAATGATGCACAATTATAGTTTGTTGTGTTGTTGCTTCACCCACACTCTGTATTGATCCTGTATGATCCCAAAGAAAGGACAAGCAATTCCCCAATGATTGGAAGCTGTACTTGATAGCTTCAAGACTGAGAAGTTCAATCGGTAAAGCCACAGAACAAAATAAATATGAACATGACTTTTTTCCATATTTTTTGAATAAATTAACAGTTCTCCCCTTTTTTCTCTGCTCTAAATTTAATTGAATGTGTTTAACAGCAGAAATTTTACATTTGGTGATGCAATTGAAGGGCCCTAATACAGCCATAATTTATTGTTCTTTGCTAATAAACCATGATTGATTTTCCTGTTGGTTCAAAGCCACACTTTTCATCTCTTTGATCTCACTCCATCAATAATAGACAGACCCTATGAACTACAGAGCAGCTATCACCATTAAAATTCTCAAAATTCCAAATTTATCTGTTAATGCTACAACATCATCATTAAAATTCATCATTAAAATTGCATCAACATAAATCAACAGCTGTATCAACAAATGTTAGCAAAAATGTATTATATTTTAAAGCATTCATAAACATGACTTCATAATTTTTTAAAAGACAATTTATCCATCTTTCTAAAAACATGGAACATTAATTCCCATAAACCCAGTGCATGATAGGTTCAATTTATAATTTTCTCATTATAATAGTAAAACTTCTATATTATAAGCATTATTTTTAAAATAGCCCCCGCCACTGTCTGCTTTGGATACTAAATGTTATATCATGTGGAGTTGATATTAAACTCAATATAAATGTAACCAGCAATATAGGTGTGAATTTCCTCTGACATAGAGAACAGCAAATTTGATTAATTTTATATTTTGATAATAATTTTTTGTTCTACATGGGATGTCTCTTTAAACAAGGTGTGGATATCTGGACATAAAATGTGCCTATGTAGATTGAAACTTGAAACATTTGATTCTCATTAAATAATTCATTATTATTATTAAATCCCACTCTTGCAAATTATGTATCCATACTGAAACCACTTTTTACCTTCTAATGCTGCCCTATTAACTCCTGAAATGACAAAAGGTTAAATTACAATCTGAAGATTATCATCTTCCAAATATTTTTAAATGTCAGATGAATACATTAAAATTAAAAAGCAGCTTTGCTTTTTTCTCAAAAACTGTGTTAGTAATTTCCTTACCTCTTGTTGCTAGTATTACTATTCAGGAACACAGCACACCAATCCTGACATAAGACCACAGTGAAACTTTTGTACTACTTTTATATTTTTATTGCAAGTGCTGAATGCATTTTGGTGCAACACTTTGGTGCAAGACTGAATTTGGTGAAAAATTCAGGCTAGAATTAAATACAAGTAGATTGTCTTTCTCAAGGCAGTTATACCATATATGTAAATACTGTTTAAAGGCAAGAAATACCCAGTATCTGGTAGAACATAGAATGTAATCTATATGTTTGTATCTGATTTAAAGTTTCACTGATATTTCTTAAGACTTGATTGGTTTAGACAAAGAGTCACACATCACATAAACATTAGAGGTGTTATTTTCTTTGACCTAGAACATTTACATGTTCTGATCTTTAAAATTATGAACTAAAATGTAAATCCAGTACATTGTGGCTTATTTACTTAACCATAGTTGAACAACCCATGGATTAGTGCCATATGTGTACCAATTTAATCATGTGAATTGCCTAGTCCTGAGCTTTGTGGATTATAGTACATGCTGAGTGATTCTTTGACGTCTGACTAGCATTGAGTGAGCAAGAGAAAACTACCTTTCATTTCATCTCACCACCACCCCATACTTAGCTATTTTTCTCCCACAACCCTGTCACCTGTTAGCCAAGCAGCTTAACAGATGGCTACACTGCTGTTGTAAGTCTATGTCTGGGAAGGTGATTGGTGGCTGTTTCCTGATAAAAGGTGAAGGTTGTTCAGAGGGAAATCTACCATCTCCTTTCCTTAACTTGTCCCGGAGTGTGGGGGGGAGAAACACATTTCCTGCTCATATAGGAATAGTGTATGGCAGGAAAAGGATCTGCAATTATGGCCACAAATTCTATACAGGAGTACTTTTCTTCCAGCCCAAGAAATGGAGGGTAGCAATTTAATTTACCCATGAGAAAGGAGCTCCAGATTAAACTGAACTGATCTTTCTGCACACTGGCCTTTTTGGTTTTTGTTTTGTTTGTTTTAAGCTGGATTAAATAAGGCACTAGAAATTATTATTTTTATCCCAGAGACAAATAATGTCACATTATTTTAATTAGGTTGTTTTCATCCTCTGTTCATGATGATTTATAGATTGAATTTATTTTGTTTTGTGTTTACGTTTCAGATTCAAAGAGAGTGATTTACATTAGTTATTTTTCTGTGAGTGGGCTTTCTCTCCCCCCCCCCGCCCTTTTTTTTGCCTAGAAGATTGCCATGTTAAAAAACACATCCAAAAAATTCTTTGGAATTGTCTTTTTATATGCTCATTAAAATATTTTTTTCCTTTTAACAATCTATTTTGCAGCATTGAAAAACCATAGGCTGATGACGCCTCTCTGCGCATGTTTAATCGACCACTATGGTTGTCATGCCAACTAGTCAAGAGAATTCTAAGCCTACACTTGGTATTTCAATGCAGTGACCCAATTACTGTCTGTCAACAAATTCACCGGGACAATGAAGTGTAATACATTACTGAGATTACAGCCCAGAGACAGAAACATAAAATGTCTGGAACTGAAATCTTAGTCCATTTCACAAGGCAAAATTATATGAATAGAGTTAACAGTAATGTTTTCTAATCCTTCGAATGTACCACATGCTTTTAAACAACTATAATTTTTTTTAAAAAAAATCCAATCATGATCTTAGCCTATAGAACTTTTGTGGTCTTTTTCTTGTAAATGTTGCCATATACCTTAGCCCGGTTGTGTTGTGAATGCTCCAAACTTGAAAACAGGAAATGTGTAATAAACACAAATATTCTTTTATCAATTCCAGTACTAAACACTAAATGAAATGTTACATAAATTATTTGTGCAGACATGCTATTATAGCTTTTAATAAAATAGTCAGACATTGTTCCCACTCTTGATAACAAATCAAAGTTATATAGAAGAAAAACAGCAATTATTATATTTCTTAGCAAACACCAGCAAAAGAGCTTCTTCAGGATGTAAGATATTCTGCTTTCTTTAATTATTGCTTCACCATTGTTTTCTATTCTACAACTCCATTCTTAACATAAACAGATGGATCATTTAATATAAATAAGTACAAAATTAATAATAAAGTTGTTATAAGAACAAAGATATTTCGCTATCATGCAGATAAAATATATTAACATATCACTGATGCAAACCTCTATCTAATCTAATAATAACTATTTCATGTACTTTATAAAATTATCTGACTCTTACTTAGAGAAGCATGTGTAGTAGAGCAGCAAACGTAACTATAACAATATAGGAATAATACAATCCTGATCTATCTTACAATAGGAAGATAGGAGGCATACTTTTGAATGCTTTAACCATAATTTAATCACAACTACTGTAATACCAAAATCTGTCTTCCAATGCCCTTCCCCTGTGAAAACAGGTTGTATTCATCTACCTCATATGCATTAAATTTATTTAGAATTTCTTCTGGCTTGAGTTTTGCTTTATTGTGGTAGACAATTTTTCCATCTATCCGTCCATCCATCCATCTTCACTATACTGCTGCTTTCCTTGAGCCTATCCTTCCTGTACTGAGAAAAATCCATGAAAAAAGTTTTGTTCATAGTATCTAATTTTTGGAAGCCTGAAAATCAAAGCAAACCACTGAAAAGCTTGCTGTAAAATAAAAAGTAGGACAGTCACATTGAAACTCTTGCCACCATGTAAGAAGAAAGCCAGAAACCTGCCACATATTCTTGAAAATGTAACCTTTTTGTAAAATAAAACAAGGAAACAAATAAACAAACAAAATCATGATTTTCCATGAAAATTAATGAAGAAAAAATAAGTTTAAAAAGGCATTAAAACCACTAAAAGTGCTAGTTAAAAATGAATTGGGCAACAGGTGATGTGAAAAACGTTCATTTGCAACCCTTTTTATAAACTGGATTATACCATCCATGATTCATATTCATATACTCTATACTCATTCTCTCAAGTCAACTATTGTAGTCCAATACAAATGGGAATGGGATGGATGAATTCTATAACTTGTCTTGGTTTAAGTGAGTTTCATTTGCAATATTTAAAATTTTAATTATTTATAAGTTTAATTAACACTATTAAACAGCACCTATACATTCTATGCTATATATTTTTGCAAAGTTAGCATCTTGCACATGGAAAAGGTAACAAAAGAAATGGCTTATTATTTCCATTTCATCTATGTTCTCTATGTGAATATTTCTATTTAATGAATGAATTTGAACTACTGGATCAGTCAACCAGGAAATCAGTCTATTAACATTCAAAGGAATTAGAAATGGCAAAATAAATTAAGTAGCACATTCTTTTCATACTTATATTTCTCTAGCAGGGGGAAATGAATTAAATTCTTTTGTGTATCTTGACCCACAAATAATAGCTAATATGTTCATAAAGATATCCTTTGGCAAAAATGAATTGAAATGCTAACTTAAGATATTACCCCTATTTTCTATAATACATAGACACAGTAAAGGTAAATGTTTCCCTTGTCAAGTCATATGTGACTCTAGAGCAGTGCTTCTCAATTATTTTCTGTTACACCCCCCCCCCAGGAAGAAGTAAACATTTTGCGCCCCCAACTCTTCGCCAGGACGATTGTTTACAATATTCGGCACGTTTTCACTGAAAAAACCTCAAGCGGCTTATCAGCGTGATTGGGGTGTAATGTCTTTAAGTGACGCCTTAATTTATTTGGCTTCATGCTGTCCACTGCCAACATTTTTAGACACAGTAAACAGTACCGGTCTTTCCTCATCTCCCACCGTAGTCACAGTGAAGCCAAGCGCTACATACGTTTCGTCATATTTCCTCGTCTTAGCTTTCGGGAGACTTACGTTTGTCTCATTATCTCCGTCTCTCTCCTCCTTTCTTTTCATCCCTGTAAAATATTTTTCCATGGTATCTCTTAAGGGTTTGTTATCTGCACTTCATATCTCCTGTTCTGTGCTGTGTGCTATTGTTCGGTGCAAAAAACCCCTACTCCCTGCTGCAAAAAAAACCCACATTCCCCGGGGACACGCGCCCCCCTGGCATCGCTCCGGGCGCCCCCAGGGGAGCCCGCCCCACTATTTGAGAAACACTGCTCTAGAGAGTAGACCCCACTATTTGAGAAGCACTGCTCCATTTCTCGGCCAAGGGAGCCAGCGCTGTCCGAAGACACTTCTGTGGTCATGTGGCCAGCCTGACTGTATGCTGAAGCACATGGAATGCTGTTACACAGATATATGTACATAAAAGTAAATGAGAAGAAAATATTAAACTCAGAAAAAAATTCAATAGGAATATTTAGACAAAGGAATGTAGTACTATTATATTTCTCAACTATTTTTTGTCAATATAATTATTAGTTAGTGCCAGCTCTCCTCAAGCTGGTATCTCCAGATTTGTTGACATTTCATGAAAAGATGAAATGGTGCTGAGACTGATTACAAATAAATAATAAGCATTTATTTCTTTAGTTTGTTAGAAGAAAATTCTAAAGGCCAGGTCTTCTAAAGAGCACAGGACAGTTGCTTGAAGTAGAGGTGAATTTTATTCAAGACCATAACAATCAAAGCAATCAAAATGTATTCAAAGTTAGAGTTTGGAAAGGTTACTTTAATGGAGGAGCCTTTCTGTTGTCCTCAGAAAGCATGCAAACTCAGCCTCCATTCTAGGGATTACTGGAAAGCATACCAGATCTGGTAGTAAGAGGAAAACATGGCCTGACTCTCTTCAGGGGTCTCCAAACTTGGCAACTTTAAGGCTTGTGGACTTCAACTCCCAGAATTCCTCAGCCAGCTTTGCTGGTTGAGGAACTCTGGGAGTTGAAGTCCACAAGCCTTAAAGTTGCTAAGGTTGGAGACCCCTGCAAGTTTGAGGCATTTGTAATTTTTATCTTTTGTGTGTCACTTTGAGCGATGGGTCCAGGGTTAGGGAATCTCATTGTACATGTACAAAATTCCCATATCTTCAAGGGATTTTCTTATTTGGTTAATTTGCTGGTATTTGACAATTTCACCTAAGTAAAGCTGTGCTTTATCAGTTTCAGCCTGGGTGTTAAAACGCTTCAATGGTCTTTTGTTTTACTGTCTGGGGTTCATTTGGAATGTCAGATAAACAGCAGAGTAAGGATGATATGGGTGGAGGGTCTTCCTACAATTTTATTACAATCTCATTCATTACCAGTGAATGCACACAAATCCATACATTCTTTTAGTTATAAGAACAAACTAAAGGTAACTTAAATGTAATTATGCCTTTTAAAAATACAAAACAGAAATGGATGGCTACTGTTGAAATTATTCTATAAATGTACTTATAGTCTTCTCCCCTAAAATGTATTGATTTGTCATGGCCCAGAATTAAGCTGCTAATAAATAAATAATTTAGTATATAGTAACTATCTCATAAATATCTAATAGCATCAATAACACGAGATTTGCAGTTCATCATAAAAATATTTAATTTCAAATGTATGACCAGTTCTCACAGCTTAATTTACACTTTCCCCATCAAATTCATGACATTTTTAATCTGCATTTTTTAAAAATGTCCCTTGGCCTGACTTATTTTCTCACACCATTATCTACAAGATGTTCTACATATGACTGCCTTTAAAGACCAGTTAAAAGTATTGGTCCAGAATTAAGTGGTCCATGTGCAATCAGTTTCTGGGAACATATTATTGCTGTCCTTTGAACCCTGTACTTTATAAGCATGGAATTTAAAATGATGGCTTTGATCTAGAAAGTTCTTCATGACCTGTCACCTAGTTATCTTCATGGGCACCTATATTTACTGGAATTGACCTAACCAAAAAAGCCATGGTTAATAGTTCTTTATTCTATGAACTAAAGAGGGCTAAAGCCAAAAAATACTCAGCAATAGTTTAGTCTTTTGAAACAGAGTTCCAGTGAAAATCAGAGTGGACCCATCCCTGAATTTATTCCAGAAAATGTTAAAAATGGTAGAGGATTTGTCATTTATTCTAGAATTATCACATATATTGATTCAATATCAGGATGCACATTTTTCATATATGATGCTTGATTGTCTTGTGGCTTTACCAATTTAATGTTTTTAATTAGGCATTCTATGTATCTTGTCTTTTCATTATTTTATTTATTTATTAATAAATAAATTTCCTATATGTTTTATAAATGGTGAAAGCTGCATTTGATTGCAATGGGATAATAAATAAATCCCCAGCTGATACTTCCATTATTAATCAGACCTATCCCATCCTTTCAACCAGTAGTGGGTTTTAAAACCCTTTACTACCGGTTTGCGCACAATGCTTCTGTGCATGTGCAGAAGCGTCCTGGGCGGGTGGGCGGAGCCTCCCGCCACTGGCCTACTGGTTTTAAGAACCGGTCCAAACCGGGAGCAATCTGTTGTGGTCCGCCAGCGGCCTGCGGAGCTGGCAGCAGAGTCGGACAGCAAGGAGGCTGGGGAGGAACAAGGGCCAGGCCTAGAGTCTGGAAAAGGCTCGGTGCCAGAGGCAGAGATCCAGCCCGGGCCATCTGGGAGGTCTGTGCTGACTCCAGAGCCTCCAGAGGCTGAGATGAGTGAGGCAGAGGAACAGGGGGAGCCTGTTCCTAATGCACGCATGCACAGAGCTGCCAGAAGGCAAGAACAGCTATGGAGGAAAAGGACTACTTGGGAGTAAGGCTTGGAGGTGATTGGCCCCTCCCATAGGCTATAAAAGTGGAGCAAATGGATGTGCTCGTTGCAGGAAGCAACTTTGTTCAATTCGTGTCTCAGCATTTTGGTTCTGACTCCGTGTTTCTGTTTGGCCTTGCAAAGCTCCTTGCCAATTAGGTCTTTGGCAGCGTGTCAAGAGAGATAAAGGTTGGTGATATCAGCCTTCTTCCAAAAGACTTCTGTCAGAACCATTAACATTGTTTGGGACTTATTACTTCTGGGAATGAACATAATTCACAGCCATTAAAATAAAAAGAAGTTTTTGGGACTCCGTTTGTGCTTTATTATTTATCAGGAAGCCTAGGTCAGAACACAACCCACCGCTGCTTTCAACTATAGATCACATGTTTTATTTTCAGATAGCCCTTCTTTAATCCCAACCCTCCATGTTTCTAATTATGGCTTCTGGGTCACATATCTGGATAGAATCAAGATTATCTATACTGGCTGTTAGAAGGTCTAAGGCAGCTGTGGGTTGCTACTGGTTCGCCCCGGATCGGGAGCATTCACAGTCCGAACCGGTAGTGAAGGTAAGTGAAACCCACTACTGGTCTAAGGCTTTCAGATCATACTCAGTTCAGTACAAGATAAGCTTTTGATGATAGTGCTTATAATGTGAGGTTTTATAAATTAAAATTATGAGAGTTTAGTAGTTTTTTTATTAAATTAAACCTTTTAATCAATTAGCAAATCAAAATATTCCAGTTCTTAGAAAGCTGCCCTCATTCTCTCATAGTTTCAAGGGATTTAAGAAGCCCACATAACCTAGCTATACAGGTAGTCCTCAAATGATGACTGTAATTGGGAGCAGGATTGCCATAGCTAAGTGAACTAGTCATAGAGCATGACAACACATTGCGGCATTGCTTAGCAATGGCAATCCATGCGGTCCTGGTTGTCACTGTAACCCCAAGGGTTGTGATCATTAAATGGGAAGCAGAGGGAATCCCAGGTAAGGAGTATAGGATACCATATGGGGAGATCCTGGGAGGCTGGGTAAAGACACACACAGGTTGGAGGATGGGATGCTTGGTGTAATGTAAGCTCAGAAAAGCTGATGAATGAGGGTATATATAGTCACAGGGAAGCCAGGAAAAATGATGGTGTGTGTGTGTGTACATACACAATTGTAGATTGACTGTGAAAAGAGAGGTCAGGGTACATGTGGGCAATCAAAGTCAGGCTATGGAAAGAGGGCGCAGGGGTATGTGTGTGTTACAGTATGTGGGCAATCTTAAGGAAGCTGTGAAAAGAGGAAGCAGAGTGTGTATATGTGCATGTAATCGCAGGGAGCCATAGTAACAGGGTGCAGGGGTGCACATGTGTGCAAGCACAGGGAGGCAAATAAAAAGAGTGCAGGATGTGTGCAAACACAGGAAAGCTATGGAATAAGGTGTGGAGTGTTTTTGTGGGTGGGTGTGGGTGTGGGTGTTGGTCTGCATTTGCAGGGATGCCATGGAAGAAGGACATCAGATACATGAATGTGCAACCACAGAGTGGTTATGGAAAAGAAGGTGCAGGAAGTTTGTGTGTGAGCAAAGTAAAGAATGTGGGCAAAAGGCTGGGGATGAGAAAAGGGACTTATACCAAAGACTTGTGATGTTCCTTGCTGGCTACCCATTCCTTCCCATTCTCAGGCTTTCCTGAGGGATACAGGCAAGGAAGGGTACAAAAGGCAATCCTGTAACCATGGAATGCTGCCAGTTGGTTGCCAGGCAACTGGATTTTATTCACACCGTCTTAAGTCTCTTCATTCAGCACAGTTGTAACTTCAAATGGTCACAACTCGAGGACTACCTGTACTGAGCTTATTATGTTTGTTTCACTCTTGTCTCTTGCTTCTACATATATATGTATGTAAAATCTAATACACTTTGTGTGCAAACTACAAGACTCATATTTGAAAACAATTTCATCCATTTTTATTTATTTCAACGATAGGATTCAGCATATGTGTATTCAGCCAGAAAAAAGGGAATACATAATGTAATTCAGATATGTAATTATATATATATATATATATATATATATATATATATATATATATATATATATATATATATATATATATATATATATATATATATATATATATATATATATATATATATATATCACTTACTATATCTCAAGTTTCAAAAATCACTTACTTGCTATGTGCCACTCAGACAGACCTGTACAAAACGAAAATATCAATGCCATGGTGGAAAATTTCAGAGGGCACCTAAAGGATATCTGAGTTTTGCTCTATATATGTTATTGAACCAACTTAATCAGGAAGAAAAACATGTGTGGTAGCTCTGTCATTATTTAGAAAACTATTGATATACAGTGTATATCTCTGCATACTCTGTACATTGTACATGGCTTACAATCAGAGTCACTTTTATAATCTGTTTTACACAAAGATCTATACCTGGCAGTTCATTGTCAACTATATAGAAATAACCTTTCCAATGATATAATAGTGTGTAGAACTATTTTTATTATAAGTGCAATTGATTAAATCAAAACATCTCCATTCTATTAAAACACATACCCATACCTTAAATTAAATTGACATACTACTAATAAGCACAACAATTTAACAAAAGTAGCTATCTTAGCTATTATATTTGTAACAAGTCACTGTTAACAGGATTTCTGAAATCAATTTTCAGTATTGACTATTAACATATTATCAACCTTCTATGTTAATAGCCAATCCTAGGAACTCAGAATAACACAGGAAATATTTCATTGCAGCATTTACTGTTCCATTTCAAAGAAAAGGTAAAAACTGTAAGTTAGATGTAGCCATGAAATTGGTTCCATTCTAATCTGTAAGGCAAAGTGGATTTTTATTTATGCCAGACAATTAAGACGAAAATAAGGGGGGAAATGTGATGTAAACAGGCGGAAAATGAATAGAATGAAATGCTTCTAGAAATCGGTCAAAACACAGCTCTTCTGGAAGGTTTTTAATTAATTAATTGGTACAATGTCATTAAGGTCTCAAATATTTCAGTTAACGATAATGTTTGCTATGGTTTCATTATTTTGTAAATCATTTGTTTTGCAAGCCATTGAGTGTCTCAAAATTGATTAGGCTTAAAGGTCAAACTGAATGAAAAAATAAAATTTTCAAGTCAACCCAACTCTTGTTGACTTAATGGACATATCCATATATCATTCTTGGCAAAAAATACAGAAGTAATTTGCCATTGCTTTCGAATGAGTTCTATTTTCAACTTCCTAGGCTAGCTTATACCATTCCATTGAGTACTAACTAGGTCTGGCCCTGGTTAGCTTCTAGGCCCAGATATGTTGCTAAGTGCTACCCCTGTTGGCTCAATTAAAGTCATACTGACATATTAGAACAAAAGCATAGGTTGTTTCTGTCCTGCGCATTTTGTAAACAATGAAATAGGAAGGATAATAGTGGCCAAACCCCTGTCACAGATGTCCAATCACAAAAGAGATAGGGAAAACATGAGCAGTATACAAAGATGCTGTCTGCTGTCAAGTTCAGTTCTAGCAACATGACTGGTGAAATGTCAGCAGAAATTTCTTTATTATTGCACACATCACCTGGAAGTTATTGTTACCAATAAATAGCTGTGAAAACCTTTACTCTGTAATTAAGTAACACATTATTTCCCACTTTGTTTGAACCTGGCTCCTGATGTAACACTCTAGCTGCCTCAACTTGAATCGCAGCTCAAATTAAAGTTGAAATCAAGCTTTGGAGAGAACTATGGGAGGTTGAGGTAACTACATTATATTAAGAGTCAGAGTTCAAAGGTTGTAGGGGAATACTACACAATAAATAAAAACTATTAAGTCCCCTGCGCTTGTTTAATATTTATGAAGCTTCCATTGAAGGGATATGTAATATATTTAATTAATTCTTAGTGACAAGAATTATTCACACAGCCTGATCAGTTAAAGCCAAAGTCTACTACATCTGCCCCACAAATTATCACAATGGTTCTCCTATTATGTACTTGTATTCCTTCTGTAACTGATGTCACAAGAGGGCAAGGCATTGTTAGCAATTAATAGAATAATCGTTCTGCAAAATTTATGTACCATCATTAAATTATAAAGAAATGCAGAATTCTCTGATTCTTCTTCCAAATGGAATCTGGATTTTTGAAATCCAGTATGGTAGTCTTAAAATATAGTATGAGGCTTTGAACTACCAAGCATTGAGTTAAGATCAGTCTATTTGCTTAGTTCAAATCTAACTGGGGTGGTGAGGGATAGAGTTTTATGGGTTTTTATGTTGTAAATTTTTAATGTTGTAAGCCACCGGGAGGCATCTGTTATGATTTGGTCACCATATAAATTATATGATAAAAAATAAAATTGCATGAAGATTAGAAATTAGAGCATTATATATCAAAATACTTCCATCTTTCTTTAATAGTAATGCAATATAGTAAACTCTCATTTTAACAGATTTTTATTTAGCACCCTATATAATATATAAGCCCGTGATAGCGAACCTATGGCACGCGTGCCAGAGGTGGCACGCAGAGCCCTCTCTGCTGGCATGTGGTCCGTCACCCCAGGTCAGATCTCCGTGGCGTTTCTTTCGTGAGCTTCTGTTTCCCTGCAAACGACGAAGCAGAAGCTCACAAAAGAAAAAGATCTTACCTCTTGCCACGCTGCCGGTGTTGGGATACCCTGCTTCCCATCGGCCAGCTGGTCTTTGGATCTCTGCTGCGCATGCGTGCATGCGTGCATGCACACACATGCCAGCACATGTGCATGTCCATGCATGACCATGCATCCACATGCCCATGCATGCCCATGTCTGCACATGCACATGTCCATGTGCGTGCACCTTTCAGTTTGGGCACTCGGTGTCTAAAAGGTTCGCCATCACTGATATAAGCTTTTCATTTGTTTCTATCTCTTTTTAACTGGCTAAAGTCTATGCAGATACCGTCAGCATTTAAGATTAAAAAATAGGGGGGAGGCCTGTTACCACTAGTAACAATGTGGGAGTAACTGATCCAGGAGCTGCTATAAATATGATTCAATTCCTAGATTTAGCAGTAGTTAATCTTTATACCAAGACCATATTTCATATGTTCAATTACAACGATTAATTTATGAGTCTCATTTTTCCCTTGTGCATGTGTATTTCCATTCTTAAAAGATATTTATTGCAATGTTTTGGGTTATACTCCAATGGAAAGAATGGAATATTACAACATAAGAGATTTTTTTTGGTATAGTGTGGTCAGCAAAGGATGGGAAAAATATGAAAGTAATAACTGCCTTGCAGTTTTCAAGAGACCTGGTTCATCAGTAACTGCTTATTTCAGCTTGCATAAAGTCATGCTAATATCTAGCCATCTTGTCTTTTGTCAACCTCATTTTGTTCACCTTTGATTTTCTCAAGCATCATGATCTTCTCCAGTGATCTGTGCCTTTAAATTATATGTCCAAAATGTCTATACTTCAGTTTCAGTATTAGTGTTTTAGACCAGCAGCATGGTTTCAATTGATGTAGCACTGAACTATTTTCTTCTTTGATCCAAAAACATCTCAACAATTTTATTCAGAAACATTAATTCAAAAAGTATTGACTTTTCTTTATTCAAACCTCTAATAGTCCAGCTTTCATAGCTATATGTTACCACATAATAAATCATAATCTTGATGATGTCTATATTTTTTGCCAGTATTTTATTACCCATCTATTCACCTGGCTTTAATTCCAGATGAAAGCACAGGTCTGACATGTATTATGGAGACCTGGCTAAGAGACAAAATGAAAGTTCTCTCTCAGCTCTCTCTACTGGATTCCTCTGTGGTGCAATGGACTAAGATTGGAAGATCAAGAGGTAGTAGGACTGTAGGACTGTAGTAATAGGACTGTAGGTAGTAGGGCTTTAGGTAGTAGGACTGTAATTATACAATTTAAATATAACTGAGCAGAAATTCCATTCATCATTTTGCCAATTTTGAATGTTTGTTATAATGTTTCAGTGATCAAGACCCTGATGTGCAACTGTTTCTCTGTCCAAATTAACTAACATAAGAATGGGCTCTGGTGAAGCAGCAGACTATCACAAACTTTTTGTGATAGTCTGCTGACGGCTGTTTGAAAGAGGCCATCTATGTCAAAATTGAACAGCCCTCTCTCAACAGAGGGGGAGGGATATGACATCATCTATCTCCAGGCTACAACACAGTCCTTTCAACAGTTCCAAGAAGGTTCCACACCCATTTACACTACTCAGGTGACCCTGAGGACACAGATAAACCTCCAAATGGCCTCAACAACTCTCTAAAAGAATGCAAAGGACCAGCTGTCTACAAGGTAGAGAAATCTTTCCATTCCATACCATCCAGTCAAAGCTGAAGAAGCTTATTGGATGATATGTGAAAAGTCTTCAAAGAAAAACAAGAAAGCCCAGTTGCCACTTGAAAAAGCACCTTTGGGTACTACTGAAAAAGTAGCTATTATAAAGAAATTTCACAATGATAAGGTATCTGCACAAGAATCCCATTTGAAAATGTAGGTATGAATTCATATGTATCTGGGTATATAAGCAAGTATCACATGGTTGTGGTGCACATCAGGGGTGGGTTCTAACTTACCTCGCTGCCGGTTCGCTTCCTTCTGCACCACGTGGGTGCGCGCACACGCGCAGTACCAAAAACCAAGCTTCTGCGCATGCACAGAAGCAAAAAACAAGATGGCGCCGCCTATGGCGCTGCTGAGAGAGCCTGTTCGGGGGTGTGGCCAACCGGCGATCACTCCTGGTTCGGCGAGCAGGGGAAATTCCCGCTACCGGTTCTACAGAACCGGTCCGAACCGGGAGCAACCCACCTCTGGTGCATATGCACATGTATATGTGTGTATATTTGTATACACAAATATACATATACTGCAATACAAATATTGTGAAGAGATGATTTACTGTCCAGAAATTAAATATTGATAAACAGATTCTCTTTATTTCAAAACTGGATATGAGTATGTAGTTCCACATCTTGCAAACAGCATTCTATCTTTTATCTCAATGTAAAGTAGGATCATATTATAAAAACCATCAAAGTAAAGATCAGGAAATCCTTATCCTGAAATATGGCTAATCAGTCTACTGCAGCAGACAAAGGACTGCAGGAAATATGAAATATCTGTAAAACTAAGGATGTGTTCCTCAGAAACAAATATTTATGAAATAAATCTACTTATTCTATATTAAAAGGTATACTACATTTTGATCCCACACTTAAATTTACAGGCCTACAATATGTCTTTTAATACATACTGTATATCCTTTTGAATACATTTGCCAAAATTGCTGGCAGATCTTTGACTCTATCTTTGCGTGCGCACACGCACGCACACGCATACACACACACACAATCACTGACAGATTTTTCACAAGAGGAGACCTTCAGAAATATCTTACCAAATTAAAAGCAACTTAACAATATACTCAAACATGAGCAACTTCCAAATTCCAACATCCTTTTGCAGTGCCCATGTGTAATTTAAAATGAATTGAAACTGATTTGTCCTTATAATGACATATTCAGGAAGCCAGTTGATAGCTAAAGAAGTATGGGTTCTTCTTCAATAGTTTTGCAGATTTATTGCACATTGATAATGAGCAAATAAAGCAAAATGTCGTAAGTATATGTCTAAAATCAATGAACCAGACAATGGTATGTTATGATATTTTCTGGGAAGAACAGTTGTAGCCATAATGGAAGGTGATATGTTAGAGACATAGGAAATTTTACAGATGGCACAAATAGAGCACAGCTGTTTAATGGAAGCAAAAAAAAAATCTATCCATCCAAACAAAGGAAAAGGCCTGGAAAAAATATTCCAAATGTCCATGACAGCTTCCATAGTACCTTCAATTTTTAATGATTGTGCCAGATGGGGACAAGTCTATTCTAACTGAACCATTAATAAAAATGCATCTGATCTAAAAGTCCTGTCTGTAATTTAGCTATAATACTTTAGCTACTAAGCAGTAGCCTTGTAAATTCAGAACAAATTATACAAAAGCTGAGCACCTTTTGGTTCAAAAATTTAAAGTATTGTATGAAAAATAACAATATGTTAAATCTCCTTTTAAAAGAAAGATTAGAAATCAAATATGAAGTATGAATTAGCTCCTGTTTTTTAATGTCATTTTATTATTTTAACTAACATAAATACTATCCCATATTCATTTTATTTTTGGTCCAATCTATTTGAATTCAGTAAACTTGCCTACTATAGGTATCATCATGCTCATGAACAAGTCTTTGGGCTACTCTTTACCCTTATGGAAGTCACATATATGAATCTCGAGAATAAAGGAGCTACATAAGTATTTATTTATTTAACTTGTATCCTGTCTTTATTATTTTTTCAAATAACTCAAAATTGTGAACATATGCAACATATGCAACACACCTTCCTCCCATTTTCCTCACAACAACAATCCTGTAACATGGGTTGGACTGAGAGAGAGTGAAGGTCCAAAGTCACCCGGCTGGCTTTTATAGCTAAGGCGGGACTTAAACTCATGATCTCCTCATTCCTTAACTCCTAGACCAATGATGGCGAACCAATGGCACGTGTGCCACAGGTGGCACACGGAGCCATATCTGAGGGCACACGAGGCTCCGGCACTATGTCAGCTCCAGCACGCATGTGCGCACTGGCCAGCTGATTTTGGGCCTTCTTTTTGGCCGTTTTCGCTCTCCCCATGGCAAAAAAGGGCCAACGGGCCAACCGGAAGTTCACTTGTGTGCTCACCCTCAGCCTCCTGAGGTCTTCAGGAACTTCTTTGGCTTTGGACAGTTGCAGCCAGGCCTCTCACATTTTGGCCCATTTTGGCCCATTTCTTCTGCAGCCGGCAAGGCCTTCCTGAAGGCCTCTGCAGCCGATAACAGAGCTCCAGATTGATCCGGAGCTCTGTTATCGGCTACAGAGGCCTTCAGGAAAGCCTTGCCGGCTGCAGAAGAAATGGGCCGAGGTGTGTGAGGCCTGGTTGCAACTATCTGAAGGTAAGTAGTAGGGCAGCTCCACTTCTGTTTCATTTCTGAACTTCCAGTCGGCCCGTTGGGACATTTTTCGCTTCTGCGGTTGTTCATAAGGGCGAACAACTGCCATTGTGCTGCAAGATTCTAGTTTTGGGACTTGTTCGCAAATGCTAGGGGATGCTTATCGCGTAACTTTGAACATTCGCTAAGGGAATGTTCGTAACCAGGGAATTACTTGTATAGAGTACCAGATTCTTACCTTTGTAGATAATTATCTTTGTTATAATTAAAGCTGCTTGAATCTGCAATTGAGTATCTTATAAAACCGAATCCTCATGTTCTCATGAGAACTTCTTAAGAGTAAGAATTATTGCAGTGGCCTTGGGACAACATTTGACAAAAAAAAAACCCCCACATCTGTAGCTTTTTATGTGAATCAGGGGCATTTCAGTAACTATACAAGCATGTCCTGCTCATATGGTCCAACTGTGAGAAAGAAAATAAATGGATCTGTGAATAGAATCTATTCACTGTGTTATAACAGCTTTCACTGCTAGGTCTGCATGTGAATATGGAAGACATACAGTATAAGGTTGAGCATCTCTTTCCTGGCAATGATGTGGTTAACCAACACACCATGATGTAATGTAAATTACAGTAACTTTAAAATCTAAAACTGAACAATAGTATAGATAGTCCTTGACTTAAAGCCATTGATTTAGCTATTCTTCAAAGTTTTCAATGGCAATGAAAATTGTGACTTACAACGTCCTCACACTGACGAACACTGCATCATCCCCATGGTCACCTGATCAAAATTTGGGAACTTGGCAACCAACATATATTTATGAGAATTGCAGCATTCTGGGGCATGCGATCGCCATTTCTGACCTACCCAGCTGACAAGCAAAGTCAATGGGGGGAGTTGGATTTGCTTAACGACCATGTGATTCACTTAACAACTTCAGTGATTTGTTTAATGATCAGGATAAAAAGGATTGTAAAATCAGATGTGACTCACTTAATTTTCTTAACAATGGAAATTCTGATCCCAGTTGTGGTCATAAGTTGAGAACTACCTATACTTCTGTGTCATTTTATTGTAATTATGAAGGCCTTGCAGTTTCTATAGCATGTCTACCATTCATATAGTTCATTTCTATTAAGTTTACATAAATGTTATATGAACAGAGGTGCAGAGAGGAGCAGATTATTTCAAATTCACTGATTATTTATGAACTATTCATTCTGTTTTGCATCCAGCTGCATGGGGGCAAAACCTACTTGGTCAGATATGGAAGAAACATATCCCAAATATTGTTTGGGATATTCAACCTACTGGAACTACATCTGTATAAAAACATGTTTAGAAGGGATTGAAAGTGGTTAAAGAGCAGGAGCACACAATAGTACTTGTGATATATTATTTAAGAGTTTTAGAGATGTAGAAGAAGACTCTTTAGTGAATAAAAAAACAGTGTATGAAAAACGCTGCCTGAAAAAAAAAACAATTCTGAAGAACAAGGCTGTCCTGATGCATATATGTAAATAGGATCGATGCATAGAAATAGACTGCATATAATTTGCAGAGAAACACAATGGGAACTCTCGCTATGGAAACTGCATTGATTTCACAACTAACGAATGAACTCCAAGGAAAAACTACTATAGCATCATATAAATTATATGCTTAACTGATCCAGAACATTTTGAAGTGTTGCATTATCAATTTCTATCAGTGTTAACAACAGAAATTTAACTGCTTTGTTACTGAAGATAATAGCAAAACTTATTTTCAAGGTAAATGCACAGTGTGGAAATTAATATTGTATTTTAAAAAGAAATAGAGAGGCAAGGATGCAAACAAGAACTGAAAGACAGGCCAGTACATAGCCACCCACTCAACTGCTGTGGCTGACAGTGGACTTGAATCTGGGTTTCCCCAATTCCAATCCAACATCTTCACTACTACACCTCATTGGCTCATGCAGTTCTATATTTCACAATCAGCTGAGTTCAGCAGATAGAGTGATATCCAAGCCCGTAATTGCTGTGATATTTGGCTGGAAATAATACCCACCTTAAGTTCTGAATCTGCCTCTCTCAACATTCTATGCAAAATGGATATCTGTAAATCTGGTAACACAGTAAAAATCTAGACTCTTACAAACTGACATTTGAACTGCTTACTCCAACTTTGCTTGCAACAATAACAGCCTTTTAAAGATATTATTGGAAAATATGATTTCATCCAGTACCTGTATGTGTACATAGAATATGTAATAGAAAACATAGAAAATATGAGTCGGAGGTGTCTACATCACTTTAGTTTTAGTACAAGGAAGTATATATTCAGACTTATTAGCTTTGACTGATGCATTATTATGCATTGAAAAGGGTGGTTTATGGTCCTTCATTTTCTTGAAGCATGACTAAAAATGTCAGTTTGTTCAAACATCTGGATTTATAGTCAGGAAGTCTGGAGGAATTTTTAGCTTGAATTTGTTTTGTTTTGTTTTTATTTTCTTTCCAGTGTGAAGAAGAAAGTTATTCTTAGCTAACTTGCTGGCTAGTAGTACACTGTTGATACAGTTACCAGCTGTTGTATTTCCCCTAGATCCCTGTAAATATGGTGGTTCTTTTCTGCATTTTGGATTGTGGCATGATTGTTTATAAAGAAATAAATAATGCTTTTCCAAGCTCTTTTTAAAATAGAGAAAATAACTTCTACACGAGAAGCCATTAAATCTGATTTTTGTTGAAGCAAGATTTTTTTGAAAACACAGTTGGGAATCAAAATGACCCAAAAGGCAGAATTAATAAGCATTGTTCAGTATGAATTCTGCAAATAGGGAGAGAGGGAGGGGGGAGGTGAGGTGAGGTGAGGTGAGGCGAGGAAGGAAGGAAGGAAGGAAGGAAGGAAGGAAGGAAGGAAGGAAGGAAGGAAGGAAGGAAGGAAGGAAGGAAGGGTTTTTAATAGTGTCAAACATTTGACACAAATATTAATTCGGGTTTAATAAAACCTTTCTATAATCATCAATTTTTTTATTTTTGGCCATACTACCATTCTGTTAAGAAATTTTGCTTTCTTACAACTAGAAAATTTTAAATATTTCAAAATTTTATTGATAGTATTTTGAAGAACTGGTATGGCAAAACATATGACAGGACTCAACTTATTATATTAATATGAAAATCATTATACTAGCAACTTCCTTTAGTTTTCCAAGATGACAATTTTATATCAATTTATTTTTATGCAGAGTAAGAATAACACTAAAAATGAAATTAGATTTGATTGTGGAATTACTATACTGGGTATAAAGATTCTAATCACATAATGGAAGAATTGTAGGCTTTGAATAAGAAATAGAATTTAATTCAAAGTAATCAAATTAATGTTGTTAATCTCCCTGGATGAATATCACACTATCTCATGATATTTCTGTTTGAAATAATTGCCTCAGAATCAATGAATGTTATTTGGCAGTCCCTCTTTAACAAGGCTTTCCCAGAAGTAAATGCTATTACATGCCAATATGACTTCATACAAGGAAACTTAAAATTATAAGATTTTTGTTAGTTCAAATATTCATGTACCATCTGTTGTTGACAGTCAAAATAAGACTGTAGAATGTACACACATAAGCAGGAAACAGTTCCTGCCCCCAATGCACATTATTTATTCCAAAAATCTAAAGTTTATGATGTAATAAATGGTTGGTTAAAGCATACTTGCTATGCAATGGTAGTGAATATCTGTAGGATGAGCATGGAGGTTCGTTCTTCGAGCTTGTGGGTTGGTTTCTGAATGTTTCATTACCAGGCTAAGTAACGTCTTCAGCTTAGTTTAGGGGATGTCAGTGTTCTTCTGTTTATAGGGGCTTCATGTGGTCAGTAGCAGAGGTGGGTTGCTCCCGGTTCAGACTGGTTCTATAGAACCGGTAGCGGGAATTTCCTACCGCTCGCCAAACCGGGAGCGATTGCCGGCTGGCCACGCCCCTGAACCGGCTCTCTTGGCAGCGCCGTAGGCACCACCATCTTGTTTTCGGCTTCTGCACATGCGCAGAAGCTGTTTTTTTGTTTTTAGCACTGCGCATGCACGCGTGCCCACACGGCGCGGGAGGAAGTGAACCGGCAGCGAGGTAAGTTAGAACCCACCCCTGGTCAGTAGATCTTGTTTGCTATCACAGTGCCATTCCCCCACCCAGCTGCATGTGTAACTTTTGTAATAGGCTTTGGGAAATGTACACACTGACTCACTTGAAAGATACTGTTCCTGTGATAAGAGGTGACAGGATTTTTAGCTTGAAAGAATTAAAAAAAAACCCTAAACTTCTAGAACAGGTGGATGCAGAAATGCAGTTTCTTAGTGAGTAGTTTCCTCACATCCAACCAAATGGATCTACTATGTTAATACTTGAAGCAGTAAATCTTTTATGTAATGTCACATACAAACCCCACTTTAGAAAACATTAAATTTGGAGGCAAGGCAGGCTAACACCTCTGTTTTTCTCCGTTCCAACATGGATTCCAGGCGTATTACAGGAAAAAGGCAGCTGGATATGAAATCCAGACTGCACAAATTCTCTCTGGAACAAAGAGTGATCTGGAATACCCATATATCCTCCCCAACAGTTGATTTTTGTGAGAAATTGCAGAAATTGTGGTCGGCTAGGAATCGCAGATTCCATTGTGCTTTGAGCCATAAATGAAGCCTTTCATGGATTCAGGACTTTACCAAACCTTAATGATCGTTAAAGAGATATTAGACTTTTTTTCTTTTTACATATTATTTATTTGTATTAGGTTTCTTTGTTAGTTTTATCTGTTTTATATAATTCTTAATAACAATAATAACATTTAATAACGTAAAAAACATTAAATTCCACAGTTGAAGTAAATTCATGCTGTACGCCGCCCTGAGTCCTACGGGATTGGGTGGCCTAAAAGAACTTTAAATTAAATTAAATTAAATTAAATTAAATTAAATTAAATTAAATTAAATTAAATTAAATTAAATTAAATTAAATTAAATTAAATTAAATTAAATTAAATTAAATTAAATTAAATTAAATTAAATTAAATTAAATTAAATTAAATTAAATTCCTATGAATAAATGAAATCAATTTAAAAAAGAAAGAACAAAGAAATAAGTTAAAAATATTAAAATTAGACCAGAACTAACATTTGAATTGCTCACAATAAGGCAACAGTAAGAGAACAAAGATAACATTTAATATTTGAGACCAATGTTGTTAGATTGGAGAGTCCCTGCTAACAGAACTCAGACGAGGCTTGAGTTTAAACAGGAACCTTTATTTCTCCCTTTCAGCACCACAGCTTTTAACTCAGCAAAGGACAGCAACCAGGCTTGACAGCTCCTTTTATAGTGGAGCTGTCAAACAGCCAACCAACAGGAATGCTTTAATTTCCCGCTCGAAGGCTTCTTGCGCTTTAGCCAATCAAGCTTCAGCAGCAGCCTGCTTGGCCGGTCGTAAGTCGAGGACTTGGCTTTTCTGATGGGGTCATAAGTCGAGGACTTAACAAATGTCTTCCTGCCCAATAAGAAAAAAAGGAAACCATTTCCAATATATAGTAACAATGTTAGTTACAGTACAACTTGAGACAGTTTATGGTTGCCATTGTAGCACCACTCAAGGCAGTCCCAGATGGAATTTGAAATTCCCTGAAATTAACCTTCTAAAACAACCCAAATGTCAAGTCCATGACTACATTAGTCACCTCAGAGAGGTGCTCCAGCAGCAGAATCACTGATCAAAGACAAGTTACAAACATTTTAAAAAGTCACTTAAAAGACTGGTAAACTGTAAAGAGAGAGAAAATTAATAAAGACACCAGCTGATCATTCATCATTAAAGTGTAGTTCATCTGGGGACAATATCACTCCTGTGGTGGCACAAAGAAGACACCATCAGTCTTTTTGGAATAAGCCAAAAAGCCAAATATTCAAGAAGTGAGGATTTTTAAACTTATGCCTGAAAACTTTAATATAATATGATAACAGAGTTGGAAGGAACCTTGGTCTTCTAGTCCAACCCTCTGCTTAGGCAGGAAACCCTACACTACTTCAGACAAATGGTTATCCAACATCTTCTTAAAAACTTCCAGTGTTGGAGCACCCACAACTTCTGGGGGCAAGCTTTTCCACTGATTAATTGTTCTGTCAGGAAATTTCTCCTTAGTTCTAGGTTGCTTCTCTCCTTGATTAGTTCCCATCCGTTGCTTCTTGCCTTGCCTTCTGGTGCTTTGGAGAATAATTTGACTCCCTCTTCTTTGTGGCAGCCCCTGAGATATTGGAACACTGCTATCATGTCTGCCCTAGTCCTTCTTTTCATTAAACTAGACATACCCAGTACCTGCAACCGTTCTTCACGTTTTAGTCTCCAGTCCCCTAATCATCTTTGTTGCTCTTCTCTGCATTCTTTCTAGGCTGTATGTACTTTAAAGGCTGTATGCAGAAAACTTTCTATCAGAATGGTATATGAAGTTACTTTCTCTAAAGCTCTTGGGGAGATACACAGATGTTACATTATGCCATTGCCTACATGCACAAACACTAGAGCCATTTGATTTAAATGCACATAAAATAAACTTTGATTTTCTTCACAAGTCATCCATTAATGTTTGAGCTACAACTCCCTCTCATGAAAGGTTGTATGCTCTTTCTTTGCAGATGTCATATTCTTCTGAAGTTCCACTAGTTTAGTTCTGCTGGTGAAAGCCAAGACAAAGAAACTCAGTCCAGGTAAAAGTTTAACCTGTGATGGATTATGAAAAGATTGAAATTTGAATGAAATAGAATAACCTTCATCCAATTAAGAAAAGTTCTAAATATTTTGGATACGTACAATGTAAAGTAGGATTGACTCTGTGTTATTCACCAATCTTGGGGATTGTCCTAGTGTGATGCACCTGACATTTGCATTGCCTCTTGTGACTCTTAGACACTACTTCTGAAAAACCGAGTTCTGATGGTATAGATTTCCTTAGTGTATAGATAGTCCTCACTTTGCTGAGGCAGTTGCTATCATTTTTAGGTGTGACGTTGATTTAAAAAAAGTTGCAACCAATGCCTGTAGTTATGACCTTGACAAGTCTTTAAAGCAAAGGAAAGCTGAAGTAAGATTATAAGCATAGTTTCATTTAATGAACATTTTGCTTAATGAATAAGTTGCTGGTCCCAAATGTGGTCACTAAACAAGGGCTACCTGTATTAAGATATTTTCCCTTTTTTCTCCAGGTTTATACCTGCAAATTACTGATTATTTGTCCCTTAAATAATTACTTTAATAAAATAGTGGCATTTTGGTATAATCAAGGAAATTATATTTTTAAAAATCACCATTAAGGTCAATTCAACATTAATTTGTCCATTGAGATTCATTGAAAACAATGAAGTGCTTAGAACCTTCAAAAGGAAACAACAACATGGACATACTGAAAAGCCCTAAACATAACTTTGTCAAATTTGGGTATGCAGTTGTTGTTGATGATATTAATGATAATACATTCTCTACAAATCAGCTTTTGGGGGAAAACACTGGAGAGCTATATTTGAAAAATATGTCATATGAAGTCTTTATATTAAATAAGTAAGCAAAGAATAGAAAATTCAGGGAAAACCTTTTCAGTGGAATAAGCAGAGTATGTGAGAAAAAAAGGGAGAGTGTGTTATATGTAGAAGGGCATGTGTGATTTAACAGACAGTCATGAAAACTGGTAAGATGAAACTCACAAATGGAGTGCAAACATTGAAGGATTCAATTAAAAATGAATAGACCAGAAAAAGTGAAAGAAGGGTGGCATTATATGTGAAGGACAGACCTCTAGGAATTTAGATGCATGATTCTGAGCATGAGGGTGCAGTCAAATAAACCTGGATAAGTAAGGGGAGGGGAAAGGAAATTTTAAAAAATTACTTTTACTTGTCATTGAGCAAATAATTACTGCTAAAAGACACTTGGGACAGATGGTGTGCTGTCAAGTAAACAACATTCCCATGAAGCAAATTACACAACTTTAAAGGAGGAGCTTTTACCCAAACGTATATGCTGAAGAGCCAACTCAGACAAGATTGCTCAGTGCCTGCATAGTACTGGCTTTTCTATATCTATTCTAATCAACATTAAAAGAGTTGGCTGAAGAGACAACCAATCGACTTACCTACACAATTGAGCCCAAGCTTTCTGCTGCTAAATGAGGCAGTTGATAAGTGAATTTTGCCCCATTTTACAACCATTCTTGCCACAGTTGTAAACTGCAGTTAAGTTAGTAACATGGTTGTTAAATTAATCTGGCTCTCCCACTGACTTTACGTGTCAGGTCACAAAAGCTGATCACATGACCCCAGGACACTGCAACTGTCATAAATATGAGCCAGTTGCCAAGCATCTGGATTCTGATCATGGAGATGCTGCAACAGTTGTAAGTGTGAAAAATGATCATAAGTTACTTTTCTCACTGCTGTTGTAACTTTGAACAGTCACTAAATGAACTGTTGTAGGTCAAGGACTATCTTTAATGACTGTGTTATCTTAGACTTCAAATACTGAAGAAAGACACAATGGATCATCCTTGTAGATACGTATTAGATTTCAGAAGGGTTAATTTCAACAAGCTTAGAGTACACCCATGAAAGATTCATAGACACAAATCTTCAGATCAAGGTAGAGCAAGGTGCTGGGAACTGCTAAAAAATAAGATATTGGAAGTACACTTGCACACCATTCTAAGGAGAAAATAAAAGGGACTAGGTGGGCAAAGATAATTGTTATGGATCCATATATAACTTCAACTGAAGTAAGAACTAAAAATAACATATATATGGAAAGTGGATGTAATAGTAAAGGAGCTAATATTACAGAAAGGAAGTTAGAAAATATTAATGGTAAGAGGAACTTGGACTTGAAATGAGAGGTAAGAGAAACAAAAGAGAAAAATGTAGATGTGCTAGCAGAAGAGGAAGACCAATAACAACAGAAGATGGGGGAGATAAAGTTCTTTAACTCTGGGGTTGTCTCAGTTATATCCATACAAGGGAACTGTATTCATATTGGACTTATGCAAAACAACTGACAAAAGGAGGAATGGCAACCCAGGTAAATAAAGAGATAAATAGGGAGCATCTGGCTATCAGGAATGAGTTTGTCTCCAGAACCAGATATCATTGAAATTTGAAAGAGCTTGTAGATGATATTTTGTAGCTCCTTTTTGCCAATATTTGAAAAATTATGCAGAACATTTTTGTTGAAATTTCTCTGTGAAACATGTGGTTCCTAGGCTAGCTTGAGAATTGTATAAACTCATCTATCTAGGTGTTCCTTTGCTTCAATGCACATAATATGGAATGAAGTATTTTGCAGTTATCTAGATATTTTACATTCTATTAATAACAATAGCACATTTGGGGTTTGCACCAAAGTAATAATTCCCTAAATATTGACAACCAATATAGAGTGCCTTTCTTTACCTTAATCTGAATTAAGTTGTGAACAATTTAATTTATTAATTAATCACCAATAATAAACATAATTACCTCATTATTGCTAGTTACACAACCTTATTGCCAGACTAGAACTTGGCTTTGAAATTTCACTGACTGATGTAGCCCAGGAACAAAATCAAGGTCAGGACAAAATGTATTGCATTCATCAGAACATAAAGAAAAGCTTTACTATCTTTTCTACTGCTTAAAAATAAACAGTATATGAAATGGAAGGCTTTGTATTTTGCACTCTACTTTGCACTTCTAAAGAAGCAGCTAGCCATATGAGTGTAAAACTGAAATATCCAGCAGATATTTCCTTTCTGCTTTGAAAATTGTTGCTAATTTGTTAAATGTGGCTTTATTTTGTATGTGTACCCAGCTTTAATTACTACACATACTAGTTCTTAACATTTCTAATCATCTATGAAATACTTCTTATGTCTTTGAATCCTAATACTCAACAACTAATAACCCTGGAATACTCTTGCTTGTTCATTTTTCTATGCATTGCAACAGGATAGGCAACAAAGTATCATAAATACTTTCTTGGATACCCTCCCCTACTAAACTTTACTTTGGTATCTGAATCTGTTTGTGCATGGGACATGCTACAGAGTAAAGCCACGTCTTCTAATATAATCTTTATTGGAATTATTTTGGGCTCACACAGATCTCAAACTGCATCTTTAGAAATAAAACTGGGGAATAATTGAACCAGTTCTTTGCTAGGAGTAGATTAACCACCCCAGAAGAAAGACAAAGAATACCAAGCTGACTGTGTCTTGTATCACCTAAGAAAAACTCCCTGGAAAAAGAAGTCAGCCAAGGCCAGTGATGGTTAACCTTTTTGGCACTGAGTGTTGAAACTGGAGTGTGTGCTCACATGCGCGCGCATGCCGGAGCGCTGGAACCTGGAAGAGAGCAGCTGTCCGGCGTGCATGTGCATGATGGGATCCAGAAGAGCAACTGGCAATGGCGCGCATGCCGACAAAGAGGGCTCTGCGTGCCATCTCTGGCATGCGTGCCATGGGTTCGCCATCCTGGGCCTAGGCTATCCTACCCAACCTCATATACCAAAATAACAAGACTTGAGCCTTAACAGAAGCCAAAATCAGTGCACGCTAGCCCTTGATTCTTGGATTCTGATCCAGAAATTCATATCCAGATATGAACAGCAAGAATCCTGATGACCACCAGAGTTAGAATTTTCTGTATTCCTTTCATTTAACACCAGAACAAGAAGCTGTAACATATCTGAACAGCAACTCTTCCAACTTGAATGGTACTTGCTGTGGGTATGATATAGAAGGAAAATGGAGGAAGAGCACCTTGGGAATAAGATATGCTTGACAGCAGCTGAATTCACCTAGATGTCTTGCAGCTAAATCAGGCTAGTTGAATATCAGTTGTATTAGGGAGGATTGATTCAGCTTACTTTAGAAACAGCTCAATGTTTAAAGCAGAATGTCTTATTTATAACCCTGTGTATCCTGTTACTTTGCCTTTTGAATCCTAGATACCTGTTAAGCTTCCCTGGCTTATTAAGTCTTTACTGCTCTGACCCCAACTTTGCTTCTTCTTCACCCCTCAAAATTCAACTTTGATTTGGATCAATTTGCTTTTGAGTTTCAGATTAATTTGCTGGCTGCAGTTTCTGTGCCTATTTGGCTATTGGTAGTCTCTTGAGAATTAGACTTGGATTGTTTGACTATTCTTCTACCTGTCATTTTTCAGAGTGGAAAGGGCTACAAAGGCTAGTGAAATTTGTATTTCATAAATATACTGTATATTACATAATAGGCACAGTCCAATCATTTTATAACATTCTGTTAAAATTGGTCACAGCCCAATAAAGTTGCTTGTTTTTCTTTTAGGAATTATCTTAAAGAAGAGGCTCAGCCTTTTACACCAAAAGGATCCTGATGGAAGGAGAATTCAGAATTCAGTTCTGAGGACAAACATAAGCACATAACTTCAAGCTAAATTCATTCCTCCTCTAGATATACTATTAGGCAGCAAAATCAGCACTCATTTGCCTCCTACCCTGGAAGCATATGGTTACTCTGTGTGTGTGTGTGTGTGTGTGTGTGTGTGTGTGTGTGTGTGTGTGTGTGTGTGTGTGTGTGTGTGTGTGTGTGAATTCAAACTATGGTTTATAGAAGACATTTTTCTTTATCTTCAAATATTTTCTTAATAAAAAATAATACTTGTGTAACAAAATCCAGGTTTTTGTTCTGAATGGAAAGTTAATATCTTCACCTAATTGGGGCAAATCGTTGAGCAAGTTGATTTTACAGTAGTTTAGAAAAGGCCACATGGTAAAGAAATGATATCCCCAGTCTCAGTTATGTAGTTTTTGACTTGGTGTAAGAACCACTGTTTTTTTTCTAAAAGAAATGATAGATAAATGCATACACACATTTAATGTACCATTTTCTTTGACCTTGTATTTTGGAAAATATTCTCTTTTTGATGGACTCTGAATCTAGAATGAAAAATGGCATGCAATTTTAATCCCACTTCATCTTCATCTCATCAATATTCACTCATGACTAAGTGTACAAATTAGATTCTGCAGTCAGAATTCTACCCAATGACTTTTTCCTGCTAAAATTATGCAGCAACTTCAGATCAGATTTCCAAGAGATCTTTGAAAGAATGTAAACACTGCATCTGTTTGCAACAGGTGTCTTTTTAAAAAAACAACAACATTGCAACTGCTTGATTGCCATGTGATCTATACAACCCTACTTCCTGCTATACCTAAAACAGCCGTTGTCAAGCTATTGGCTCTCAGATGACATTTTGCATATGAAAGTCTTTTTCCATCTGGAGGGCACCAGTATATTTGAAGAATACCAGACTGATTCAGGGAACAAGGAAAGGTGAAACTGCTTTCCCTCATTTATATCATCCCCAGAAGAAGAAAAGTGTAATGATGTGAATTGGAGACAATCCAGAACATTGGGTTAGATAAACTGTAGCATCATTCTTTCCTGAAAGATCTGTAAATTTAGACAATCTAGATATTAGCTTTGATATTGTTCATTCTTGATGCATAAATGTAAAAATAATTACGTCTTACTAGAATATTTGAATAATTTCATTTTTCATACAAAAAATAGTAGCATACAAGAAAACAAATATTGTTCTTAAATGACTTTTGCCTATTGAGTCGAGCTTGAAGCTCCAAATTCCAAAGTAATTAATTCATACTATAAAATACCTTTAGAAAAGAATGCTTGTATCATTTAAGATTGTTTTAGCACTTGCACTGATTAGTTGGAATTTAGTTATTTTGTATTATCATGCTTTATAAAGAATATCTGAATGATTATTTCCCATATGATAGACTGACAGAACCAATGAATTCATAGTCATGGTTAATTTAGGATCTGGATTATGATTTAGTCAAATTGTTGGTTGAATAAGTACAGTATATACTTATGCCATTGCTTAAAGATGTTTATATGAGTGTGTGTGTGTGTGTGTGTGTGTGTGTGTGTGTGTGTGTGTGTGTCCCACTCACACCCATATTAGAATTTTAGTGGCCTTGATCATCATCATCATCATCATCATCATCATCATCATCATCATCATCATTATTATTATTATTATTATTATTATTATTATTATTATTATTATTATTATTATTATTATTATTATTATTATTATTTACAGTGGTTCATTTCCTGCCTTACATCAGCAAATAATGGGAACACAAACAATGAACTCTTCAAAATAATTACCTTTTACAAGTGTAGAAGTGTAGATCCATATTAGAATTTTAGTGGCCATGATCCTTATTATTATTATTTACTGTGGTTCATTTCCTGCCTTACATCAGCAAATAATGAGAACACAAATAATGAACCCTTCAAAATAATTATCATTTTACAAGTGATTCTATAATTTTGAATATGTGTAATATAACAAAAAAAGGAAAACTCAAGTATGTCTGTACTGCAATATTAAGGTCTGATTTCTTTTTAACAACCACAGAAAATGCCATGTGTAATGGAACTATGGATGATGAAGTTCTCCTCTACCATATCACCATTTTAAACTGATATTTTACTACAGGCAATGGACCCAATGATTAAATATTTTTGAAGAAATAAGAGAGGCATCTGTCTCAACTGTAAAGTGTACACACACACACACACACACACACACACACACACACACACACACATGCTGATAGCAGCTTGATAGCAGTTTGCTATCTTATGAAGGGGAAGTTCAAAACATTCTGATGATGTAAAGAATGGAGGATTTCACAGTGATGCCATATATAATTGAGCAATTTGCAAAGGAGAAGGGAGAAAACAAATAATTTCAGTGGATATGGAAGCATTTTCTGACAGCCTTTATGATTCTCTCATCAATAGCAGTGCTTCAATGGAAAACAACAAAATGAGCTAGTCAAACCACACACACAAAAATATCATGCAGGCTAAAAAATGATGCATATATCTTGTGCATGCTGATATAAGAATTTCTTACAGACACAAGGGTTCAGGATTATTGCCTCTTCTGAGGCAAAGGATTATTTTTAGATTCCAAAGCTTCATAGCCTGTGTTTGCCATAGGAACATCTTCCCAGTTCAGATCGTGCTTATGCTCCTAATTTTCCCACCCTGCTCTTCAAACAATGCTAGATTAATGGTCATCTTTCCCTGCTGTCCAGCTAAAACAAAATCAAAAGTATTCTTACAATGTCTGTGACCACAGCTGGGTTCATGTACAGAGAAAAAGGCTTTCACGCATGGCAAATTTTGTGTGGGAAAAGTCTTAACTGAGGCATCCCAGAATCAATCACAGCATGCAGAATAACCATTGATTATTTCAATTACCTATTATTTGAATAAGGACTTATCTTTGTCTATAGCAGCCATTACTTGGTATATGTCTTGCTAATCGTAAATATTTTCAGGGTCTGCTCCCCCTAAGAATATTCCCAATTGGGATTTATACTACTTTTATATTACATGTTCGGAATATGTTTTCATATGAAGAATCAGTAATTGTAATATTGGGCAAAAAAACATGTATATGATATTTTACAATCTAACAGAATGATCTCAGAAAATGGCATTTACTACCCACACAAATACCCATACACTATGTTCTGTTTCTGATTTTTCATGAAATTTCATGTACATATGTTGCTCTTAAATGTAAAAATTAAAAAAAACATAATTGCATATGTTTATGCTTTAGAATTACAAACAGATTTTGAAAAACATTTGACACTTGGAAACACAAAAACACACAATACATCACATTGCTGAAAGAAATGATGATTTTTATATAGGGGCAATACACTGGTCAGAGAGTAGGTAAACACTGAAAAAATAAATGCAATCTTAGTGGATCAACTGTAAAGGAAAATCATGACATCTACATGCAGCAAGAAGACTAACATGGACCTAAAAATCAAAACATGGAAGCCACTGTTATATTAGGGTTCTGAAATACTGAGCTGTTTTAAGTAGTTCCTAAAGCAATCTTCTGAAATGGGTTGTAATATCTGTTATGTTGCTAAACCAAATCATATTGGGCTTAAATATGTTCCTATTACTAGTGCATTGGATATTCCAAATGTGCTCTTTAGTATGTCTAAGGAATCCCACAATGCCCAAGCAACACAAAATGCACTGATGTAATAGCACAAGATTATGAAAGGGATGGGGGTAGGGAGAATTAAACAGAGAAAAATGCAGAATTATCACCTGATATACAAAGCAATAAGCATAGTATGCCATGTAAATGGTGGCACATTTCAGCTACATACAATGCTCATGAGAAATTGCACACAAAATAATACGGGAACACAGTTGGCAGACTATTTTATTCAGGAACAAAAAGATTCATTGTGCATAATCCAATGGGGGGAAATCGTCAACCTGCAATCTTTCAGCATTTACAACATTTTTTTCACCATATAACAAAGCCTTCTCAACAGACAGTGAAAGGAAAGGAGAGAGGGAGGGAAAGAAATTAAGACAGCTCTACCAGAAATTTACCAAATATATGCAGACTCTTTGTTTATCCTGGAAAGGAAACCCATTCAGAGGTGTAAATAATGGTCACTTTGTTGGATTCCAAATGCAGCTAACTACAAATGTGTGTGTGAGTGGCTCTCTCTTAATTCACCCTGGGATCCCTTGACCCAGCTAGACAAGCGTGAAAACATGAAATAAATGAAGGTTAACAAAGACTGGTCCGGGAAACAGTACAGATTAAAATGCTCACCGCATGAATTATTTTATATATAAGATGGTGTTGTAAATTCCTTCAGCCTATAAATGTTGAAAGCAATCTGGCAAAATGTTAACCATCTATCTTGTTGCACAAACCACAAATGGAAGAAAAAAGCATCTTCCTAATCATCTATGCACAATTTACACATTAAGGCAGGAATAGCAAGAGCAAATGCAGAAATATTACGCAACTCATTAAAAAACAGAGCTCAAACAGCTATCACAATACCTTTTTGTGTCTGTCCCTCTTCCATATTTTCTTCCATGGCTACCTTTCTTCACTAAAAACTGTGGCACAGGTTGAGTCAAACGCTTCCCTCCTATGTTGAGGAAGCTGTGAATTTATTTTCCCCGGGAAGCTCCAAGTGCGCTGATTTTAGGCAAGTCTTTGGAGCTTAGCAAAGGCTCCTCTCACTCTCCTTGCTTGCTTGGAGACAGGCTGTCAAGTGCAATTTCATTCAAATTACTCTTCCATGAAGATTATCAATTTTTCTTCTCAAAGCTGTCCATTGTACACCACTGTAAGCAGGTATTCAAATGAAAAGCCTGTGAATTTGGGGAGGGGAGAATTTGGTTGGGGTCCCGGTAGCAGTAACGTTGTGATGCATAAGGCTCACTTTGCATATAAAACAGGAAAATAAGTTGATGTTTGCATTGAAATCTGTGCTTTAAATTGGAAACAGCCTGCACTGTGAACAGATGGAGGGGTGTCTCCCTAACATGAAGGAACTGGGAACCTATAATTCCCCCTATTTGCTACCAAAATGGGAAAGCCCAAATGCCTGTAGCTTTAGATGCTGCAATACTGCAATGCTTATTTCTTCCACCCTATTAATACTGAATACTAATTTTCATTAACAGTGCTCTGTTACCCATTTAAAATAAAAAAATAGATTTAAATATAAAGCTCTATTCTAAAAGACTGCAAAATATTTTGGAGAGATTTTTGTATGTGCACTCACAAATACACCCTTGCTACTGAACACAATTCTAGTCTTGATTTGTTAAACGTTTGACCAATATGTTTTAAAATAAATTATTCATTCCCAAGTAGGGTCCAAACATAGTTAGATGTGAAAAATATAATTTGTGAGTTAAATATTCTTCCCATTATCAAATGATTTATACTTCTTACATCATACAAATAAATGGGGTATCCTTGGAATGGTAATTACTTCATTGGCAAAAATAGGGCTTACTTCAATATGTTGTAAGAAAAGGAGCTATGATGGTATGAACTATGGAGGAAACAGAGAGGTTAAATATCTTATGGGGACAGCCACTCCTTTGAAAGACTCTGAAATTAGATTTTGAATGCAAATTTATGGAATACTGCAGTTTGGAGGTAATTTGCATTTCTGTACCTTATGTCATTGAGTAAAAGAATTACTCTGACGTTCTATCATAGGGAAAACCTATGATAGATATCCTCTATATATTTCAATTTCTATTCTACTATTTCTATATATTAGGGAACATTATTATCTTCCTATGAAAAACATTTCAAAAACATAGTAAGGACCTGTTTTAATATATTAAAAAGTGGTTTATACTATAAGCTTTTTATATTCTTTCTTATGGGGAGCAAAGAAGATTATATCACTAGCTTTCTATAGAAATGCTCATGCTTCTGTGAGTATAATTTCTATAATGAGATTTGACACCAAATTAAATTCAGTGCTAAATAAATAGTGAATTTATCTTTACAAGCCTGCATCTCTTAGACATAGATCATCTTCAAATTACTTCAGTTAAAGTATAAAGGAGCTAACTGTGATTAGTTATGCAACATTAAATGCACTATGATAGCTACCAAGGAGAGACAAATAAGAGCATAGTGATGCATTGACAGAATGGAAAGGCAGGTTACAATATGGCAGTGATGGTGAACCTATGGCACATATTGGATGGTATGCGAGGCATTGCCCTATGTCAGCTCCAGCACGCATGTGCACGCTGGCCAGCTGATTTTCGGCTTTGGGGAAGACCGTTTCGCCCTCCGTAGGCTTCAGGGAAGCTTCCTGAAGCCCTGGAGTACGAAAAATGGCCCAACGGGCAAACCAGAAGTTCGGAAAAACGGACTTCTGGTTTGCATATTGTGCTGTTTTTTCGCACTCCGGGGCTTCAGGGAAGCTTCCCTTAAGCCTCCGCAGTGCGAAAAACAGCACAACGGGCAAACCGGAAGTCCGTTTTTCCAAACTTCCGGTTTGCCGGTTTGGCCATTTTTTCACCATCCCAGGCTTCAGGGCGCATGCGCGGGGGCGTGGAGGGGTTGTGCATATGCACAGGGGCAGCGCTGGAGGGTGCATATGCGTGGGAGGAGGGAATGGGTGTGGGCACATGCGTGCGCACTAGCGCGCGTGCACCCCCTTTTGGCACACGAACCAAAAAAGGTTTGCCATCACTGCAATATGGCATTTGGTCATGGAACAGGGTTTTTTTCTTGCCTGCTTGTCATGAAAGTAAATACTATTCTAGCATTATGAGGGTTATCTCAAAGGCCTTTGGAAATACGAATATCAGTCTAATAGTTTATCTCAAAAAGATCTAAAATTTCACAATTTACTTTCTACTTTGTTGTTGCTACTGTATAAGTATTAAACATGTGGTGGCAGTGCACTAAATGAAGTATGAATGCTGAGAACTGCAGATAAATACAGTCAAAGTGAATATACATTTTCTTCTAACAAATATCCATTCCATGTAATTTCAACCCTGTGAATTAAAGCACAAATAATGATAACCCCGCGTTGGCAGGTATTGGTTGATGAAAATATGTGCAACCAGAGTTTCAATTTACAGAGGTAAGACAGTGGAGATACTTGTTGCTTCTCTACATCAGTTTCCCTTCCTAAGGGGGATAACTAAGAAAAGAAACTGATGTTTCTTTCCCATCTGCAAATTAGGGATAAGAAACAAAAGAGATACTAGGGTAGCAACTGCTCTTTGGCTTCTTCTTATATGGTTTTTCTTGAGTATAAATAGTGCAGAATATTGACATTCTGGGGAGAGAATGGGTTGCAAACCCACGGGGGACATAAAACATGAAGAAATATTTTACAAGGCTGCTACACACAACTATAAATAAAAGATTCCATCTTGCTGAAAGCAAAAGATAATAATAATCTTATTTCAAATGTATTAAAATGCATTATACCACAACAGTTAAATAAACTTTCATTTAAATGGGGCAGAAGAGGGAGGGCAGGAATTAAAAGAAATGCTGAAAACTTGCCTATTCAGTGCAATTATTTACTTCACTGAACTTTCCAGTACAGCCTAATTCTTGTCTGAAATGAACTGTAACCATTTCATCTTCATCCAGGTACTGATAACAGTCAGATACCATGCAGAATCAATCAACCATATTAGTAAGTCTTGATGCAAAAGTGTCACAGAATTGACATACTGACACAGTGGTCTACAATCAGAATACATAGACCTAAACTGCATGTTTAAATATTATAGTTCTATCTCCATCAATACTTTTGACTAAATCACAAAATGAACCAAGCTATATTCTTTTAATAATAAACTAGAGGGATCTGATTGTTTCATTATATTAATTCTTAACTATCAGTATATCTTAAAAGAAGTTAGACATCTGGAGTCCTGTTTAACTGTAAGTACTACTTCCTCTAGAAATTTTTAGGGACTCAGCCGAATTGTGTACCAGGGTTTCAGGTATTTCCCCAAGTTCCCTCTGGAATCCTTCCGGCTCCATTAGGCGCCTGGGGCGGAACCACCTAGTCGGTCCCGCCTCCCTGCGGGGGAGGAATGGGGCTGCGAAGTCTAGTCTCAGTAGGAAATGATCTGACCATGACTGTGGGGTGATGACTATGTCCCTTATCTTCAGATCATCTCTCCACTGCCCCGAGAGAAACACTAGGTCGAGCGTGTGACCACCCTCATGAGTCGGACCCTGGATTACTTGGGTCAGGTCCATGGTTGTCATGGAATCCATGAACTCCTGAGTTGCCCCAGAGGTTTCGCCAGCAGAAGGCAAGTTGAAGTCCCCCAGGACCATAAGCCTAGGGAACTCAACTGCCAAGCCTCGAGCAGCTCAGGCAGGGCCTTACTTACGCAGCTGGGAGGCAGGTACGTTAAGAGAAGGCCCACCTGTACCCCTAAGTCCAACTTCAGAAGGAGCGTCTCACACCCAACAATCTCCGGGTCAGGGATCCTACGAGGATACAGACCTCCGCGCGTTATTATTGCCCTCCTTCCCCCCTTCCCTGGGGTCGGGAATGATGCTGCACTGAGAACCCATCTGGGCATATCTCGGAGAGAGCTACTCCCCCCCTCCTGGCCCAGCCAGGTCTCAGTTACACAAACCAGGTCTGCCCCCTCCTCTGTGATTAAATCACATATCAGGGGGGCTTTGTTGATAATTGACCTGGAGTTAAGCAGCAGCATCCTGAGCCCAGGGCCCTGAAAACCCTGGTTGCCAGGTATCCGGGTTGAGCAAGATGGAACCGAATCGGAGGGGCCGGAACAAGGGATTGCTTTTAGACAGCGAGGTCTTATTCCCCGAGAGCGGCCCGCCCCTCTGCTCCCGCCATATCTGCCTCTTCCCATTATGACCGAGATGTTCCGGCTCTCATCCCCCCCTCCCCTCCCCCGCTGGTCTTCTTACCTTCCTGCAGGTAAGGTATGCATGCATACCGTTCGAACTGAGTTGGGGGTCGAGATCAAGGTCCCCCCCGCTTCTGTTTTCACACTCAGCAGAGAGGGCCCGAATCCCTATCCCAGACTCACTCATTCTGCCAAAATTAACCAAATAATCTAGAACATTCATGCACACAGACGTATCTTCACACATTCCTTCATGCATACCACTTCCGGGATAGACTTAAAATAACCGTCAGGAAAATCATCCATATAAGGGGATACTGGGAAACACCCCCCCAAGACTCAGACCACCATAAGTTCGTCCTTTCCTTCCGATAAGTTGGCGCGTGGGGGAGCCAGTAATCCAGGGGCCGGGGGTCTTTCCCATATCAGAGTAGTTTCTGTAGTTCCGGAATCCCCTCCCTCCAGCGTGAGATGGTATTATGCCAGGGGGGAGGCACCCCCACAGATAGAAAAAACACCGGAACAGGGTAATGTCCTTCGCAACAGTCCAAACAGTATGTCCAGTCATCAGTATAGTTTCAGTATCAGTATCAGTATCAGTCATAGCCTGATAAGTAAAGCACAAAAACCTAAACTTTTGGGGGAAAGTAGATGGTGACTATCTACTTTTCTATTTAAAAAGATGATGAAAGCTGTAGGATGAATTGACCATACAAGGCCATTTCTCTTTATTTTTACTCATGCATTTTCATATGTCTGTAATATAATAAAACATATTCTGAAATCAATACCAATAAAAAAGAAATCAAATATTGAAAGATAGACAAATAGGCAGGCACAAAGATAAAATTATTACAATTTTTCAGAACACATAAAAAACAACAAAATTAAGCCAAACTTTAAGAGTACACTTGAAAAAGAAAAGCCAGCCCAAGGGTTTCCTAGGGATATTGCTGAATACTTGAAATGTTAATACCACATTACCACAATTATCTCAAGAGATTCCAGTCTTATTTCAAAAAAGCATTGGTTAAAAAAGAAACCCTGAATCATCTGAAATATAAATGAAAGTAGTGAATAACATATAAAATATGAAAGATAGCATTTATTTTTCCAAAACATTTCAAAATATGGATCCACCAAGGTAGCATGGATCCATGTTACTAAACTTTCCTTTGTAAATTGTGTGATAGATACTTTTTTGTCTTTTAAAAGATTCAGAGACCTTACATCTTTCCCAGGGGCCTGAGTACAGCAACCAGATCACGTATTATTTAAGTAGATATAAGTTCAATTTTTCATTATTATTTATTGCTATCATTTACTGGCCTACATCATACAATGACTCTAGACAGCTAATAACAAGCCATAAAACGTAGTTAAAAACATAACTTCCCTGGCCCCAGCAACAGACCAAATATCATTACAGCTCATTTGCCCCCTCCAGCATTCTAGCCCAATGCTTTGGGGAAGAGTCAGGTCTTCACAACCCCACAGAAGGCTAAAATGGTAGGGATCTCTTTGATCTCCAGTGGCAAGCTGTTCCAAAGGATTGGATAGCTATCCTGAAACCATGCCTCCAAGATCCCATCACAAGGCAACATTTAAGGGAGAGTCCTAGAGTGCACCCATCTTATCTAACCTAGCAGGATGAGCAGCAAGAGTCATTCCAATAATCCACTGTCCAGTGTAGGGCTTTCAAAGAGATAACTCATGTAAATCACATTGCAGTAATCCAAGTAACTAAGGCACAGGTGACTGCATGGAAGACCTCCTACCCCAGGAATGGGTACAATCAGCATACAAAGTGGTTTCTACAAAGGACCCACAGTAAAGGCTGTCACCTGCTCTTCCAGCATGAGCCATGAGTCCAAGATAACCTCCAAATTTTGCATCAGATGTGTGCAGGGGAATGTGATGCTATCCAGGGTCAGAGATGTCCACTCTCCCGACCTGGGGGAGGGGGTGAGGGGGTGACTACAACAATCCTTTTTGCTAGATTGAATCACCATTGGTTTCTACACATGTAGACCATTAAAGCCTCTAGACTCTGAGCCAGCATCTACACTCCTACCATTCCTTCTCTTTCATTCATATATGTCTCACAAAGAGAAAAGAAACACAAAAAGGAAAGCTAAAGGCAGCAAAAAATAAAAATTACTTCATAACAGCCTTCTGGATGAACTGCTCCTGGGAGGGTTAAAAAATTTGCAAACGAACACAGTTCATACATGCTAAACTATTTAGAAAGTCAGCATTAGTGAATTACGACTATTTACAATTCCTTTATTGTAGATACACTGTAAAAATAATGCATTTTTATATTCTGATATTGCCTAAATATACCGTATTTTTCGGAATATAAGACGCACCTAGATTTTAGAGGAGGAAAACAAGGAAAAAAGTATTCTGAACCAAATGGTGTAGTAATATATTATTTAATAAAATACCAGTGTAGCAGAATACTTTTTACAACCATGTACACTTTTTACAACCATGTATACTTTTTACAAACTTCAAACTTGACAGCTTTAAGACTAGTGGACTTCAACTCCCAGAATTCCTCCTCCAGTCATGCTAGCTCAGGAATGGGAGTTGAAGTCCACAAGTCTTAAACTTGCCAAGTTTGAAGACCCTTGCACCCCTAACCCCTAACCCAGGGGTCTTCAAACTTGACAGCTTTAAGACTAGTGGACTTCAACTCCCAGAATTCCTCCTCCAGTCTTGCTAGATAGGGTAATTAGAAGGCAAAAACACTCCAGTTTTTGCAAAAAACCGGCTCATTTTTTTGCAAAAACAGGGCATGCAGAAGGTTTGGGAAGCCCACAGAGCACTCCTAGGGGGTGGGGGAAGGCAAAAACGCCCCAATTTTTGCAAAAAACGGCTCATTTTTTGCAAAAATAGGATGCGGGGGCGGGGCTTCAGGAGGCCAAAAATGGGTGTATTCGGTGTATAAGACGCACTGACATTTCCACCCTCTTTTGGGGGGCAAAAAGGTGCGTCTTATACTCCCAAAAATACGTACATTATAATATTGCCTAAAGCAGTGGTACCCAACCCCCGGTCCGCGGCCCGGTACCGGTCCGCAGAACAAATGGTACCAGGCCGCCCTGCTACTGCATCTTCTGTGCAGCGGCGGCAGCGGGTCCTGCGACTTTTGCGAGTCCTGCGAGTCCCGATAATAAGCGCAGGGACGGGACTCCTGCGTCTGCCGACGTGCCCCGGCCCAGCTGATCAGCGTGGGGGCGGGGCTTCTGTGCACGGCTCATCAGTATTGAAATCAACGCGATGCCGCAAACCCCCCCCCCCAGTGGGCCGCGGAAAAATTATCAAACGTTGACCGGTCCACGGCAATAAAAAGGTTGGGGACCACTGGCCTAAAGGATAGTTAATCTTTGACTTTGATTTAGTTTGCTTGTGCAATGAAAGTTGTCTAGAACTGCAGGATTGCCTCTGTAGAGTACACAAGTATACAAGTTTTGTAGTCTAGTCAGCCACTTTATGTAATAATATTACATGTTTCACTTGCTTTCTTGTAAAGTTGTATCTTTAAAATACCTGTGTATTTTAAGAATACTACCGTGTTTCCCCGAAAATAAGACCTTGTCTTATATTTTTTTGAACCCTGAAATAAGCGCTTGGCCTTATTGCCATGCACTCAAAAGCCTGATTGGGCTTATTATCAGGGGAGATCTTATTTGGGGGAAAACAGGGTAGTTCTTATATTTTCTTAGAATCATATGTCCAGAAGGGACCTTGGAGGTCTTCTTGTTCAACCCTCAGTCCTTATTCCATCCCAAACAAATAGTTGTCCAATCTTTTCATAAAAACCTCCAGTGATAGAGCACCCACAACTCCAGGAAGCCATCTGTTCCACTGACTAATTGTTCTTACTGTCAAGACATTTCTTCTTAGTTCCAGGTTGATGAGTTTCCATCAAAAAACTCAAGCTTCTCAAGTGCTTTGGAGAATAAATTGACCCACTCTTCTCTGTATCAGCCCTAAGTACTGGAAAATAGCTATCATGTCACGCTTAAGCCTTCTATTCATTAAGCTAACCATACCAAGTTCCTTAGACATTTCTCAAACAGATTAGTCTCCAGACTCCTTATATGTTTTTTGCTTTCCTCTGTACTCTTTTTAGGGCCTCAGCATTTTTTTTATATTGTGGTTACTAGAACTGGATGCAGTATTCTAACTATGGTCTTACTAATGCAATTTAGCATGGTATTATCACTTCTCACGATCTTGATGCTATTTCTCTGTTGATGCAGGCTAGGACTACATTGGCTTCTTTTTTGGGGCAGCTACACCACATTGCTGGTTCATACTTAAGTAGTGGTCCACCAAGACACCTAGATCTCTCTCACAGGCATTCTTGTTGAGCTATTATATACTGTTGAGCTATTATATATTCTGTACTTGTGCATTTGACTTTTTCCGGCTAAGTGCAGGCCCTACTTTTCTCACCATTGAACTGCATCTTGTTGGATAGGGCCCAATGCTCAAGTCTCTCAAGATCCTTCTGAATATTGAGTCTATCTTGCAAAGTGTTAGCAATTCCTTCCAGCTTGGTATCATCTGCAAATTTGATGAGTGCCCCTTCAATCCCCTTATCTATATCATTTATGAAGATGTTGAAGAGAACTGGGCCCAAAATAGAACCTTGAGATACCCCATTGGATACTTCCCTCCATGTAAATGTAGTCTTATTGAGGACCACATGCTGAGTGTGGTGAGTCAGCCAAACTGACTCCATCATATGGTGATCATATGGTGATGGTACTATCTATTCCATGTTATTCTATTTTACCAAGTAAAAGTTGTGGTCTACTTTATGAAATGCCTTACTGAAGTCTAAGTAGGCTATATCCACAGCATCTTGCTTGATCCACTAAATTATACACCTTATCAAAAAGGCAATAAAATTTGTTTGGCATGACCTGCTTCTAACAAACCCATGCTGGCTTCCAGTAATCCTCTTGTTCATTTATAGGTGCTCACAAAGTTGCTGCTTGATTATCTTTTCCAGGATTTCTCCAGATATTGATATCAAGCTGATTGGTCTGTAGTTTCATGAATCCACTTTTTTTGCCCTTTTTGAAGTTTGGAACCACATCAACTCTTTTCTAGTCCTCTGGCAGTCCCCCATACTCCCAAGGGCTCTGAAATATTTTTTTTCAGTGGGTCCAAGATTACATCTGCCAGCTTCTTCAGTACCCTGGGATGTAAATCATCTGGTCTCTGTTATCTGAACTCGTCCAAGGGGGATAAGTATTCTCCAGTTTAACATTTTTATTGAGTTATAAAATTTATTTACTTATTTATTTAGTTTGTCAAACATATATGAGATAACAGGTATAAGTATAAACATGGACATGAAGACAGGAAATGAGTACGAATAAATGGGGCCAGTTTGACAGGGACAGTAGGCACGCTGGTGCGCTTATGCACGCCCCCTTACAGACCTCTTAGGAATGGGGTGAGGTCCACGGTAGATAGTTTAAGGTTAAAGCTATGGGGGTTTGAGGATGTAACAACAGGGTCAGGTAGTGTATTCCAGGCATTGACCACTCTGTTGCTGAAGTCGTATTTTCTGCAATCGAATTTGGAGCGGTTTACCTTGAGTTTGTATCTATTGTTTGCCCGTGTATTATTGCAGCGGAAGCTGAAGTAATTATTGAAAGGTAGGACGTTGTAGCAGACAATTTTGTGTACTACGCTTAGGTCAGATCGTAGGCAGCTTATTCTACTTTTCCCAAGCCCAAAATTTCAAGCCTGGTGGCATAAGGTATTCTATTCTATTATTCTATTATTCTATTATTCTATTCTATTCTATTCTATTCTATTCTATTCTATTCTATTCTATTCTATTCTATTCTATTCTATATTATAATATTATAAGATACAAAATATAAAGGTAAATAGGCAGTGGGGAGGAAGAGGGGGAAGAGAAGGGAGCAAGAAGGGAGTCCTCAGGGAGTAGGGCGGCATATAAGAACACTAAATAAATAAATAAATAAATAAGGATAAGGAAAAAAAGAAAAAGAAGCATTGGGAATTAAGTATTCTCTTACCAATTCCTTGCCTATTTTGGTTTGCATTTCTGCTTATCTTCCATGGTGCTGCTTTTAAGAGATTGGGCTTTTTTCCTTTAGTGTAAGGACTACTAACCTTCTACTAACCTTTTATGAAATTTTCTCCTAAAACAATTTAATGAGGCAATGACACTTGGAAAATAATTTTACAATAGCATTAAAAGAAATTCTCATCTGAATGAAATGGACAAAAATTATCCTGAAAGCCCTGGATGATTATACACAGGGATTCTTCTTCCTCATGGCTGTCATTTTCATAAACTGAAATCAAGCCCTAGTTGTCTTCAACTCTGGCAACCTCAATATTATCAGAATAGGCAAAGATATTATAAATCCTCAAGATGCCAACAGGATTGCCAAAACAGGTATTCAAATAGTACTTCACTGAGTTGTTGCTGCTTCAGAATAACAAAACTCTACCTACCAAAAATCAAAATAAGAGGAGAAAAATGTTAATGCAGCCATGTTTCCTCCACACATTCATATTTCTATTTGCTTGCCCATTTACAAAAATACAAACAAAAAAACCTGGATAGTTTCTATGAGCTTCTGTTTTTATTCAAACGTCCATGTAAGATATGAAGCCAAAAGCTTACCCCATAGGTATTTTTGGACTGGATGTTTTTCACAATAGTTCTGACCAAAGTTATTTGTTGCTGTGGTAGGAAAGAGGAGTACAATCCAAACTCAGTGTTTTAACTTTCAAAATCCTTGCAACAATTAAAATTGACTTAAGTCCTGTCTTAGTCTTTTTTTTCTGGCTGTAAATTGGAGAGCCATATTGGTTTAGTGGTTAAGGCACCAGGCTGGAGACAGGGAGTTCTAGGTCTACCTTAAGCATGAAAGCTGGTTGGGTTACTTTGGGCCACTCAGTCTCTCTCAATCTAATTCACCTCACATGGATGTTGTGGTGGGAAAGTAGGAGGAAGAAGGAATATTAGGTATGGTTGCTGCTTCAGGGGTGGGTTCCGGACTCTCCAGTTAGTGGCTCCTTTCACAAAACTACATACTGTGGGTTGGTAATACAGAGATGATTATTCAGTCAGAGAACCATTGACAAGGCCGCAAGTTGCCTACAGAGCGTGTTGGGAGCCAGCCCTTTCTTAAACCCTGCCTGCAAGAAGTCCAAAATCTGTGGAATTGATGTGGACAGCGGGTCCAGATGGGATTGCCGGTTTGCTCATGGACGCACGCGCAGTACTAAAAAAAGCTTCTGTGCATGCGCAGAAGCAAAAATTAGTGTTGGCTTACCTGAACAGTCTTCTCTGAGCGCTGCGGGGAGAGTCCAAGCATGGGTTAACTTCCTCAGTTGCCAAGGGGACTGAGTTAATTGAATTAAACACGCCCTCTCTGCTCCACCGGCTGTGATGAGTCAGTTTTCAAACGAAGGCGTGTACATCCATCCGAAACAGGACAATGGAATCCAGAAATCCAGCGACCCTGAACCTAGAAGCCAGGGCGGGTTTGGACTCTCCCCACAGCGCACAGAGAAGACCGTTCAGGTAAGCCAACACTACTTCTCCTGTGCGCTGCTAAGGAGAGTCCAAGCATGGGATATACCCAAGCTTAAGTCTCGTGGGCGGAAGAAGGCTGGTCCAGGGGAGCAGAAGTGGAGCAGACCTGCCTGCCAAAGGCCGCCTCAGCTGAGGCAAACATGTCCAGTTTGTAATGCTTGACAAATGGTGAAGGAGTAGTCCACGTGGCCACTTAACAAATGTCCCCAATAGATGCCTGCATGGCCCAGGCCGCAGAAGTGGCCACACTACGAGTGGAATGTGCAGTTTTGCTACTGGGAACTGGCCTGGACTGGCCCTTGTAGGCTCAGGCGATGCAGGCCTTTAGCCATCTGCTGACAGTCTGGGGCATGACCTTGCGACCCATGGAGGCCGGTTGGAAAGCAACAAGTCCGTCTGATATAAATCCGGCGAGTCCTCTGGACATCCAACGTGTGCCAGCGATGTTCCAGCGGATGTTTCGGGTTGGGGCAAAAGTCAAGAAGGATCACCTCCTGGGTCCGATGGAACCAGGAGTTCACTTTAGGCAGGAAGGAGGGATCCAGATGGAGGACGACCCTGTCCGGATGAAAATGACAGAGGTTGTGGCGCACTGAGAGTGCGGCCAACTCGGAAACCTGTCTGGCTGAGGTGATAGCAACCAAGAAAGCAGTCTTGAGTGTCAGGAACCGGAGCAATACTATCCCCAATGGCTCAAATGACGAGGACATGAGAGCTTGCAGGACAAGGGAAAGATCCCAGGAAGGATATTGATGGACGACTTGGGGTCTCCAGTTAGTGGCTCCTTTCAAAAAACTACGTACTGTGGGTTGGTAATACAGAGACAATTGTTCAGTCGGAGAACCGTTGACAAGGCCGCAACTTGCCTACAGAGCGTGTTGGGAGCCAGCCCTTTCTTAAACCCTGCCTGCAAGAAGTCCAAAATCTGTGGAATTGATATGGACAGCGGGTCCAGATGAGATTGTGAACAAAATCTGCAATAGGCTGACCAGGTCGCGTTGTAGATGTGCATGGTGGATTCTCGTCAAGAAGCCTGGATGGTGACAATTATGTCATCGGAGAATCTGTCATCCCAGAGGAGGCTCCCCTCAAGTGCCAGATGGTCAGATGTAGCCATTGAGGGTCTGGATGAAGACCCTGGCTGAGGGAGATCCTGCCATTGGGAATCCGCCAAGACCGAGACACCGAGAGCTCTACCAGATCCGCATACCAAGGGCGTCGGGGCCAATGGAGAGCAACCAGGAGCAGCTCCACCCTCTCCGCAAGCAACTTCTGAATCACCTTCAGGATGAGGGGAAGCAGAGGGAAGGCGTACAAGAGTCCCGGTGGCCAGGGACTGTGGAGGGCATTGATCCCTTCCACTCCCTGCGTTGGTAACCTGGAGAAGAATCGCAGTAGTTGTGTGTTGTGTTGAGTTGCAAACAAGTCCACTACTGGTCGGCCAAACATCCCGGACAGAGTCTTGAACAGAGCGGGGTGCAGGCGCCACTCCACCAGGTCCATCGTGGAGCTACTGAGCCAGTCACCCTGCACATTCAAGGTGCCCGAGATGTGTTCTGCGTGAAGCGACCTCACATGTAACTCTGCCCACAGACCGATTCTTTCCGCCTCCTTCATAAGGCGCCTGGATCTCGTGCCCCCCTGGCAGTTGATGTGGGACTGGGTTGCCACATTGTCCATTAGGACCAAGACTTGGACGTCTTTCACCATCGCCTTGAAATGTTGAAGGGCTAGGTACACCGCTCAGAGCTCCAACAGGTTGATGTTGGTGTTAACCAAGTCCGATGGTTGCCAGTGCCCCTGGGTCACCTGGGCTTGAGCGTGAGCCCCCCACCCGAACAGACTGGCATCTGTGGTTAAAGTCACATGGGCGGGTTCCTTGAAGAGGCAGCCCTGCTGGGTGGCAGGGGACGACCACCAGCGCATCGAGCGGCGGACCACAGCTGTCACCGTCACCAGTGAGGTAGAATTGCTGGTCCATGCTCGTTGGAATGGGAGCCAGCTCCATTGTAGCGTCTCAGCTGGCTGTGTGGCCTTTGTGCCTTGTCCTGGGTCATCACAGAGACAAAACAAACAAAACCAAAGTACTTTTTGAATATAAACAATTTGGTTCCATTATGGTTCTAATGTTGGCTCTGGATATAGTTCTTTTTGTCTCGCATTTGGGGGTCTAAATCGTGATCAGGCTGCCTCATGTTGCGGGTTTAAGGTTATACTTGATATTTATTATTTGGCTTTTTAAAGTATTTATTGAAGTATATAGCCATTGTCTCATTGAATATTTTTTGTAGTTGCTGAGAACAGTGCAGGCTTAAGATATGGTGGTAGATAATTTCTTGTGATTAAAAAAAAAAAAATTCCTGGTAGGAAAATTGTTTCCTCCAGGGAAGGAAAAAGCAACTCTTTTATCCACTGCTTCCATTTTGCCCTGCAGTATCTTATTGTTTTCTTATATCTTCAGATAACTGGCGTTAAGAAAGAATGGGGATTGTCCTCCCTTTAAGGTGTGCCAGGTCAAGAGACATATATGGCACAGATTCTTGTAGTAAAGTACACTAACCAGCTTTTAAAATCACCTTCATGTTTTTCTCTGTCTCATATTACACTAAACAAAATCAAGCTGAGGTTAATTTTATTTCTTAATCATACTTGTCTCTTTCCCAGGTCTACTGTATGTAATTTTATCCTCAAGTACTATCCCTCCCCCCCATGGCTTGGCTATTCTTTCCCTATGGCCAAGGTCAACTCTCCATTTCTTTACAAGGTGAGAGAGATCATTCAAAAGAACAGCATTCAGTTAGTGAAGGAACACCAAGGAATAACAATCATAACTACAGTGACCAAAAATCAATTCAATTTCCATATTTTTCACACGAATGTGAAAGACAGTGCATTAAGTGGTACTATTTAAATAGTTAAATGACCAAAATAAAGAACACAAGTGAATTTTTGAAAAATAAATAAATCTAAAAGACAGCTTTCTGAAATAAAGGATTGTCCTTTATAATAAAGTATGTATGATCACTATAATCTTGGCTAAAATGAAGATTAAATGCGATAATACAGATGTGTTGCTACTATACTAGAAATCAGTACATTATGAGCTAGATAAGATACCAAAGATTCCAGTTTGCAGGCTGGAACAGGCTGCAAATACTATTATTAAAAGGTAAATAAAGAAAATGTAAATAACATGGAATTTGGAAATAATCTAAACAACAGCTAAGTGTTTTTGCCTCCGAGCTATTTATTCCTTTAATCTGCAACGGTGTAGTGCAGGATAAGCAAATGAAGAAAGCCAAGGTCGTAATTATGCTCAGCTAAAGCACCTGTGGTACAATTAAGCTAGTTATCACTGTCTAACCACCATGTGCTGATTATTGACAGGCTACTTTAAATGTCCCAATAAACCCACATTCTTACAATATTGGTAATTAGGCTATCCATTTGGTTGTGTTTCATTCCATCATCAGAAGAGTAGAAAGATTAGCATGATACCCAGGCTAGGATTATTCAAAACAATCTATCAACAATGATAAATCAACAATTTAAACAACAACAAATTTGAGAAGAGGTGTCTTATCATAGAATTGATTTTCCCTAACAAATGTTTTAAATCCAAAGTATTGATTGATTTGTATATTTTGAACCTATAACTGAGAGATAGCCATGAACATTTATCTGAAAATATGTACAGCACTATAATGAATAGAAAAGTAAGCATTGTACAGAACTGATTTGGGGGAATTGTATACACATATTTAATTTTTTGTAAAATAAACTGCATGACAAAAATATAAAGATATGACAATAAAATTGTGTCATCTTCTATACCTGAAGGATAAGCTCTATTATACAATTAATTGGAACTCAACATATTAAGATCTTATATCGATCCTCATTCCTAGATATTTATGATTATCTGATGTTTATGGACATCAAACAAAAACAAAGGAATACAAAAGTAGAGATTTCTTGTCTTCTTGAATGCAGGGATCCTGCTCAAGTGAATTTACTCCAAGAACCTATAAAATCTTATATAAAAAGCAAACCAAAGCAGATCAACCTACATGAAAATTTCCATTGCCATGACAACAGAGACATAGCATTAAAGGGCCAGAGCATCTTTAGAGAACCTGATTGCCAAAACATAACAATATTGTTTTCAAACGTTATTTATTCTTCAAAAAAGCAAAGCTTAGTTCTCTCTGTATATAACATGTTGCACAAAAGAATGGATAAATAGCTTGCTTTAACACAAAAAATAGCATAAATTTTATAGCCTACATCAAAAATGGCCAGCTCTAGTGTGTTTCAAAAAGTGAGAAAGAGAAAGAAAAACCTCCATAATAATGTAATATGAGAAAAGCAGAAATCATTTTACTATCGTTATTGTTAGTAGAATTGGATAAAAGTTGCAGATGAGGTGTAATACAGCACATAAAGCATGCCCAATTTGAAAGATTACCAATAAAGAAGTTAAGAGCAGCATTTTTAATAACTTGTTTTCAGACAAAATGTAATGAAATGAAATCTGCAGTGACAGTAGTCCCTTCTGTCAGAAAATCTGTGCCAATTTTTTGGTACAAAAGAAAGGTGTTCCTAAAGAGGTTTGAAGCCCATTCCGGAATGTAGTAGAGTTTATTGTTGCAGGCAAGATGACTACAGATGAGTAATATACTGGTCTTCTATGATGGGTGTCATCAGAAAGGGCAAGGAAGGGGATGATGACATCATCATGAAAATGCTTTTAATACATACTTACATCAAACATCAGGACAAAAGTTTGTGGCATCTACATACCGTATTTTTTGGAGTATAAGACGCAACGGAATATAAGACGCACCTTAGTTTTAGGGGAGGAAAACAAGGAAAAAAGGCCTCTGCCTCCCAGCAATTTGCCAAAAGAGCAAACAGTACAGATGATATACACTGTTTGCTGTGTATTTCTGTGCATGTGTGCCTGACCCATAGAAATAGCAAAGAATTGGAGAAATGTACATTATGGCAGTATATTAATGCCAGAAAGTTTTCTTAAATGTAATCACACTAACTCCTCCCAATTATTTTAATAGATCTACTCCAAACATGACTAAGTCAGGGTTTAACTCAGCTGCCTTATCTTACTACTACTACTACTACTACTACTACTACTACTACTACTACTACTAATAATAATAATAATAATAATAATAATAACAACAACAACAACAACAACAACAACAACAACAACAGAGTTGGAAGGGACCTTGGAGGTCTTCTAGTCCAACCCCCTGCTTAGGCAGGAAACCCTACACCACTATAGTTCTAACTTCAGTTCTAATTGTTCTAACTGTCAAGAAATTTACTAAACAGGACACTGTTACATTTCAGATTATACTTTTACAGATCTTTAAATTTGATGTGGCTTTCTGGAAGTATAGTTATTCTCTGCTATTTAAAAGAAGACACAATAGTTGGGGGCAATATGCTGAACTCTGTAAACCGCTTAGAGAGAGCTGTAAAGCACTATGAAGCGGTATATAAGTCTAAGTGCTATTGCTATTGCTAATAGCACTGGGCCTCTTCAGATTTATTTTAAAAAGCATTTTAAAAAGCATTTATTTTAAAAAGCTTCTTCATTTTGTTAAGTTATCTAGAACAATAATAAAGCATTCTTTAAAAAATAAGTCTAATAATTTAAACAGTTTACAAACATTTATAGTTATTGACTTACCCCCTTGCATGCAGTTTCAGCAGTCCAACATTGCCAGCAGTTCACCTTCAGGCAATTTGTCTCCTTGCAGCTACCATAGTTAGTTTCATTTTTAGCAGTGGCTTGCAAGCCTGTCAGCTGTGGGTCAGGAGGCAGATAATCCCTTCCTTGTGCTAATCGGGCTCTGTGCTGTTTGCTGCAAAAAGATAAATTGCTTGGAAGGCAGAGGCCAAAGGGTGGGGGTGGCTGGGTGGGGCTACATTTGGTGTATAAGACACACCCAAGTTTTCACCCTCTTTTGGAGGAGGGAAAAGTGTGTCTTATACTCCGAAAAATATGGTATATGCCAGGGGTGGCCAAACCGTGGCGCATGTGCCAAATGTGGCGCATTGGATGATTACAAGTGGCGCATTGCATCCTTGCACCTACTTATTTTTTTAAATAGGTGTCATAACTGAATCCATCTTAATATTTTCAACACTAAAGTGATCTCAGTTCAATTCGTACAGCCTTCGGTAATGTTCAACTTCTCGGTGTCTGAAACTTAGAATGGAACTTGTGAGATGTTACTTTAGGCGGGTTTACAAACGTACGAATATTTTTATCAGTGTTGCCATTGTGCGTTCCTGCTCAAACGATTGCAAACACCGCGCACTAGCAACACATCATGTGTTTGAAGTCACGTGCGAATGAGCGGTGAGTGTTCGATATGATCGCAAACACCATGCACTAGCAACACATCATGTGTCTGAAGTCATGTTTGAATGAGCGGCGAGCGTTCGATATGGTCAGTCAGTTCTGAGTGAGCCATAATGGTGTGGAGTTTGAAGCAGTGTTTTATTGAGTGTACTAACGTAGTTTTTGTATTGAGAGTGATTGAAAGACAGATTCAAGATTAAATATATATTATGTTTGTCAAATTTTGAAATGGCGTAAATTAATTAATTGAATTGCGTGATTGAGTTATTCCTTTTCCTCCCTTAAGCAAAGCAGATCCTACCCCTATCCCTATTTTACAACCCCAAACGTGAAAGTAAGAAGGTAAAAAACGTGCTTGAGTTGTATGGCGCATCTGAACTCGTCTGTGAAAAAATTGGCGCATGGTATGCTTAAGGTTGGCCACCACTGGTATATGCTATTGCTTTAGAGCATTTTCAGTTTGTGTAAATACTTGTTTCTTCTCCATAAATAAATATGATATACCTATAATTTTTAGGATGAGAGATTGGGTACAATAAAGCAGAAGCATTTGTACAAAGAACAAAATTAAAGAATGTCCATAATCTACAAGATTAAGTAAGTGACATGACAAATTATGGCATTGTTGCAAAGTTTTTTCCAATTTGATAGTAGATTAATCAATAATAGAAATGTAATAACCACCTTTTATCATCCCAATCATATTGCTTTATGTAAAAGACAAAAAATGGGGGGGGGGTGTAGCAGTGGTTGTAACATCAACTTTTGCAGCCTTTCAGAGACATAAATTGGAAATTGTTGATTTCTAGAGTAAAATAAATATAGGTATTTATTGTTCTGCCTAAAAAAATCAATAACAGTTATAATAATACTGAAAGTCAACAATTTTGCAGTTGAACTTTGGTACTATGGTATGGCAGATTCTTTCGGGAACAGCAACAAGGTCTAAGTCAAAATGCAGCCAATTTAGTTAAAATTATTTGTGGTCTGAGATACATATATACACAGAGACATATTAAAATATGATACACACATACATACATTCACACACACATATAAAGGGTGTGTCCTTGTTAAGAAAATACAATTGAAATTTGATTGTTAAGTGAAGCAGTTGCTAAGTGAAACCATGACTGCACTTATGATTTTATTTCAACTTTCCTTTGCTTTACAGACCTGCAAAGGTCATAAATCCAAGGACTGGTCACTAGTTACTTTTTCACAAAGTCACTGGCTGGCTTTCCTTTGGTGTGGAATGGGGGGGAATACCCAATACCCATTTCATGGCCTGCCCGCTGCTCTCGCAGCGCCTTGTCCAGCACAGTGAAAGCTAGTGCGCTTCACAATGGGGGAGACTGGGTCCCCTCCTCCTCCTGGAGCCCTTTCCATGCCCCATTTGTCCCTGGCAACTCTCTCTCTTTCCCTCTCTCTCCCCCAGAATAGCCGCTCGCCGTTTCCCACCAGAGAGAGAGACATACACACACAGAGAGAGAAATGAGAGAGAGGGTTATAGGGAGATAGAGAGGAAAAAAATACAGAGATGAGAGAAAGATGAGAGGGAGGGAGGGAGAGGGAGATAGAGATAAGGAGTGATTAGAGAGAACGAGAGATGAGAGAGGGAGATAGACAGAGAGGGAGGGAGGGAGATGAGAGAGGGAGAGAGACAGAAAGAGGGAGATACCTATTTCCCATAGAAAACAAAACACGGGGAGCCACAAAACCTGGGTAGGTGTGGCTGGGGGGGTCATGTGACTGGGTGGGATTGAGTGACATCAAGTTGGCCACACCCACCCTGGTTTTGTGGCTCCTGTTGTTTTGTTTTCTGTGGGAAACGGGCCCAAGTGGCTCTTTGAGTGTTTAAGGTTGCAGACCCCTGGGCTAGCCTAAAGGCATGGAAGTGCTAACAGGAGAGCAAACACTGCAGATCCTGTGTGATGTACCTAAGTTGCTGCTCAGTGTGGCTTATCCTCCCTTTTCTCAGCAAAGTGCCGAAAAATGCTCGTCAAAAACCAGCTCCCACCTGCTTGTATGTTGCTTCGCCGGCATCTTATACACTGGAATTTGCCCTACTTTGTCTCTTGCTTGTCTTCCGGATTTGTTGCCTGATTGTTTACTTGTCTCAATTCATACCTGACCCATTTGACCATGAGCAGAGTTAGCAACAGCCCTGAAAAACTACTGTTTCAAAACCTATTTATTTTCTACAAACTATGAAATTGCCTGAAATTACAGCTACTAATTAATATTCTAGTAGCCAAATAGCCAGCACAGAAAATTAAAATCTTAATCTGGATCATCCAGTCAAACTATTTCCAATACAGGTGCTTTATGTACCACTTACTAACTAGGATTAGGAGACCATAGACAGCAGGTGGAAATGTTTAACAGCTTTTTATGCAGAAGACTGTCTTTTTAAAAATAGGGCACATGACCAAACTAATCTGAATGCACATTAGATAATCCAGAAAAGTGTTTCAAAATAATGTTTGATGGGAAAAATATTTCTCTTTCCATGCTATTTTGGAACTTCCTTTGGAAAAAGAACCATTATTCCTGCTTATTGGACTTCTGTATGGTTTAACATTTTCTATTTAAAAAGAGATGGTCAACTTGTTTTTACAATTTCACCATCCTTCATTAGTTGGGTGTAGTAAAATACTATAATATTGTATAGATCTTGGATTATCTTTCTCTCTTGATAACTAAGTTATAGCTTTTTATTACATTTTTATGCAATTTTTCTCTCATGGAAGAATGCATGGCAAGAATTAACTAACAGGTTAAGGAAGACAGATTCTGACTGACATTTAAGGGGAAAATACTAATAGCAAGATCATTGTGACAGTGGAATTAACTGACTAAAAGATGTAATGGGGGGCTGTTCACTGGATATGTTCAAGCAGATGCTAGATAGCCAGGGATGTTTCAAATTGATAACTGCACTAAGCAGGAGCTCAGACTTAATGGCCTAAATATCCCCTTCAACTCTGATTTTATGTGCCCTTAAGCTGCTTTAAACTCTTGGGGGGGGGGGGAGGAACACAGGGAAATGTTTTAAATAGTTCTACCGGTATATGCTAAATATTTCTGAGGAAAACAGAACAATGACAAGCCCTTTCTTAAACCTTTGTTTCTTAATATTCTAGGTCAATACACTCTAACCTGAGCTCATCAACTCACTGCAGAGACCTCCTAGTTGATGGAACCAAAGAAATACTTTGTTGGCTTACAAACTAATCTTTAGATTAAAGATCCAGTTTACATAGAAATGCTTGAACGAGTAAAAGCTTCACTCCGGTCATGTTTATGGAATACTGGCCAAAATATTCCTAAACTGAATAAACTGTGCTTGAATTATGGACTGTTTTGAAATTGAAAGTTGGTTGCTGGATAAGAATAATATCCATTTTTACACCACGTCTTGGCAGTAATTCTTGGCTTTCAAGGCACTTTATTCCATATTCAGAACTGCCTCTTCTCAGAAGTGTCTTAAAACACCCCAGCTAGATTAGATTAGAAACACAAAGATGATTTGCCAGTCAAAATGTTCCAGAGTGTAAATTCAGGGAAGGGTGGAGATGTTTCTGACTATTTATACCTCAGTTGGTGATCTTCAGGAACTTATGCATTATTATGTAATAATATGGGATGAGGCTAGCCATAGAGAGACACAAGCAGAGGATAGTGCGCTCTCTGCTAAGTATTTATCTAATATAGCCAGTTTACCTTATTAACTATCTTACCAAATATTGAAATAATTTAAGCAGGATGTTAAGGAAGGAAACTACAAAAAGGGAAAGGGATCGAAGTTTATTTAGTATGTACCTCTTCCCAGTAATGAAGAAAAGGCAGTAGAAGAAGAAAGCATTGTGCGCAGACACAGATAGACATCTAATATAAAAGGAATTGGACAATTAATACAGCTTAAAAACAAATGAAGGCAATGGGATAAATATGCTATGGGAGTAACTAAAGTTTTGGCAAGTATGTCTGAACAATTCAATAACCTTAAGAAAATGCTATTAGAAACAGCAGATATAGCCGAGGCTGGCAGCAAAGCTTATGATATGGCTACAAATATCTAAGCCCGTGGTGGCGAACCTATGGCACGCGTGCCAGAGGTGGCACGCAGAGCCATAGAAGCCGGCACGCAAGGGTTGCCCACCGGCAAACCGGAAGTGCGAAAAAACTGTGAAAAACCGGAGTGCTGTTTTTTGCACTCCGGAGGGTTCAGGGAAGCTCCCTGAAGCTCCGGAATGCAAAAAACTACAAAACGGACAAACCGGAAGTGCACTTTTTCGCACTTCCGGTTTGTCCGTTTTGTAGTTTTTTGCATTCCGGAGCTTCAGGGAGCTTCCCTGAAACCTCCGGAGTGCAAAAAACAGCATACCGGCAAATCGGAAGTGTGTTTTTTCGCACTTCCGGTTTGCCGGTTTCGTCGTCCCAGGCTCCGGTAAGCCTTTGCGCGGGGGTGGGGGTGTGTGCACATGCGCAGGGGGCAGCATGGGGGGTGTTGTGTGCATGAGTGGGGGGGAGGGAATGGGTGTGGGCAAGCGAGCGCGAGCGAGCGCGCCCCCCCCTTTTTGGCACGCGAGCCTAAAAAGGTTCGCCACCACTGATCTAAGCAATAGACAAGGCTCAAAAGAATATTTCTGAAATAAAGGTTGAATTGGCAGATTTATACCATAGCAGGAGAAATAAGTTAGGAATCAAAGGGTGTCAGAGAAAACTGGAGCAAGGAATCTGACCAGTAGTGAAATCTAAACATTTTCCCTACCAGTTCTGTGGACGTGGCTTGGTGGGCGTGGCTTGATGGTCATGTGACCGGGTGAGCTCAAAAACCAACTTTCACACACCACACACAAACAACACAAAAGCCACACAACTGACTCATACACAATGCAACAGCACACAAAATGGCTCCTGCAACAACAAGCAGGAATCTCACAGAGCCACAAAGAGCTCAAAAACCAACTTTCATACTTCAGACACAAACAACACAAAAGCTACACAACTGACTCACACACAATGCAGAAGCAGATGGACTTCAGACAAAATGGCCCCTGCAACAAGCAGGAACCTCATAGAGTCATGGTTGGGGGAAATACCGTATTTTTCGGAGTATAAGACGCACCGAAGTATAAGACGCACCTTAGTTTTGGGGGAGGAAAACAAGGAAAAAAGGCCTCTGCCTCCCAGCAATTTGCCAAACAGCAAACAGCAAACAGCAAACAGCACAGATGATATACACTGTTTGCTGTGTATTTCTGTGCATATGTGCTTGACCCATAGAAATAGCAAAGAATTGGAGAAATGTACATTATGGCAGTATATTAATCCCAGAAAGGTTTCTTAAATGTAATCACACTAACTCCTCCCAATTATTTTAATAGTTCTACTCCAAACATGACTAAGTCAGGGTTTAATTCAGCTGCCTTATTTTAATACTAATACTAAAACAGGACATTTCAGATTATACTTTTACAGATCTTTAAAATTGATGTGGCTTTCTGGAAGGCTTTCTGCTATTTAAAAGAAGATACAATAGCACTGGGCCTCTTCAGAGCAAGAATTTATTTTAAAAAGCTTCTTCATTTTGTTAAGTTGTCTAGAACAATAATAAAGCAGTCTTCAAAAAATAAGTCTTATAATTTGAACACTCTACAAACATTTAACAAAATAACATATTAACAGAATCTGCCTCTACCTAGGATAGAACTCACAACCTCCTGACTGTGAGGCAAGAGCTCTACCTCTAGGCTATAGTAGCTGTAGCTTACTTTCTTGCAATTTCAGCAGTGTAACATTGCCAGCAGTTTATCTCCCAGCATTTTGTCTCATTACAGCCACCGTAGTTAGTTTCATTTTACCATGTGGCTTGCAAGCCTCTGTCAGCTGTAGGTCGGGAGGCAGATCATCTCTTCTTGTGCTCTTCTTGTGCTTTGCCCTGTTTGCTGCAAAGAGGTAAATTGCTGGCAGGCAGAAGCCAAAGGGTGGGGGTGGCTGGGTGGGGCTACATTCGGTGTATAAGATGCACCCAAATTTTCACCCTCTTTTTGAGGCTAAAAAGGTGTGTCTTATACTCCGAAAAATACGGTAGGTAGTAAAAAATGCTTTAAAAAGATTTTTAATAAAAGGTCTGATCCCCCCCTCAGCTGATTGTCAAAAAGCTGATAGTAGGAACCTTTCTTTTTACTTTTTAAAGCATTTTTACTACCAGTTCAGGCGAATAGGTAGTAAAAATGCTTTTAAAAAAGTAAAAAAAAGGTTCATCAGCTGTGACAATCAGCTGTGCCGCCCGATGGTTGGAACCTTTTTTTTACTTTTTAAAAGCATTTTTTATTACCGGTTCGGTGAACCGGAAGCATTTGTTACTACCAGTTCGGGAGAACCGGGCCGAACCGGTAGCATTTCATCCCTGAATCTGACAACTTATCTCATTTCTATAATTAATGGAGCATTTAATTGACTTAACACATAAAGATACTGAACATGCCCTCCTAGGAACATGCAGAAACCTGAACACATTTTGGTTAGATTTCTAAATCCAAATGTAAAAGATAAAATTATGAGAAAAATCACATGAACTGGAGGAGGTGAGAGAATATTTGCCAAGATATCGGTGTAGCTACATTGAAGTGGAGAAAAAGTTCAAACCACTGACCAAAAAATCTATGCAGAATTAGATTTAATACAAATTGGGATTCCTTTTAAGTTAATTAGTTTTATGCCACAAGGGTGAAAAAATTGTTTCTACTTTGACTGACATGCATATGTTGTTGGCTGAACTCTCTAACAGGGTGTTAGCCGTGGTGGCACAATGGTTAGAATGCAGTATTGCAGACTAATTTACTGCTCACTGCCAGGAGTTCGATCCTGATCAGCTCAAGGTTGGCTCAGCCTTCCATCCTTCCGAGGTCGGTAAAATGAGGACCCAGATTGTTGGGGACAATATGCTGATTCTGTAAACCACTTAGAGAGGGCTATAAAGCAGTATGAAGCAGTATGTAAGTCTAAGTGCTATAGTGCTATTGCTATGAAGGAAGCAACCTATGACTTGAACTTGGAATTGTAGAAAGCAGGGTCAACTACAAATTGAAGATCAGATAAGAATGCCGCATTGAGCTGCAGATAAAAGAAACTATTTTAGGTTTAGATAGTTTAAAGGAAACTTGGGATACTGATACTGTAATTCCATAAAGAAAACAATTGGCAGAAGTTATGGAAAACAACCACATTCACTTCAGCTTCAATGTAAGAACTGCACTGGAAGATTATACATCGTTGCCATTTTACTTCTGTTAGATTGACACATATACAGCAAAATTATCTTCTTAAATGTTGGAGAAATTATCAAAAATATGGATGAGGATCATTTCTTCATTGGAGATGGTCAAGGAATAGGTTTTATCAGCTTTACAGTGTAAAAGACACAAGCTCAGAGGAAAAAGAATGTAAAAAGAAAACAGCATAAATCTGGTACAGGTAGTCCTGGACTTACAACAGTTCCCTTAGTGACTGTTCAAAGTTACAACATCACTGAAAAAAGTGACTTTATATCAATTACACCACAGATGTGGGCCAACCCTGAAATATTGCGAGGAAGATCTGCTAAATAGTTGATCATCTGAACACTTTCACAATGCATATTTACTAAGATTCAGATACTTGGCTTCTACCAAACTCACTTAAAACTAGCAAGAGAATTGTTAGATTGCAGCAGGACATACCGTATTTTTCGGACTATAATATGCACCAGAGTAAAAGATGTTTTTGGGGAGGAAAATAAGAAAAAAAAATTCTGCCTACCAGCATCCATCTGGCTAGCGTCCTTAGCAAACAACCTGGAACAGGTATATTAGCCTTGCAAAGCTCCGTTCGAAAGGCTGCTTTTTCAGCCTTGCAAAGCTCGGTTTGAGAGGCTGGGCGGGGCTACATTCGGTGTATAAGACGCACCCAGATTTTCAGCCTCTTTTAGGGGGGGAAAGGTGCGTCTTATACTCCAAAAAATACGATAGCTTTAATAAACAAATTGCAAACAAAATCTTTATATACAAGTAGTCTTCAACTTACACCAGTTCATTTAGTGACCAAAGTTACAATGACCCTGAAAAAAGTGACTTGTGACCATTTTTCACACTTGCAACCATCCAGCATCCTCTTGGTCACGTCATCAAAATTCGGATGCTTGGCAACTTGTTCTTATTTATGATGGTTGCAGTGTCCTGGGGTCATATGATCAAGTTTTGCGAGCTTCTGACAAAAATCAATGGGGAAGCCAGATTCACTTAACAACCATGTTACTAACTTACAGTAACTGTGGCAACAAAGGTCATAAAATGGGGCAATACCTCACTTAACAAATGTGTCACTTAGCAACATAAATTTTGGACTGCTTTGGACTACCTGTACTCCTTTCAGCCTTCCTTGCTAATCTATATCCAAGGTTACTTAATTATTTCTTTCAAATTCAAGGACTGCTTTTGTCTGAAGTGTTGCAAGACTTGGGGATCAGCATGGATAGATTCACAGCTTCAAAAATAATCTAAGATTTATTTCTTTTTGTGTTTCTTCTTTGTGAATTCTTTTTAGATTTCACCTTGCCCAGTGGAAATGAAATCTAAGCCATGTTTTCAAAGCCATTTGCCAGAAAGTTTGCTTTTTACATTCAAACAAATTTTAATATTCTTGAAACACTTAATACTTGAGGATCCATCCTATTATCCTAATGTCATTTGGTTACTGAATTGTATGTACTCACTGGGATCTTTCAAGTATTTGTAACAAAGCAAGAAGACCTATGGTATTTTCTTTCCACTGGAAAAAAAAGACACTTTACATACTTCTTCTAATTTTATCTGTAGTGTTTTCTCCCACATATTCCACTACTTTTTCCCTAGCAAAGTTCTCGGAACAATTTTGAAACTCTGACCTCATATTCCTCTAACTCATTTCCTATTCCAAAGCTGACAAATATTAATTAACCCACATAAATTCTCACTCAAGATAACCTTGTCACTTTTTTCTGTGAACACACTGGCACACATTAAAAGTATATAAAAGTATAAAATGTTTGTGCGTGTGTGCACATGCGTGTACACACACACACATGCTCTCTCTCTCTCTCTACATACACACACACACACACACACACTCACACACACACTGCAGAACCTCCTCAATACTGCAAACCCGGTTCAAGCATCGCTTATACAGTATGCTATTTCCTGGATAGAAGGAAGTGCACATCCAATAATCTTTTCTGCTGTCCTTATCACTCTCTGCACAGCTTTCCTGTCTAAAACAGTAATACTTCCATCCAAGACACAATATGACAGGATGCTTTCAATCATCCCTCTATAGTTGTGATGGTGAACCTATGGCATGCGTGCAACAGGTGGCACGCAGTGCACTCTGTGGACACATGAGCTGTTGCCCCAGTTCAGCTTCGCTGTGCATGTGTGCGCGTCTCCCGCTGACCAGCTGGTCTTCAGGTCTCTGCCGCGCTTGCGCGGGAATAAATATTAATATATTTGGGGGGGCACTGATTTAACCATAGTATTTTGAATGTTATACAAATCAGTATGTATATTTCTAAGATGCAGAGTAGGTGGGATTGCATCACACAGATACATTAAACTGCATTTTCCATTTTTTTCTTTGGTTTGGACATGAAAGTTTGCAATAAAAATGTGTTGAGTTATGGGAATAACGACAGGAGACATAGTTCAAAAGGAACTTCTTTACTAGGCAACTTCTTTGTACAACCAGCGACTTGCAGTCTGACAGCTAGCCCTTTTATAGGGAGCTGTCAGATGCATCAACCAATAGTGTTTGAGCATTCTCCCGCTCAAATGCTGGACCTGGGTGAAACCATGTCTACAATTAGTACATAACACCACGCATTAATGTGATTTTAGGAGATACCATACATTTTAAGTTTGTGTCCCCCCCCCCTAAAAAAAAATAACCCTCATGCTGCCATTTCACAGATGACAATTAAAACTTTCAGGTGACAATATCCCTGCTTTATCCTAAATCTTTCAGCCTTCTTTCTCTTAAATGGCAATGTTAAATAAATTATAATTCTGAAACTTAAACTAAACTGAGTTTCTTACAATACAACAATTAATTATTAATTGTGGCTTAATAAGTAAGCATTTTGCTTCTGTAGCTTTCCTAAGGTTTCTCATTATTTTTCCCTTAAAGTTAAAAAAAAATTATTGAAGTCATACTCAACACTCTAGATCTCAGTGGTAGAAGAGAAATGTTAATCAAAGAAATAACTTGGGAAACAGATGGAACACCAAAATATTGCTAAGAAAATTGAACAATCATTACAAACTGTTTACCACAATTTTGGCTAAAAGGTTGAAAATAATTTTACAGGATCTTATGCCTGATGATCAATGTGGGTTTTTACCTAAAAGACAACTATGAGATAATATTAGAAATGTTTTGAATATCCTGGAACAACATAATGAACAACAAATTGCACTGATGTTAGTAGATGCTGAGGAAGCTTTTGTTAACTTGAAGTGGGTTTTTGTTGTTGTTGTTGTTTAGAGTTCTGGAATATATGAATCTTGGAGATAATTTTATTAAATGGGTTTATTATATGTCTCAGAAAGGGAGGATTTGCTTTACCAGAATTCAAATTGTATTTTGTTACTTATTCTTTGGATGATGGTCTGGATGTTGGATGTGGATGTTGCTGAGAAACAAGAAACTTACATTTAGAATCTGATGGCATTCAGATATTCATGGTATTATGGCATTTATGAAATTAATGCTAAGACTTTAATCATTTTACTACATGTGCCATATTGAGAATATGAAATATATATAAACCCAGGTTAGGTTTATAAACCCAAAACACCTTTAAGGATCCCAGCTCAAGAAGTATATTATAGAAGAGAAATGAAAGATAAATGGTTGATGTACTTGGACCTACTGAAAATTATCAGGAGTTAAAATCAAATCAAGAGAACAATGAAGGATAAAGTTGTCAATAGTTTTCCCATTTATAGTTATCTGAAAGATTGAAAATGGTTAAAAAGACATGGTATGGAACAAAGTAAGTCAGAATTTGAGATAAAATAGTGTATTGATGATGAACATTATAATTGCTAAAATATACAAACTTTTGTTAGAAATTGAAAACAGAAAAAGCAGGGGTTTTTTTGTTTTTGTTTTTAAATTCATTTTCACATTTTGGAACCACCTATCTCCCTCAGAGAGTATTAAATAATGTATGATTATGTGTACTAAGAATTTTGGTTATAATATGCAGATGGATCCATGGAAAGTATGTGATTAAAAGGATTGAAATTTACCTTGTGTTATGATTTCAAAGATAATTTTTATAAAATGATATGTCATTAGTACATGATGCCAGAGAAATTATCTAGAACAGTGATGGCGAACCTTTTTTCCCTCAGGTGCTGAGAGCGCGCACATGCGCGCGTGCCCACACCCATAATTCAATGCCCCCATGCATGCGTGTGCAACTCCCTGCGCTCCCCCATGCATGCACGCACAACCCCTCACGCCCCGTTTTGGACCTAGCAGCCATCCTTGAAGCCTCCGGAGGCCAGAAACGGCTCATTTCCCGATTTCCGGTGGGCCCGGTAGGCCCGTTTTTCACCCTCCCCAGGCTCGAGGCTTTCTTAGAGCCTGGGGAGAGTGAAAATGGCCTCCCCCCCAGAGGCCCTCCTGAGGCTGAAGACACCCTCCCAGAGCCTCCGCTCGACCCCTGTACTTACCTGGCATCCAAAACAGGCCACGTGGAGACTCCTGGGAGGGGAGGGGAGGGCCGGTGTGAGTGGAGTCAGCCGAAAATCAGCTGGCCAGCATGCACGCTAGAGCTGAGCTAGGGCAACAGGTCACGTGCCCGCAGATATGGCTCCATGTGTCACCTGTGGCACATGTGTCATAGGTTCGCCATCACGGATAAGGTGACCAGACGTCCCGCTTTTGGCGGGACAGACACGCTTTTCAAGCATGTGTCCCGCGTCCCGCATTGTTTCCAAAAAGTCACGCATTTTTGGAAAGAATGCCCGACAACAAACAAATTTTGAAAAGAAACAGCGGGACGTCTGGTCACCTTACTCTTGGCTCTCCTGCTCCCCCTCCGCCAGCGCTGGGCTGCTGGAGTGACAGGGGGAGAAAGGAGATCAGGAGGCGGCGGCGAATCACAACAACCCCAGCGGCAGCTCCAGGCAGAGAGAGAGAGAGAGAAGCGAGGAAGCAAGTCACTCCGCCACGCGCGCTCACGAACACACACACACACACAAGCGCGCGCAGCTCCCCGAGAGGCCGACACTTCTGCAGCGACGCCAAGCCGCAAACCCCTCCCCTAGCCACCGCCGCTCCCAGCCCAGACACTCCGCCTGCTACGCTTACTGTTGCTTTCTGCCCAGGAGTCCGGAGCGGAGCCGAAAGGCGGAAGCCGGGGCGCGCTTCGGCTTCCGCCTTTCGGCTCCGCTCCGGACTCCTGGGTAGAAAGCAACAGTAAGCGTAGCAGGCATCATGTCTGGGCTGGGAGCGGCGGTGGCTAGGGGAGGGGTTTGCGGCTTGGCGTCGCTGCAGAAGTATCGGCCTCTCGGGGAGCTGCGCGCACTTGTGTGTGTGTGTGTGTGTTCGTGAGCGCGTGCAGCGGAGTGACTTGCTCGCTCGCTTCTCTCTCTCTCTCTCTCTCTGCCTGGAGCTGCTGCTGGGGTTGTTATGTTGGGATGCCACATTTTGGTCAGGAATCGGAAGGCAGGCGGCGAATAAGGGTAATCAATGGGAAATCTGAGCCGAGCCTTGAAATAGCCACCCTCGTAATGCGTATTGGGAGGCCCGAAGATGGCCACCTCCCAGTTGTAGAGGTCCCCCTCGTCCACCAGACTGACTCGGAAGCCCTCCACGGGCTCCTCCTGAAGCCCTTTCAGCTCCAGCAGCAGGGCCTTCTGCGAGCTGGGCACAGACAGCCGCGCCATGTCACCGGCTGACGGAGGAGGCGATAAAAGGATGTAGGCCTCGAGCGAAGCCGGGGACTCGCATGAATGCGCCGACCGCGAAGGGGGAGGGGGGAAGCGGGCGGGAAGCAGCGCTGGGCCGGGCAGAGGAAAGGAGAAAGAACGGAAGCGCTGTGGACCCGAAAGAGCACCACGAACCCGCCGCCACCTCCTGATCTCCTTTCTCCCCCTGTCACTCCAGCAGCCCAGCGCTGGCGGAGGGGGAGCAGGAGAGCCAAGAGACGCTGGGTTGGAGCACCATCTCCGGGCTGCTCCCCTTCCCAAGCCAGCCCCACTCGCTCGCTCGCTCGCTTGCCAGCCAGCCAGCCCAAGCCACTGCCGGCTCCCGAAGGGGAGGCGGGAGGCGAGGAAAGGCCTCCCCCCTCCCCCCCACCCACCTGGACACCGACATTTGCGTTCTTTTGCCCTCTGCGCATGCGCACAGCATTCTGCGCATGTGCAGAGGGCAAAACTCAAATGGCGGCTCCCCTAGAAACCCACCCCCCGTCAATGGTGTCCCGCTTTAAAAAAAATAATCTGGTCACCTTAATCACGGAACTAGAATGTATAAAAGCACTTCAAATGTTAGAAATATGAACAATATGAAAGGACATTTTATCATGCTTATTAGACATGTAAAACAAAAATAGGATTCAAATACATACTTATAAGCAGAGGATTTTAAAATCAATATTCATTTGAAGCCATAATTTTTTCATTTAGGAATGAAACAATAATTAGATTATTTCAATATGATTACTGTGGTGAGATTATTACATATACAGAGATGGAAAGATATTGTACACTATCCACTGTGGAGGAATGGTTGGTGAAGTTTATATTTTGCTATATATAAATTGACTTATTTGATTAGAGAAAAGACATTATCTACAATTATTGGTAACTGGAAGCCTCTTGTGGACTTTTTCCATAAAAATGAAAACAATGATTTTGTGATCTATGGTTTTGATCATTAAACAGCATAAAATGATTATACAAAAAGCAATATGATGTAACTTTAGAGAGAGAGGTTAAAATATATTTGTAGTTATAACTTCTGTGAAGACTATTGGGAGCCACTACTTTATATCTTTACCTTTATAAGCAAAAAATGCAAGAAAAGAAAAAAAAATTGAAGAAAAATGGAAAATAAATATATATATATATATATATTCCTTCACCTGTTTTCTTTTCTTGCCCTTTTTGCTTTTTTATTTCTTTTTTCCTTCATTACTTTATATTACTATGTGTTAGTGTAAGGTGACCAGACGTCCCGATTTTGGCGGGACAGACCCGCTTTTTAATGATTTGTCCCGCGTCCCGCCCGTCCTCTAAAAAGTCCCGATTTTTTGTAAGAATGCACGACTAGGGCATTCTTTCCAAAAATCGGCCTGAAAGGGCGGCGTGCGAGATTGGGGGGAGTTAAAACTCGGGGAAGGCAGCCATGTCGGGCTCCGTGGTGGCCAAACCGTGGCGCATGCGCCAAACGTCGCACATTGGATGATTGCAAGTGGCGCATTGCAATCATCCAATGGACAGGAAAGGCGCGGGGATGGCAAGCTGGTTGTAACGACGGCCAGAGGGCTCTCCCCCTGATTGGAGCCCCACCCTGGGTGTCACCCAGCCCCACGGCGAGGGTCGCAGGAGGAGCTCAGCTGCGGGCCGCTGCCGCCCTCTCCCTCTGAGCCGCTCGGCACCCGCGCCCTCCTCCGCCGGCGACCCCGGCCCACCCAAGAACCGCGCTCGCCGTCTGCGGCCGGCCGGAGCGAGTCGGGACTGCTCTCCGACCAGCGCCGGCCATTTTGGCCAGGCTAAAAATGTCGGGGCTCCTTTGGCCACAGCCCGCCTCGCCTCCCCGGCTTTGGAGACCAAGGTGCCGCCGACCAGCCTTGCTCCGCTTGGCGGTCACAAAGGAGCGCCCGAGCCGCGGTCGGCAAAAGTCCGTCTGCGGAGCCAAGGAAGCGGCAGCCCCCGATCCCACCAGACCGTTTACCCGGCCCCGCCCTCGCAGGTGAGCCCCGGCCGCCGCCGCCTCGCCTGCAGAGCAGCAGCGGCAGCAGCGGCGTGTCCAGCCATGGCGAAGGCGGCGGCGCCGGACGACGACTACAACTTTGTCATCAAAGGCGAGGAGGGGGCGCGCGGGGGCGAGAAGGGGGCGCATGGGGGGGCGGACTCTCCCCTGCAGGGATGGCCGGCCGCGGCTCATGGGGGGGCGAAAGACAAATACAACTTTCGGCGGGCACAGCTTTGCAAGGGCTCTTCGCGGTCTACAAGCCGCCGGGCATGCACTGGAGGGCGGTGAAGGACACGGTGGAGAGGCGCCTGATGCAGCCCTGCCCTCTCGAAACGGCCGGCGTCGCGGTGGGCGGGGCGGCCCGAGCGAAGGAGTCGCATCCAAGATGGCCCTCGGGCCGGCGCTGGCTCAGCCGGCCGGGGCCGCCACCGCAGCCTTCCCGCCACCAGGGCAGCCGGGACTGGGGGCCCAGCCGCAGGGGCAGCAGCAGCTGGACGCCGACATTAGCATTTTTTGCCCTCTGCGCATGCGCAGCATTCTGCGCATGCGCAGAGGGCAAAACTCAAATGGCGGCGTCCAGGCGGCCCCGCCCCCATCCCGCTTTAAAAAAAAATCTGGTCACTTTATGTTAGTGTTTATCTTGCTTAAAGTTTTAATAATAATTATATACAAAAAACGGGAAAAGAAGGCTGTCATAATAAGATATAGGAACACATATTCCAACTGTAAAAACACCAGCTATTAAGCATAACTGGACAAAGGGTAGATACTAATGGATGGCGAACTGCTTCCCTTCCCATTTTAAACACTCTTCTTTGCACAATATGAATTGCTATTACCAAGTGAGAATTGCTTTTCCAAGTTGTGTTAAAAAAAATTCAATGTGAGACTCATGCCCATTTTTTTATTAATTACAGGATTATCATTAATTACAATGCGAGTTTTGAAGTCCCCAAACATCTGCACTGATAATAAACTGGCTAATTAAAATAAGAGCCTTCATGCCAGCACTTTTTTTTTTAAGATATTAAGAGCGACCTGTTTTAAGCGTGGGGTATCTGAATTACAGTATGCTCTGAATGTATCGTGACTATTGTCATCATGCTATAAACAGAAATCTGCCAAATAGATTTCTTGGTCAGTTGTCAGTAGGGGCCCTTAGGAAAGGAATTAATAGAGAAAATAGTTATATTATAATAATATATATGTATACTATGATTTTACAAATTTGAAAGTGCCTTATTTCTTATGAACTATTATTATTATTATCAATACTATCATCAATATCACTATCGTTGTACTATTATTAATACTATTGTTAATATTACTATTAACACGATTGATTTATAAAATTTATCACATAAAAGACAAGATAAAAGTTGGAAAATACATAAAAATATATCGCTAACATATACTCGACGTAGAACAAATTATAGAAATTAACAGCTCTATAGCTGTATGCGTTTTTTATGTTTTGTAAATGTTTATATTGTACTTCTTAATGTCATAATGTTCTTTTTTTTGTTTTGTATGTTTGTTTGTTTTTAAATGTAAATAACTTAATAAAAACTATTTAAAAAAAAAAAAAAAGGAAAGGGGAAATGTCAAAGATGCCCACTTCCAAAATACTATATCTTTAAGAACATTTACTGTCTTAATCTGATGTGGCTTCACTGCTTTTTCCAATATTTTTGCTTTAGTTTATGACCTCAGACATTTTCATCACATTAATCATAACTAGTTACACAACTAGTATAAACAATTGAGAGTGAAGGCCATATTCAAGAATTTTCATAAGTTTTACTATTGAGATACTATTGAGATAACTATTGAGAAAGATAGGATAACCGATTATCCTATTTTTCACTTGGCAAACCTTTTTCTCCTTTCCCAATGCATAATTTAAAAATCATGAAAAAGGGGACCAATGCTTACAATTATAAAGTACATCTCTGGCTCCATGATAGTAAAAACCTGATAGAATCAAAATTACCCAGTGCAGGCTTAACTGTTTTTGCAATTTTGATTCTTAGATTATTTTTTGTGAAATACCAAAAATCAAACTGCAGAATCATCATGAAATTCAGTGATGCAACCTGGACAGTTCTCAAGGTGTAATATGAGTTTGTGAATCACCTGTAGATTATTTAACCCAGATAGTTAATAAAGAGTGCATTTAATACAACTAAGCCAGCAAGCAATACTTACAAATATACTGATCAACTGTAAACTGACTTTGTCAATTACACAAAAAATCTTACTCATTTCTAATTTAATTTTTGACTGCTATGATTTGGTGCTCACTAAATTTAAATTAAAGTGTTCATTTAATTGGACAGCCTAGATATTAATTCCAAACAGTACCTTTAAGTTTCTCCTGGCCTGTGTTTATATTGACCAAGAATAACCTGTCCAGATTGAGACAATTTGGAAATAACCTGCAAAAATTCAGCCCACTGCAAGCTACAAATCCACTACTGCATTGATTCATTGTATTTTCAGTCAATTGAAATGGAAGGGTTTTATTCCTAGCTCCCAAACAATCCAAATGAATGATATAATATATATGATACGATATAATTTGCTTTCTGGTTTGCTTGTTTACATTGTGGGATCCATGGTACTTTATGATCTTGGTTGTTTTCTTGCAGATGTTTTGCAATCAAACAAGGTAACATCATCAGTGCTGAAAGTGTGTGAGGTTTGTTAGCATTTTACATACTAGTGGCTTGCCCTGTCAGTGTTGGTGGGAGCAGTCTTGGTGGTTCCCTGATTATGCTGTTGTTTATTAGTAGCTTGTTTGACTTGATGGTTCCTTAATTTAGGTATTGTTTATTGTTTCATGGCAACCATATTTTTATATCACCTGGTTCTACTGTAAATATTATTTTCATCAAGATGGGCAGCGATATATTAACAATCATTGAAATGAAGCCAGATTTTGCATTACAAAATAGTATTAAATTGTGGCAACTGCAGTACTAGACAGTATTTTTGTTTTTTGTCTTAGTAGAAGTTTGCATTGGATTTTACTGAATCAGACTAAATCTTGATTTCCATTGTATAGAACTGAAGAATCTGAATCAGCCTCTGGCTTCAACGGAGTCTTCATCTTGGTCTGTTTCTCTGGGCTTATGAGGTTCTACAAAGAATAGGACCATTCCAATTTTTTAAAAAAAAGCTTTCTAATTTCATGGTTTACATAAAACATGACTGTACTGAGAGATGTGTATATTGGATCCTTCCCCTGCCATGCCCACCAAGCTACGCCCACAGAACTGGTAGTAAAAAAAATTGAATCCCACCACTGACAGTATATGAATGCACCAAACTTGGCTAAATTCTGTAAATTAAATACAGGTCACTGCTTTCTCCAAAGATAATGATAGAAACAGTATTGCATCACAAGCTCTGTTCCTTTGGGGCATTTTTGTGCCATTTAACACTCATAGAAAACTCATTGCTTTCATCAATAGGATCTTCTTTTCCTCCCCCTGTATTTCAATGTAAGAATATTAAAATTAAGCCGCACTCAAAGCAATTGTCCTTCAGAAGTGTTTGGTAAGGTAGGTAAGATAAACCTTTATTACAGTTTTTTACCAACATATTGCAGAGGTGTTTGATTTCTCTCATCTGCATGGCCACTGAATGTTCCTTTTAAAGAATAACTTAAAGTTTGTATAGAAGACACCTATTATGGAAACCTGATATAATTTATCAAAAACAGAATATAATCCTGTTCTAAAGACAATATCAAGAGCAAAAATGAATGTCACGGTTCCAAATAGTAGTCGAGCAGAAATCAGAGTCCAAGGCAAAGAGTTCACCAAAGTTCCAATTTAATGCAGACACCATGTTGGCAATGCATGGGAAAACCCAAATCTAATTTCTTTCCCAAGTTCCCCTTGATAGGAAGTTTTCCCTCCACCCCCATCGGGGTCACGTTGCCCACTCAGCTTCTGCCAGCGTGGCACCGTCTCCTCCCAGCTTCTTGCAGGTGCTGGACAAAAGATGACCTTGGAAAAGTAACAAAGAATGTGATATCTCAAACTTCTCGCTCTCACTATTCCCCCTCCCCACTCCATAGTCTTTTCTGTAGAACGGTGACAAACGATGCTTTGTCAATGAAAAGTATAAAATGCATATTTAGAATAATATATAATTCAAATTGAAAACATCTAAGCCATCAGATCAAAGAGGTACAGATGTGGCATTATGCCTTGCCATCATATATAAGATTTTACATGACGACCAACCTCAAACATGAGACTTAAATAATGTGGCATCTCTAGCTCTTTGGTCTGAGAGCTTAAGAAATAGATGTGCATTCAATTCCCCATAAAGTGTTTGAAAGATTTAGAAAGATTTGTGGCTACACTTGATGAGTCCCAAGGGGATGAAACTATCACATACTGTCTTCCTCTATTCAATATTACTCAACATTGTACTGTGTAGAAGCAGAGAAATTTTATGCATACACTTCCCCCTTTTCTCTGGTCTGAGAGCTTAAGAAAAGGAAAGTGGGCTGTATATACCATTTGAAAGATAAATCTTATATATCATTTCCTGCAACATTGTGGTACCAGGGTCTGGATAGCTCCTAAAGCTAATGCATTGTATAGAGATACTGAGAGTGCAATGGCCCACAACTTCAATTCCCAATAGAATTTGAACACCCTAGAAACAGTTTTGGCTAGATTCTATATACTGTATATGATGAACCTCAAACAGATAAACTGGTTGTACACTACCTATCACAATATTACCCCATGTAAAATTACATTGTATGTAATTACTGTATTTTGGTAATGATTTTATGGTATTAGCATATTTAGGTTTCTTCCTAATTATAATTACAATATAACACAAACAAACACAATGCATGGAACATTTTTGATACCAGTTGGAAAGAGTGCCAAATTCATTCCATCCCACTAAATGTTTTACTCGTCTGGCAGTTAGTTAAAATGTCTGCCAAGCTATCATTTAAACTGAAAAATTGCCAGAGGACCAGGTAGATGAAATAAGATGTGATCAAAGGCAGAAACTATAGAGGAAGGAGTAATTGCCCTCAGACTCAAACTACACTGACATTCAAAGAAATCAGAGAAAGTACCTAGCTTAGAATAAGCAGTAGCATTTCAGGCTAAGCAGCTTGGATTCAACCCTTTTGCAATCTAATCAACCACTCTGGGCTAGAAAAAATATATAAAAGGAAACTATTGTCCCTTAAGGACCATATTTCTTCAAATGACAAATCTTTATTCAGAACAACAATATATTAGAAAGCAAAGCAAAACAGAACAGAAAAGCTGGATCTTTCAAAAAATGAGTATAATTTCACAAAAAAAATTTTTTTTGTTTGTACGCTCATCTCCTATATTATGTATATTCTGTCAATCAGTTACTTCACGGCTCTTGTTTTAGAAGAAATAATATAACAAATTTTAGAAAGCTCATCATTTTAAATTTCCTCAATTTACATGCAAAGTTACTGATCTAAGAATTATACTTTTAACAAAAGAACTCCAGAGGGATATTGTAATAAAATCTACTGAAGTAGAATGATTTTTTTTATTTTATAGAAAACTAAATCAAGACTAAAAGGTCTGTAGGTCAGTAAAATGAAATCTAGGAAGGTTCTATAATTGATATAATATAAATTAGGATGATTTATATGTGATTTCAAGTACAGGTAGTCAGCACGTTATGACCAAAATTGAACCCAAAATTTCCATTGCTAAGCGAGACATTTTTAAGTGAATTTTGCCCCATGTTACAACCTTTCTTGCCGCAGTTGTTAAGTAAATCATTGTAGTTGTTAAGTTAGCAACATGTTTGTTAACTAAATCTGATTTCCCCATTGACTTTGCTTGTCGAAGGTTGCAAAAGACAATCACATGACCCCAGGACACGGGAAGCATCATAAATATGAGTCATTTGCCAAGCATCTGAATTTTTACCAAACGACCATGGGGATGTTGCAGCGGTCGTAAGTATGAAAAACATTCATAAATCACTTTTTCAATATCTTTGTAACTTTGAATGGTCACTAAATGAACCGTTGTAAGTTAAGGACTACCTGTACTTCAGATACTTCATCTCTACTGTCTTATAATGTTTGCAAAAATCCAGTGGTGTAAATCAATATTATTACTCTCTTCTAATGGACTCTTCAGGGGAAAAAGGCATACCTAACCAATTTAACAAATTCACAGCACATATATCACTAAAATTATGCTCTCATGCATACATTATGTTCTGTATGGAGAACTGGAGTGGGCAATAACTGAGGCGAAGCAGGTTGTGCCAAGAAAACAGTGTTTATTGCTAACAGGCATGTAAGGCAACTCAGAATGGCAACAACAACATGTGCCGGCTGACAGCTCCCTTTATATAGGAGCTGTAAAACGGGCGGACCAATGGCAGGGCTTTATTTTCCTGCTCGCGTCTTAGCCAATCAGCAGAGACCTGCAGCCGGCATGGCTTTTGGCGCCGTCGTAAGTCCAAGGACTTAACACATTACTTATTCCAATCTTTTGGCTACCACGAGATCCTCAGCCACTATATTACAGTAGCTCCTAAAACGATGTTGATTTACTTTAAATACTTATATTTCCTTTCATTATACAGCTCAAGATGATGGTCCATAAAACTGCAATAAACGCAGTACAAAAACATCAACTCAGCAACAAAAACTATTCAGAACACCATCAGAGAAAATAGGACAAAAACAACTCAGTTAAAGCTAGGAAAAACAATAAAATCCATATTTTAAAAACAAAGATCTTCCTGAACAGGAAGATTTTAATATTAGAAAAGAAGGCAAATGGGAAGAGGGGCAAAGTGAATCACAAGTTTCTAAATTTGAGCAAGAGAAAACAGGGGGAAAAACCCTTTTCAACAAAATATGAGTTTGAAGTAGGGAGCTAGACAGCTTAATGACTCATTTCATGTATTATATTAAGCCATGATTTTACATAGCTTATGGTCAGATAATTAATTCAATGTACTCACCATGGTTTGTGAACCTATTCAGTGAGCAGGCTCAAATAAGAAAAGATGATTCTCCAGGTACACCAATCTTATATGAATTTTAAAAATTATTTGTACATATTGAATTGTTGGTGTGTTATCAAACATTCCTGATAACACACCAACAATTCAATATGTACAAATAATTTTTAAAATTAATGTAAGATTGGTGTAAAAGGAAGAACTACTTTCAATACAGGAGATGGCATTACTGATAAAATAGTAAGAAAATATTGTATGACATCAATAATATTGTATCTGATATATTCTTCAGGGCCAGGTAGGAGATTTAGCACAACTTATTTTAAACAGTATCAGTAACTGACAATATGAATATGTACTAGAACAGTGATGGCGAACCTTTTTTTCCTCGGGTGCCGAAATAGTGCACGTGCACGCTATTGCACGCACGTGCGTGCCCACACCCATAATTCAAAGCCCCTCATTTGCTCCACCCCCTGCACATGCATGTGTGACCCCCCCCACTCCCCTGTTTCCCGACTTCCAGTGGACTCAGTGGGCCCATTTTTCGCCCTCCCCAGGCTCCAGAGGCTTTCTTGGAGTTTGGGGAGGGTGAAAACACTCCCCCCGCCACCCTGGAGGTCTTCCGGAAGCCGAAATTGCCCTCCCAGAGCCTCCGCACGAGCCAAAAATCAGCTGGCGGGCACGCACATGCGCACTGGAGCTGAGCTAGGGCAACAGCTCGCGTGCCGGCAGATATGGCTCCGTGTGTCACCTGTGGCACCCGTGCCATAGGTTCGCCATCACTGTACTAGAATATTAAACAAAATTTAGTTGAAATATATGAGCGTGTAATAAAGCATCGTTGTTATTCTCATTGCTGTTCAAAAATCCTTATCTTCAGTTCCCAAACACATTCAATGTTTTTGTTAAATATATTTTAATCAAATTAGTTGATATAGTATAAAGATTTTTATACTGCTCCCAACCAAGCTGTAGTTGTGGTCAACACCTATATATTCTGCTCCAAAGGATAGAGCTTTTAGTATTTTAGTTTATTTTGTTATTTAGTTTATTTAGTAGGTAGGGTCCTTGAGTTCCTACAGCAAAAGGAAGGATATACATGTTTAAAAATAAATAAATGAAAAATATCCTAGAAATTTGTCAGGTCATGGTTTTGCCTTGGTATAGTGTACATTCAGTTATTTAAATACATAATAAAAGTAAAATATTCATCCTAATATAACACTGATATGGTAATTGTGTTTGTTTGTCTTTTACTTTTTTCAATTATGCAAAGCATTCAAAAGAAGTAGTTTGCAAACCAACTTGACCCATTTGAAAACTTGCATTCTTTGCAAGGCACGAGCAGAAAAAACTAAATCTTCAGCAGAGGAAATGGCATTATTATAAGAAATAGGGCAACACATGTGTGTTGTTTAAAGAATATCAGGGAGCAGTTTTTAATTCTCTCATTTGCAAATTGCCATCTGTTTAATCCTGATCTGGTCGTGCAAGCTAGTATATGTTAACCCTATTCCTGGAAAAGATTTGGCCTTTAGGTTCAGTGATCCAGTCGTTAGAACTCCATCAATGTTCCAAAGAGTTTGCCATATGTTAACTGAAGTGTCTTGTGACCTCTGCAATTTAAACTTGTTCTTTCACATTCCAGAATTCAGAACATGAAATAATAGGTTTAATTTACATGATGGCAAATTCCAATTGAATGTCAGGAACAGATTTTCTTACAATAAGAGCAGTTTGACAGTGAAACAAATTATACAGAGAAAGATTGGGGTTCCTCTTGGAGGAGGCTGGATGTATGAATGCATCTGGATTCCTGAAGTGAGCAGGGAGATGGACTATAACTTAAATAAATAACTTCAATGGTCCCTTTCCCCATTTTTCATTTTATCATTCAATGGGACTCATATCACTTGGCAATAATACAAACTACAAGGAGGCTGGTGTAACTCCATTGAACAAAACAATAGCTACTAAGGCTAACCCTAACCAGAGGTGGTATTCAGCCGGTTCGGACTGGTTCGGGCAAACCGGTAGTGGAAATTTTGAGTAGTTCAGAGAATCGGTAAAAACCACCTCTCGCTGGCCCCGCTCATGCCTGCCTGCTTGCCGCTCACCCCACCTGCCCGCCAGCTTGCCGCTCACCCCACCTGCCCACTCTCCCTGCCCCACCCCATCCTATATATCTTGCCTTCGCCATGTGGCCCAGCTAATCTCCGTGCCTTGCCTCTGCGCCTTGCCGGCTTGTGCTCACCAAAGGTAAGCATGCTGCCTGCTCACCCTTCACCTCGGGTTGGGCATTCCCCAGCTCCAGCCTTGCCCCAGAGCCTCCGCCCACTCGCCTCAGCCGGGTTGGGGAACACGCCATTCCCCAGCTCCGGCCTTGCCCCGGACATCCGCCCACATGCCACCGCCCCCTCTGGCCTCAAACTACAGACCCCCCTGGCCAAAGCGAAGGGCCATTGGGGGGCGGAGGGCTGAACTGGTTTGGGATTGGACCGGACAGTTCTTTTTATCTGTAAGAAATCCCATCCGGAAAGCGCTGCAGTGGAGATCTTGCAGACCCTTCTTCCGTCCCTTGCTGAGCCTCAGTCACTCGCGGAGATGCTCCATGTGCTTTCCAAGTCGGCAGCTGCTTCTCTCCACTGCTGTTCTTCCTGGGAGAGCATCTTGTGCAATTTAGCAGCTGTGAGCCGTCGCTTTCCTCTTAAGTCCCATCCGGAAAGCGCTGAGGCAAAGAGAAGCAGCAGCCATGTTGAATGCTGTTTCTGTCAGCCGCAGCACTTTCCGGATGGGACTTAGAGGAAAGCAGCAACTCACAGCTGCTAAATTGCACAAGACGCTCTCCCAGCAGTGCGGAGAGAAGCAGCCACTGTCCCAGAGAGCAGAGATGGAGGGGAGCAGGCCTCCAAAGGCTGCTCGGTCGAGCCTTGCCTCACCGTATGGTGGAAACCGTGCATGCGCGAAAGCTGTGTGCAGAAGCTGAGCGTGCGTGCATGCACAGAAGCTGTGTGTGTGCTTGCATAGAAGCCATGTGTGCATGCACAGAAGCCATGTGTGTGCACATGCACATACTCACATTTTTGGTGAACCAGTGTTGGAATTATTTCCCACCACTGACCCTAACCCTTACCATAGGCAAAAGCAAAGCTGGCAGTAAGTGGCATGTGCCCCATTTCACAGGTTCCATGAAGACAAAAACATCAAGGTCCCTCACACTTACTCTCACATTTATCTAACAAAACAGTCTCCACCAGAAGATTCCAGTATTTGAATTGCCTCATTACCGTATTTTTCGGAGTATAAGATGCACCTTTTTCCTCCCTAAGAGGCTGAAAATTTGGGTGCATCTTATACTCTGAATGTAGCTTTTCGAAGCTTCTTTTTAACCCTAACGAGGTGCTAACGATCTTCCCAGCTCTTACCGGCTTGCAGGCTCTTTCATTGTTACTCTCTCTGAAGAATGTTTTTCCAGCCCTAAGTCTTTGCAGGGTTTTTTTCATTGCTCTACTTGCTCAGAATAAGTTTTTTTCAAGCCCTAACCAGGTGCTAACGATCTTCCCAGCTCTTACCGGCTTGCAGGCTCTTTCATTGCTACTCTCTCCGAAGGAGATTTTTTTAAGTCCTAACCAGGGGATAAAATAATGTGCTGAAGCTAAGACTAAGGACGCTAGCCAGATGAATACCTGGTAGGCAGATTTTCCCCCCTATTTTCCTCCCTAAAAAGTAAAGTGCGTCTTATACTCCGAAAAATATGGTATTTCATGTGAAAATTCTGGTCAGTTTACAATAAAGGAAGTTTAATTAATTTCTTAGTGTTCCCCTTAAATAAAAATAGATAAATTGAAAAGTGACCCAGGTATTTCAGGTATATATGTAGTCATTTTATGACTGGCTATGCTGAACTGCATATGGAAAATGCTTCCTATCCACCAGGGAATAATACATTAACAGCAAGGAGCGCCAAATGAAAGTCCAAAAGGCAGCAAAGCTTGTAGTGTGATATCACATGACTGCATCACTTAGCAATGACAATCCCAGCAGTCATGATTGTCATCATAATGCCAAGGCATGTAGGTTAGTGAAAGAGAAATGGTGAGAGTCCTATGTAAGGAATACGAGGGAGCTGTAGCAGGGAGAGTTGAAAGCTGGGATGGTTTACTGGAGCAGCCTGCAACCTTTCCTGTTGGTTTCCCTATTGACTTTGCTTGTGAGAAGCCAGTAGAAAAGGTTCAGAATAGTGATCATGTGACTGTTACTCCCTATGACATAATAATCACAAGATGGATCACAAGTGTTCAGATTGCAATCATGTGATCGCACAATGCTGGATAGCCAGAACTTCAAGGATTAATCATATGTCCATCTTTTCAGTGCTGCATAACTTTGAACAGTCACTGAATGAATAATGTAAGCTGAAGAATACCTGTAAAATATATCACATCAGAACACAACCATAACACATTCAGAAAATAATAATTTCATTTTTACTCTCTTTAGAGCAATACTCTCTCGCTGAAAAAGAATTTTATTTTCACATACTAAAATTATTAATAATTGTATTCTCTATTAAAGCAGTTTCTTATTAAATATTTATTAAACAAACTCTTTTACATTAGAGCATCTCATTCTTTTAGGACTGAGGGAATCTTCTACTTTTTGAGATTAAATCATTGGCACTCAAAATGATTGCTTTGGTAAATGTGGCCACAAACCAAATATCCACTTGGCAAAGGAAAACTACTGAGCTTGTTCCCCATCCAATGCTCTCGTCTCCCAGGATGCTGAAATTCTTCAATTTATTTCTGTATTTTTTTTAAAAAAGGCAGATGGCATTCTTCTAAAATAAAGCATCAGGCTGCAGCCACTGTCATGCATTTCAATAAATAAGTTAAATACAAAACTCAGAAGCATTTTCAGAGAGATTTTTCTAGAAGCTAGGAAAGCTGTATACATACATACCTGGTTACATCATTGCAGTTAAAGAATAAAATTCAGTCTGGTGTCTGCCATATGGTAACAGAAATGTCTGATCCTTGGCAAACAGTATGTATGCATCTTGTTGGAAAACAAGGTTCTAGACTATAATGGCATGTTACTTGCAACAACAACCTGATTATTTAAAATCTGATGAATTTGCAAAATAGAAAAATTATAATCTGTTACGGGCATGAGCTATTTTTCTTCAGCCACTTTCGCTTTATCTGATGATGCAATTCAAGCACCTTGAACAGATGGGAACCAAGAAATGCCAGGTTTGTAGACTAGCCTTGAAGTCGCAAAAGAATCCCACAAAAGGCAGTGCCCAGTATAAGCTTGAGTTGGAGAACTTACAGAAGAATGCTAAGGTGGTATTTTACTTTGGATAACATAGTACGTTAATCAGAAGAATGATTACATAGATGCAGTCTTTGGAAGAATACCATTTAATTTTTAAAAATTAGTTTTTAATTAAGTTACAAAATGCAAGTCAGTTAACAATCAAACTACAAAGCATTGTGATTATGCTGATGTTCTTAGGTTATAAAAATACCTTTCCTGGATCAATGTCAAAATATTTCAATAACAGTCAAAAATGCAAATGACACATTTTAATGAGGTATTCTATTAGTATATATAGAATTATTCAAGAAAAAAGTTATTTATTTTTAGGATAAAACACTATAGTTAACATTATTGAACAATAAATTATTTATATTTTCAGCGCTCCATGCAAGTTAAAAGTCAACATTTAGACATCATTGTTGGTTAGTGTACATTGTTCAAACTGTCCCATGAAGTAGTAGTAATAGTAGAAATAGTATGGCTTCATCAGTGCTTTACTTCATGTTACACACAAATTTCAAAATGTGATTTGTTGTTCATAAGCATTTTCCAGTGGCAGTCCCAAACTGAATTCTTGACTCACAATTACAAATTGATCCATTACCCCCAGGATATGCCCAAAATACTCCCTTACCCTTACTTTAGAAATTAAACATAACAAAAGCATATTCTTCCTAAATCTTGCACTATTAACCAAAATGAAGAAGGAATTGAACATATTCTATTAATAGAATAATTTACATTCATTACATTGTCACTTTGGCTACTCTGTTATAGAAACTTCATAAATGGGCAGTTAACACTTTTAGGAATATTGCACCAAACCCACCCATCCCACTATCCTATCCCATCTTGTGCTACAATTTCAAGCATGTTTTTCCACCCCCCCAAAAAAATCACCATCATAGATTTTAAGCACCAATAGATAGATGTCACATATTAATTTTATTTTTTTATTCACTTTATAGGATGTTCTATTAGTTCAGGTTTTGTGATAATAAAATGCCAAAGAACAAAGCTGCAAGTTGTTTGTGACTTAAGATACCCAAGGAATTAATTTTATGCTGGCATATAGTGTACTGTAATTAGAAATGGCTCTCTGCATTGTGATTAACCTAGTAACTATAGTAACCAAAGCAGAAGAGAATGAGCAAAGTAAGACTAAGCTAGCAAAAATCCTTTATTAATTTATTTCAATATATGCAGAAATACATCTTTGGATTTATATACTGTATATTACTAGACATTATTGTTATTATTATGGTTTGTCACACAGTCAGTTAGCCAGATGGATTTTGCATTTTTATGCACCTATTGAGTCCCCAAGGATCTGGGATAGACAGATGTTGTTGTTTGATGTGTTAAAGGCATGGTCCCAAGATGTAAGCTGTTCCAAGCCATCCTCATTGAGTTCTTCCCAAGAACCTAGAATATTGTAATAAGTGGTGAAATTCAATATTTTTCCCTACCGGTTCTGTGGGCGTGGCTTGGTGGGGGGGTCATGTGACTGAGTGGACATGACCAACTTGACATCACTCACGCCCATGCCAAAAAAGCCGCTGCTGTCACTACCCTGTTCTTCTTACGCACATGCACATCCCATTGCCTGCTGCAGGCAAGTCTGAGCAGAGCGGCGCAGCAGGCAATGGGATGTGCCTGCGTGGAAGAACAGGGCGGTGATGGCAGCGGCTTTTTCGGCATGTTCGAGACCTCCGGTAGTTTTCAGCGGCCTCCAGGCAGCAGCTTGGAGGCTTCTCGCAGTTGCACCAAAAAAGAGAACTTGCCTTCCGGAGTCCGGACCAGCCACCACGAGAGGAAGGTAAACTTGAAGAAAGAGGCGTGGCGGAAGAAGCGGGCTAAGGCTGGGGCCTCTGAAGGAGAGGAAATGGGGTGATGCATGCGACTGGCGAAGGTGACGGGTGGTGAGTGGATGGCGGCTCCGGAGCATGGCTGGAGCCTGGGAATGGCACATTCCCCGACCCAGTCGAGGCAGGCAGCGGCTCCAGGGCCTCAGTGAATGGTGCGTCCCTGGGGCCCCGGCCCCTGCCCCAACCCAAGGCGAAGGGCAAGCAGTCGGCATACATTGCTTACCTTTGGTTAGCTGAGCTGAGCTGAGCAGGTGTCGGCGAGGTGACTGGTGAGGCGATTAGCTGGGCCGCGTGGTGAAGGCAATATATATAGGGCGGGGTGGGTGGGCGGGACGAGCGGCGAGCAGCCAGAAGGGGCGAGCGGCGAGCAGCCAGAAGGGGCGAGCAGTGAGCAGCCGGTAGGGGCGAGAGGCCAGAAGGGGCGAGCAGCAACCGGGCAGGCATGGATGGGGTCAGCCAGAGGTGGTATTTACCGGTTCGGCAAACCAATTCAAATTGCCACTACCGGTTCGCCCGAACTGGTCCGAACAGGTCAAATACCACCCGATTGTAATGCATTGTTGTAGTATATGTGTGAATCCAAGCAATGTGGCCTTTTGCAATTCAGATGGAAATTTTGTCAAGGTGCAGATTTTCGAAGTGCCGTCCACATTTTTTTGTATGGACTCATTATGGTTTGGTCACACAGTCAGCCAGGTGTTCAGATTGGATTTAGCATTTTTGTTTATCTATCAAGTCCTTCTGAAGAGATCTGAGATAGACATTGTATTATTATTTGAAGCATTTGAAAGAAAAAAGAAAACAGATTGTTCCTGCAAATTAAGGTAACTATTGCAAGCTTTATATCAGAACATGTCAATGCACACAATCTAAAATGTTATAAATATACTACCTTTTAATTAAAAATGCCACATTACTTTTTGTGGTTTCAGAGAGCAAAATAGACACTGGGCCAAGGGTCCCTCTCATTTGTCACAAAATAATATTTGCTGTTGCTATATTTTCTACAGAAATATGTTAAAAGAAAGAACTGAAATATTGTATAATGTGAGAATTCCATATGAGTGGGTGGTGGTTTTGAAGGGGAAGGAGATAAAGAATTTTTTTAAAAAAATTAAAAAGTTTTTTTAAAAAAATGGCGGCGCCCAGGCACCGGCAACTGACAGCACCGGTACTGTGACGTCACCAGCGGGCCGCTACCGGTGCTATAGAGTGGACCGCACCAGTAGGAACCCACCACTGGGTCAGTGCTCTGTATCCCTAACAAGAAGCTGTTTCATCTATTAATGTCCCTTCCTGCCCCATTTTTATTTTAGTTCAATATATCTTATTAATGAATGGCAAACAAATATTTAGTAGAAATAGAGGAATGTAGGTACAAAATGGAAAGAGGTACAAAATGCCTCTTTCTAATACCATGCAGTTCAGCTGTATCCTCAAGTGAGTTTTGTCAGTAAAAGTCATGCCAGAAAGATGGAATTGGCCAGCTGTTACTTTATGTCCACCAATGAACACTGAAGAACTTTCAAAATGCTGTAAGAAAATGTACACACAAATGCTTGTACATTAATCAGAAACACACACACACACACACACACACATACAGTATATACTCTGTGTGTGTGTGTGTATATGTATATATGTATGTATGTGTATACATACGGGGCAGGCCTTAGTCCGGTTATATGGGATAGGTTTGAACCGGTGACTCCTGAGGATGTAGACAAGGCTATAGGAGCGATGAGCTCTGCCACTTGTTTATTGGACCCATGTCCCTCCTGGCTGGTTTCGGCCACCAGGGAGGTTTCACGCGGCTGGCTCCAGGCATTGGTCAACGCTTCTTTGAGAGAGGGGTCCGTCCCGCAGCCCTTAAAAGTTGCGGTGGTGAGGCCCCTCCTCAAGAAGCCTTCCCTGGACCCGGCGGATTTAAAGAACTTCCGTCCAGTCTCCAACCTTCCCTTTGCGGGGAAGGTTGTAGAGAAAGTGGTGGCGCTCCAGCTCCTACGGCTGTTTGGATGACACTGATTTTCTGGATCCCTTCCAATCGGGTTTCAGGCGCGGCTACAGTATGGAAACGGCTTTGGTCACCCTGATGGATGATCTCTGGTGAGCCCGGGATGGTGGTTATTCCTCCATCCTGGTGCTACTTGACCTCTCAGTGGCTTTCGATACCATTGACCATGGTATCCTTCTGCGTCGTCTCGGCAAGGTGGGGGTGGGCGGCACTGTTTTGCAGTGATTCTCCTCCTTCCTCTCTGACAGGACGCAGTCGGTGTTGACAGGGGGGCAGAGGTCGAGCCCTAGGCCCCTACTATGTGGGGTGCCGCAGGGCTCGGTCCTCTCGCCTATCCTGTTTAACATCTACATGAAACCACTGGGTGAGATCATCCGACGACACGGGGTGAGGTACCAGCAATATGCTGATGATACCCAGTTGTACATCTCCACCCCGTCTCAATTCAGGGAAGCTGTGGACGCAATGGGCTGCTGCCTGGACGATGTTAGGGTCTGGATGGGGAGGAACTGGCTAAAACTCAACCCTGACAAGACTGAGTGGCTGTGGATATTGCCTCCTAAGGATTTGGTCAATTGTCCCTCCTTGGTTCTTGGGGGGGAGAAATTAGCTCCCTCAGAACGGGTCCGCAATTTGGGTGTCCTCCTAGACTCACAGCTAAAACTGGAGCAACATCTTTCAGCTGTGGCTAGGGGTACGCCTGGTGCACCAATTGCGACCCTACTTGGAGAAGGAGGCACTTCTCACAGTCACTCACACCCTTATCACCTCCCGGCTGGATTACTGCAATGCGCTCTACATGGGGCTACCCTTGAAGAGTGTCCGGAGACTGCAATTGGTGCAAAATGCAGCTGCGTGAGCTGTGGTGGGTGTACCTAGATACACCCACGTAACACCGATCATCCGCCAGCTGCATTGGCTGCCCATTAGTCTCCGGATCCAATTTAAGGTGTTGGTTTTGACCTTTAAAGCCCTACATGGCTCAGGGCCAGGTTATCTTCGGGACCTTATCCTGCTGCATACCTCCCTACGACCGGTTAGGGCCCACAGAGTTGGTCTCCTCCAGGTCCCATCGACCAAGCAATGCTGGTTGGCGGGGCCGAGGGGGAGGGCCTTCTCTGTGGGAGCTCCCTCCCTTTGGAACCAGCTCCCTCCAGAGATCAGGACTATCTCCACCCTGCTGGCCTTCCGTAAAGCAATAAAAACTTGGCTCTTCCGGCAGGCGGGGTGAAAGCGAGACCAGCCAGACCAGATATGGGTCTCCCCTCTAGTTATGAATGCTAGATGTTCTTTTTAATTTTTGTAGTTTTTAATCATTATGTCTTTTTTATACTGATAAATAGATTTGACATGTTGTGAGCCGCCCAGAGTACCCCGGGAGTTGGGCGGCATACAAATCTGTATAAATAAATAAATAAATAAATAAATAAATAAATAAATAAATAAATAAATAAATGAATGAATGAATGAATGAATGAATGAATGAATGAATATATATATATATATATATATATATATATATATATATATATATATATATATATATATACACACACACACACACACACACACACACACACACACACACATACACACATACATACACATAATAAAAGATACATGATCAGTATATTATAAAGGTTCTTATTGGAGGAAAGTGCCTCCCGAAAAATATATGCAGATATGCATATTGTTCTTTTTATTTTTTTCTATTGTAAACCAATTTGGGAATTGGATGTAATATAATGGATGAAATATGAAGAAGTAAGTGAAACTAAAAATGCCAAATTTGTCTTGATTTAGAAGTTAGTTTTTCTAAATTCCTATTCTAATAAGTGATGCTGCAACTAGTTAGGCAAGACAGACTTATGGTTCCCAATTTAATTCATTTTTATACCTGGATATTTGGCTCTATTGTTTTAAAATGGATTTTGAAATATTCATACTAATCCTCCTTAACATGTAAGGCTGCATGGTTGCTAAGTTACACCTTCTGTTCTTAAGATGTTCACAGTGTATTGTTAAATTCTGTGTTTTTAATTTTAGTTTAGCTTTAGGCAAGAGAAAATAAATTTCTTTTTAAGGTAAGTTAAAGAGAAGAGGCTTTAGAGAGATGGGTTTTCTAAGGTTACTAATAATCTTAATCAAATATTAGAGTAAATCCTGAAATTGAAAAGAAATGTTGGGGAAGCTGGGAGGCTTCTCGCAGTCACACCGAAAAAGAAAGCTTGCCTTCCCCTCTGCCACCAGCCGCCACAGGAGGAAGGTAAGTTTAAAGAAAGAGGCAGTCGTGGGGGAGGAAGTGGGGCTAGGGCCGGGGCCTGTGAAGGAGGGAAAACGGGCCGATGCATGCAACTGGTGAAGAGAGAACGGGCGGCATGTAGGAGGAGGCTTTGACAGATTAGGCCAGGCCTGGCCAGAAAATAGATAGAAAGAAAGGCTGCAATAGCTGTAAGTTCAATTATTTTTTCTTTCTTACCGGGTTCTGTGTGCGTGGCTTGGTGGGGATCATGTGACTGAGTGGGTGTGGCCATGAGTGACATCAAGTTGGTCACGCCCACTCAGTCACATGATCCCTCACCAAGCCACACCCACAGAACTGGTAGGAAAAAAAATTGAAACCACCACTGATGATTGATAGATAGATAGCTAGATAGAATCTTATATATACTTATAGTTATTTATATATAACTATATATATAACTATACACACACACACATATATAACACTATATATATAATGGAAACTATTTATATAGTTTTGTGTGTGTGTGTGTGTGTGTGTGTGTGTGTGTGTGTGTGTGTGTGTATTTCCAAATGCATGAGATGAGAAAGTTGGGGGCAGAAAGATACAGCATCACAACGTATAATTTTAATAGCATGGAAGCACACCAAAGTAATAGATTGGTTATTTCTGCGCCTGTCTGCTGTTAGTGGGTGCATTATAGTTTTTTCCAAATTATTTGAAGTAGCTTCCATGTCCAATCTATTTTATAATGCTTTTTTATATAGGACTTGTACTTACTCTATGTGTAACCATAGTTTCCTTCATTCTTTTCTTCCATGCCTACTTTTCTCACAATCTAATATTGACACGACTAAATAATTGTCTGTGCCACATTTAGACTTTCTCATTATCAATGTCCAACAATCAAATCAAGTTATTCTTTTCAATTTAAAGTCATCCTCATGCCTGTTTATGCATAAACATACTTAAACCCACATTTTCATGGCATACCTTATTCCACAATATTTGACCACCTTTCTTTAGATCCATTACATCCTTCCCTTTTTTCTCAGATTCACAATAATAAAACATACCCATTTTTTCTTTGATTTCATGTGACAGTTCAATTTCTGTATCATTTATTTTTCTTACATTTCAAGTTGCAAGTGTCCATATGCCGTAGTCATTGAACTCTACAGATATTGAACTCTGCTTGCCATCATAGATTTGGTAAATTGATTCTTTCACAAAAGTCTTGTAATAAAATAGAGGAGATATAAATTGGTTTAGTAGTTTTAGTCACATCAGTGCCACTTGCTGCATTCCCTTCTAACAATTTTGCATATTAACAGAATAACAGAGTTGGAAGGGGCCTTGGAGGTCTTCTAGTCCAAGCCCCTGCTCAAGCAGGAGACCCTATACCCGTGATGGCGAACCTATGGCACGCGTGGCAGAGGTGGCACACAGCCCTCTCTGTGGGCACACGCACCATCACCAGCTGCTCTTCTGGTTTCTGGCGCGCATGCTGGTCTTTGTGGGTGCTGAAGCACCAGAAAACAGCCTGAAAATAGCTTGAAAAATGGCCAAAACGGCCAAAAACCAGGCATGTACGCGCCAACCAGCTGGTCTTTGGGTTTCCAGTGCTCCGGCGCACACACATGCACGCATGTTCCTGCTTGGGCACTCAGTGCCAAAAAGGATCACCATTACTCAGAGGTGGGTTCCTGCCTCTGATTGCCGGTGCGGTTAATCGCTGAGTTCGGCGCAGAGCCGAAGACGCTGCTCCCGTTCGCGGAGCGGGAGCTTTTCCCGGGCGCTTTCCCCGCCCGCATGGATGCCGCCAATTGCGTTATTTTGCCCTCTGCGCATGCCCAAAGCGTTCCGCATGCGCAGAGGGCAAAAGAACGCAATTGGCGGCATCCATGCGGGCGGGGAAAGCGCCCGGGAAAAGCTCCCACTCCGCGAACGGGAGCAGCGTCTTCGGCTCTGCGCCAAACTGAGCGATTAACCGCACCGGCAATCAGAGGCAGAAATCCACCCCTGCCATTACTGTCCTATACCATTCCAGACAAGTGGCTGTTCAGTCTCTTTTTAAAAGCCTCCAGTGATGGAAGCACCCACAACTTCTAAAGGCAAGCTGTTACACTGGTTGATTGTTCTCACTGTCAGGACATTTTTTCTTAGTTCTAGGATGCTTTTCTTCTTGATTAGTTTCCATCCATTGCTCTTTGTCTTGCCTGCTGGTGCTTTGGAAAATAGGTTGACCCTCTCTTCTTTGTGGAGTCCCTGCAGATTTTACTCTGCTAGTCATTGTCGACTATATAGGGTGGTGCTGATCTCTGTTTGAAGACCATTGAGCCAGCGCTACCCAAAGACATTTCTGTGGTCATGTGGCCAGCATGACATCACGGAGTGCTGTTACCTTTCCATTTTTCCTCATATAAACCCATTTATATTAAGGCACAATTGATGAAAACCAGACTCTGACTTTATAATTCTATCAAAGATTTCTGGCTAAATCTAGAATATCATGGATGGACCATTGACCTTAATAAGGCAAGGCAACTGTTAGCTCACACATACACAAAAGTGAGAGTGAAGGTGATTTAGCAGTTAAGAGAAACCCCTATTCTAATACACTTTCATCACCAGAGCTCATTGGATGACTCCCTTTTAGCCCAACCTACCTAACCCACAAGGTAATTGTGAGAAAAATATTGGAGAAGGAAGCACTATGTAAACTAATTTGTTCCTGGAGGAAATGCAGAAAATAAATCTAATAAATAACTAATTAAACTGAGCTAAAAGGCCTGGCTGCTACCATCCATGCAGGAAATCCAGATTATGTCTCTCTAGCCATCTCCTCTGCAACAAATGTGTGTTGAAACACATTTTCTCCTTATTCAGTGAGAAAACAGACAATTAGTTGAGCATATGCTGATTGCATTTGGAATTATCTGTGAAAAAGGATTTCCTTACTATGTTTACCTGTACTTCTCTTTTTTAGTATCTATAGATTTGGCATTATTAGTTTATAAGGAACTTTCTAATTATATGCTTCTCTATATTCAAGATTCCTTAGCTACATACTGTAGTTACCTATTGTGTTCTAAGATTAGCACAATGTTTTCTTAACTTCTGTAACTATTTCTCTATTTTCTTAGAGTTGGGATGGATGGCAAATCTTTGTTCTCAGAAGTTCACAAAGCACAGAAAGCAACAGAAAGCATTTCAATAACAATTGCATATGTTTATTGATTCAAACTTCCAATATAAATGTTGCTATCGCACACTTCTCCATTCCAGTACAAACATCTGAGGGATATCTTCAACTGATCATCACACTATTTTCTCAGTGGAATAAACAGGAAGGTATGTGTCCTTATTGTGGTTACTAGCTATCTTCCCATTTCAGGAAGGCAATGTGCTCAGACTAATAGAGAAGATGAGCACTGAAAATCAACTCAGGTTGACAAATGGAACAGAATTATTGATCCTCAGTCATCATTTGTCACCCATTCATGCCTTTTGTCTTGATATTACTCCTATTTGTGTAGTGCTTAAATGAAAATAAGTGAACTGGAAGAATAGGCCACAAAGCTACTCTTGTTTCTTGAATTATTACACTGCATAGTCAGTGTGGATAAGCCACCATTAAGATTTGAGCAGAACTTCAAGGATATTCTCTCACATGAAGCATATTTATTTATATAATTACTCTGGGAAGCTTAGTGTTTGAAAACAATAAAACAGTTAAAATAAAAAGAATAAGCAGCCAAGATAGTTAACCAATTAAAGTTAAGAAATAGCACCCTTAACATATACCCCACGGTATAGTGAGGTTTTTAGAGCCTTGTGAAAGGCCAAGAGGAATGGGGCCATTCTAATCTCTGAGGGAAGAATAGTCCACAAAGCAGGGGCTACAGGATAGAAGGTCTGCCTTCTAGTTCCTGCCAATCGACACTCGCTAACAGGATCTGCAACATGCCCTATAGGCTGGATCAAACTGGATGAGTGGTAGCCTGTTGTTATTAATATTTTTTACTTCAGGAACGGTCTGCTAGAGCACAGGTCACCAACTGGTGGTCCACGGGCCACTAGTGGTCCGTAAGAAAATTTTGGTGGTCCGCGGCGCACCCAAGTGGAGGAACTGCTCCGGGATGACTAATGGCCAGTCCTGTGACTAGAACTCTGGAATATGGAACCGGCAAGGCAGCTCATAGTGGGGTTGGAAATCTCTGCCGTAGAGGGAGATATGTGAAACTTGCAACTTTGCAGCGCAGACCTCGTCAGCCGGAACGAAGTAATGGTGCAAGGGGAGGGCGGCACAGGCGGGTCGAAGCAACAGGTGTTGCCAACCTGTGGCTCGTTCTTCCCACTGCTGTGGCTTCCTGTCGGCTGAATACACCAGTGGCTGGCCCACCCCTCGCCCTCCCCTCCCAGTCACTCCTCGCCTGGCCTGAGAAGGGAAGGGTGGGGGATGGAGATTTGCTCCAAATTTCAGAGCGGGAGCAAAGCTTCATCTCTTGCTGGGTCTCATGGGCATTTCTTCCGGGCCTTGTTGGTGCTCCGTGCACCTTGGTCTCTCAGGGAGACACCAGAGAATGAGAGTGAGAAAGAGACAGAGAGAGGGGGGGAGAGAGAGACAGAGAGAGAGAGACAGAGAGAGAGAGAAAGGGGGGAGAGAGAGATGAGAGAGGGGGAAAGAGAGAAAGAGAGAGAGATGTCAGAGAGAGAGAGAGAGAGAAAGAGAGAGAGAGAGAGAAAGAAAGAGATGAGAGAAAGACAGACAAAGAGAGGGCAAGAGGGAGAGGGGGAGAGAGTTGAGAAACAGGGAGGAGAGAGAGGAGAGAGAGGAGAGAGGAAGAGAGGGGAAGAGAGAGAAAGAGGGAGAGAGAGAAAGAGATGAGAGAGACAGACAAAGAGAGGGGGAGAGAGAGAGATGAGAGAGGGGGAGAGAGAGAAAGAGAGAGGGGGAGAGAAAGAAAGAGAGAGGGGGAAGAGAGAGAGAAAGAGGGGGAGAGAATGCCTGAAGGACCCCATCCCGTCACTGGGAGTCCAGGTGCTTCAGCAAGTGGTGCACTGGATTCGTATTAGTGGTCCACGGGATTTAAAATTATGAATGTAGTGGTCCCTGAGGTCCAAAACATTGGGAACCCCTGTGCTAGAGAGCTTGTCATTTATTCCCTCCTGGTTACCAACATTATGGCAATCTTAATTTATCCCCTAATTCAGTGATGGCTAACCTTTTCCAGATCAAGTGCTCAAAGCGCGTGTGCCCGAATGTGCGCACGTGTACCCGAACCCCCAAAATGCAATGCATGCATGGCCCCCATATGCGTGCATGCCTCCTGCATGCACACTTGCCCCCCGTGCACAAGCGCACTGCCCCTGCACATATGCCCTGCCCCCCACACATGCATGCACATACCCCGTACATGCCCCCGCATGCACGGCAGAGACCCGAAAATGAGCTGGCCAGCGGAAGGCGTGCACACATGTGTGGCAGAGCTGAACTGGGGCGACGGCTAGCGTGCCCACATAGAGGGTGCTGCGTGTCACCTCTGGCATGCATGCCATAGGTTCGCCATCACGGCCCTAATTGGTAACATATCTTTGCACCTTCACTTCAGGGATGAGGTCTCTGAAATTTCATTTAGAATATGATCTACAGATGATGTTTCAAAAAGCTCCAACATTCTAATTTCCTTTATCACATAAGTTTTATTATAATAATATAAATCTGGATTACCAGACCCTTAGATCCATATATGCCAGTCCTTTTTTGCATCTATGACATATGACACTCACAAAGCAATTCATTGACAGTATTTACACACTTTCTATTGTTATTCTGGTAGGCCCATTCTTAAAATGGAACATACCTTATATGAAACTAAATGGGAACAGCTCCATACAGGAACCACAACCCTTTTTATCTGCTCACATATAAATAATCCTACTTTCATTAAATGTCTCCACCAATGTTCCCTCTAATATCAGAAAACGGTGTGCGGCAGTTAGAAACTGCCGTGCGGCGTTCTCTTTTCATCTGTGCGGCCATGCAGACGCGCAGCCTCTGCCATTAGAAAATGACGCACGGCGTTCTCTCATTACATGTGCGGCCGTGCACCTTAGAGGGAACAGTGGTCACCACTCCAAAAGTACTGCTGCACCCAGGCATAAACATAACAACAAAAACAGGGGCTTTTCATTTGAAATAAAATGGCTTTCAAATATTATTTATTTTATTTCATTCATCTACCATCCCAATTATATACTGTATACTGGGCAATCTACATTCATCATAAAAACATAAGAAAAAAATTTTAAGAAGCAAAAAAGGTGCTGAGCAAGAAGCAGCTTATCTAGGCCAACAACCCAGCTTCCAAACGCTCTACCGAAAGCTTTCCTAACTTCAGCAGGAAGCAGCTCCACAGGGTCAAGGCCACCACAGAGAAAGTCTACTTCCAGACCCTGGACTCACTCCTTTCATAAAGAAAGTTAATACATAGCAAATCATCCTGGCCTGTATGCACAGAATGGATATATTCCACACGAAAGGGAGTATCCAATAGGAGATGAGCCATCAAGGACTTTTAGGTAATGACAAATATTTTGTACTGTTCTTTGGAAAACTATTGTCAATCAATGCAATGTCTGCATCGCAGGTGTGTTTCCGCTATAACTACTTTTGCCCAATAGCAGCCTTTTCTACCAACAGAGTTTCAGAATAGTTGTCCAAGGAAGTTGTCTCCTAATAGAGTGTACTATTAGCAAATTTTTCAAGAGGCAACTGGACTTTCTTTGGTTTTTCTTTGAAGACATTTCGTTTCTCATCCAAGATAATTCTTCAGCTTCAAAGCTTCAAAAACGTCTTCAAAGAAAAACCAGTTGCCTCTTGAAAAAGCACCTTTGGGACAACCATGACCTGGATGACTGAGAATCTCCATAGATGCTATCAGCAAACTTCCTATGATAGTTAAGGTATTTTCAGCAAAGCCTGTTTTTAGCTTGGAAATCACTCCTCTGAAGCTGCCTTAGAATGAAAAGGTTCATCAATATTTTCAGATCAATTCCTAGCCACGGAATCTATGAAAACTTCTTGATCCCAAAAGAAGCATTAGAGGGAAATATATCACACAATCACTATTTTTATAAATGTATATTTTATCTGAAGTAGGATTTCTACTTTTTTTATTCCAAAAACCTAACCAGTAGTGTCCACAGGGGATGGTGGGGGTGGGTGTCAAAACAAGTAAGATGGTGGTTACAGAATCATGATTGAAGCGCCATCCCTTTTGCACATATACCAACATAACCCAAGTGTAGAAAATGACAAGACTTCCTTATAATGACAATAACCACCATCTTCTATGGAGCAATGACAAAAAAATGCAAAATTAATTGAATCAGACCTGAAATGGATTTAAAGAAAATGATCCCTTAGTATTAATTTATCTTTAAAGCAAAAAAAGAACATGACAAACTGTGTTTTTAAATCATGCAACTCCAGAATATGTAATTAGTAGGTAAATATATACTGCCCCCTACTGGCTGGAATGTATATATTTTTGCTTTATTATTGCAACCAACATCTAACATCTATAGAAAACATAAACTATTAAAATAATTTCTAACCATTTTCTAGACTTATTTAATAATCATCTAGAATTCAAATATAGGGGCAAGAGAACATAACCCACTATCTTTACCCTAAGAAGCCAGTTGTAAGTATTGTAGTATGCTTTATTAGATATACAGTATTTACTAACACCAATTGGTTATTCTTGATTTACATTTTCATTGGCTTAGTCAAATAAATTAAGTGGAATTTAGTGTTTCTTTCTGCTGTCTAAAATGGCCATCAGTAGAAATAGTAGTAGGCATGAAAAATGGAAAGTTGAGAGTTTTACTCTTTCCTTTATTATTTACAGACTTTGCACTTGGTATTATTAGCAACAGCAATGATAGAAAATCATTACATTGCAATTGAATATGTTGAGGACCTAGAACAGTGATGGCAAACCTTTTTTGGTTCGCATGCCAAAAGGAGGTGTGTGCGGTGCGGTGCCCACACCCATTCCCTCCCCCCATGCATGCGCACAACCCCCCACGCTGCCCCCTGCGCGTGCGCACACACCCCACCCCCGCGCAAAGGCCTTACCGAAGCCTGAAATGGTGAAAAACGGCGAAACGGGCAAACCGGAAGTTCGGAAAAACAGACTTCCGGTTTGCCCATTGGGCTGTTTTTTGCACTCCACTTCAGGAAGCTTCCCTGAACCCTCCAGAGTGCTAAAAACAGCCCAACGGCAAAATGGAAGTGCATTTTCTGAACTTCCTGTTTGCCCGTTTTGCCGTTTTTCGCATTCCGGGGCTTCAGGAAGCTTCCCTGAACCCCCCGGAGTGCGAAAAACAGCCCAACGGCAAACCGGAAGTGCGTTATTCCGAACTTCCGGTTTGCCCGTGGAGCTGACAGGGCAATGCCTCGCGTGCCCTCCGATATGGCTCCACGTGCCATCTGTGGCACGCGTGCCATAGGTTCGCCATCACTGACCTAGAATATGCCCCTATTTATTAGTGATTTCTTTGTATTTATAAAAACAGCAAGTGGTAAAATTGAGGAAGGACCCTTTTATAGTATTAAGGAACAGTATTTAATCTCAATTTTATCTCATCAGAGACAAACAGAAAATCTAGCAGAATTGGAATATAGCATAATTGGAATGAAACATGATATACGATCTTCAATAAATATTCTAAAAAGAGGACATACTGTATAAATAATGGAACTACTTTATTCCCATTGGCTTTTTTCTCTGATGAGCCTTGCCTCCTGCCAAAGGCTAGCCAAATTAGACCTTGAAAGGCTAAAACAGGATAGGATCATGTAAACAGAACATAACATGTCTATAGGCTAGCCCAGTGGTGGCGAACCTTTTTAGGCTCGCGTGCCAAAAAGGGGGGGGTGCGCTCGCGCGCGCGCCCACACCCATTCCCTCCCCCCCATGCATGCGCACAACACCCCCCCATGCTGCCCCCTGCGCTTGCATACACCCCCCACCCCCGCGCAAAGGCCTTGCCGGAGCCTGGGACAGCGAAACCGGCAAACCGGAAGTGCGGAAAAACGCACTTCCGGTTTGCCGGTGAGCTGTTTTTTGCACTCCAGAGGGTTCAGGGAAGCTCCCTGAAGCCCCGGAATGCAAAAAACTACAAAACGGACAAACCGGAAGTGTGGAAAAATGCACTTCTGGTTTGTCCGTTTTGTAGTTTTTTGCTTTCCGGGGCTTCAGGGAGCTTCCCTGAACCCTCCGGAGTGCAAAAAACAGCTCACCGGCAAACCGGAAGTGCGTTTTTCTGCACTTCCGGTTTGCCGGTGGGCAACCCTCGTGTGCCGGCCACTATGGCTCCACATGCCACCTGTGGCACGCGTGCCATAGGTTCGCCACCACGGGGCTAGCCTGTGAAGTGAAATTTTAAAAAAAACCACTCCTGGAAAATTCTAAATTGTTCTAAGGAGATTTAATTTGATAAGTTAAACACAAAGGAGCCATGCTTTATCAGTAATGGTGCATATTATAGTTCCTATACTCTTGATTTTTAATTTTATTTCCATTCAAAAGTAATAAAAAAAACTATATTATTAATTCTTGTGAAAATCTCATAATACTTTCAGCCAATAATATGCAAAAACAGACTCCAATTATTATTATTTATTTCAAATATTTAAATCAAACTTTTTACAGGCATTACCATTTGTTTCTTTAGCCAAAGACAACAGAAATATACGCAAGAGACTTGCTGAATTACAAACCAAAGCAAGTCTCCAAATGGATAACACTTCACAAATGAAGTCTAGAAAGTTATTGGAAAAAGTATACTACTATTAAGTAATACATTATTAAGATTAGTATATTACACCAGGGGGAAAAACCTGTCTAAACTAGGGCTGTCAAACTCGATTTCATTGAGGGCAACATCAAGGTTGTGTTCGACCTTGGGGGGCTGAGGGGCATGGTCAGGGGGCATTGCCAGCATGACATCACTTATGTTGGGGGGCACCTGTGGTGGCCTGAGCACTCTGCCAGTGAAAATGGGCTTGCAAGCTCCGTTTTCGGCTGAGATGGCCTCCTGCAATCCTTTGCCAGTGAAAACGGAGCTCGGGGCGCCATGTGCGATCCCTGCGAGCTCAGTTTTTGGCTGGGATGGCCTTTTGCAACCCCCTGCCAGCAAAAACGGAGCTTTAGGGGGCCACACACAGCCCTCGCAAGCTCCATTTTTGGCTGGGATGGCCTCCTGCAGCCCTCTGCCAGTGAAACGGAGCTCTGGAGGGCCGTGCGCAGCCCTTGCAAGCTCCATTTTCGCTGGCAGAGGCACCACAGGCTGGTCCTTCACTGTTTCCAGGGCAGCCCCGCAGGCCAGATCTAAGCACCCCATGGGCCAGATCTGGTCCCCAGGCATTGAATTTGACACCCCTGCTCTAAACAATATCTTGCTGTGTTCTACAAGGAATTCCCACCTATTGTAGTTTAAGAAATCCCAAGATCAAGATTAGTGACACATAAAAGTCAAGCAGACTAATTGGCATTATCTTAACCACCAACCTTCAAAGAAGTAACCAATACCTTGCAATGGGACACAATGGATTTACTATAGAGCAGTGATGGCGAACCTATGGCACGGGTGCCATAGGTGGCACGCGGAGCCATATCTGCCGGCACGCGAGCCGTTGCCCTAGCTCAGCTCCAGCGCGCATGTGCGTGCACGGCAGCTGATTTTTGGCTCGCGCGGAGGCTCTGGGAGGACGATTTTGGCCTCCGGCGGTCCACTGGGGTGGCGGGGGGAGCGTTTTCGCCCTCCCCAAGTTCCAAGAAAGCCTCTGGAACCTGGGGAGGGCAAAAAATGGGCCTACTGGGCCCACTGGAAGTCGGGAATTGGGGGAGTGGGGGGGTCACGCACGCATGCACGGAGGGATGGGGCAAGTGGGGGGCTTTGAATTATGGGTGTGGGCACGCACGAGCGTGCGATAGCACCTGCGCGCACTATTTCGGCACCCGAGGAAAAAAAGGTTCGCCATCACTGCTATAGAGTCTTTGTATGAGTCCCAATCTCCTACACATTGCAGCAAATTTTATAGGTTAATCATACTAAACATGCATGACTTGAAACTTTATTCTTTGTGTAAAATAACTATAGGCAAGACATAATGTCTCATCTAAGACATGTAGACTCTTTTATGGTCATTCACTGTTTCTGTTGGAGACAGTGCAAGTTTTAGGTATAAGCGAAAGAAGGACCTCACAATCTGCCTTAAAAACTTTAGATGGGGTTTGGGGTTTTGTTTGGTTTTGTTTGGTGTTTTTTTTTCTTGGCTTTTAGAATGTTATGTGTCTTTTTATTTGTATTCTATAAATAATCTATGAGAGATATCAAACCAGTCAAATGATAAACATGTAACTGGTAAATGCATTCAAATCAAAATAATTTGTATTTTTTTTCTTTATCTTGCCATTAATCAACGAACAGGCATATACAGTATATTTACTATTTTTGTGGTGAACCCAGGACCTGTTTTGGCACACACCTTTGTGAAATCTTCTGGCATAATTTTCTAACAAGATCTCTAGGCTTTACATAGTTAGGGCTCCACCAAGTCTAAATCAGGCACTGGATTGTTTTCTCCCAATTACTCTGAAAGCAGCTATTTCCCATTTGCAGTGATAGGATTTAGGATGACTTCCAGATGAACTTTTAATCCTAAAGGTAAGGTGACCAGATGTCCCGATTTTGGCGGGACAGACCCGCTTTTTCATCATTTGTCCCGCGTCCCGCCCGTCCTCTAAAAAGTCCCGATTTTTTGAAAGAATGCACGACTAGGGCATTCTTTCAAAAAATCGGCCTGAAAGGGCGGCGTGCGAGATTGGGGGGAGGAGTTAAACTTTTGGCGGGCACTGGAGGGCGGTGAAGAGGCGCCTGATGCAGACCCGCCCTCTCGAAACAGCCGGCGTCGCGGTGGGCGGGGCGGCCCGAGGGAAGGAATTGCATCCAAGATGGCCCTCGGGTCGGCGCTGGCTCAGCCGGCTGGGGCCGCCGCCGCAGCCTTCCCGCCGCCGGGGCAGCCGGGACTGGGGGCCCAGCCGCAGGGGCAGCAGCAGCAGGCCTCTCAGCTCGGGCCGGCCGTGGGCGGCGTTGGCGGCGTGCGTGCGTCCCGCGTTGTTGACTCCTCCGGCGGCGGCTGGAAGCTGGGGGGAGGGGGAAGGGAGGCTGCTCCTCCTCTCCTTCCCCCGCCCCATCCCTAGCCCCGCCCTCGAAGGCGCCGCTGCTGTGAGCTTACGAGCGGCGCAAAAAGCCCTTCCTCGTCCCCCTCCCCTTTCTTCCCCCCGTCGCCTCGCTGCCGCCGTTGCCCTGGGGCCGGGCGGGCGACCGGGAGACCGCGGCGCTTGGATGCTTGGAGCAGGTAAGCTGCCGGCTGCCTCCTTTCCCCGTCTCCCGCCTCCCGTTCGTTGCTTGCCAGCCTGGCCGAAGGGGAGGCGGGAGGCGAGGAAAGGCCTCCCGAAAGGGAGGCGGGCTCCCGAAGGGCTGCCGGCTCCTGAAGGCGAGGCGGCCGCCTCCCCTTCGGGAGCCGGCAGCCCTTCGGGAGCTCGCCTCCCGCCTCCCCTTCGGCCGGGCTGGCAAGCAACGAACGGGAGGCGGGAGACGGGGAAAGGAGGCAGCTGGCAGCTTACCTGTTGCAAGCTCCAGGCATCCAAGCGCCCTCCCGCCTCCCCCCCACCCCACCTCACCTGGACGCCGACATTTGCTGTTTTGCCCTCTGCGCATGCGCAGCGTTCTGCGCATGCGCAGAGGGCAAAACAAATGGCGGCGCCCAGGCGCCCCCCCCCCCCCGTCCCGCTTAAAAATAAAAAAATCTGGTCACTTTGCCTAAAGGACACATTCTTTTGCTGGATTTTTATCTTCTGGCAAATTCTCTCAAGCTTTGGGTTTTTTTAAAAAAAATTACTAAAATTAAAAGAAAACTATGATCTAATCTCTAATTTTTTAGATTGATTCATAACAAGAGGGAAGTGTTCTGAGAGCTGAAACTGGCAAATCATCAGCACTGTAACTGAGGTCAGGCAGAATCATTATGAAACGCCAGAAGAGACGTCTGGAGCACCGCTGGAGGACGAAGAAAGCCGAGTCTGACCGAACACTATTAAGAATTTACATCAGATCTTATTTAGTGGCGATAGGGGCGGCAAGACGATCCTATCTTTCCGCTCTTATTGCGTCCGCAGATTCTCGTCCAGCCGCCTTGTTTAGGGTGACTCGCTCCCTCCTTGGAAAAGGGGAGAGCGAGGAACACTTGCAAGGCAGAGCTGAGGAATTTGCTGAGTTTCTGTCGGATAAAGTCGCTCAGATTCGGTTGGACTTGGACTCTGGCAGGGCAGAGTCCATAGAGTTGACAGGGGCTAGTCTTAATCCATCTTTGTGGGAGGAGTTTGGCCCTGTTTCTCCCGAGGATGTGGACAGGGCTGTGGGAGCGATGGATACCTCCACCTGTTTATTGGACCCGTGCCCCTCCTGGCTGGTCTCGGCCAGCAGGGTGGTGGCCTGCAGCTGGATCCGGGCGGTGATCACCGCTTCTTTGAGGGAGGGATCCGTACCGCAGTCGTTAAAAACTGCGGTGGTGCGACCCCTCCTGAAGAAGCCTTCCCTGGATCCAGCTGATTTGAAGAACTATCGTCCAGTCTCCAACTTACCTTTTTTAGGGAAAGTTGTGGAGAAGGTGGTGGTGACCCAGCTTCTGCAGCTCCTGGATGAAACAGACCATCTAGATCCTTATCAGTCGGGTTTCAGGCACGGCTACAGTACAGAAACTGCCTTGGTCGCCCTGATGGATGATCTCTGGCGGGCCCGGGATGCGGGGAACTCCTCCATCCTGGTGCTACTTGACCTCTCAGCGGCTTTCGATACCATCGACCATGGTATCCTTCTGCATCGGCTCGGCGAGTTGGGAGTGGGAGGCACCGTTTTACGGTGGTTCTCCTCTTATCTCTCCGATCGGATGCAGTCGGTGTTGGCAGGTGGGCAGAGATCGTCCCCTAGGCCCCTATTATGTGGGGTGCCCCAGGGGTCGGTTCTCTCGCCCATCCTGTTTAACATCTACATGAAACCGTTGGGTGAGATCATCCGCAGACATGGGGTGTGTTTCCATCAGTACGCTGACGACACCCAGCTGTACATCACCACCCCGTCTGACTTCAGGGAGGCAGTGGATGTAATGTGCCGATGCCTGGACGACGTTAAGGTCTGGATGGGGAGGAACAGGCTCAGACTAAACCCCGATAAGACTGAGTGGCTGTGAATATTGCCTCCTAAGGTTCATGAAAACTATCCCTCCTTGGTCTTTGAGGGTGCGAAACTGACCCCCTCAGACCAGGTCCGCAACTTGGGGGTCCTCCTAGATCCACAGCTAAAATTGGACCACCATCTTTCTGCTGTGGCTAGGGGGGCCTTTGCACAGGTTCGCCTGGTGCACCAGTTGCGGCCATATTTGGAGAAGGAGGCGCTACTCACGGTCGCTCATGCCCTTGTCACCTCGCGCTTGGACTACTGCAACGCGCTCTACATGGGGCTACCCTTGAAGAGTATCCGGAGACTTCAGCTGGTGCAAAATGCGGCTGCGCGTGCTGTGGTGGGTGTGCCAAGGTACACCCACGTGACACCGATACTCCGCCAGCTGCATTGGTTGCCCATCGGTCTCCGGGTCCAATTCAAGGTGTTGATTACCATCTTTAAAGCCCTTCATGGCTTAGGACCAGGATATCTTCGGGACCGCATTCTGCCTCATACTTCCCTTCGACCGGTTAGGGCCCACAGAGTTGGCCTCCTCCAGGTCCCGTCGGCCAAGCAATGTCGGCTGGCGGGCCCTAGGGGGAGAGCCTTCTCTGTGGCTGGCCCTGCGCTCTGGAACCAACTACCCCCAGAGACCCGGATTATCCCCACTCTGCTGGCTTTCCGTAAAGCCATTAAGACATGGCTTTTCCTGCAGGTGGGGGGGACAGCTTAATTCCACCTGAGCCCACCCCCCAAGTATGCATGTGTCGAATGGATGTTGCTGTTTTAAATAATTGTTTTAAATTTTCGTATCTGTTTTTAAATCTTATGTAATTTTTTGTTTATTCTTGTATTTTTCCCTGCTGTAAGCCGCCCCGAGTCCCTCGGGAGTTGGGCGGCATATAAGAATAACAAAATAAATAAATAAATAAATAAATTATCAAACATGGTACGTGATTTACATACAAAGCCAAAAAATGAGTGGCAAGAAGTCAATTACCATGTAAAAGTCAGAAACAGGTGGAAGATTTAAACTCTGCTACTGTTATAAGCAGAGGGCTTGGCTGATTCTTTCTGATGTAGGGCTTACAATATCTGCAATAATTATAATTAAAAAACCTGATCTCTCTCTGAACAGTGTTTTTCATCTACATTGCAAACTCCTAAATATGGTTTTAACTTTTTAGAGAATGTTTTAATAGTTAGCCCTGGGTGAAGCTCCCACTGATTAAGTCTGAGATAACAGAATAACAGAGTTGGAAGGGACCTTGGAGGTCTTCTAGTCCAACCCCCTTCTCAAGCAGGAAACCCTATACCATTTCAGACAAAGGGCTGTCCAATCTCTTCTTGAAAACTTCCATTGTTATAGCATTCACAACTTCTGGAGGATTGCAACAGTAAAACCAGATCCAAGTCCCAATTCAAACATGGAACTCATTGTCAACTTTCAGTCACTTGCTTTTTCTAAATGCAAACGTTTTAAGTAGTTACTGCTTAAAATAATAATCAAATAGGCTGGATTTGCATAAACCCTTTAACCACAAAAAATAACCTTAATTATTTGGAACCTAGTTTACCTTACGCATCTACTACTACAGTGTGATCCACATATACCCACAACTTGAAGTATAAATAAGATGAGGACTATACACCACTTTGAGCTACCCAGAAAAAAGGCAGGATATATATGTAATAATAAAACAGAAAATCATTTGAAAAGGAGAATTCTTCTTTAATGGATACACCAAATGAAATACTTATTCTATTACAACATTAAATAAAAATACTACATTATTCCTACAACCCAAAGTTAGAGAGTGCTTGCACTGTGAGGCGGTATATAAATCTCACAAATAAATAAATAAAAGAGAAAACATATTTTCCTCACCATTCTTTCTTTAATCATAATTACTCTGATTTATTGATTAAATCAATTTATATATAATCAAGGTTTTTTTAAAGTTAGCTTAAGATTAATATACATAACCTGTATATGACATGAGATAGATAACTGAAAATTGTAATATCATTATTTCAAAGTACTACCCTGTTTCCCCCAAAATAAGACATCCCCTGATAAGCCCAATTGGGCTTTTGAGTGCATGGCAATAAGGTCAAGCAATTATTTCAAGGTTCAAAAAATATAAGACAGGGTCTTATTTTTGGGGAAACATGGTACCTGATAATTCGGAGAGACCACCACCAAAGGGAAGGAATTGGCCTTTTTTAGTGTACCTGTTCCCTGATTAAAATCTGCCTATCACATTAACTCCTGTGAAGAAAAAAAAATCACATACAGGTAGTCCTCAACTTATGACCAGAATTGAGTCTAAAATTTATGTTGTTAAGTGAGACAGTTCTTAAGTGAGTTTTGTCCCATTTTGCGACCTTTCTTGCCACAGCTGTTAAGTGAATCACTGCAGTTGTTAAGTTAGTAACATGGTTGTTAAGTGAATCTGGCTTCCCCATAGACTTTGCTTGTCAGAAACTGGCGGGGAAGATTACAAAAACTGATCAAATGATCCCAGGAGAGTGCAGCTGTCATAAATACAGGCCAGTTGTCAAGCATCGAAATTTTGATCACGTTATTGTGAGGATACTACAATGGTCATAAGTGTGAAAATGGTCATAAGTCACTCTTTTCAGTGCTGTTGTAACTTTGACTGGTCATTAAATTAAGGTGACCAGATGTCCTGCTTTTGGTGGGACAGTCCCGATTTTGAACAATTTGTCCCGCGTCCCATGGCGTTTTTAAAAAGTCCCGATAAACGGATGCCTTTCCTTGCTTTTCTTCCCAAACCTCTTCCTTCTCCGCGTACATCAGATGGATGGATGGATGGATCCGTTCTCGGTTGCCGGTGCCTCACTGAGGGGGGAGGGGGATCCTGTCTGAGCCAGGGTTCGAAGAGGGGGGAAGGAAAACAGTGAGGGGAGGGGCAAATGTACTGCGGTCATGTGATGCGAGAAGGGGGGCTGCTGCAAAATGATGCGGGTCTCGGCGGGGGGCGGGGTTAGGAGGAGGAGGAGATGGTCTTGGGCAGGAGGAAAGAGAAAGAAAAAGAGAGAGCTCGCGCTGTCACATGCCGGGGTTTCTATCGAGAGGCAGGCTGTGAAGCTGCAGAAAACTAGAGTGGCGGCGGCCGCCGCCACATCTCTCTGCGGGCTTCAGCGGTTATCCCTTAAGGCTACGGGTTACGGGTGCCTTGCAAGGGTGAAATCCTCCTGGTTCGCTCTTACCTGTCAGTTGCCCAGAGCCGATGGAGCTGGTGGCGTTCGCGGCTGCCCCCGCCCGCTTCCCCTGCCCGCCTGGACGCCACCATTTGAGTTATTTTGCCCTCTGCACATGCGCAAAGCATTCTGCATGTGCAGAGAGCAAAAGAACTCAAATGGCAGTGTCCAGGCAGGCGGGGGAAGCGGGCGGGGGCAGCCCCGCGCCGCGACCACCACCAGCTCCATCGGCTCTGTGGCGATCAACAGGTAAGAGCGAACTGGGAGGATTTCACCCCTGGTGCCTTGTCTTTTTCTATAGCGAAGAGCATTTTAAAAGAAAACGACGACTTGGTCTTAAGTTGTGGTGAGTCCTTTTTTGAAGTCCGGACTCCCCCTTTCAAAGGCTCTTCTGCTCAGACTCGGTGTAAATCTGTAGACTGTCACAGACAAGTATTTGTGTGGGGTTTTTTTTTTAAAATTTTTAATCAAGGAACCCTGCCCCCGTCAATGGTGTCCCGCTTTACCAAAGTTAAAATCTGGTCACCTTACATTAAATGAATGGTCGTAAGTTGAGGACTACCTGTAATATACTTAGTGGTTGGACTAGAAGATCCCCAAGTTTCCTTCCAACCCTATGATTCTATGATTATTTACAGTATTTCCATGTTGTCGTTAATATTAACTCAAATTAGTGATTTCCCAAGCCACTATAAAGTGGATAACATGAATCAGGAAATGAGATCATAGTCAAAAAACCTAACAAGAATCCTTTTGAAGCAATCCAAGTTTATTCTGTTCACACAGTATATGATAAGTTACAAGCAAGACATGACAGCAATAAAACTCTGCAAATCATGTACCCTGGTAATTTGTATTCAGTATTGCTTTTGATATAGATATTATAAATCTTACATGCCATATGAAATCTGGTCCTTAAAAGCTCTTTCAGTCACCTCTACAAATTATTATTCATGGAAACCATACATTTAAGCAGAGTTATTTATTCAAAGGAGAAGAAAAACCTACGGCCTACATAATAAAGTATTAAGAAACACTTTCATCCATTCAAATCAATAGAGTAGCACAATTCTGTAATACTAACCATATATTGGTTATCATATTTTACAATATGTACTCTAGCAAAAACTATTTGACAAGAAATAAACAAAGGAAAGAATTATAACTTAATAAATTGAGGTTGGTTTTTTTTATATCCCTTTCTTTTTTTAATGTGTTTTTGTTGCTGTTCTTTGTGGAACCATCCAGATTCTACGTTTTATGAGAACTGTTACATGAGAAAAAGAGGGGTTTTATTGTTTTATTTAGCAGTACTTGTTGCATTTCAGAAATACATTGTGACTAAGGAAATTCTTTGGAAGCAGTGAAGTGTTGCTGTGTTTCCAAAGATGGGTTATTTATTAGTAGGGGGAAATCAAACCAAGAGAAAAGACATTGTGAAACAGATATGCAAATTATTTGTTGTCAAAACCAGCTCTTTTAACCTAAGCAAGCGCTTTTTAATGTGAGAGATTCCAATTGTTACTAATACATTAGAAGTATACCCCCATCAAATCTAAATTAAAAGAAAACCTAATTATTATCGAGCTAGCCCATTCATACCCAAACTAGACAGAGCAACAGGCAGATTTTGTGTTTAATCTATGTAATCAGAAAAATAAGCTATCTATTATATCAAAAATTATCTATTGGTAATCCTCAACTTACAATCATTTGTTTAGTGACTATTCAAAGTTATAACAGCACTGAAAAAATTGACACAATTGGTCCTCACTCTCACAATCACTGCAGCATCCCTAAGTTCACATGATCAAACTACTGGAACTCAGCAACTGGCATGTACTTATAACAGTTGCAGCATCCCAGGTCAAGTAATTTGCCTTTGTGACTTCCCCAGCCATCTTCTGGCAAGCAGAATCAAGGGGAAAGTTGGATTCACTTAGCAATTGTGTGATTCACTTAACAACTGCAGTGATTGGTTGTTTCATTGCTAAAATATTCTTATATGACATTAGTAAAAAAGAATATGTCTTTCAAGATCACTGTATACAATTTATTTTTAAGAATACAAACCTCACAAATAAATGAGAAGGCATAAGTTTCACATGGTGAGAAAGCAGTAATTTGAGTAGCCCAACATTTTTGGGCTATTATATTTACGACAAGGAAGGCTTAACAGTACTAATTATCGGCATTATTAACCACCATGAGGCAGACAATATAATATAATGGGGCAGAGAATATAATACCACTGTATAATATGCAGTGGTGGACCAAGTGAAACATGCATGAAAGGGAAGAATAAAAGATGTACGGTATGTAGCAAGGTACATTCGAGTTACGACCACAATTCAGCCCAACATTTATGTTGCTAAGTGAAACATTTGTTAAGTGAGTTTGCACCATTTTATGACTTTTCTTGCCACAATTATTAAGTGAATCATTGCATTTGTTATGTTAGTAACATGGTTGTTAAGTGAATCTGGCTTTCCCATTGACTTTGCTTGTCAGAAGGTTGCAAAAGCTGATCACATGACTCCAGGACACTGCAACTGTCCTAAATATGAACCAGTTGCCAAGCATCTGAATTTTGATCATGTGACCATGGGAATGCTGCAATGGTTGTGTGAAAAACTGTCATAAATCAGTTTTTCCAGTGCCCTTATAACTTTGAACGATCACTAAATGAAATGTTGTAAGTTGAGGACTACTTGTACTAGGTATCACAACTTCCGTCAGCCTTGCTTTGGCCAAACTTTTCAAGTATTATTTTTAGAGTGAGACAAGCACAACCAGAAATCAGAATATGGCACATGGGTTCATCTAAAATAAATTGGTTCCATTATACAAGGAAGTCATGTCAAACATAAAAAAAAATCCCTGGTGAATCTTTTCCCAATATAAAGATGCCACAATTAACTAACTGTGACACTGACTACACCGAAAATGTGGAAGAGGATTTGCCAGTTATCTATACATGCATGTTTTACATTTATTTCTTATATTTCACTTTTCTTGTAAGAAGCTTTATATATTGGTGAATGATCTCATTTGTTCAGTTGTTCAACATACGTAAAAAGAAATGTGTCCATTCTTCCATTCTTTTTATTAGAGCTTTTAAAATGAAATAAACACCAAAGAAAAGAGCAGATGTTATTTTTTTGCCAGGATTTTAAAAATACAAGGCACGAAATTTATTTAATGGGGACTTAAACTCAACACTGGTGCCAAAATTGCAACAATGCCTGGGAGAAAAGGAATGCCTTAGCCTGAGGTCAGCCAAAATGACGGCATGTGGGTGCCAGAAGAGCCTCCCTGGGGGGCATTCCACGAACAAGACCTCGCAAAGAGAAAGGCTTCTCCCGGTTTACTTTCCTTGGCAAAGACACCAGGAAGAGAACCTCCAAAGGCGTCCAAAACATCCACGCAAGTTCATAAGTAACTTTATCCGTACACCCAGCACAGATAAGCCAATCTGGTCTCCAATCCAAACTCTGGCAGGTGTTTCTCTCTCAAACGCAACCCAAAGCTCGCTTTAAACCTTCCGAGACGCTTGAAAGTAATCAGATGCAGGAAAGACGAGGCTACACAGCTCCTTTGCAGGTGCAGCTTCGGCATCTCTTCTACTACTCTCCCGAGACCGAAATCCCGCCCTCCGTTCCAGGGGCTCTCCTAAACTACCTCCCAACGCTCGGAAAGACGCGAGGCTCTGAATCCCACCACCCCCCCCAATTCACTTAGAGGCGGGCTTGTGGGAAAGAAAGCGGAGCGTCACACCTCCCCCCCCCCCTTCACTCTCTTCCCCGTCTTCCACGGTCCTAAAGAAAGGAGCGGGTGGCGTCCCCCAGTTGGGAGAGTTCTCCCACAGGCGAACGGGAGCGGGAGCAAACCCCAGCCCTTGAATACCCAATCAAGCGGGATTTTGCTAAATCGCCGCCAACTCGGCTCAAAGTTTCCATGGAAGCGGACGGAACACGGCCCCAACCAAAAGTTACAGCCTCGAACAAACCCGGAGCTGCCTAGCTTCTTCCCAACTAACTCACCCATGCCGCTGGGCTTCGCTTTCTTCTCCGATGGCCGAGCCGAGAGATGATGTCCCACAGAGAAGCAGGAAGTCCCCGCCACCCGCCCCCAAAGCCACCGCTTTCTCTACCCGTTTCCCAGGCCGGGCGTCAGCAAAGCGGAGGCGGGTTCAGAAACCCCTCCTCCATTTGCCTCATCCCACTCGACCCGGGACTGAGTCCCAGAGCGCTGGGGCGTCAAAAGGCGCCTTTCTCAGTCGAGCAGGAAGGCGCGTTCCGCTTGCCCTCGACAGATGGCACATGAACCGTACACTCGTTTAGAAGTTGCGAGTACACCTTTATAAAGCCTGCTTAATACTGCCACTTTTATTGCGCTGGAAGAACAGCAAGAGGCTATGAGTGCGAGAAGAGGCAACATGCGCCCCTTTCTTCACCTGCCTCGGCGAAGAGGCTTGGAGGGGAAGGGAAACCATGCAGCCGCGCCTCCCGTGTCTCTTGCTCGCTTCTCGGGGCTCTCCAAAAGGAAAATAAGGGCTGTGAGCGTTATTTAGATTTGCTTCTCCCCTCAGCCGGGGAACAGAGCAACTTCCGCATGGATGAAACAGCCACTTCCATCTTCTACCTGTTGACTTAAGTTCCCCTTTTGAACAGAGAAACATTAGGATCTTAGCCATCAGCAAATGGAGTTGGATCCTTCTTGTGATGGTTTCTCTTAAAGACATCAGTTAAAGGCATCAATTTTCTCCCCAAATCACAAACACCTTAAATCTCCACAAGCAGAGAAAATGGCATTTTTTTCCTGCCCACATGGAGGAGGGGGAAGATAGTTTTTGGGAACTGCCAATGAAATACGGTATTTATATGTTACATACTTGTTACATGTTCATGTTACATATGTACCTGAGGTTAACTGATCTGTAGATTACTCTAGTTCTCTGACACATTGAGCATACATTCACAGTAACACTAAATTATAATGTGGATGACTAGTTTATGGTTTGTCAATGTATTTGACAAACCAGGGGTGAAATTCAAAATTTTTCCCTACCGGTTCTGTGGGCGTGGCAGGGGGAGGATACTGCAAAATCTCTATTCCCACCCCAGTCCTAGGAGAAGGATATTGCAAAATCTCCATTCCCACCCTACTCTGGCGCCAGCCAGAGGTGGTATTTGCCGGTTCTCCAAACTACTCAATATTTCCGCTACCGGTTCTCCAGAACCTGTCAGAACCTGCTGAATTTCACCCCTGTGACAAACCCACATAATTGGGCTATTTCAGTAAATCATAGATTCTGAATTTTATCACATAAATTGAATTTGATCTCTAAGTACAATTACAAATAGTATTTATTAGACTTTTATAACACTTCAATTATAATTGACTCAAAGTAATATATTACCATATAAGACTTAGAGTCTTATAATCAGAATCAGGAGAGAATCAAGAGCATACATTATGCATTGCGTATTGTCAAAAATCTAGTTGATGGCATGTAAATGCTATCCCCAATTGTACAGAATTTAAAGCAGGATTTGAAAACCAGGTTTTTGTGTGGTATACAGTAGCAAATAAACTTGAAATGGAGCCATCACACATTGTCAGAATCCAGCAATATAGCTAAGAGAGTGTTTGCAGCATCCCCATGGTCACTCATCAAAATTCAGACACTTGGCAACTGACTCATTTATGATGGTTGCAGTGTTCTGGAGTCACATGATCACCTTTTATGACCTGACAAGCAAAGTCAATGGAGAAACCAGATTCATTTAACAATCATGTGACTAACTTAACAACTGCAGGGATTCATTTAACAACTATGGCAAAAAAAAGGTTGTAAAACAGGGCAAAGCTCACTTAACAAATGTCTCACAGTAATTTTGGGCTCAATTGTGGTCGTATGTCAAAAAGTACCTGTATTAGGTTATTAGATGGATATTTTGTGAATCAAGCTCACTAAACTCACTGCACTTGAATTAAAGACTGTAAATATCTGTGATAAGTAGTCCAAGCTATTGCACAATTTAAAAAATTATGTTATTACAGCACTGTCATTTATTGCTATAACTTATAACAGTTATAATAAGTTATTGTTATAACTTTATTGTAATTGCGGCATACAACACCGTTTGGAAGGACAGGTTGTTATACATATTATCTACTGCAAGATTATCGACTAATAACCATGCTGAGTGATAGGTCCTTTCAGATAATGGGGGACAATATAATTAAGATAAGAAGATTAAACAACAGCCTCCACAAGGCTCTGTAATGGCACCTACCGTATTTGACTTATACATATCAGATATGCCAGTGAGAAGGGGACACAAATTTGGATACACTGATAAATTGGTCACAGCAGTACAAGAAAAACACATGGAGGTGACTAACAATCTCCTGTCCAAAGATCTTAACATCTTGGGAAAATTCTTCACTGACTGGGGACTTACTCCTACCACTAGCAAAATGGTAACTACGTGCTTCCACCTTAACAACAAACTAGCATCTGAAGCCCCAAAGGTCTACTTAAACAACAACTTACTCCCCTATGATCATCCAAAATACCTTGAAGTAACATTGGACCAGACTCTCTCATATAAGATACAGCTAGAGCAGGAGTGTCAAACTCAAGGCCCACGGGTTGGATCCAGCCCATGGGGTGGTTAGATCTGGCCTGTGGGGCCGTCCTGGAAATAGCAAAGGACTGGCCCGCAATGCCTCTACTAGCACCCCACTGCAGCCTGTTTTTGGCCTGGACAGCCTCCTGCAGCACTCTCCCGGCCAAAACGGTCTGCAGAGGCCTCCAAAGGCCTCCCCTAGCCCGTTGTTGGCCGAAAGTGGACCACATCCAACCCTCCAAGGCCTCCCCAGCAGGGGTGAAATTCAGCAGGTTCTGACAGATTCTGGAGAACCGGTAGCAGAAATTTTGAGTAGTTCAGAGAACCAGCAAATACCACCTCTGGCTGGCCCCAGAGTGGTATGGGAATGGAGATTTTGCAGTATCCTTCCCCTGCCACACCCACCAAGCCACGCCCACAGAACCGGTAGGGAAAAATTTTGAATTTCATCCCTGCTCCCTAGGTCTGTTACAGGCTGAAATGGAGTCTCCAGAGGCCTCCCCTGGCCTGTTACAGGCTGAAATGGAGCCTCCATGGGCCGCATCTGGCTCTCCCCACCGCATTTCCCATGGGCTTTACTGTACTTACTTTTCAAAGAGCTTCGGAAGAGGCTGATCCACATGGCAGAGGAGCCAATGTGTTTTATTATACAGGGTTATTCAAAAAGAATGAACCGATTTCATGACGCAATATTTTATTAAGGAAAAGTAATACAAAACTCCAGCCAAGTCACAAGTATTCTACTCACAATCAACTTTTATTTCCTGTCTTACAAGTGTTCAATGTGGCCACCACCTGCAGCACGGGCAACATCAATTCGATAATAGAATTCCTCCCAGGCGCATATCAGCATATCACAATCCACTGAGTTGATTGCTATTGTTATTTGATGTTTAAGGTCATCGAGGTTAGTGGGTAGCGGTGGAACATAAACACGATCTTTTACTTATCCCCACAATAAAAAAATACACACGGTTAGGTCTGGGGATCTCACAGGCCAAGCACAAAGAGCAAGGTCTTGGACCCCCAACGCAGAACGCCTTTTCCTGAGGACTCGCCATTCCGAGGGTAAACAAACAACTGAACGTTGCCGGAAGAACGACGCGACTACATCGCTCATGGCAGCCATTCAAAACTTAGATAACTCCTCTTTCAAATGGTCATTGACTCATTACATGATGATGCTTGAGAACTGAAGCAATGCGTCATGAAATCGGTTCATTCTTTTTGAATAAGCCTGTATGATGGAGAAGCTGTAAGAAAGTGAGATGTAAAGAAAACAGCTTTCCCCATCTGAATAAAAAACCGGCTTCTCTGCCATGAGGGCCTGCAGGCTTAGTCTGGGCCCAGTCTGGTCGGCAACGATCAGCCTCCTGCTTGTTGCTGACTGGCTAGTTCGAATGAGCAGCTTCAGGGATTGGGGCGTGGCAGCCAATCAACAAGGGGCTTGCAGTTCAGCCAGATGAGACAAAGGAAGCAAGCTCCTCGTTGATTGGCTGCTGTTTCTGGCTCAATCCCTGAAGCAGGAAAAGGCCAGTCCAGGCCTTTTCTACTACCAGAGGCTGGCCTCATGGCCCCAGCCGAAGTCTTTTACTCAGAAGCTGGTGAAAATGTTTTCCTTAGATTTCATGTTGTTACAGCTTCACCATCATCTGAATAAAACACTTTGGCTTCTCTGCCAGTGGGTCAGCCTCTTCTGGAGCTCTGGAGATCTTCAAAAAGTAAGTAATCCATGGGAAATGGGGTGGGGAGGACTAAGTGGAATCAGGGACGCTAGCAAAGCAGGCCCAGTCTGTGAGACCCGGTGGGGCAGGATGGGGGGAAAGCAATTGTGAGGACCCCAGGGGAGCATGAGGTATCTCAATGGATTGGGGGAGGCCTTGGATGGCCTGCTGCAACACTAGGCCCTGCATGCTCTTCCCCCCTCTGAGATACTGTACTTCATATGCATTTAACGACCTTCACATTCAATTAACAAATGCATTGGGGAAAGCAGGGAGTGATCACTTTCATTTAATGTGACTCAATCAAACGAATCCTCGAGTTACGAATATAATTGTCAGGCTCTATTACATTCGTAACTCGATTTCCTGCATAATGAGAGTGAGGGAGGATCTCAGGAAAGTCCTGCCTTTGCACTTGGCCACCACAGGTACCCTCTCCCACAAATCCTGTGCCATGCCCACCATGGCCACACCCACCATAGCCATGCCCACCATGGTCAAGCCCCAGGGCATGCTCCAATCCCGGCTCTCCGAGGTCAAACACAACCCTGATGTGGCCCTTAATAAAATTGAGTTTGACCTAGAGAATACAGCAGAAAAAATCAATACTAGGATAAGTATACTCCAGAAATTATGTGAAACTAAATGGGGAACTTCATTTGCCATCCTCAGGTCATCAGTACTAAGGTTGATTTACTCCGCAGTCCCTGTGCCCTTGTGTGGCTTAACAGCTTCCCTATTACCGGTAGTTAAGTAGACGCCAGACTCAACACCACCATGAAAATTATAAGCGGATATATTAAAACCATGCTGACTTGCTGGCTTTCTGTTCTGAGTCATATAGCACTGCCAGCTTTATGAAGGCAAGATGCATTACTGAGAGAATACAAAAAAAATATGAACAACTTCCTACCAGTGCATGCCGACCTTCCTCACATATCAGTTGGAAGACTCAAATCCAGGAAGCCCCCACTGGACTTGCACGACATCTGCCCAACAACTTTAACAACTTTCCCAATGGAAAGCCAAATGGGTTGCTGAGTGTCGATATAAATGACCTCACAAAAAAGGTGCCAGGCTTTGAACTACCACATCAGCAATGGACAATCTTGCATAGGATTTGCACCTCACACAGCATTTACCTCTGTATAAATGGGCCATAATATTCTCCCTTCAATGTGACTGTCGGGTCCCTTGTCAAACTGTAGATCATATTGTGACCAGCTATAAGCTGTGATGATCCAGAGCGTGGCACAAAAGCAACAAAGCCAGAGAACAGATCTAACTCCCTTTTATTGTTCCAACTTTGCCCCCAAACATCCCCATGTTTACTACAAGTCCTGGAGCAAAGCTCTCACACGCACCTTCAGCAGCCTCTGGCTCCGAGTAGTCCAATAAGCAAGGTGAGCCAAAGAGTAACCAGGGCCAGCAGTTCAGTCAGCCAGGTTAGCCAAACAGGGCCAGCAGTCCAATAAAGCCAGGTTTAGCCAAACAGTAACCAGAGCAAGAAGTTCAGCAAAGCAGACAAACCGGGCAAGCCCCACAAGACAGAGCACAGTAATCTCCAGGTGTCGGCAAGTGCACACAAGGCTTGTTCCCAACAAATGACCCTCCCACCAACACCTCCTTACATCTCAGTCCCCAGGTGTGCCTTGTGAAGGGGGCAGGGCACTCTCTTCCCGGCTCAGTCTGCATTGGTCTCGCCTTCTCTCTTCTCTCCCTGTTCTAGGATCCGGAGGGGATGGTCCTTGCTCTTCGCCTGAGCTCTGTCTCTCCTGCTACTCCCTGTCTGCAAGCCTTTCTAATCCTGATATCTAAGTATGATATGCCTTATGCTAAACAAACTGTGTACTTTGGTCATACTCAGAAGCAGGCAAATGTCAAAGCATATTGGGTAACATCACAATTCAAATCACATAACTTATATACTTGTTTGTGATATCACAACATGAGTACAAAAGTCAGAGTTAACATTATTAACACTTCATCCTAATTGCATCATGATAATTTCTACCAGATTTTCATTTCATTCCACTTCATTTCTTTCTTATTTATTTATTTATTTATTTATTTATTTATTTATTTATTTATTTATTTATTTATTTATTCATTCATTCATTCATTCATTCATTCATTCATTCATTTTCATTCATTTATTTGTTTGCCATTCAACTCTTTGCAAGGCGACGCTGGGCAGCTTAAATCATATTCTGAATATATTATATTCCTCTCATGCCCCCAGGCAGCATCCTATGTGCATTGATGTGAGAGCAGTAAGATTACCTAATAGAGTAGGATTACTCTTAAATAACCATGCATATCATTGAGCCAGGTGGTATTAATATAAAATTGAATATGTACAAATCAGTACTATTCAATTTCCTTAAACAGAACCAAATGTGATATTTGTAAAATCAGACAGACTTTGCCCATCAATGAATCGACCATCAGTTGTTTATTGTGGTGATAAATAAAAAATATATTCTTGAATATAAGTTATGAATATAGAAGAGTTATAATGTGGAAAAAATAATTTGTATTAAATATATGTATGAATAGTTTGTAGAAATAAAGTTATAAAATAATTTAAGAAAATATATGAAGAATGTAAATGCTAATTAGAAGATTGAAAATTGGTAAATTTGTAAAATGTTTTGTATGGGTATAAGATATAAAAACCAGTTTTGAATGATTGTTAGAAATGTGACAAAGTGATGGAATTAACTGTTAAGAGGATAAAATCAGCTTGTATTAAAGAGTAAGAATGATATGGAAAAGAGGAAAAAGAAGTAAAAATTATTTTTTGATTATTTTTTAGAAAAGAAGTGAAGTAAAATATATTAATACTAGAAATGTATAAGGTGGAAAAAGATCACATCTTTTATTGTTGGAATGGAAGGAGAAGAACATAAAAAAAGGAGGGGGAAAAAAGAGAATTAAAAGAGATAAAATAAGAGGGGAAAAAGACCAAAAGATAGATATTAAGATGAAAAGAAATGTGAGAGAAGGGCTAGAAGGTTTAGAAATGGAAGGATGATATTAGAAGCTATGTATTAAAAATGAAATGATAAATAAATTGTAATTATTAAGAAGAATATTGCTAAGACTATTGTATGGATGTATGAAACTCAGAAAGCAAAACTCATGACATGAGATATATAAAGAATAAAAATAAATAAAATTTATTGGGGGGAAAAAAGATCTGGTTCCAGATTTCTGACAGCCCCATGGCAACGTGGTCACATTTTTGGCACTTAGCAAACCGTTCACCTTTATGGTCATTTGCAGTATCCCACAGTCATGTGAGTACACAGTCATGTGAGTGAAAAATGACTACATTTTTCTGCATTTTTTTCTGATTTGCTTCTGATTTCCAACAAAAAATGCTGAAGAAATGGAAGAAAATTGATTTGTTTAATGACCGCAGTTTTCTTAATGACAGTAGTGTTCACTTAATGACCCCCATATTTGCTTAATGACTATGGCATTTGCCTAACGATCACCAAAATAAAGGTTGTAAAATTGGATGCAGTCATGTGGTGACCCACCTAACACTGCCATGACTTGAGACTCTAATTCCAGGCTCAATTACAATTGTAAATTGAGGACTATCTATATGTTTTTAATCTCTCATTTTGTTTATACTTATTTTAATTTTTAAATGTTCTTGTATCTGTTCTTCTGTGAACTGTAATAAAAATTTGATTCTATTCTAAATAGAATGTTGCCACAGTCTTTAAACTAATAGTTTAAAAAACTCTCTGCATGCACACATGGGAAATATAATCTTATATCACATTTATCTTTCTTTCCTTAATATCTGCTGAATTGTTACTCAAATTTATACCTGAAGAAATTATCTTCTAGAGAAGTGATGGTTTTTGCTAACTACAGCTAGTCCTTGACTTACAACAGTTTATTCAGTGACTGTTCCAAGTTGCAACGGCACCAAAAAAAAGTGACTTATAACTGTTTTTCACACTTACGACCATTGCATCTCTGTGACCATGTGATCAAAATTCAGATGCTTGGCAACTGACTCATATTTATGACGGTTTCAGTATCCCATGGTCACGTGATCCCCTTTGGTGATTTTCTGACAAGCAAAGTCAATGGGAAATCCATATTCATTTAACAACCGTGTGACTAACTTAATAACTAAAGTGATTCACTTAACAACTGTGGCAAGAAAGGTCATAAAATGGAGTCAAATTCACTTAACAAATGTCTTACTTAGCAGTAGAAATTTTAGGCTCAATTGTGGTAGTCCATCAAGGATTACCTGTATATCCCTATTCAATGTAATAATCAGAAAAAATATTCCATTCAATAGAATAGAAGTAATTCCATTCTATAAATGTCTATAGTTCTACTCTATGTTCCAGCTAAGTAATGATAATGGGATTATCTTGCTTAATTATACACACTATTGAAACTTTAAAATATTAATTCTGGTTTTTATTCATTTTTAACCTACCATAAAATGGTGGCATTCTTTGCTGTACTGTATTGTTTAAGTTTATTTATTTATTTATTTTATTTGGGAGTTCTTCTATGCCGCCCTACTCCCTAAGGACTCAGGGCGGCGTACAACATTTTAAAGAACACCAAACAATAAAATCATTAAAAACAATTTTTAAAAAGTTAAAAAGAAAAGCATACAACGCCATGCATATGTGGGGGAGACCTCAGATGTAAAATTGTCTCAGAACCCTGCCTGCAGGAAGAGCCATGTCTTGATGGCTTTTCGGAAGGCCAGCAAGGTGGAGATGATTCGGATCTCTAGGGGAAGTTGGTTCCAGAGAGCAGGGGCCCCTACAGAGAAGGCCTTCCCCCTAGGCCCCGCCAGTCGGCATTGTTTGGCTGATGGGACCTGGAGGAGACCCACTCTGTGGGACCTGACCGGTCGAAGGGAAGTATGAGGTAGAATGCGGTCCAGGAGGTAACCCGGTCCTAAGCCATGTAGGGCTTTAAAGATGATGATCAACACCTTGAATTGCACCCAGAGACCAATGGGCAGCCAATGCAACTAGCGGAGTATGGGTGTTACGTGGGTGTATCTTGAGACACCCACCACAGCATGCGCAGCCGCATTTTGCACCAGTTGAAGTCTCCGAATACTCTTCAAGGGTAGCCCCATGTAGAGCGCATTACAGTAGTCCAATCGGGAGGTGACAAGGGCATGAGTGACCGTGAGTAGAGCCTCCTTCTCCAAGTATGGTCGCAATTGGTGCACCAGGCAAACCTTTGCAAAAGCCCCCCTAGCCACAGCTGTAAGGTGTTGGTCTAATTTTAGCTGTGGATCTAGGAGGACTCCCACATTGCGAACCTGTTCCGAGGGAGTTAATTTTTCTCCCTCAAGAACCAAGGAGGGACAGTCGACATGGTCCTTCGGAGGCAATATCCAGAGCCACTCAGTCTTGTCGGGGTTGAGTTTGAGTCTGTTTCTTCCCATCCAGGTCCTAACATCGTCCAGGCATCAGCACATTACATCGACTGCCTCCCTGAATTGAGACGGGGTGGTGATGTACAGCTGGGTGTCATCAGCGTACTGTTGAAAACTCACCCTGTGTCTACAGATGATCTCCCCCAGCGGTTTCATGTAAATGTTAAACAGGATGGGCGAGAGGACTGAACCCTGAGGCACCCCACAGGTCAGGGGCCTAGGAGACGACCTCTGTCCTGCTAACACCGACTGCATCCTGTCGGCGAGGTAAGAGGAGAACCACCGTAAAACGGTGCCTCCCACTCCCAACTCGCCAAGACGATGCAGAAGGATACCATGGTCGATGGTATCGAAAGCCGCTGAAAGGTCAAGTAGCACCAGGATGGAGGAATTACCCCCATCCCGGGCTTGCCAGAGATCATCCATCAAGGCGACCAAGGCAGTTTCTGTACTGTAGCCGCGCCTGAAACCGACTGATAGGAATCTAGATGATCAGTTTCCTCCAATAGCCAAAGAAGCTGAAAAGCTACCACCTTCTCCACAACTTTACCTAGAAAAGGTAAGTTGGAGACCGGACGAAAGTTCTTCAAATCCGCTGGATCCAGGGAAGGCTTCTTAAGGAGGGGTCTCACCACCGCAACCTTTAATGGCTGTGGTACGGATCCCTCCCTAAAAGAAGCATTGACCACTGCCTGGATCCAGCCGCGTGCCACCTCTCTGCTGGCCGAAACCAGCCAGGAAGGGCACGGGTCCAATAAACAGGTGGAGGAGCTCATCGCACCCACGGCCTTGTCCATGTCATCAGGAGAGACAGGCTCAAACTCTTCCCACAACGCTGGACTAAGACTTGCCCCTGTAAACTCAATGGACTCTGTCCAGCCGGAGTCCAGATTTGACCGGATCTGAGTGACTTTATCCCTCAGAAACTGCGCGAATACCTCAGCTCTGCCTTGCAAGTGTTCCTCGCTCTCCCCTTTAGCGAGGAGGGCACGAGTCACCCTAAACAAGACGGCTGGGCAAGAATCTGCGGATTCAATAAGAGCGGAAAAATGAGATCGTTTTGCCGCCCCTATCGCCACTAGATAAGACTTAATGAAAGTTCTTAGAAGTGTTCGGTTGGATTCGGTTTTACTGGCTCTCCAGCGTCGCTCCAGACGTCTCTTGTGGCGTTTCATCTCCCAGGTAAACCAGGGAGCTCTCCGGGATCCACTGCCACGAAGAGGTCGCAAAGGCGCAATCCGATCTAATGCCCCTGCTGCTGCGGTGTTCCAAGCAGCCACCAGAGACTCAGATGAATTGTGTACCAGGGTTTCAGGTATTTCCCCAAGTTCCCTCTGGAATCCTTCCGGCACCATTTGGTGCCTGGGGCGGAACCACCTAGTTGGTCCCGCCTCCCTGCGTGGGAGGAGTGGGGCTGTGAAAGTTAATTGCCTTGCCTGTGAGTTTTACTACAGTAGTTAGTTCATATAGAAATTTCTCAGGCTCATGATAGATCAGCAGATATAGAAAATTCAGTGCTACTATCATCACTCATCTGTGGAAAGAAATAGTTTTCACACTATTTCATATGTATTCATCTGACCACAGTTCATTTTGCTATGCATTGTCCATACACAGTAGATGAGCACAGTGAAATTCCTATATTTATGCTGTACTGTATGTATGCTAGAACATGCTCTAAAGCACAATGATACTAAATGATCTCTTGGCACAGTCTTGCTCCTGATGAAACTAGTTATTTTAAAAAATGTCTGAGTGTACACATGGGAAATATAATCTTACATCACATTTATCTTTCTTTCCTTAATATCCGCTGAATTGCTACTCAAATTTATATCTGTTTTATATATAAAACAGATATAAATATAACTTATATATAAGTTATCTTCTAGAGAAGTGATAGTGATTGCTAACTATATCTCAATTCAATTTAATAATCAGCAAAATATACTATTCAATAGAAACTGGTTAGAATTGGTATCCACTGATATCAATATGTTTGTGATTATCTCATTACTTATCTTGCTTTGCTGATATTTTTTTTTAATTTCTTTTAACTTTAAAAAGATTGAGAAGCTATATATAAAGGTAGCAGTTTTTAGCATCAATCAAGAATAGACATTCTTAGAAAATAAAAAAAATGATGGATACAATTGAGTAACTTGCTGGGAAACATGTCTATCTTCCTAGAAGAAAAGCTGTCGTATGTCTTCCTGAAAATCCTGAGATGCAGTCAAACAAGCATTACCTAACTACGGCACAAACATGCTTTTATACAGGTAGTCCTTGTCTTACGACCAGTGGTGGGTTCCTACTGGTGCGGTCCACTCTATAGCACCGGTAGCGGCCCGCTGGTGATGTCACAGTACCGGTGCGGTCGGTTGCCAGTGCCTGGGTGCCATTTTTTTAAAAAAAAATTAAATTTTGTTTTTAAATTTTCTTCTGTGCATGCCCAGAAGCCGAGCTTCCGGCACTGCGCATGCGCTGCCTTCCTACCCCACAGTGAGTCCAAGCAGGGGAGGATGGCTGAGGGAGCGCGTGAGACACTGAAAGAACGGGCGGCAGGAGCTATCTCCATTCCCCTCCCTTCAGCAGTCCGAGAAGCCACGAACGCGCGGTGATGATCCTAGGCATTTTCGCACGTTTGAGGCTTCTCGAGCTGCTGAGGGGAGTGGGAATGGGCGGCAGGACCTATCTCAGTTCCCCTCCCTTCAGCAGTCCGAGAAGCCACGCCCACCCAGTCACATGGCTGGCAAGCCACGCCCACCCAGTCACATGGCTGGCAAGCCACACCCACAAAATAAGCCACGTCCACAGAGTGGTAGTAAAAAAATTAGGAACCCGCCCCTGCTTACGACCATTCATTCAGTGACTGTTCAAAGTTACAGGAGCATTGAACGAAGGGACTTTGGGCCAGTGCCTTTGGACCAATTGCAAAGCTGTTGCAATCTCCCTGCAGTCATGTGATCAAAAATTGGACACTTGATTGCTAACCAGGCACTTCCATTCCTCCTACCAGCCTATCTCCCCCCATCTTCTGGTCCCCTGTCCCTCTGCACACCATCGCTTGACAGACATGCTGTAGTTCATATAAGGCAAGTCTTCCTCCCACTGCAACATGCAATCTCCTCCCTGCACACATCTGTCAGCTGATAAATCATAGCTGACAGTCACATGGAGGGGAGGTAGAACACTGTGGCCAGACAGCTGCAGTTCACAACCCAGTGAGGGTTCTGAAATGCAGTGAGTCATTCCTGTTTCATCATGCAATCCTGGTAACAGGTCATGCAGTGGGACTTTTATTCCCACAGTTGCATCAGAAGGCCTCTGTTTCCCATTAGCCTGTCCATTGTTTAGGCTCAATATGAAGGGCAAAATCGAGAGGCCAGATATAAAGGACTAAAATTCAGCGTATCTGGATAACAACTGGGAAAGTGTAATAACCCTGGTTGTGGAGGTTTACCTCATAAATTGTCTCCTGAAAAGTTAGTGCTTTGTGTCTTCAAAGGCTAAATTATGTAAGCCATTTTACTAGTATATCCATGACATATCCTTCTTTACATTTGGCTTACTCTTATGCTGATTGGAAGCTCAGTTTCTTTCTCTTTGCTTGTGTTATTTTGCTTTTCTAAGCTGAAATGATATGAAGAATTAGGTATATATATCTTCTTGTCCTACATAGGGTGGCACTTTTCCTGTATTTTTACATAGCCTTCCCTAAAGTGATATATTCCAGTTAGGTTAGTTTACAGTCTCTCCAGCATGGTCAACAGTTAGCAACAACAGAAACTATATGGTATTCCAAATCTTCTTTTTTAACATTTTGACTGTCCTGGAAGGTTTTTTTTTAAATGACTTATTTCAGGATAATGGGGGGGGGGGGGGAATTAATGTATACCTTGAGTAGGGAATGTATGATCACAAATGAATGTGAACACAATGATTAAAAATGTTCTTTTCCTTTCTGGTTCTGTTTGATGCTATTATTCAATATATATCATAGCAATGAAAATGCAATAAAATACTGGTTAAGGTTTCCTACACAATTCATTTCCTTCTAGATTAGACTATATAACCTTATCCTAAACTGTTATACTTATTTAATTGATCAATTATGTGCCATCAAGTAGTATAGATTTTATTATTGATGATTTGTTTCAGGGGCGAGTTCCTAATTTTTTTACTACCACTCTGTGGGCGTGGCTTATTTTGTGGGTGTGGCTTGCCAGCCATGTGACCCGGTGGGCGTGGGCCTCGGGAGCTTGGCAGCGGCCGGAGAAGCAGGGGGACATTGCCCACCCGAAACGCAGCCCCCCGCAGCGGGAGCAGCAAGACCGCAGCAGCAGTTCTAGGAGGCTCCGTCCGGCCTGAATGCTTCTCCCCATTCGATGATCCTAGGCTCCTGCCGCCCATTCCCCCTCCCCTCAGCAGCTCGAGAAGCCTCAAACGTGCGAAAATGCCTAGGATCATCACCGCACATTCATGGCTTCTCGGACTGCTGAAGGGAGCGGAATGGAGATAGCTCCTACCACCCGTTCTTTCAGCGTCTCATGCGCTCCCTCAGCCATCCTCCTCTGCTTGGACTCACTGTGGGGTAGGAAGGCAGCGCATGCGCAGTGCTGGAAGCTCGGCTTCTGGGCATGCGCAGTAGAATTTTTTTTTTTAAATGTAAAAAAAAATTTTTAAAAAAATGGCAGCGCCCAGGCACCAGCAACCGACCGCACCGGTACTGTGACGTCACCAGTGGGCCGCTACCGGTGCTATGGAGTGGACCGCACTGGTAGGAACCCACCACTGATTTGTTTCTAACCCATTCTTTCACATCTCCCAATAGTGCTGTCATTGCCACTGTAACTGAGTCCATCCACCTTGCTGCTGCTTGTCATCCTCTTCTCTTTCTTTCCACCTTTCCCAGCATTAGAGTGTTTTCCAGACAGATTATTTAATAAAGTTGAATAAATTCTTATACATAGCAAAATACTCTATATTTCTACATAGTGATTTTGCTTCTTTCTCATGGATTAACTTCCTAAAATTTCTCTTTCTTATGAAGTGTCATTGATTTTATGATTTACCTTATATGCGAATGAGTATATGTGTAATTGTATAATAAATTCTCTCTCTTTCTCCCTGATGGATATGTGGTGCATTTCATTGTATGGCTTTCCATTTGCTCTTTACTATGTCCTGCTATAATTAAAACATTGGCAATTCTTCCCTAGTGCTTTCAGTTTTACTCTGTAAAACTTCTGCTGTTAATTTCCTGTTACCTACCTACCAAAGACATACTGTAGTTTTCTTTGTAGATCAATCTCAATAAAGTTATTTTGCATATATTGTACTTTTGAATATGTACTTCTATTGAAATATTTTTCATATCTGAATATTCAATTTCAATTACTTTGATATAATCACAGTTTTGGTCATACTTACTTCTACTAGTGTGCTATAAATCCATTCAAAATATCCCTTAACTATAGGAAAAGAGAACAGGCGACCTCTGCTGATCAAGTGATGGAGAATAACATCAAAAATTCATGAAAGTCAGATTTATAATATTTATAATATTAGGTCATTAAACATTATACAAAGTCACTAAGATTTCTCAGGGTTAGTAATTAGTTATTGGCCAAATTGAGAAGTGAGAAATTCAATCAAAGAAAGGATATACAGAATATATATATATATATATATATATATATATATATATATATATATATATATATGTATGTATGTATGTATGTATGTATGTATGTATGTATGTATGTATGTATGTATGTATATGTATATGTATATGTATATGTATATGTATATGTATATGTATATACTTATTTACTTATTTACTTATTTACTTATTTACTTATTTACTTATTTATTTACTTATTTATTTATTTATTTATTTATTTATTTATTTATTTATTTATTTATTTATTTATTTATGAGATTTATATACTGCCTCACAGTGCAAGCACTCTCTAAGCGGTAAGCAATGTATATTTATATTGTCCCCAACAATCTGGGTCCTCATTTTACCTACCTCAGAAGGATGGAAGGCTGAGTCAACCTTGAGCGGGTGAGATTTGAACCACTGACCTGTGGATCACAGTCAGCTAAAGTGGTTTGCAGTACTGCCTCTAACCGCTGCGCCACCTTGGCTCATATATATATATGTGTGTGTGTGTGTGTGTGTGTGTGTGTGTGTGTGTGTGTGTGTGTGTGTGTGTCCTTTAGTCTACACCCAGTCTACACCCATCCAACCAGTAGTGGGTTCCACTTACCTTTGCTACCGGTTCGGGAACGGGAGAGCACGGGTGCGCGCGAGCAATGCTTCTGCGCATGCCGAGATTATTTTTGAGGTCCGGGCGGGTGGCCGGAGCCTCCTGCCGCTGCCACTACCAGTTCGCAGAACCGGTAGAAACCCACCACTGCATCCAACCCTCTCCTCCTATTTTCTGGAAGTGATGGCAGTGTTAGTCTGGGTATTCTATTTTCCAAACACTGAAAACAAAGAACAAAAATTGTTGCCATATTCCAAGCTACCATGGATCCTGCAGTAACAAACAAACAAATAATTCACTCCTACTTCCACTCAAGAGAAAAGTAAACCAAATGCACTCTATTGCAGGAAAAGCAGACTCATCTTATTGCATCTTTACAGAAAATAAAGGATTATATTACAGTGTAAGCAGGGGTGGATTCTAATTTACCTCGCTGCCAGTTGGTTTCCTCCCGCGCTGCATGGGGCGCGCCCACATGCGCAGTGCCGAAAAATCCCTCCCAAAAAGCCAAAAACAGGATGGCAACCGCATGCACATTGCCAGAAACTCGGCTTCTGTGCATGCTCAGAAGAAAAAATAAATAAATACAAAATACAAAAAAAAATTCAAAAAAAATGGCGGCGCCCACGGACCGGCCGTCACCGTTCCTGCCCGAAGCCTGTGAGGAGCCGCTGCCGCCGTTGCTGGCTGCCGCCACTGCCAAACTGCGTGAGAAGCTGCTGCCACCATTGTTGGCCGCCGCCACTGCCAGTCCACATGAGAAGCCGCTGCCCGAAGACTGCACCTGAGGAGCTGCATCCGCTGCTGCTGCCCGAAGCAAGCTGCCTGACAGGTTTGAAGACCTGAGTCACTGGCTCTCCCAAGCAAGCTCTCCACCATCCTGAAATTGCACCACGCCGGAAAACTGCCCCACGCGGCAGGGTTCCGGGATGGTGGAGAGCTTGCTTGCTTGGTTTCTGGCCGAATCTATTGCGGCAACTCTTCCATTGTCGGGTGGACTGCAACTTCGCTTCCACCTGGGAAAGAGCATCCGGGCTGTTCTAGGTGCGTCCTATATTCCGGTACATCCTATACTCCGAAAAATACGGTAGGTGTCTGTTCCTAATCATGATCATGCCAAATGACCAAACATGTGTCATGTTGTCATTATGCAAACTTCTCCCTTTTTATATTTGTGTGGCAATGCTGGACATAAAAAGTAGATTTTGCACTGCAATTCCAGTTATGGCCTTGAGTATGTCTCTTCTTCTTGACCTGAGCTAGATAACTAGAGCTGTATTTACAGTTCATACTAAGCTATACTTTGCTTATAACTACTGTATAAATTGTTTTTCTTAAAAGCAAATTACAAATGAATAGATATGACACATTTCATCAAGAAATAATGTCTTGATATTATAGCCATATAGCCGAAACGGCTATTAAACGTGCTAAATTAAAATTCACAATATATTTTTTTCATTTAGTTTCAAGGTTGCACTTGCAAATGAGATAACTGGATAAAACTGAATTAGTGAGTTAAACCAAACAAGAATATCTTGGCTTAGCATATTGTGTAAATCTTATTTTAGTATGTCTTCTTTTTAGATTTCTTTTTAGATTTAAAAATTTCATTTCATGAAAAATTTCATTTGCATTATCCTTTTAGGAGTTCTGCGATGCTCAAGCATGTGCTTGCTCTGGTCTTATTCTACAAAATCCAATACCAATGAAGAGTAACTAACAACATTTCCTATAATCATTATGGGACATGCACCTTTATATAAGCTATATGAAATGGCATTTATTTATGACAATTGTGTCCCAGCATTCCTGTAAGGCAGGGGTATCAAACTCATGTCATCACAGTGGCATCACATGACGTATCACGACTTCCCCCTCTTCACTGAACCGGGTGTGGGCGTGGCCAGCGTGTGACGCATCCGGCTCACGGACCGTGAGTTTGACAGCCCTGCTGTAAGGAGTTCAGCATAATATATATCAAGATTCTGCCTATCCTTCTATACTCTCAACAACTAGCTTGAGATATAATCATTTAGTTCCCTCAACTGATAAAACTATGAGTTGTTTAACTATACTTTGTTAAACAATCTAGTTGGCTGGATTTGTTCAAAACAACCACCTGTAAATCATGTTCTACTAACCCCAGGCTGAGTTCAAACAATTTTTAAACCTAAGGCAGATAAGCCGTATTAAAGTCATATGTTATGTGAATTAGGCTAGCAGCAAATCTTTAGATGCTTAGTGATGTTGGTAGTCAAGTGGAATTTGAACATAGTCCTCCCTAATCCCAGTCTGATTATACTAATTTAACGTTTCCTCAACTTTTTATAATTGTGGATAACTAAAGATTCAGGAAAAGTGGGGATTATCCAAATCAATAACCTACCCCCTTTGTCCATATACTGTATATCCATGATGGTGAACCTATGGCACGCATGCCACAGGTGGCACACGTAGCCATATCTGCCGGCACGCGAGCCGTTGCCCTAGCTCAGCTCCAGCACGCATGTACGCGCTGGCCATTGAATTATGGGTGTGGGCATGTTCATGCGCAATAGCGCGCATGCACATGCTTTCACCACCCGAGGAAAAAAAGGTTCTCCATCACTGCTTTATATCTTTAACAATAATTTGTTGATCAAAATATATTTAAATAGAACTCTCAGAGAATTAAAGGATTAGGAGCCTAGTTTAGTCTCATTTTTGATTATTCATTATTTTACTTCCTATTCACAGTTCATTTTTCTTTATGTATTACTTGTGCACATGGGACTCATGGTTAGTAACCACACATTTGTCAGTTTTCTGAGATGTAATGCTCACATCACTACTTTTGTTATCACTTGACTTTTGGAGAATCCGTTTTCATATAGGGAAACCATCTGATTGTCAAGACACCTGGAAAATGAGACAGTTTTCACCAATTGAGTGTCACTACATGGATGGAGGTAAGGACAGAGACAGTTCCCAGACTGTCACCAGCTTTGGTACACCTAGGGAGAAGAGGCTGAGAGAGTGAGCTGCCATGGCCATGAATGCAAGGAGCAGGCCATCTAGTAAACCCAATAAATTGACCACACATCTTAGCAAGCTAAAGTCCAATTGGCTAATTTGTGATTCAGTGTCCTATAAAAATGTAATCCACCACTGAAAATAATTGCTATCATAGCTCAATGGGTGAATTAATCCCTGTCACAGCATCTATCCGACTTGGCTTTTCTTGTGATTAAGAAGGCTCAGACCTAGTTATTACTCGGATGAGCGAATAGCTGGAAAGCTTAGGGCTATAAACTAAAACAGTCTCAGAAGGCAGTCAGGCAAACTGCATCTGCATCATGCACTAAAGCAGAGGTCTTCAAACTTGGCAACTTTAAGATTTCTGGACTTCAACTCCCAGAATTCTGGGAGTTGAAGTCCACAAGTCTTAAAGTTGCCAAGTTTGAGGACCCCTGCACTAAAGCGTCACGATCTATTCACATATGAACCAAGCGTGATTGGAAGGAGTCTTATTAGAACTAACTCCAAGCAGGTGCACCTTCTTTTCAACAATGATTTTCAAAACAAAGGCAAGGTCAATCAAAATCGCGCAAACCCAGAATGTTCCTCGGCGCCCAAACATTAAATCCAGAACCTCCGATACAACGTGTGCTACCCTAAGACCATCTTCCTTTCCGTTACTTCGGCGCTTTCTTCCACGCCCCGCCTTTGATGGCCATCAAGATGATGTCATCAGCCGTGGGTCTTTCCTCCTCCCGGTGAGAAGAAGCCGACAAGCGGCTAGGTAGAGGCGGGCTCAGATCGTTGCCGGGGAAACGAGGTTAGTTCAATGCGACAGCTGTCTGTCCTTGGCAGGCCGCCTTTCTTCTTCGCGTGCAGGTTGAATCGGGAGCCCCGGCGCGGCTGCCAATGCCTCCCTTCGGGCAGGTGGGAGCAGGCCGGGAGTAGAAATAGAGCCACGGCGAAAAGAGGGAGACTCAGATGCAGGAGCGAAGCGGAAAAAAACAGCCATTGGAGGTACCCAGAAAAGCTGGGGAGGGAGAGCGTATTTGGTTGCCCTTCTGCTGGTTCCTCTGGTCTGGAACCCAACTTGAGGGGTGAAATCTTACTATCAATCATACTGGAGTTGGGAACTCCCTCATACATATCGGGGGGGGGGGGAGATACAGTGAAAGCAGCGTTCCTGGCACTTTATCAACAAGGGTTTACAACTTTTAGTGGGGTAGGGAGATTAAAATATGTATCATGTAATGGTGCTTGTGCAAAGATTTCTGTGTATGGATTTTGTCTTATTGTATATCATCCCTTAGTATTTTGGAGTATGACAGGTTTAAAAAAGGAATAAGTATGCATCTAAGATTTTTGTTGCATTAGTAAGAAGAGAAGTGTTGTGCTCAAAGGCTCAGCATCTTGAAGAGATAACAGAATAACAGAGTTGGAAGGGACCTTGGAGGTCTTCTAGTCCAACCCCTTGCTCAGGAAACCCTATACCATTTCGGACAAATGGCTGTCCAATCTCTTCTTGAAAACTTCCAGTGTTGGAGCATTTACAACTTCTGGAGGATTGCAACAGATCCAAGTCCCAATTCAAACATGGAACTCATTGTCAACTTTCAGTCACTTGTTTTCTCGAAATGCAAATGTTTTAAGTAGTTACTGCTTAAAATAATAATCAAATAGGCTGGACTTGCATAAACTCTTTAACCACAGAAAATAACCGTAATTATTTGGAACCTAGCTTACCTTATTGTACAAATGCATCTACTACAATGTGATACTCAAGTGACTCGTTAAGGTAGCTAACAAAATAAGACTATAAAACGTTGTGTCCTGGGTATTAATAGTATTAAAAGTAATACTAAACAGATGCCACAATTAAAAGGAAAAGTGTTAATACTATACCTCATTATAATATTGTGTATATTTGTGTTAGTGCCTTTTAGTCAATATGGATTCCTGGTGATCACCTGAACTAGTCCATGCAGTTTTCATGGCAAGATTTTTTTAGAAATGGTTTGCCTTCATCATCTTAGTAGGGCTGAGAATGACTGATCCAAGGACTCTCAACTGGCTTCATGGAGAAGAAAGGACTAGAATTTGTATTCTCTAGCCTGGTGCCTTAAATACCATATATCAAACTAGTTCTCAACATTATAGTTAGACACATTTAAAAATATATTAAAGGAAATGTAAAAAATGCCATGTTATAAACCAGTATGTGAAATAACATTTTTTATTACCATATTACTATGTGATGAAACTTGCTCTGTTTCAAATGCAAGCTGTCTTTCCATGGAGATCAAGATTCAAATTCTTACATATTTTTCTCTTGCAAAAGAAAAGTAATGGATAAGAAGCTGTTTTCTGTTGGGAGTTACTGATGATTTCTGTCTTGTTTTGCCAATGTGCTAGTTAAGTATTAAGTTTTTTTTAATTGACAAAAGTGTCTGGCTTCATTTTATCTGAAAGCTGAGGATAGTTTAGAAAGTGGCATTAGCTACTAATTGTCCACTGAACCGTTTTGTTTATGATATGCAAGATCTAAACAATTTGGAACCAGTATATATTGTATGATGATTTAAGATAATTGTATTAATTTTTTATATCAAAAATTACAGAGTGCCATTTTTCAGTTGCTTGGGTACGATTTTGGTGGCTTCTTTTCTGGTGTCATAGGCATCTGCAGGCAGAAAGGGAGGCAAGGAATAAAATATACATCAAAACATCAAATTGCAAACTTGATTACTGAGGAATTTGTGTGAGATATTACAACTCAGATATGAAAGGACAGAACTTGTATTTTGGCATTTTGGTATCATTGTGATCAGAATGAGGCATATATCTAGAATATTCTCTCCTTTAAAGTTTATTAAGTGCCTAATGATAAGTATTTTAGGTACTGCTGTAGACTTCTGTCTTCACCAATAGTAGTGCACTATATAGCAAATGTGCCAAAATTGTAGTTCTTATTTCTGAATGCTAATCTTCCTGCTAAATAATATTAGCCTGATTCCAATCTTACAAAATATAACTACTTGATGGAGGAAATCTTAAATTAGGCTACATTCTGTCTCATCATCATAAGAAGAAAGATCCTCCAGGGCAGAAAACTTGACATATAAGCAACATTTACACAAAATATACTAGCAGCTAGCCAATTATGTCAGTTAGCTGTCCAAAATCCACATCCCAATCATACTTATTTGTTTTTAATTACTACCTTAGTTTCATTCAAGCACTATACATTCTGATAGAGAGAGGGATGCTATATTGTGGCTTTTGAAGCGTGTATTCTTTTTCATTTTTGGATTTGTTTGAGTTTCCTTTTCTTAACATTACGTTCTGCACTGTAACAAGTACTGAAGTAATGTAAATGTTCTGAATTAGAGAAATTACATGACTGAAAATATTATTTGGGAATTTTATTCCATTGAATTTGAGGAGCACTAATTGGAAAGAAATCACAGGCATATATCATTTGTTTGTTTTATATAGAGCTAATAGTCTTTAACTTTCTTGTATAGGCTGCTAAAACTGTTATGATGGTATTAGCTGCTTGCTCTTTATGTTCAAATACACGATTAAGCTCTAAGATAACTTTCTACAGCCTATTTGCAGAAATATTGAACTTTGGTTTTAAAAAGGCATAATCTATACCCAGATTTGATAGAAACTGATCTTAAAATAAAATTTTATATGAGTATAAAAAGTAAAATGCTTGTGATTTGAAGGCTTATAATTTATATATATGATTTAGGAGAAAAAATCAGTTATGATGTGGGCAAGTTTGAGCTGGAAATTGCTTTCTTTTCATCTTGCCTATTGATATCATTGGGATCTCTGGTCATGTAGAGCAGAGATGCAAAACATGAGTTCTGAGTTAAATGTTCTCAGATTCTATCACTATGTTGATACTAGTTAAAGAAGTAAGTAGCTAGCATTAATAGTGGATTAGACATGCTACTCCATGCTAAGGAGTTAGACATTCTACTCCCCCTCCCTACCTGAAAGGGAGAGAAGGGGATAAGATAGGAGAGCCTTCTGTGGGGCAAGCCTTAGGGAGAGAAGGGGATAGGAGAGGAGAGGCTTCTGTGGGAAGAGGAGAGGCTAATCGTAACTACTCATTAATTTTCAAGCTTTAAGTGTCAATTTATCAAGCCCATCACATAGTTTTGTAGCGAAGCATGGATATCCAGCTAGTACATTTATGTATAATTTGCTTACAAATTCAGTTGTTTATGCTCAGATCCTAAGAGTTTTTTTAGCAAGTAATTTCAGGAAAGTTCAAAAGTCAGAGGTCTAGTGTTTTTCAATGCTTTGAAGCTTTTCAATGCTTCATTCCTTAGCAATGTTTTTAATCCAAATTTGTATTTTAATTGGAACAAATCATTGAGTATCAGGAATGAACAAGAACAAACTTATTTACAAAGGGTTTTTTTTTGTGTGTGTGAAGTTTAAACTTATAACTTCAAGTGTTCTCCCTTAAAACTGAGTTAGAGGGGAAGTAGACTTCCACCAAGCATAGCCCAATTCAAGGAGAACCCATTGTAATTCAATCTGTCACTATTCTGAAGACAAAGTGATCAAACCCAAAATGGCAGATAGTATTCTCCTTCCTTGATCTGACGAAAAGCGGAAGCTGTGGCAATGCTTTTATGAACAGCTGAAAATAGGCTGCAGACTATATTAAAAATATGCACACTACTTTGTGATACTCATGAAAACATTAGGTGGCTTCAGTTGTTCATTGGATCAAAGAAAAAGAACATTGTCCACCATTTTGAGTTGGATCACTTTGTTGGCCATCCATCCACCATTTTAAGTATTTATAACAGGTCAGTTGTCATTTTGTAACAGGGAGCTCCATTTATATATAGGGTTCTCATTAAGTTGAACATTCTTAACCTGGGAACTGCCTGCTCCCTTTTCTGACTACCTTAATGTCTTTTCTATATTGCAAGGAAATTAATGCTACATCAGATCCACTGTTCCATTTGTCTGGTCTAGCCTACAGCAGTTAGATTAAGTCAGTGTGAAATGGAAGTGGCATACTAGCTTTGAACGTGGAAAGAACCACTCCTGTATTTTAAAATTATGCAGCTCAGGAGATGTAACACAGTTAATCATTTCCACTTGAATCTATTTCCTAAATCCCTCATATATGTAGCATGCTTTCCTCTACCAATTCTCCTTCGACCAGGAAAGAATCTTTCATACCGGGAATAGGAAACAAGCTTCTTGTAGTGGGTTAAATTTTCAAAAAGCAACTTTACAAAGTCTGATACTGTGGTATAGTTTCATGTAATGAGCCAAATATTTCTGCTGTGTTCTAGGTAACCTCTTATTTAGTTTTAAAGCTTATTGTATCTACAAGAAATTGAGCCCTTGGGGAAATCATTCTTGTTTTTTGCAGTTCTAATTTTGCAAGCCTAATGGAAAAATTCATTTCAGAGACCAATTTAAGTGGGAAATTAGAGTTCTATAGCATCAATAGTATATTTCCTAGCTATAATTTTAATAATTTTTATGGACAGTCTGTTTTATACATTATTTGGGTTTCTGAGTACGATGGCATTAATTGTATCCATATTTCAACTAAATAAGTTTTTAGTATACTGATATCAAGATAGTAGACACTGCATGAGATAAAAGAATTGCTGCTATTGAAGCCACAGTATTGTCCAATTTTAAAGCTGGCCAGCCGGGTTCATTGGGACATGGTTGGAGTGTATACTCACGCTTACTTGGAAGTAGATCCATTGGGCTCAAAAGGACAAACTTAGGTGGCATTTTATACAATCTAAAAAAAGTACAGTATTGTTATTTATAATTTAGTTCTCATATACTAGTTTAAATGCAATATCTTGATATTTATATTCACATTTCTTAAAGATTTAGCTTGAGGCTTGTTACAAAGCAGTTGATTTCACAGAACAGAGGAGTTATTTCTGTGTAGTGTCAGTAAATTTTCACACAGAATCCATGTTGCATTAGCATTATTTAAGTGCTTGGTAACCTAGTCAACATCTTTATTTTTACTATGGCTTGGATGACTTGTATTTCACATTGGTTTGATGAAGAAGATTGGTATGAAGAACAACAAAGAGTAAGGTGTTTTCTTCTATTTTTTTTTTCAATTGCTTTGCCTTTGGTCTCACTGCAGCTTTTTTGTTCTATTGTGTGTTCTGGGCACAATCTCCATTTTGCAATGCAGTCCCATGATTGGATCAGAAATATTTAAAAACTAAAACCAGATCATTGTTTTGTTTTGTTTTTCATTGCAGTAGAGTAAAAACCTGGGGAAATAGTTAAGAAATGGTTGTATTTTCTGTGGTTACATATCCTTAAGAATATTGTATATTTTTAAAATGCCTGTTTTATTTAGATGGATGAAATGACACACAATAGCTAAGAAGTAAATAAGAACAGTTTACAGCTTAATTGATATTAAGCTTGTTTACAGAATTTTACTGATGGTATTCTGAAGGCTGCTATATTCTTTAACAGTATTTTACTATAAGAAATAGTGTTGCTATGGCAATCTTTGTACAAAGGAAAACATTTAAAAGATTATGTACACTTTCATTTTATTATATTAAGTGATATCATTTTTATGAGTTTAAAGTAAGGTAAATGTTTTCCGATACTAAAGAGAAATCTGCATTTTGGTGCACTGGGGCATGTGTGATCGTGAGTTGCATATAATATTGCACACATTGCTTGAAAGGTGTGTCTGAAGACTCTTCTGTTAGTGTAACCTACCTCATACCTGTGTATGTATGTTGAACAAAATAAAAGCAGAAGAAGTACTAGGGAACAATTTAGTAAATAATTGCTTTCAGGGAAAAATGCTTACATTCTACTCATTAATGTTTTCATTCATTCTCTTCCTAGCAGTCTGTTCTTTGCAGAGCTTATGGAAGCATTATGAAGATACTCCTGCTATCTTTCATTGAGATAGTGATGAGAGGGTTAATTAACCTCAACAAGGCGGTATCATTATTTGACTTCAGTTCCCCATCTGAGTAACTGAATTAATCAGATGGAGATATGAACAGGCAGAAAATGTTCAGATTTTTTTTCTCATGATAAACAATGTAATATATTCACCTGCTTCTACGTGCTGTGAACATAAATGGAAATCACTCACTAAGGAATGGATACCTAAACTTTCTTTATAATACTACAAAGCTTTTTAATGTTGAATTTATATTTACCGACAAAGAAATAAGGGAGACTAGTATAGATCTATTTCAAGCTATTTAGCTCTCATCAGCTAGTCATACCCTTCTGGGAAAGGCAAAAGTGGAAGCAGTATGCTCCGTCCCATATTTGGGTAGACCAGGTTGCCTCCCCGTGGGGGGAAAGTTTTTTAATGTTGCTTGTCTTTTGATGCTCTTATGTTAAAAATGTCATATTTACTCAGATGATGAACTGTTTTCTGAGAGTATGCAGAAATGTCTGTATGATAATATTTTTGACATGCCCTATATTTTGTTCCTAAATTAAAATTGCTTTTATGTGCTATTAATTGGCTACAGGTTCTTAGATCCATTTTTGTTTTTCACTCGCCTCTGCTCACGTGTCTGCCCTTTGAGGTAATCCAGACAAGATGCACAAACCATGAGTACTACCTTTATTTTAAGGTTACAGTACCTGAATCTTGGAAGTCTGAAAGAACTTCTCTTCTCCTTTGCCTTTACTTTCCAGAGAACTAGGAAGGGTCCCTTCTTCTCCATTCCCATTCCAGGGTCATCTCTTGTCAGACAGTTGTCTAGGCTGTGGTCTTTATCCTGATTTCCAAGGTTATTCTCACAGCCCATTACACACACACACACACCCATCCCACTGTTCCTCCCTGGGCAGAAGGAATGATTGTAAGAACCAAAATAAAGAATAGCTATTAAGCTGTGTATATAACAGTATTTATCAAATGATGTAGTCATTTATTCACAGCGTTAACACGGATTGGCTGACATATCCACTGTACTTTTCTGCAACTCTCTCTACTTTCTAACATTGTCTGTTCCTCAGTTTCTATCCTTTACTGCTTCAATACCAACTTTTAAGTCTGAAACAAATTTATAGATTTAGAAGGATATAAAATGGACATTCTGTTCATCCTTTTCCTAAAAATCAGCAATATTAGAATTAGAGTTAGAATTCTTCATTGGCCAAGTGTGATTGGACACACAAGGAAGTTGTCTCCAGTGCATAACTCTCAGTGTACATACAAGCAATTGATAAATCATGATCAGAATCATAAAATATAACCCTCAGTGACAGTCATAGAATAGTGAATAAGCAACCAACATAAATCATACTAGGATACTAAATAAAACAATTGATATAAATAGTAAGATACAAGCAACAAAGTTATAGTCATAAGAAGATAAGGAAATAGGTAACAGGAGAGATGAGAGGGATAATAGTAATACAACCCTACTAGGTAGTTTGACAGTGTTGTGGGAATTGTTTAGCCGAGTGATGCTATGGAGGAAAAACTGTCCTTGTGTCTAGTTGTTTTAGAGTGAAATGCCCTATAGCTGTGATGGTGAACTTATGGCACGTGTGCCAGAGGTGGCACGCAGAGCCCTCTCTGGGCACACGCACTATTGACAGCTGCTCTTTTGGTTTCCGGTGAGTGCATGCGCACCGGCCAGCTGGTCTTTGTGCACGCCGGAGCGCCAGAAACCCAAAGACCAGATGGCTGGCGCACACATGCGCACTGGCCAGCTGGTCTTTGGGTTTCCGGCACTCTGGCGTGCTTGTTCCGGTTTGGGCACTCGGTGCCAAAAAGATTCGCCATCACTGCCCTATAGCATCATCTTGAGGAAAGAATTTGAAACAGTTTATGTCCAGGATGTGATGGGTCTGTAGATATTTTCACAGCCCTCTTTCTGGCTCATTCAGTATACATTCAATGGAATGTATCATTCAATGGAAGGTGGGCTGGTAGCAATTGTTTATTCTGCAGTTCTATCTGACGAAGTCTGTGTCTTGTTTGGTTGCAGTGCCAAATCAGACAGTTATAGAGATGCAAATGACAGATTCAATAATTTCTTTGTAGAACTGTATCAGCAGCTCCTTAGGCAGCCAGAGTTGGTGCAGGAAGAACATTCTTTGTTGTGCTTTTTTGATGATATTTTGATGTTAGGTGTCCATTTTAAGTCTTGAGATATTACAGAACCTAGAAACTTGAGGGTCTCTACTGTTGATACTGTGTTGTCTAGTATTGTAAGAGGTGGTAGAATATGATGGCTTCTCCTATAATCTGCTATCATTTCTACAGTTTTGGATACACCACAAGGCTAGCTGTTCAACTTCCTGTCTGTATGCAGATTCGACATTGTCTTGAATGAGACCAATGACTGTGATATCATCTGCAAACTTCAGTGCTTTAACAGAGGGATCCCTTGAGATACAGTCCTTGGTATAGAGAGGGAAAATAAGTGGAGAGAGCACACAGCCCGGGGGGGGGGGGCTCTGCTAATTGTACAGGTATCTGATATGATTTTTCAGCCTGCTTCTTCCTGTCTGTTAGAAAGCTTATGATCCACTTACAAGTGTGGTCAGGCATGGCTAGCTGAATTGGTTTAGTTAGAAGAATATCTGGAATGATGATATTGAATGCCTAGCTGAAATCTACAAAAAGGACCCTTGCATAGGTCCATGGAGATTCAATATTTGCTAGGTATGAGTTTGTGTAAGTTTCACTTAAACTACTATAAAATAAATTTTTGTTGTTTGGAGGTACAATTCAAGATTATTGCCGTTGCATGCACAAACTGCAGGACTGCCGCGAGCTTTATCATACCAGCACAGCTGGGGTCCTGCTGCCATTTGTGCATGCAACGGTACAACAAGCCTTGCAGAATTCTGCTCCACGAAGCAGCGCGGTGGCGTGACGAGTCTCACAGAGATTCATTTCTGGCAGGTGGGACATGTGGGACCGCGAGATGCGCGTCCTACCTGACACTTGTAGCTCTGTCATGTTCCTCAGGATTGTGTCCAGAGAAGCCCATTGTAAAAGAAAACTTCTCGCGATTTCAATCAAACTTCTCGGACTCGCGAGAAGTTTTATTTTGCAATAGGCTTCTCTGGACACAACGCCGAGAAACACGACAGAGCTACAAGTGTCAGGTAGGACATGCGTCTCACGGTGGGGTCCAATTTTCAGGTGGGGCAGGGCGGGGTGAGCCGCAAGACGCGCATCCTACCTGGGACTTGTACCTCCGTCGCGTTCCTCGGAGAGAGAGAGCAAGCGAGAGGCAGGTGCGCGCACATCTCACGGGACTGGCTCAGCTCTGGGCTCTGCCTACGGCAATTTGAAACGCGCTTCTGCCTGCGAGGAAGAGGAGGCAAGCATCGATCCCTGCCTCGCAGGCAGGAGCACGTTTCAAAACGCCGCCAGAGGCAGAGCGTCTTACTGGAGTCTGTTTAGTTTGTTCCAGCTCCAGCCGTCACCATAGAGCGGAAAGCTGGAGTCAGCTGGGGTTTGGAAGCCGAAGAGCTGGAATTTGGGCGAGAGAAAGAAAGACTTCTGCTGCTTTCCTTGCATGCAGCCAAAAGCAGAAGCAGCAGAAGTCTTTCTTTCTCTTGCCCAAACTCCGGCTCTTCGGCTTCCAAACCCCAGCTGACTCCAGTAAGACGCTCTGCCTCTGGCGCCATTTTGAAATGCGCTCCAAACCCCAGCCAGGGCAGCGGCTTCTCTGCGAGTGCGCTTTGCGCTCTATGGTGATGGTCATTGGAGGCCTCCCCTTCCCCCCTGCTCCTCTTCGCTCCAATCTCCCTGCGGTCCCCCCACCTGAGCACTGACTGACCAGAGCGCCCGCCGGCATGCCCGAGAAGCTCCTCCACCTTGGGAGTCACTAGACGGGACGGCGATTGAGCCGGACTCTTCCTGGGGAGGGGAGCCTCGCAGGACCCTTGACTGCACTCCCTTCCTCCCGCAGGCCCCGCTTACTCTTCCCAGGCATCCGGCAGCAAGACACCGGGCAGCCACGCCGAGGGCAGCTCTGACATGCAGCTCGGCCGGCCTGGCCACGGCCAGTGCTCCCTGCCTGCAGCTGATTTCTTGTGTCTTGTTTCTCCACTATCCCACCCCTCCCCAGCTGGCACTCCCTCTTGCCGGCCGAGATTGGCAGGCCAGATTCGGGGAGCTGAACGCGCTGCCGCTGCCCGGGAAGAGAACAACATGAGAAATGGGCTCTCTCGCAGCACCTCCTCTCTCTCTCTTCTTCTCCTGAGTGGCAGCGGTGCATCTGGCTCATGGAATCTGGCCTGCCGATCTCTGGACACACAGCTGCCACTTGGGAGAAGAAGAGAAAGAAGAGGCGCTGCAAGAGAGCCCATTACTCACGTTATTTTCCCAGGTGGCGGCAGCTCATTCAGAAGTTTTTCTTTACATTGGAGTTTCCCTGCAGAGACCGTCTGAGAGAGAGTAGTGGTGGAGAGAAGCCAGATGCTGGTAAGATGCGTGTCTCACAGCCCGCCCCTCCCCATCCCCTGCCTCACCTGCCACCCCCAAATTGTGCCCGAACATCTTACCAGCGTCTGGTAGCTACACCGCTTCTCTTTCTCGGCAGTCTTTGCAGGGAAACTCCTTGAAATGTAAAAGAAAAACTTCTTGCGTGTGTGAAAAGTTGTTAATTGCTCACACTCGTGAGAAGTTTTTCTTTTACATTTCAAGGAGTTTCCTTGCAAAGACCTGCCGAGAAAGAGAAGCGGTGAGCTGCCAGACTCTGGTAAGATGTTCGGGAACAATTTGGGTGTGGCAGATGGGGGCAGGGGATGCGTGTACGTAGTTGGGGAAGGGTAAGATGTTCGGGAACAATTTGGGTGTGGCAGATGGGGCAGGGGATGCGTGTACGTAGTTGGGGAAGGGGGCTTATTTTCAGGGGGGGCTTATTTCAACGCATGTCCTGAAAAGCCTGTGGGGCTTATTATCAGGACATGTCTTATTTTCGTGGAAACACGGTACTACTGATGCTACATATGTTTTTTTCTTTTCCCCCCTCTTTTTCATTTTCATTTTCTTGGTATAAAAATGTCTTTTTATCAGTTTTGTATTTATGTGTTATGAGTTTAGCAAAATACTTTCTTATTAATATATGCAATTCTACAGATGACACAAAATATTTATCTTATCTCTCACAGTTGGAGACCATAATGCACTACCTCTAAGGTTCTTTCTATAGTACCACACTAAATTAAGGATTTGTTGATTATACATGCATTCTGTACTTGAAATTTCTGTGAACTTCAAGCCAAAAGTGGGCTTTATATTTTCATTTAGTGTTAGTGACCAAATCTAATAATGGATAAAATGAACTCAATGCAGATAGGTAGTATGTAAGAGTTCATATGGGTGTATATTCTATTATTACTTAGCAGTTGCTAAAATTCTCCTATGAAAGGGCTAATTACCTTTGCTTATGATTAGCATTGAGTTCTCCAGTGTTTTAATAAACACAGTGTTCTTGTGTGCATATATAAGGATTGATAGAAATTAATAGGATATTCACTTTTCAGTTTAAGTGTAATAAAAAAACTTTAATGAAATAATTTTTAAAAATATTGTGTGTCAAAATAAAGATGTACCTTTTGTATGAGCAGCTGTTGGTAGAATGCATTTGTACAGTGACTATCCCTGTTTTATTCAAAAGTTAGTCTTTAATTTGCCATTTCTACGTTCTCTTGAAGGCCTAATAATCATGAACATATATAGAACTTGATATAATATTGTCTATGAATACAATTTTCTTAGATCTTAAATCTGATTTATAGAAAATGAGTAACTGAAGTATTTGTCTTGGAGTCATTTCCAGAAAATCCTTGTTTAATGCTTTCCAAATGTAAGTTTTACAGATTTCAGTGGGATTTACTCCAGACTTGTTTATTACATTTCTCTTTTTATTTTTTAGGCAAAAATGGCACAGGTTAAGCAAGTGGGTCTATTAGCAGCTGGCTGTCAACCATGGAATAAAGATATATGTGCTGCTAGTGGGGATAGATTTGCCTATTGTGCAACCCTAGCTATTTATATATATCAGGTGAGAAATATTTTAGATTTTCTTTCTTTGTTTTTCTTTTCTTGCTGGTATATGTTTATTTATTATACTGGTTTATATATATATTTTTAAAAAAAGATAGTTGTTTTTAAAAATTATAAAATATCCTTGATCATTTTAGACATTTTTTCAATCCCTATTATTTCTGTAGAAACTATAATAATAAACAATACCAATTTAAAATGCATCATATTTTAGTAAGCTCTCCTGAACCACGTGACTGGTTCTGAAGAATGAATGAGAAGCCTAAAATAGGTGAACTAAAGGGGAGCTATCCCTTTCTATTTCTGTAATCTATATGGCTCAGGACCACACTTTGAGTCTCTGAACAGATATTCCAGAAGGTGCACAGAAAATACAGAAAGGAATATTTACCCAGCAAAATAGATACTATGCTATTTAATTTTTAATATAGCAAGATAAATATTTGATTTAAAAGTATGTAATCATTCCTTTTTGGATTTTTAAAATTTTAGTTGGATCATCGATATAATGAATTCAAGTTATGTGCAATTATGTCTGAACACAAGAAGACCATCACAGCTATTTCCTGGTGTCCCAATAACCAGGATCTGTTTGCAAGTGCAAGTGCAGAAAATCTAGTAATAATTTGGAATGTAACTGAACAAAAAATTGCTGCAAAATTACACAATACAAAAGGTATGATATAAATCAAATGTTAACATTTATTTGCAGCAAAAGCAGTCTTGTGCAATACACCATGGTTTTAGTGCAAGGTTACTCTTCTGATTTAAAGAAATTTGATTCAGCAAAAGAAAATAAAAAAAAGGAATGAGAGAGCTTGATTGTTTTTTTCCCCAGTAGGTCACTGAGCAGGAGATACAGATGGCAGTTAGAAATCAAGCAATTTATCTCTTAGCAAAAGCTAGGCTTGATCAGTCTGCATACGTTAAAAAAAAGACATTCTATAAACAGACTGCATCTTTTCCATGCAACCTCCATTCAAAATAATATATTCAAGAATCTGGTATAGTATTATTATTGTATGATAAAAAATGAGTGTCTCCCTTTTTCCCCCTTGCTGATAAGTAGTCATGTTTATTTTTGCTAGGATAATGGCAAATAAAACAATTATGACTGTTTTGCATTATATGGTACAATATGATGTTTTATTTTATTACTCTGTTCTAGAAATATTCAACTATAATTGATTCCTGATTCTGAACTTTTTGATGTATTTTCTTATAATATGATTTGGCAGTAAAGTATAGATCTTTCCTCTGCCAGTCTACTCTCAGCATCTGTTTTGCATCCAACTCCTATAGAATTGTTACTTGAAGTTTAAGTCATGAAAACTTCTTTTTTTTAATCTCTTCAAAATGTATTTTGCTTGGAAATCTCAAGTTAAGCTATATCTCAGAATTTATAGCAAAGCAGAAATAATTGTGAACTGGTATTTATTTAAAATCATAGACCTAATTTTCTTTGTGTTTTATTTAATAAAGCTGGCAAGTTTAGACATTATATTAAAATGATTGTTCCCTATCTTTAATTTTCTAAGAGAAGTTACAAACTCTCTGTAGCCGTGTGAAAAAGAGGGTGCTTGGTTCTGGAAAAGAAGTACATTAAGTTGCACTTTTAGTTAAATTCAGTGGAGATTTGGAAGTATATTTTTCTCATTTATTGGGTATCTTTTTATATTTCAGGTATTCCTGCGTCTCTTAGTTGGTGCTGGAATGTAGGTGATGCTGTTGCATTTGCCTCCCATAGAGGTCCATTGTATATTTGGACATTTTCAGGGCCAGAGACTGGTGTAATGGTACATAATGAAGCTCACAGTTTTATGTCAGATATTTGTCTGTTTAGATGGCATCCAAAGAAAAAAGGAAAAGTAGTGTTTGGTCATACTGATGGAAGTCTTTCTCTGTTTCAGCCAGGTAAGAAACTTTATGCCAAGGCAAGAGTCAATGCATCTTCTGATTAAAACAAAGAAAGGTGTTATTATGAGAGAATGTATTAAATGGTTTCCTTTTTTCAAATTTGATTCCCTTCACTCAAAATCCCAATGTCATGAATCCTTGCAGTCATTTCATATTAAGAAATCACCAGATTTCAATAGTCTATAATAGATTTCACAAAATATAGAATGCCAGCACCATTTATGCTTACTATCAACATAAAATATATACAAATAAAATGTAGAAATAAAAATGTAATTAATTGGTTGTTGATACTGACAATGATGTTGTGTGGTGTTGGAGAAGATTCTTGAGAGTCCCTTGGACTGCAAAGAAATTGAATTGGTCGATCCTAAAGGAAATCAACCCTGACTGTCTTGTGGAAGGGCAGATACTGAAGTTGAAGCTCAAATACTTTGGTCACCAATGAGAAGAAAGGGCTCATTGGAAAAGATCCCGATGTTGGAAAAGATTGAAAGCAAAAGGATAAAGGGATGGCAAAGATTGAGATGATTAGATAGTGTCATCAACATAGTGCTCATGATTTTGGGCAGACTCAGGGAGACAGTGGAGGATGGGGGGAGCTGGTGTCCTATAGTCTGTGGGGTTGCGAAGAGTCGGACAACTTAGTGATCGAACAGCAGCAACAACTGACAGTGAAGCAAGAGAGCTAGTTTGGTATAGTGATTAAGGCACCAGGTTAGAACGCTAATCCTGCCTTAAACACAAAGCCAGCTGGATGACCTTGGTCCAGTTATTGTCTCTCAGCCATAGAAAGAAGGCAATGATCAACAATATTTGAAAATCTTGCCAAGAAAACTGCAGTATCTAATCCAGAAAGTTGTTAGCAGCCAACATTGACTCAAAGGCACACATGCATAAACACATAAAACCCACTTGACAAGGAAATTAAATTCACCTTATATGATTATTTGAGTTGTGTGTTTTCCTATTATGCATTAGAATGATTTAAAGAGCCGCGGTGGCGCAGTGGTTAGAGTGCAATACTGCAGGCTACTTCTGCTGATCACAGGCTACCAGGAGCTTGGCAGATCGAATCTCACCAGGCTCAAGGTTGACTCAGCCTTCCATCCTTCCGAGGTCGGTAAAATGAGGACCCAGATTGTTGGGGGAAATATGCTGACTCTGTAAACCTTAGAGTCTTAGAGAGGGCTATAAAGCACTATGAAGCGGTATATAAGTCTAAGTGCTATTGCTATTGCTAAAAATAGTGCATATGATAACCTATATTTCATAACAACTTAATTTTAACTATTTTCTCAGGAAACATTTTTTCTTTACTTATGCCAATATTCTTCAGTACTCTGAAATGGAGGAATGCTTACTAAAATCATCTGAATCTATTTGTTCTCATTCAGTACAAAATGGATGCTTTTCTATATTTGAGTTCTTACATATAATATTTTTATAATATAATTTTGATTTAATATATTTTATTTACTTAAAACATTTACTTAGCCACCCATCTTATAACCAACTTTGCTTGCTTTCCAATCTAAATATACAACATGCAAACCATATCAAAACTATAAAACTATAAAACGTATTAAAACATTAAAATAGAGATGTGTGATCACATTTTTCTTTATTATTAAAGATAATCTGTCTTTTTAGATACAAACATATTGGAGGGAATAACTAGATTTGATAGGAAAAGTCACATATCCAAAGAGTCCTGCATAATTTAGAATCATGTTATGTTAAAAATAGACTTCTCTATATAAATAAAAATGTAAATGTTTGTTTGTTCAAAATCTTAAATCTCCGAAAGTTCTTCACCGATTGCTTTAAAATTTTGACACAACGTTTCATACGAATACACGCGTGTTTTTATATACCTATATTATATAGATGTCACACCTGTGACAGGTAAAACATGCTTTTTTTGAAAAACAGCACCATCTGTTGGACGTAAAAGCAACACAGTATACTAAATATTTTGCAGGACGAATTTCATTGCCTCATAACTTCTGCAATTTAGTGACGTCAAAAGAAGAATTGGTTGAAAAAGTATTTCCCAATATTCAAACCAATTATAAGAATCACGATTGGCTGAGTGAACGAGCTATTCTTGCAGCCAAGAACAAAGACGTCTACGAACTTAACAATATTATTCACTCTAACATTCAAAGTGAGGCAGTCACATACAAGTCCGTCGACATTGTTATGGAAGCAGATGAAGCAGTTAATTATCCAACAGAATTTTTGAATTCACTCGATCTGCCAGGGATGCCACCGCACGTACTGCAATTGAAAATCGGCGTGCCAATTATCATGTTGTGAAATATTAACCAGCCAAAGCTTTGCAACGGCACGCGGCTTGCAGTAAAAAAATTAATGGGCAACGTCGTAGAAGCAACAATCTTCACAGGACCTTTCAAAGGTGAAGATATCCTCATTCCTCGCATTCCTATGATTCCAACGGATATACCATTTCAATTTAAGAGATTGCAATTCCCAATTCGATTGGCGTTTGTAATCACCATCAACAAAGCTCCGGGCCAATCTTTAGAATTGTGCGGTTTACATCTAGACACGGATTGCTTCTCACATGGACAATTATATGTTGCATGTTCTAGAGTTGGCAAACCAGACAATCTCTATATCTGCACAGACAATGGAACAACAAAAAATATTGTATACCCACAAGCATTGTGAAATTAAACATATTAGAAACGTACGCTTTCTCTTTTCTTTCTTCATTTAACCAGACTGAGCCACAGCAACGCGTGGCCGGGTACAGCTAGTAGTAGATAGAAATGTAAATTATTTTGATACTACTATTTCAGGATTCAATTTCTAAATTGCTGTAATGAAGATCTGTAGGCAATGAAGCATCTGTTTAAGCATGATAGTCCCTTGAACCAGGAGAGGATTGCACATGAAAGTACTTGCTTCTTCCATTAACATTTGTGTGTATATTGTATTGGGGATAGGAATTCCCCACATGTAGCAGGAAGAATACATTGCAAATATATAGTAAAATAAAATGAATAAATAAATAGAAAAAAAATCATTCAAATCTAACATGCGCTGCAGAATTGCATGTGTTAATGTGAGTCTACTTTAAACTAAGTAAGGGATTAGTTAAAAATGAAGTGAATGTACTTTCTCATTATGAACCCAGCATTACCAAGTATTGTTTTCTCTATACAAAATAAAAAACAAAAAAGACCTCCAAACCCATGCATTGCTTTTGAGACCGAGTCATTACTAAATAATTAACAGCTGCAAGGATGTCTTTTAATTATTAGTATTTAACATTTTATTCAACATGTTTACTTTATTTTAACTAATTAGATCTCTATAGCAACTACCAACAATGGAGGCATCTAAGAAAAAAAGGGCAGTAAGTTATTTTTGAAATACAAGTAGACTTACGTCCACAATGGAGCCCAGAATTTCTGTTGCTAAGTGAGATAGTTGTTAAGTGAATGTTGCCCCATTTTACAATCTTTTTTGCCACAGTTGTTAAGTGAATCACTGCAGTTGTTAAGTTAGTAAATATGGTTGTTAAGTAAATTTGGCTTCCCCATTGACTTTGTTTGTCAGAAAGTTGCAAAAGGTGATCACATGACCCAGGACATTGTGATTGTCCTAAATATGACTCATTGTAGCTGCTGAATGTTGATCACGCGACCATGGAGATGCTGCAATGGTCATGTGAAAAATGGTCATTAGTCACTTTTTTCAGTGCCATTGTAACTATTGTAAGTCGACGAGTACCTGTACTAAGCGTTCTATATTTTCAGCATGGAAGTTCATAATATTTACTTGACTGTTATTAATTAATTAATTAATTAATTAATTAATTAATTAATAACAGGCATGTTATTAATTTTTCCGCCTATTCACCCATGACGACTCAAGAAGGCTTACAGAATAAAAGACCACATTTAAAACAATAAAAACTAACAAAAAGAATCAAATAAATTAATATAGTACAATATAACAAAATCACCCGTCACCTTCCACCAGCCGCCCCAACGACAGCAGATCACACGAGCCATTTAAAGGGGTCCATCCCGCTCTTGGTTCCCCAGGCCCGCTGGCAGAACCAGATCTTCAGCGCCTTCCGGAAGAGTATTAGAGTGGGGGCCATTCTCCATAGTGAGTGGAGCTAGCATCCAGAAATGGGGTTGACCTCGTCCATTCAGCATATAGGACTGAGTCTGTGAAAGTTGAGAAGCTCCGCCTCTGTTGCTATGGCTCCCAGTTTTTACTCAGTCCTCAGACTGTGCGGACGTGTGGTTTTTTGCTCCCGTTTCTGTTTGCATCTGAGCTTAAATTGATCTGACAACTTTCAAAATCATGAGTTTCCCCAGCTGACTCCCTTGCCAAGAGGTCAAGTTGCTGGGTTGATAGTGGCACAGAGCTTCGGCTCTAGCCGCAGCAGCCGTGCCTCATGCCTGATCGGTGGCCTTACTTCTAAGGGAGGCCTCTCTCCCCCCATTGCCACTGGAGCTTCCGCGCTCCAAAATTTCTGGATTCAGGCATATTAGTGTTGGGCTTTGGCCCCTTAAACACTAAGGCGAGCGGTAGTGGCCAGGAGCGGATAGGCTGTGGGTGGGCGATAATGGTTGGTTAGCCCCAATGCCCATCCAATGCCTGTCCAATTTTGCTATGCACACTAGCCGGTGGAATTGGCTATCGTGAAGCTGGAGCGCGAAGCTCCTGGCCACTACCGCTCGCCTCAGTGTATAAGGGGCCAAAGCCCAATATTAATATGACACCATTTTAGTTAGGGTGGCCATTTTAGTTAGGAATTCAGCAGCCTCTCCACAAGGGCTCCTTGCCTGGAGAAATATCAAAGTGGCAGAGAGAATCCCTTCAGGCACGGTAGCCAAGGCAAAAGGGGGCAAGAGACACAACAAATCAGTGCCCCCCAGCCCTGCCAGAAGCTATTCCTGGCACTTCCAACAGAGGCACCACAGAGCCAAGGAGGTCCATAAAGGGCACTTAACTAAGCCAAAAAGCTCCAAGGCAGCCGAACATGACGAGCATCGCAGAGACATGGCACTAGACAAACTCTGCACTCAATCCTTAAGTAAGGCTACCGGACCCCAGAACATCCACCCACAGGGGGAGAACATCTTAACGCTGAATTACCAAGTGGCTCAATGGAGCAATTATCCCTAGACAACCCTGATCTATCCATCAAAGATGTCAATGTCTGGGGGTCTGTGGCGACAGACCACCACGCTGAGCAGTCCGGGGATCTGGGCAGGCCAGGGCTTTCAGCCACATTCACGCCCTCAGCGGCGGGCCTTACAGATAACATGCAGGAAGGCTCATTCGAGCCAGCAGCATGCAGCTATCATTGCTGAAGCCATTTGCCAAGGCGTAGCGGCAGGGCTCAAATAACTTGGCAGACCATCTTCTGAGGCATCCAAATTGCTCTAACCGCACATGCGGAATCCAGAGGCGCCTGGTCCAGAAGCCCGAGCTATACTTCCAGATCATTACTCACTGGATCACTCAGAAGGATCCAGGTCAGACATCTTGGAGGAGGACGGTCACTGGGATCTCGATCTCTCCAAGGATGAGGGCATCTTACCTGACCCGCCAGTGGTATCAGGCCTATTCCAACTGGGCCTTTTTAAATCGCTCCTGTTTGTGGGAGAGGGCCAAACTTGGACACTCTCCCACAACCTCATCAGAGCATTCGGTGGGCCAGAACGATACGCTCTTCGCAGAACCAACGGCAGAAATGGAGGTTATTCCTTCCCCGCAAATCTTTGTGGATGTCGTACAACGTCAGTGGAACTCTTTGTGACCCAAGGTGGATGGTAGGAACAAGACAAAGAGGGCCTCCGACTTCCTCAGCGTTGCCGTCCTGTTCACATAGATTCGCAGAGCCCTCCGAAAGTCCAAGGTGTGCCATTTTTGTTCTAGGTGGTAGGAGGGGGGAGGGCAAAAATTAGGGAGAATAATCTCCTGAGCCCTACGTTATCTTGCGGCTCCCTTGAGTCCCTGTCTCAACATCTCACCATACAATGATTCGTTTGAGGGGCTACAAACCTGTGTCCGGCGGTCGTCCACAGGTATCCCGCCTGGGACCTTTCCAAGGTTCTCATCTCCCTGAAGGGGGCCCTGTACGAACCCTTGCGAGCGGCATCTCTATGTTACCTTATCTGTAAGGTCGCGTTCCCGGTGGCCATCACCTCTGCCAGGAAGATTTCTGAGATTGCGGTCCTCTCAGTTTGGAAGGACCTCTGCGTCTTCCACTCGGACAGAGTCGTCCTCCGCCTGGACCCTTCCTTTATCCCGAAAATCAACGCCTGGTTCCATAGGGCTCAGGAGATTATTCTCCCTAATTTTTGCCCTCACCCCTCCCACCCCCTAGAACAGTGGTCCCCAACCCCCGGTCCACGGCCCGGTACCGGTCCGCAGAACAAATGGTACCGGGCCGCCCTGCTACTGCATCTTCTGTTTGTTTTGATTGTTTTGATTTAATAATCAACATGACACCACAACCCCCCCCCAGTGGGCCGCGGAAAAATTATCAAACGTTGACCGGTCCACAGCAATAAAAAGGTTGGGGACCACTGCCCTAGAACAAAGAGTCCACTCAGACTGAGAGACCTTGGACCAGACCTAGCCCGCCCATAGGACAGACAGCTTTGGTATGTTCCATTCCTGGATGCTAGCTCCACCCACTATGGAGAAGGGGCATTGGTCTTACCTGATACGCTCCTTCTCATAGGGTGGAGATAGCATCCAGCCTCACCCAAAGTCTGTCTGGTCCACGGTCCTGTAGTGGGAACTGCGAGGGAGCTACTTTACAGCTGAACCACACGTCGAGTCTGTCTATCTGTCTTCGCCAAAGCTGGGAGCCATAGCAACAGAGGCGGAGTTTCTCAACTTTGGTAAGACTCAGTCCTGTAGGCTGAATGGATGAGGTCAACCCCATTCCTGGATGCTATCTCCACCCTACGAGAAGGAGCATATCATGTAAGACCAACGTCCCTTCTAATCTCTGGGGGAATAATGTTCCAGAGAGAGAGAGAGCCCCCACGGAGAAGGCCCTTCTTCTGGGTCCCACCAGGTGTATCTCCCTTGAGAATGGGACCTGCAACATTCCCTGCCTCCCCACTCTGATGGGTCGGGTAGATGTGACCTGCAAGAGACGGTCCCTCAGATAACCTGGTCCCAAGCCATTAGGGGCTTTAAAGGTGACAACCAGCACCTTGAATTACACCTGGAAGCAAATCGACAACTAATGCAGTTCTCGTAGGAGAGGTGATACATGTGCACACCGGGGTCTGCACAAAACCATGCGGACCGCTGCATTTTGCACCAATTGGAGCTTCTGGATGCTCTTCAAGGGCAGCCCCATGTAGAGCATGTTGCAATAGTCAAGACATGATGTGACTAGGGCATGACTAGGGCATGTGAGTAGGCATGTTGGTCCAGGAAAGGGCGTAACTGGCACACAACCCACAGTTGCACAAAGGCCCTCCTGGTCACGACCACCACCTGCTCTTCGAGCAGGAGTTGTGAGTCCAGGAAAACCCCTAGATTATGCACAGGGTCTGTTTGGGGAAGTGCCACCCCATCCAAGACCAAAGGTGGCAGTTCTCCCTGAGCCAACGAACCCCAAACCCAGAGCCACTCGGTCTTTCAAGGGTTTAGTTTCAACCCGTTGCTCCCCAGCTAGCCCCTAACAGCCTGCAGGCACTGCGATGGGGAGGACAGGGCATCACTTAACTCACCACGGACCGAGACATACAGCTGAGGATCATCAACAGATTGGTGATATCTCAGTCCATGGTGATGGATGATCTCACCCAGCATATAAATGTTGAACAGGAGCGGAGAGAGTACCGAGCCCTTTGGAACCCCGTAAAACAGTGGGCGAGGGCTGGATCTCTCCTCCTACCAACACTGACTGAGAGCGGCCGCATGGGAAGTTAGTGAACCAGGATAGCACAAGGCTTCCCACTCCCATCCCCCGAAGCCGTCCCAGGAGAATACCATGGTCGATGGTATCAAAAGCTGTCTAGAAGTCAAGTAGAGCAAGGATGGATGCACTACCCCCATCCCATTCCCTCCAGAGATCATCCATAAGTGCTACCAATGCCATTTCTGTCCTAAATCCCGGCCTGAATCCTGACTGGTAGGAGTTGACATAATCCATTTCATCCAGAAACCTCTGGAGCTGCCGTGCGACCACCTTCTCAACAACCTTCCCCCAAAAGGGAAGATTGGAGATAGGTCGGAAATTAGGCACTGCTCCGACAAGAACATCAAATCGGTAGTGTGACCACTATTACTAGTCGGGCCCTGGATGATCTGAGACAGGCCCATGGAAGTCATGGTTTCCATGAAATCTCTGGCTACCTCCGACCCTGCCCGCAGGGATGAGAGGTTGAAATCCCCGAGAACTATAAGCCTGGGGAATTCCACCGCCAGCCCCGTGGCGAGGTCCAGGAGCCCGAGATTTCATGGAAACCAGGAAACAGGTTTATTCTGTCAGGACATTATTTGGAGGAGAAACCAATTCAACGTATAATGAAAATTAGTTTACATATTTATATTTCAAATGTATGCAAGTATAACCTTTTGAACACAGTGATTCTGTATAGAGAATTTTTCTCTGTAAATCGATAAATATCATATTTTTATTTTTCAAGGTTGTAAGCATCAGAAACATGTTCTGAGGCCAGAATCACTTGAAGGGACAGATGAGGAAGATCCTATTACTGCTCTGGAATGGGACCCTCTGTCAACAGATTATCTTCTTGTTGCAAATTTGCATAATGGAATCCGTCTTGTTGATTCAGAATCTTTCTCCTGTATCACAGCCTTTAATCTTCCTAGTGCAGCAGTATCTGTGCAGTGTTTAGCTTGGGTTTCTAGCGCACCTGGAATGTTTATCACTGGAGGTAAAAAAACATTTTTCATTTATATTGTAGCAATATAGTACGCAGGGCACACAACAGACTTGTTTAGGTCAAGGTTAAGGTAGGTTAAGTTTGTACCAAATTATCAAACTACCGTATTTTTCGGAGTATAAGACGCACCAGAGTATAAGATGCACCTTAGTTTTTGGGGAGGAAAACAAGGGAAAAGGGCCTCTGCCTCCAAGCAATTTGCCAAACAGCAAACAGCAAACAGCACAGATGATATACACTGTTTGCTGCGTATTTCTGTGCATGTGTGTCTGACCCATAGAAATAGCAAAGAATTGGAGAAATGTACATTATGGCAGTATATTAATCCCAGAAAGTTTTCTTAAATGTAATCACACTAACTCCTCCCAATTATTTAAATAGATCTACTCCAAACAAGTCAGGGTTTAACTCAGCTGCCTTATTTTAATATTAATACTTAATATTAATACTCAATACTTAATACTAAAACAGGACATTTCAGATTATACTTTTACAGATCTTTAAAATTGATGTGGCTTTCTGGAAGTATTCTCTGCTATTTAAAAGAAGATACAATAGCACTGGGCAACTTCAGATAAAGCATTTATTTTAAAAAGCTTCTTCATTTTGTTAAGTTGTCTAGAACAATAATAAAACAATCTTTAAAAATAAGTTTAATAATTTGAACATTCTATAGGCATTTATAGTTATTGACTTACCTTCTTGCAGCAAAAACAGCCAGTTTCAGCACAGTCTGGTTAGTACAAGAAAATAAAATTCTATCTTTGCCTCTCCGTCCAGCAATTTGACTCCGTGCAGCTTTAGTTTCACTTTCATTTTAGCACGTGGGTTTGCCGGCAACTTCAACCAAACAGCTGAGTGTTGGGAGGCAGATAATCAGTGGCTTGTGCTAATGAGGCTCTGCTGCTGTTTGCTGCAAAAAGCTAAATTGCTGGCAGGCAAAGATCAAAGAGTGGGGGTGGCTGGGTGGGGCTACATTCGGTGTGTAAGACGCACCCAAGTTTTCACCCTCTTTTGGGGGGTAAAAAGGTGCGTCTTATACTCCGAAAAATACAGTAATTTCATAATTAGTTATATAAAGGAAAGGATAAAACTAATATTTTAAAATAGTAATGATAGTTTTCTGACATCATTATCACTTCCTTCAGAAAGGGAGTTTTGCTCTCGTCTTTTTATCTTATCTTTAATCCGATTCTAGAAAACACAATCTGATGGATTCAGAATGTTGGGTAAGAAATTGGCAATTAAGTGGACAATATGTACATTGGGGGAGAACTTGCATTAGCTGGATAATATTAAATGACACTGAGAGCAGAATTTTCCTACCATATTTCAGTCCCTATTTCTGAAGTCATGCTTAATGCTAATTAAAAATCAAATTAGATTTTGATTTTTGTTTTTAATTATTGCATTATGTATTATTTGATTAAAATTAAGTTAATCTTTTTTTAATATAGATTCTCAGGTTGGTGTGTTGCGTGTGTGGAATGTATCACGAACAACACCAATAGATAATTTTAAGTTGAAGAAAACAGGTTTCCATGGCCTACATGTGCTTAATTCTCCTCCAATGAAGAATAGTAAGTATACATATTTGTTTTTTATTTGGACATATTAATGTAAAGCTGTGTGCCAGATCAGTGAACCTAACATTTAGCTCATAAGTGGTTCTGTATGGCAACAAAATATAGACCAATTAATTTGTGATAGTTCTTTTGAAACAGCCAGGACCTCCACATAAAGCAGTTCCTAGAGTCATTTAAAGGCATTACATATGTTCCTCTTGTAATGTATCAATAAGACCATTAAAAATTAAATTCCTTATTACAGGTGAGACATCCAAGCTGTCAGGGTTCCGACGGATGCCCTAATTAAATCATGAGCCTCGAGCCAAGCTTCAAAAGAAATTCAGTTATTTATTATTCATGTTGGCACATTCCCGGTGAAGCCAACTCTAACCCCACGTAATTTACGCCCCAATCATGACCCTGTTCCCCTTCTCCCCCCAGGGTGTGTCATCAATCACATTCGCGAGTGGAGCATTTTCGCGGGTTGTAGAGATCACTCCCCTCCGGCCGCTGTGGGTAACCCTGGGAGACAGCCTTGAGAGAGATATGTCTGAAATGTGCTTCTGTTTTGGCTGCCGTGCTGCTTCGTCGGTTTCCCATCCCCCCTTGCCTATGGCAACTCGAGAGCAGGCCAGGGATGCTTTGCAAGTTTGCACAAGCTAAATAAAATGTAATAAAATGTAGAGAACACAGTTACAAAATAGAATGTTTAAAATAGAATAAGTCGTATTGAGATAAATAATGTTGCACTAATTTACTATATCAATACTAATACTGTATGTGAGTTTTACAAATTGCAAAAACAGATTTTGCAGTGGTGAAGGTTACCTTCGAATCCTTATCTACCAGTAAAAAATGGAACATAAAATTCTTACGTCTATCCTGGAAATGGGGTTAGAAGAACTGCTAGTACCGTGTTTCCCTGAAAATAAGACCCTGTCTTATATTTTTTTGAACCCTGAAATAAGCGCTTGGCCTTATTGTCATGCACTCAAAAGCCTGATTGGGCTTATTATCAGGGAATGTCTTATTTTTGGGGAAACAGGGTAGGTATGTCTAAATGAAAATTGTAGTATGACAGAATATTAGTACAGTACTGTACTGTATTCCCTTAAGAATTGCAGAGCCTTTCTGCATGTGGTATTTTATGAAATGTTTCACTCAGCTGTGCTGTTCGTACAATATTAAACTATAATGTTAGAAAGCTATTGAACTTAACATATCAAGATGCTTTCGGACAATAATAACATTTATTGATCTCTGTGTACAGCATCATACATTTTGCTCCAACTTGTCTCTGAAAGTTCTACCACACAAAAGAAAAAAATGTTGCTTTATTGTGCTTGTATTCCCACTTGCAATCCAATGACAGTTTATTTCAGGCAGCCAAAATCTTAGGAAGCTCTGCAGGTTCCAGAAACAAGACCAAGTAGACAACACATGCAAAACTATCAATAACATATTCAAAGGAATAAAATTCACAAGGGAAGAAAACAACAACAGCACACAACCCTACCTGGATATCCTCATTATCAGAGACAGCAATGGCAAACTAGAAACCCAAGGTTATCATTAAACCATACACATCAACCAAGTGCCCCACTACCAAAGTAACAATGCAATGTTCCACAAGAGGAGCTGGGTAAGAACGCCATTCAGATGAGCACAAACCCACTGCAGCCACCCTGAACATCAGGAAAAGAAAACAGATCATTTATACAACATCTTTCAACAAAATGGATATTCACACAACTTCATCAAAAAGTGCCTGATCACTCAACTCAATATAGCACAGTCAACACAAGTTGTGAAAACAATAACACTGCCATACATCAAAAATATCTCAGAAACCATCAACAGACTATTACAACCACATGGCATCAGCCTAGCACACAAACCAACTATAGCCCTCAAAAACATCCTAAGTAAACCAAAAGATCTAGCAGCCCCAGAAGAGTCATCTACAACTTACAGTGTAAGGACTACAACAGGCAGTACATAGGACAAATAGACAGAAGACAAATAGAGCGTGTCCATGAACACCGACTAGCAGTTCAGAAGACATGATTAAAACTCCTTAATTTCACAAGACATGGACAGACTTAATCATAGTTTCAAGTGGGAAACTGACCATCCTAGATCAAGTCAAGTCCAAAAAAGGTTACAGAATTCCTGGGAGCCTGGCATTCTGACAAATTGGTCATCAACAGGCACATAGATATAAACAACATCTATATACCATTCAAAAAAGGGAATCAACAAGCCAAAAAGGGAACAAAAAGACCACACCACCTCCTCACCAGCAATCAACACCCGTATGAGCATAGATTAACACAAAGATTAACATTAGACCAACAATAAAAAAGCAAAGAAGACCCCAGTCAAGGACTGCCAAACAAGCTAACAGTAAACAGCTCAATCAAAGCACTACCTAGACCACACCCACCAAGACTAATAGGGCAAGCCACTAGAATATAAAATGAGAGCAAAACCCACTATATACTACCACTGATGATATTACCTAGTTTGAGTAATGAAATATCTGCAAAAAAACCAATCTCAGAGAGCACCAAGCACCCCTCAGAAACAAGAAAGTTTTCCTCCTGCAAATGCAGATCTAATGTTTTATTTAGTGTCTGGAGATCAAAAGGAGCTGCCATGTTCCTGACTTGCTGCTAGGCCTTTCTGCGTGGGAGTACATGCATTATATCATAGCATAAGGGCATTATGATTTCTTGCATCCTAGATTGGTTTAAGGACTGTTTTGAATAGTTAGGAAATTAACTAACAGATACACATTTTATAGCATCCTATTTCTGTTATCATCCTATTTAGGGTTTTTTTTTTCATTTTCATTTTCAGTATTCCTTCCAAATTTCATCCTGCTGCTTTTAAATAAAATTGAGGTTATAGATTGGACGCAATTCACTAGAAGAAGAAGAAAATAGATAACACAGAGATAATCTTTGAGAAACTATGCAGAAATAGAAAAGATTGGAAAGAAGCTCAGGATGATTCCATTATAATTCAAAGTGTTTAAGAAGGGAAAGAAAACTTGTAGTCAAGCTTCCAAGATTCTCTTACTATAGCCCATCTGAATAAATATAGTTCCAACCAAACTTGTGAATCTTGTTTCCTGACCTAGTCTGCTTGGAAAGATTGATGGAGATTACCACCATGAGTGCCATTTCTAGCTGAACCATTTGTATCTTTACACGAGCAGCAGTTAAACCTATTATTCTCTTAAAGTAAATTAACTAGGAGAGGACTTCACAGTATCAACAAAAAATACCTATAAGAAACTCCTAAGTATACTTCCAGAAATTGTATTTCCTGCCATCCAAAATGGTAAAATCCCCAGACATGGTCCTTGCTGTATTGTGCTGCTACTTCAATTTATTGTGAAGTAAACCTGAAACATACTAATGAGTTTCCCTCTCCTAATTATTCCCAGTGGCCAGATAATTGCATCATTCTTCATATTGAGTTACGTTTTTGGTGTTGCCTTGTCATCTACGTTTTGATCAACATTCTTTAATAATCTTTGTTTTGATGCATATCTGACATAACATGAGAATAGTGGAAAGACATTTGAGATCTTGCATTATTGCCAATCACCCCGGGCCCAAAATAATTTTTCAGTAGCCTCTTGTATGTTTTTAGCAAAATATGTATAGTGATTTATTGGTAACATAATAACATGATTTAAAAAACCCTATGGATTCCCTTATCAGAATAGCATTAGTTACCTCATAGTTCTGTCCTCTATGTATTAATTAAGTGTGTTTTCGGTTTTAATAATGTGTAGGATTTTCTCTCTTGTCAGTGTTGTTTACCCAGTACTTCAAATTCCCTTTCAGAAAATATTAACAGATATTTGTTGTACATTTTCTGAAAAAGAGACATTTGCTTGACCCTTTCTGAAATTTATATGATTCTTTAATTTCTGTGTTATTTAATAATCCAATTTCCTAGGTCACAAATCCTAGCAGTATCTATGTTATTTGTTACTTATCCTCAGTGTTTGTAATTATACATTCTTCAAATTTCTTCCCTCCCTCCAACCCTGTACTTTTTACATCATTTCCCTATAAGTATCTGTTCTTTTTTTATTCTCTTCTTCATTTGTGCAGGACTTCCAATTTTTTCTAAAGAAATATTTTTAAAATAGTTTCTTTGAGATTAGTCATTAACCAAAAGCTAGTTATGGTTCCTGCACTGAAAAATATTTTCTGGTTTGAATTTACCTTTCTTGCTGCAATTCTAAGTATAGTGGTACCTCAGTACTTGACTGCTTCAAAATTCGTTGAATTTGGTACTTGACACATTTTGAAGCAAGAATCTTGTCCTGGTACTCATCTTTCTTCTGATACTCAATGTTCAAGATAGGACTTGCTGGCGTCAGCTACCTTAGGATTCACTACTCCTTCTGGCTGAAATAAAGAGTTAAGGTTAGGGTCATGTGGTTTGCTCAGTAGTCATTGTTTTTGGTACTTGTTGTGCCTCCCGGAATGAATCCCAGACAAGTACTGAAGTACCACTGTAATCTGTTTTGGAAAAATTTGGCTCTCTTGATTTACCCTTTTAAAAAACCTCTTAGTTTTTAAAAGAATCTCCCTAACATCAAATGTAACTATGCTGTGTTTCTTTGAATTTCCCATTTGCATTTAAATCAAATTGATGGTTTTGTGGTTATAGTGGCTAATTAATTAAGCAATACTCCCATCATCCACATAGTCTTCTTTATCAGTTGTGCTCCTTTACTTGGATTATTTATTTATTTATTTGATTTCTATGGTCCCTTCTCAACATGTCTCTCTGAGCGGCCATGGTGAAGTATTTCAGTGCATAAGAATAATCAAAATCACTCCGTATTATACTTAGTTCTTTGGAAATAATTCTCTGTTTCAGGAGCTCCCTTTTGTACACAGAATGAAAACAATTTGCATGCTATCTTAAAGTCATAATTTTATATTTAATAATTGTATTACCCTATATCAGGGGTCCTTAAACTTTTTGAACAGGGGGTCACTTCACGGTCCCTCAGACTGTTGGGGGGCCGGACTGGCTAGGTAGGTGTGAATGGGTGGCCATGTGACTGGGTGGGTGTTGGTTGGTGGTAATGTGGCTGGGTGGGCGTGGCCAATTTAGCAGTCCATTTTGCCAATTTAGCAGTCCATTAAATAATACACACAAATTAAACTTTCGTTTGTATTCCTCCTGGGGGTTTTTTATTTGCTTTTGTTTGACTTTCCTTTTTACTAGATCACTTTAAGTTGTTTACGAGTCTAGTGGTCCACTTAAGAAAACTCGGTTTTCCAAGCAATTCTTCTCAGCCCCAAGGAGATTACAATCTCCCCCCCTCTTGCTAGAAGAGCAAATGGGGGTGGGGAAGAGAAACCTTGCTGAATTCCATTCCATTATCTCTCTCTCTCTCTCATCTCTCTGTCAGGAAAGAAAGTCTTCTAGAAGAGCAAATGGGGGTTAGGCTGTTTGGCTGTTTTTAAAGTGTTTTCAAAGACTTTTAATTTAAAGCAGTACTTTACAAACCCAGAGCTGCTTTTCAAGGCAGCACCCCCGTTCCCCTACTCAAACACCAGCCCTGTATCACATGGCTGCACCAGCAAGATCACCCCTCAGCTGCCCCTCCCCCACACCCTTCGGCCTTACCTTTGGAAGCAGCTGAGTGATCAGAAGTGCAGCTCAACCAGTGAAAGAAGTGCGGCTGGAGTGGATGCTCGCTGGAAGATAAGGCCGACAGTGAGGGGCGGGGCTTAATCCCACCATTCCGCGGGCCAGATACTTTGCATTGGCGGGCCGTATCCGGCCCGCAGGCCGTAGTTTGAGGACCCATGCCCTATATGAAGGGACTCTTGGAAATGAAGTCTTAGTGCAAAAGATAGTTCCTTTGCCTCCCTCCAGGAATGCTTCTAAAAAATTATTCTCCTTCAGAGTGATGCCATAATCCTCTGCTTACTCTCTATTACATTTATGGGATTATCAACCTGGAAGCAGGACATTTTGGGTTCCTGGATGTTTCATTTTAACAATCTTTTGGTTATCTTATCTTTTCTAGGTTAGTTGTCTTGTGATCCTTCAATACAGTAGCTATTTTTATCCCTGCAGACTGTCACAGTCACTTGAACTATAACTACCCAAGTGCCCTCATTTTGCTGCTGCCTGATTAGGCAATACTCCCTCCAGCTAATTAATAGTCAAAACCCAAAACTCTGGCTAGTATTCTTCCTCTTGTCCTTAACTCTTTCTTTCCTTACCATCCTTCACAGCAATGGGGAAGAATACAGCTGTTTTGTGGCTAGTGTAAATTCAAGCACAGTGGCACTTTAACTTTAAGAAGGAGAGGGAAGAATTCTGAAGAACTCCATAATGGAACAATACAGGACTTCCTGCCATTGATAAATTGTCCCACAAAATCAAAAGGAATCGCTGCAAAATTATGCATTGTATATACAGCATTTCTTTTGAAGAAGCGTCTGATCAACTCACTGTGTTGAGTTATATCACATATATTTGCAGATTCAGATTTTCTTTTCCTGCATGGCAACATCAGCACCAAAAGCTAGGAATGAAAAGCTAGGAATGAGTCCCAAACATCATTAGTATTCTGAAAAATCTCTGCTTTTTTCAGTAGTATGTTGAGTGCCATCCAGCTTTTCATCATCTGGCACTATGTCACTGTCACTATGTCTCTAACAACTGATATCTGTGTGATTTTCTTTGTAAAACATAGGAATGGTTTTATTTATTTATTTATTTATTTTGTTATTCTTATATGCCGCCCAACTCCCGAAGGACTCAGGGCGGCGTACAACATAAGAGATACAAGAATGAACAAAATTTCAACAATTTAAAAACGGTACAAAATTTAAAAAGGCAGTATAAAAGCAACAACAACATCCATCCATTCAACCACATACATACTTGGGGGGTAAGCTCAAATGATTAAGCTGTCCCTCCCACCTGCAGGAAGAGCCATGTCTTAACGGCCTTTCGGAAGGCCAGCAGAGTGGGGATGGTTCGGGTCTCTGGGGGGAGTTGGTTCCAGAGCACGGGGCCAGCCACAGAGAAGGCCCTCCCCCTGGGGCCCGCCAGCCGGCATTGCTTGGCCGACGGGACCCGGAGGAGGCCAACTCTGTGGGCCCTAACCGGTCGGAGGGAAGTATGCGGCAGAATGCGGTCCCGGAGATATCCTGGTCCTAAGCCATGAAGGGCTTTAAAGATGGTGATCAACACCTTGAATTGGACCCCGAGACCGATGGGCAACCAATGCAGCTGGCGGAAAATCGGTGTCACGTGGGTGTACCTCGGCACACCCACCACAGCACGCGCAGCCGCATTTTGCACCAACTGAAGTCTCCGGATACTCTTCAAGGGTAGCCCCATGTAGAGCGCATTGCAGTAGTCCAAACGCGAGGTGACAAGGGCATGAGTGACCGTGAGTAAAGCCTCCTTCTCCAGATATGGCCGCAGCTGGTGCACCAGGCGAACCTGTGCAAAGGCCCCCCTAGCCACAGCAGAAAGGTGATAATCTAATTTTAGCTGTGGATCTAGGAGGACCCCCAAGTTGCGGACCTGGTCTGAGGGAGTCAGTTTCGCACCCTCGAAGACCAAGGAGGGACAGTTATCATGGTCCTTAGGAGGCATTATCCACAGCCACTCGGTCTTGTCGGGATTAAGTCTGAGTCTGTTCCTCCCCATCCAGATCTTAACGTCGTCCAGGCATCGGCACATTACATCAACTGCCTCCCTGAAGTCAGACGGGGTGGTAATGTACAGCTGGGTGTCGTCAGCGTACTGATGGAAACACACCCCATGCCTGCGGATGATCTCACCCAACGGTTTCATGTAGATGTTAAACAGGATGGGCGAGAGAACCGACCCCTGGGGCACCCCACATAGTAGGGGCCTGGGGGACGATCTCTGCCCTCCTGCCAACACCGACTGCATCCGATCGGCGAGATAAGAGGAGAACCACCGCAAAACGGTGCCTCCCACTCCCAACTCGCCGAGCCGATGCAGAAGGATACCATGGTCGATGGTATCGAAAGCCGCTGAGAGGTCAAGTAGCACCAGGATGGAGGAGTTCCCCCCATCCCGGGCCCGCCAGAGATCATCCATCAGAGCGACCAAGGCAGTTTCTGTACTGTAGGTTTTGTCTTCTCCCACTCAGTATAAAATGGTCAATTGGCTATTGTAAGTTAAGTAGTAATCCATTATCTTCTATATTATTGCTGTTTCATATAGGTGCTTACTTGCGCCTGAATACTGGGATAACTTCCGTGTCTTAGCTAAACCTGCTGATTCATATACTTTTGGCATACAGATTTGTCCTACTCTCAGGAGCACACATAAAGCAGCATAGCATAGCTCAAGTTGAAGTTCTATCAAATACTACACAATTTTTATGCAATAGTTAGATATGTTATACTTGATGCAACACACTATATATCTGTCCCTACCCTATATTTATAGTTTTAGGGAAGGGAGACATTATTGACTGCTTTGAACTCTTTCCCTAATTGTATCAAAGAGTGTAATTTCTTTTTTTTAAGTTCCCTCTTTTTTATATGCCCTTGCTACATTCTACTCGTATCATCATTTTCTGTTTCATCTTCTGGATTGTAAGCTTTCCAGAGCTGTCTATTTATAGAAGTATAGAAGACGTTATATGGGTAATTCTTAGCCCTACCAGCACTGGTTATGTTAACAGGTCACTATTACAGCTATTCCAAGTATAATATGTCATATGCTCAATAAATAAACAAATATAATTTAATATCTTGATTATTATTCCTTTGAAATTGTTGTAACTTTTATTACTTTTCCTGCTATTGTTAATATCTTTTGACAAAAACTTTTGTCATTATAGCATAAATTATAATATTTTTACTATTTGTAAAAAATATAAAATTATCCTGGAAACTCTCTTTAATCTATGCTCTGTGTTTTGATAGATCAAGTGTTAATTTGATGTGAGATATCTTATGGACTTTAGTAGATATTAGCCATTCCTGCAAAGACTTCGCTAAACTTCTATTTTATCAGCTGGAAGAATAACAAATAATTTGTTATTATTCAGAGTCGAGTAACTAATTTAAACAGCTACAAGGGATTTCTGGTTTCTGCACTGAGCCAAGACCATATTTTTTTATTGAATGATTCATATACCAGTTCTGTTACATAATCATGTAAATTCTAGTCCTCTTTGGATGAAAACGAGCCAGTGACTTTGGACCAATCATTCTTACCTCGTGAAGTCAGACTTAGGTGACAAGTCGGTTGGTCAATTTCTGTCAGAATCAATGGATCAATGTAGGGTTGAAATGGAAAAAAAGACCTTGCACCTATAGGAAAAACACTGGGGGGTAAAAAGTTTTAAATTACTAAATATCTTGGCAAGTTGGCATAGAACCAAGTTGATTATAATTAACAAGTGTCTAAATGCCAAGTAGGTATAGCTCTGAGTGTCAATACCTTCACAAATTTTGATCTCTTTGATAGCTGTTCTTAAATGGCTATTATCAATATTCTGGGAGTTATTTTTTTCTGTCTCAGATTTAACAGTTCTCTCCAACTATAATAATTTTAGTGCAAATATTGTAATATATTATGCAAGAATATTTTTTATCTATAGTTAGCAGCAGATTTAATGGAGAAGAAAGGAAAATTATGCTAATAATATTTTACCTTTTCATTCAGCATTTTTTTCACAGTCTTCTACCAAAAACCACCATACATCATCTACCAGTGAGGCTGTTCCATCTCCAAGTCTAACCCAGAATCAAGCATTTTCACTTCCTCCTGGACATGCTGTCTGCTGTTTTATGGATGGTGGAGTGGGGCTTTATAACATGGGAGCTAAGAAATGGGAATTTCTTCGAGATTTGGTATGTTTGATCTCTTACCTAAACAACAGGTTCAGATCAGTTCAACTGTATTTTATGTAGTAACGTAATCTTATTATAGAGATTATTATCAGAACAGTATGCTCAATATAAGTTGTGCTTGTATACAGATCCCAGTCCTCATCTGTTGTTTCTATCACCAAAGTTCCATTACCATGTTTGCATCTTCTACAATCATGGCTATGGGAATCGTTCATAGGCAATTCTTGGTAGCTCCCTGCTATAGCCATTACATGTTTCTACAGTAGCCATTCTTGAAGATACGGATTATCTAATAGAAAATATTTTTGCATATGTGAAACACTATAACAAAATTACAGTTCAGTAAATATGGCACATAAAGAAAAACAATGGAAGAAATATATTTCCCCATTTTGATAAATACTGTATAATAAATAACATAATGGAAGAATAGTGTCCAGTATGATACTAAACAGTAATTTACCAGCTTTTGTTAGCAATAAGTTAAAATAATTGATGGAATAATGATCTACAAGAATATTGAAAGATCCTATGTGGTTGCTGTGATGAATACATAATACTGTGAAACTTACACAAAGCCCATTTAGTGGATTTCAATAGACCAAATTTCTATCTGGACATCCCTCTAAAATAAAGCAATAATGATTGAATCTGCAGTAGTCTCAAAATAAAAGTGTGTCAATTTTATTTTAAATTTAAATTTATATTATTCATATAATTTTCATATTATTTGGATCTGGTAAAGTACTTCATTTGTGCATACAATTGTATCTGTGTGGAATGATCTGGACGAAGGGCAGCCTAGAAATATGAGAATCAATAAATAGATTTATGCTTTGAGGTGCGTTTATTTTAAAAGATAAAACTAGGAAAAAAGAAAACAAATTCTATGATATAAAGTATACAAGAAGTGTTCTAATGAGTTTATTTCTGTTCTAGGGTCATGTTGAAACCATCTTTGACTGTAAATTCAAACCTGATAACCCTGACCTTTTAGCTACAGCATCATTTGATGGGACAATAAAAGTATGGGATATAACTACTTTAACAGCTATCTGTACCTCCCCTGGCAATGAGGGAGTCATATATTCACTTTCATGGGCTCCAGGTGAGAATATTGAACCTTAAAATTTTTGGTACACAATTTAAAAGAAAATTTTCATTGGTTGTGAGAGATGATTTTTTTTTAAAAAAAGTGGGATAGCTGTGTTAATATTTTGCAGAAAAACAATGTATGTGCAGAGCATTAATTGCTAACTTAGCAATGTTACCAATATCCCCCAACATTAGACCTTCAGGAGATTCCCTTGAGATATTCATAGTGGTTTTGTGAAAAAGTTGATATTTAGCAGCAGTTCAACCTATGCATGTTATGGGAAGTATACTCCAATCTGTTAAGTTCCTTTTTGCTAAAGTTCACAATTGAGTTCAGCTAGTTCAACTCTTCAGTCATTGCTTTCTAATAAGTGAATAAAATTATAACGACCTGTACATAGCAATGCTTTTGACAGAACATGCTGCAAAAAGGAGAAATCACAATAATTATGTTAACAGATTTAATTCATAGAAAATTTAGAACTCAATTTAGTATAGTAAAGAATTTTAGTGTTCTTGTAGGTTTAGGATTTTTAATGTAAGAATTTACCATTAACTATATTTGCAATGTATTGTGGACATTAATAATAGCTCTTATGGATTACATGGGTAATCACAAAATATGGGGATGTGGTAAATTATTCAACTTGATTGCAAAAGAATACCAGTTTCATAAAATGTTAATAGATATATATATATCTTGCTTAAGAATACAAGTTATTGTTCTAAATAAACCTTGAAAGGCAAAACAATACTCTTTCCCTTTCCTACTTAGTAGATGGATTTTTTGACCTTATTTTTTTTAATAATGTGAAATTTGCATTTGAAACTGAACATAGTACAACTTCCTAAATCTTGTATCAGTATAAAGAGAAATTGAAGACTGGTGTACCATCAAGTCAGTGACCACATGGATACATTTTCTCCAGAAGAAGCTGTCCTTCAGAACTTGTAATCCATCACTTCTGTAACTGAGCACAACTTGCTAACAAACAAGTAGAGGAAGGTTTTGTCAGGTAGACAAATGAGTTTGTAGGGTTAGAAGTGCCCTTTAAAATTTCAATTCAAGAAAGTCTACTTTTCACAGTGTTACTGACTAAGATACTGAAATAGAAAAGGAAGGATAAATGTGTGTACAATGAATCTTCTGTATTTTCATTACTTTATTCCATAAAGGAGACTTGAATTGTATAGCTGGTGCAACTTCAAGAAATGGTGGTTTCATCTGGGACGTGTCACGGGGCAAAATGATAACTCGCTTCAGTGAGGTAAGTTCTTTATTTTGCTTGTTTTTACTAATGTTTATTCAAAAAAAGTTATGTCAATTTATACACAGTGTACTAATAATCTATTAACTAAGTGTGAATGAATGAAGGTGTCTGTATTTCTCCCAAAAAGCCTAAATATTTTACTATGTTTTTTTATGAAAGGAGACAAGCATTTCCTGTAAAAAGAAATGGAACTAAAGTAGCTTGTAGAGGGGTCTAGGATAACTCGGCGTGGCCATCTCGGCACAGCCATCTCGGTGCAGTTTTGAATATCACTGTGTTTTGTTTGAATATTAAAAAATCCTGAGGCTTTACCCATTACTTATATTGGTACTTTTAAGATTTCTTTTAAGGAGTTGTGGTGGTGCAGTGGTTAGAATGCAGTACTGCAGGCTACTTCTGCAGACTGCCAGCTGCCTGCAGTTTGATAGTTCAAGTCTCACCGTCTCAAGGTTGACTCAGCCTTCCATTCTTCTGAGGTCGGTAAAATGGGGACCCAGATTTTTGGGGGCAATATGCTGACTCTGTAAACCGCTTAGAGAGGGCTGTAAAGCACTGTGAAGCGGTATATAAGTGCTATTGCTAATGCTATTGGCATAATCTAATTATTAACTGGTATTCAGAAAGTTTTTTTGTAGGAGTTAAGTCTATTTTATTTTGGCACATCTTTTGGGCTAGTTAAAAGATTGCATAATAGCTACACTGGATATTAATTCCTACTTAGCTCTATTTTGCTGTTCTATTTTATTTTTAGATTGCTGATTGTGAATGGAATGAGTTTTGATTGGCAGTTTTTCCAGTGCCTCCCTGGCAGGCTAATATAAGGGTTGATTATTAACATAATTGTTAAAGTAAAATTAAAAGGATTCCACATGGTATTAATGGTATTTTTTTCTGTGTAAAACTCTTGTCTGGTCTGATTAACAAATTGGTACAGTATTTAGACGATGCTGAGAAGTAACTTGTAGTTCAAAGAGGGGAACTCTTTGAATAGCTTGCAGTTCAAAGAAACCTTCTGAAAGCAAAGGTTTCCTGACTCTTTCAGGCCACTGAACAAAAAAACCAGGGAGTGCAGTTTGGCAAAGGAGTTCAACTGACAAGAAAGAGGACAAAGAAAAAAGTGTAATTCACAAGAAGATGAAAAAGGAATTGATTAATTGCTACTGCTGGCTGTTTCCTAACTACTACTGATTGCTCATTGCATGTGATAGGAGCATTGTTTGCTGTGGATTAGTTCAGTAACTTCAGGATGCATATACAGGTAGTCTTTGACTTACAACTACAATTTGGTTCAGAATGTTTATTGTGGTCATTAAGTGATTTTATGACCTTTCTTTACTGTGGTTGCTAAGTGGATCACATAGTCATTAACTAAATCTGGCTTCCCCTACTGACTTGGCTTATAACAAACCCCTGAGAAGGTTGCAAATGGTGATCACATGACTTAGGATGCTGCAACCCATCAGAAGTACATGCCAGGTACCAAGTGCCTGAATTTTGATCATGTGATTGGGGACGCTTGCAGTCTCACATTTATGGTTGTAAATGTGAGACTGGTCATAAGTAAGTCACTTTTTTCAGTGCCATTGTAACTTCAAATGGTTACAACTATTAAACAAATAGTTGTAAGTTGAGGACTATCTGTAAGGCAGCCAGTGAGCTCATTAAGTGAACAAAGAGGAGCTTAGCAGGACAGCTGCTCTATTCTCTCCCAAAAAAACATGGTGGTGGTATTTGTAGGCCAGATAAAACTTAATTTCCATTCTGAAAGAGTAAAGTAAAGAAATCAGAAGCAAAACTGTTCATAAGCCGGTATTCTTAAGGAAGGTAGGATATTCTTAAATGAGACACAGGGAATATTTATAGAGAGACAATACTCCAAGAAGTGTCACTAGTAACGTAAGAAAGCCAAGTAGGAGGGGTTTAAAAAGATAATATGTAGTCTAAGTCTTATCAAAAACTTTAACTCTTTAACCACATTTTTTAAAAATGGGGTGTTTCTGGGGGGAAAGAATGTGATTAGTATAATGGTTCAATCTAGAGCAAGTCAGTAGAAGTACACAGAAAGGGAGACAAAAAATATTATTTGTAGAGTAGTGGTAGAGATTAATATACTAAATTATAAATAATGATCCCTGCCTGTCATCACTTCTCTCCAAACCAGCCATTATAGAACTTTCAAGAAAATCAGCACATCTTGGGACACTTCAGTTACCTTAGCTAGCTCAACCAAGCTTTCAATTTGCCATAAATTTCCCAGGGACTTTGCTGATTATTTCATTTTTCAGGCAAGACAAAGAGATAAGTCTCATGGATTTTATCCTAATCAGTAGAGAAACTAAACTAACATCACAGCATTGGAAAATTTGAAAAGTGACAATATCATTTTGGGATTCAGGCTACTATAGATTGTGAAAGAGCATAATATACTTGTACGTGTGCACTAGATGTCAGGGCAGTCAATGTCAACAACTTTAGAGGATTGTTAGGCAGGCTCAGTTAGACTGAAGTTCTCGGATCAAAGGGACAACAGAAGACTGGGAACTTCCATTTCTTCTATATGTTGTATTCCTTTTAATTCAATCAAATGTTAGCATCTATACATCCACAATGGTTTTCCAATATGTCCCTCCCTCATTTCTCATTGGAATAATTTGCAGTTATACTTCCAGAATCTATCCAAGAAGATTTTTAACATGCATGTGTCTAGTTAAAAAGACATGTAACTTCCTTTATCTTATGTCAGAGTAAAACATCTGCATACGTTATAAAGACTTACCGGTAAATGTGTGCTGTTAGTTGCTGTTTGTATCTCCAAGTATCTGCAAAAAGCATTATTAAGTATCCATATTTATATTTACAATTTTTGAAATTATAGACAAAAAGTAGGTATTTACTGCATATTGCTTACATACTTACACATATTCACTTTATATTTTGTTACTAGAATATAAAAACCTCTCTAAGAAATTGCCTCAGTTCAAGCTATCTGAACTTCCATATCAGTATGAATTGCAGAATTCTTCAGTGATGGAGCATCTAGTGTGTAATTCTACTTGTAACAGCACTTTATATACCCCAGAGATGATTACACTCATAGCTAGTGTCTATGAGAGAAAGTCTAATGGTATAAATTAAATATAATTTAATTTGAATTTCATTGAGTAAGTTTCCTACCTTTTTTCTTAAAGAGCATCTTGTACCTCTTAAGATGCAAGCATCTTCCTAAATGAGTGTCTATAATTACGTACTTCATTCAGTATATAATAAAGTGTCAAATCTTTGCAGTTTCAGCTAGCCATGTTGATTTCTGGGTCTCATATTGGAAAGCCTGGATATGTATTTTAAAGCCCACCACTGTAGCTCAGAATAAAATACTATCGTATTTAATCAGTAATTATATTTTAAATATTAATTTAAGAATTTGATAGTATTATATACTGTATGTCACCTGACATACAAATTCCAAGTTTTGATAGGCAATTATGTGCTTTAAAACTATTTTATTAAGAAATTTAATCAATAAGCATGTAAGAATATCCCATAATTGAAACAATTTGGGATCTGTACATATAATTTTGTTCTAATATTATTTATAAGGCTATGCACAACTTTCAAAATAAGTGCTTTAGACTATATGGGAACTCAAATATAGCATGTTTTTCCAGTAATTAAAGAAGTCAGCTCTTTTTCCAAGTCCGTGTGGTAGCTTCAGATGTTGCTTGTAGCAGTCCTCTCATGCCTTCTCATGCACAACTGATATGCTTCATTATTTTTTCCTTCTCATGTTGAAACAGCTACGCATGTGTTTGCATGCCTGTATAACTGGAAACAGCTTCCAAGGCAGCTGTGCTTCCCTGAAAAAAAGATGGAACTGTTTCCACATTTTAAAAAGAAGTGTTGTGTAAATGTGCTTGGAAATGCTCCCTTTTAAGAATTTTCACCCCACTAGTTAGTCATTCACTCAGTCCTTCATTCCATTCAATGACTAGTATTGTTTAGAAAACATAAATGTTAGAACATACCAGATTAAAGATGATGCAAATATTATAAAATTGGTAATAAAATAATAAACAGAAATGCCTAAAATGTCAGTATAATTGATTTTATAGACAATAAAACAACATTTGGCCACATTTAAAGAAACAGAATCATACTAGTGAGCTAACAATTGTATATAAAATAAATCTGTACAAACCTACACATTTAGTTAATACGGGGATTACAAAATATAACAGTGCCTTTCATTGAATGAACAGTGAAGTAAAACATTTGTCATTTTTTCCACTACCCGCTCACCACAAGAATAGAATCTAGAGAGAGAGGACTTTCCCAAATTTTCTATCAAACACAGCTGGTGAGAAATGAGAAAGACATATCAGTATATCAAAGTCAATATGGTGATCTTTCTAGGACAAGGAAGAATGTTCATAGATACATGGATAAATAAGACAAAAAGAAGTGAACTATTTCTTATTGATAGGCATTTTACATTTTTTTTGAAGCATGGGAAGAATGGAATCTTCTGTATTGCATGGAGTCATAAAGATTCCAAAAGGATAGCAACCTGCAGTGGTGATGGATTCTGGTAAGTCTCACTTGAAACCAATGTTATTTGCCACATAATTCTTGATTATACCTAAATTGTATGGCATTTTAGGAAATAATAAATTGACAAGGCATTTCATATCCAGGAATATCAAGTTTTTCTCCCAAATATGCATATGATGTTAAAGAGTTTATTTATTTGTATGTTTTATTAAACTTATACCTACTGCAATCTTGGTGGTTTACCATATGTCAGTACAGATATAATGTCTCTAAAATAATTAGGTATTTACCTTATGGAAAGGCAACATGGTGGGGGTTTTCTGAGGAAAGATTTTTCCAAAAGCAACTGCACCAACAGGAAAACTACTTGCTTCACTTCATGGAAGTAGGTTATCACACTCTCTTTTTTGCACTGATCAGATATATCAAAACTGGTTGGAGAAGATAATCTTGCAAGTATTCTTGTGCCAAGCAGCATAAGGCTTTAGTTTTGGCTTTAAATTGCATTGAGAACCTAGAGATCAGCAGTAATAGTCTTATAATGGTGATAATGAATATAATTCTGAATTCCATTTTTACAAGACTGCAAAATAATGGTATTTTCTCTCTTAATAGGCGTGTATTGTGAAAAAAAATATGAGGCATAGAATTCCAGCCCTTGCATGCCTTCAGATAAAGTAGAATTGAAAGAAAATGAATGGCCCAAGTTGACCCAGTAAGCGTCCTTGGCTGAAAATGAACCTGGGACTCTCTGATTCTAAATCAACATTTTATATCCCCTGCATCTTTTATGAAGTTTATTGTATAGGCATAATTTCATAATGCTCACTTTAGGATAAACTAGAGCTCCATTGCTTAATCTCCTTGTCAGCTTTAAAAAAAATCTGGCTGTATTTTCTGATGAAATGCAGACTGATAAAATATCATGATGTAGAATTGCATGTTACTTTGAAAAAGACAATGATACAGATTTATCAGTAACTTAAATACTCCAGAGGAATGCTTTGTATGTATTCACATATATAATGCATCATAGGATTGTTGGGTTTGTTTCATGTGGTTGATAGAATAGACTTCTTTTTTTATATATTTCTAAAAATTGTTAAAATTAAACATTTATTACAGTAACTTTAGTTGCATATTCTGATAAAAATCCAATTGATGTCTGATATGTTTTTTCATGTTGTAATTCAGCATTATTCGGACAATTGATGGCAAAATTCTCCACAAGTACAAACACCCTGCTGCAGTTTTTGGCTGTGATTGGAGTCAAAACAACAAGTGAGTAATTATTACATATAGTTCCTTATATATTTATCTCATAGCACTAAAAAGAATTAATACTAAAATCACTATCACTTATATAATATATTTGTTGGTTTAGGCTATTTTTTCTGTGTATTGTAACATTGTCAGATAAGATCAACATAAACTTTGCTTTGTATTACCTTTTTTCCAATGTTACCAGTCTTCATTATTGTTTCATTAAGCATGACATGTTCCAGTTATTTAACAATTATGAACAAGCATTCTCTTTAACCATATTCACATGTTAAGGTTAATATTGATAAAAGTCGACTGAAGTATGCATAATATAATTATTTCAATTAATTAAAATAGTATTTGCAGACTCAGTTAATTTAATTTTATCTTTGTCTCATGATGACTGGCAGTTATAACTGCTTGCTTAGCATATCAGATTAGAATAGACCCTATGGGAACTTTCACTATAATATTTTTTTAAAAAAAATTCAATGTAAAAAATGGATGCCATGTGCTGTGACATCAGAATTTTGAAAGTATGCTTTGTTTCGCCACTTGAAAGCAGATTTGCAAGCAAATAAAATCAGCTATGCTGACAAAATTGTTCAAAATTTTAGTTATGCCAGCCTCGGGGTTTTTGGTTTTTTTTTGCATTGTTTGATTGTTTCACGGTTTTGACAGGGTAAAGATGAAAATAATTTTTCCTCTGATATTCTTTATTTTATTTATAAACATTTCTTAATTTTGTTTTTCAACCATGGCCAATTATAGTATACAGAAATCATAAAACATAGTGTAAACACAAATAAGTATTGCAACAAATTTTTCCACTAAGGAAATTAGTATTATTTTCAACTGCATGTGGCAAAAAAGGAGTTGCTCTCAACTATTGTTGAAGACTATGCTAGCCAATGTTTGTGCTGGACTAGTCTACAGAAAAAAGGTATTTAGAAATGTTAGACTTAATTTGGTTCGGATATAATAAAAAAACTCCCCAAGGAAATAATGAGATATATAAGAAAAAACTGAAAAGTGTTTTTTATGTAACTCCTCTATGCTTTTATATATCAGAGCTTTCAGACTGAATTGGATTAGATAATAAATAGTGAAGCCTTTTAAAAAAGTTTTCTTTACGTTTTCAACATTATTTTAAGGAGGGGAAATAGTTTTAGCAATCAAGGCGGTGATATGCCAATAGTGAAACATTTTGTAACAATTTTTGAACTTTTCTTTCATATGTGCTGGCAATGCTGTAAACCCCAACAATACTGGAAAATGATATGTGTGTGTGTGTGTGTGTGTGTGTGTATATATATATATATATATATATATATATATATATATATATATATATATATATATATATATATATATATATGTATGTATGTATGTATGTATATATATATACTGTGTATATATATATATACTGTGTATATATATATATATATATATATATATATATATATATATATTGTATATATATATATATATATATATATATATACTGTATATATATATATATATATATATATATATATATATATATATATATATATATATATATATATATACTGTATATATATATATATACACACACACACACACACACACATACATACACACACACACACATATAATAGTTTGTGTATTTGAGTACTATGTTTATTGAAAGCAAATAATATTTCAAATGAATCTATATTTAATTTTATAAATAGTTATAGTAATTTTTCTCTATATAGTTGAATAGCCTCAAGTGTCTATATTGTGCTGGAAGCTCAGAAGATCACTCTAAGCAAAACATTTACTGAAAGATTTATTGGAAATAGTAGGACTTGTATGCTTCCAAAATGTTTTGAGGCGGCACTTTGGAATAAACAGTGCAGTATATTTGCATTTGTTTTTTCGGCTTTTCTACATATCTAAAAAACAAACACAGTTCCTATAATGAGTCAGTTAATTAAAACTGCTGTCTTTAAGGCACTCATTAAAATAGTGCAACTTTTTTCAGGGTTGCATGGAAACCTGAAAAAAGATGTGGCAAGTTTAATTAGATGCTGCAGTTGTGTACCGGTGTATCCCAAAGCACTTCTAAAACATTTTAAAGCACTTATAGTTCCAGAAAATAATTATTACAAAGGCAATTGGACAAAGGCCATTTAAAATTATTTCAACACTGGTATAGCATTCTAGGAAAAATTATCAAAATGTCAGAAATGATTACTATGAGATAAATGCAGTTCCTCTTCAATTTGGTCTTTTTTTTCTTTTTAAATGCTTTAACTTGTGAGCCACCCAGAGTCATTGGGAGTTGAGTGGCATACAAACAAATCTCCCTTTTTATGACCCTGTAAGTGTAATAAATAAAATGAATAAATAAAAAATAAAGTTGAATTTCTGTATTGTTATTTCTGTTGTTTTATTCCACTTAATATAGGCTCCTTTATTTTTAAATATCCAAATAATGATTTGTAACAATTTATGCTGTGAATAAGCAAAATATCCCCCCTTTCTATTTTATTTATTTATTTATTTTATTTTGTGGGATTTATATACCGCCTCACAGTGCAAGCACTCTCTAAGCGGTTTACACCAGTAAGCAATGTATATTTACATTGCCCCAACAATCTGGGTCCTCATTTTACCTATCTCGGAAGGATGGAAGGCTGAGTCAACCTTGAGCCAGTGAGATTTGAACCGCTGACCTGCAGATCACAGTCAGCTAAAGTGACCTGCAGTACTGCCTCTAACCGCTGCGCCACCTTTACTATTTTCTGTAGTAAACTTGGATAATTGTCTATCCCACATCTCCTTTCATATCTATTGCTAATACTTAGTAACCTTTATCTCAGCAATTTTAGAAGGTGAAATTCAAATATGATAATTGATGGCTGTGATTTTTCTTACAGAGATATGATAGCAACCGGATGTGAAGATAAAAATGTCCGTGTTTATTATCTAGCAACAAGTTCTGATCAGCCACTGAAAGTATTCAGTGGGCACACAGCAAAAGTATTTCATGTAAGATGGTCTCCCCTTAGGGAAGGAATACTTTGCAGTGGTTCTGATGATGGGTAAGTATATTTCCTTTAAATTTATGTCACTACATAGAACTAGATTTTTGTCTATAATTATTGAAGTTAGTGAAATAGTTACTTTAGATTTAGTAAAGGATGGAGTATTCATAAAATACTAAGCTGTTCTGAAAGACCATTGCTTGTATTGTAGCCTCCTCAGGCTCCTCAAGGAAACTGATGTTTTTTACTATATTCTCCCCTGCAAAGCCTGTGATAGAATAAAATGTATGTTGTAATGCATTAATATTTGTGCTGTAGAACCTATTCACAGAATTCCACTATCATAATCATTTATCTCACTAGCATAAAGGTAAAATACAGTATCTGTGTGTGCGTGCACACATACATTCAAACATTTGGCTAAAATCCAAATATCAGGATAAATTATACGGAATTCAAATCTAGACGGCAACCAAACTGCTTTCATTAATAAAAATTGGGATTGGTGCTCGTTCTTTAGGTTAATACTGAATGAAATGTATTAATATTTGCAGTAATGTTTTAATTATTATCTGTATTCTACACTATACAATAATTATTTGATGATTGACATAACTAGCCTATGTTATAAATCTGATATCTATGATTTATATGTAGGAAAGGCAAAAACTGGTTTCTCCAAAGATTGCAAAGAAACAAATTGTATTGTGATTTTGGCATTTTTAATGCAGCCACCATGATTTCAAAGAATGATTTATTTATTTACATTTCATAGTATGCTGCCTATCCTAGCAACTTAGCATTCTATGGTAACACAGCCAATTGCAATTTGGTGCAGTATGATACAAGTCAGTGGGAAGATGGAGGTCATCAGCTGAATGCTTTCATTCAGCATCTTTCAAGGCTACAAGAAACTGGCAGTTTGCCTCTAATTATGTCAAAATGAAGGCTGGGGAAATGTTAGAAAGGTATTGTATTATTTTATATCAGGGTGAACTGCCAGATAACAATTGCATGTAGCCCATAGTACAATTTGCATTTATGGTATTTAATGGTTACTTATAGCTTGAACAATGCAGTTCTATAATATATAGTTCTGTTATAATTATGTAGTTCTATATCACTTTCATCAGCCAAGTCAGAACACTGGTCTTATATAATCACCTGTCCTTTTGTGGACTATCCCAATCTTTATTGCATTTGTTTTGAGTTGTAAATATGGTATCTGTTCCATAACCGTAAAGCAGGCTTTAGAAGATTTTAGCTGCATTTCTACATACATTTACTAGACATAGGTCTCACTTAAAATCAGTAGGACTGAATAAATAAGTATAGCATGGCAGTAGGAAAAATCAGCAGAGAAAACCATGTTTCTTTTCCCTCCAGTGGAGAAAAGTAAAGGGGGTGGATACTATAAAGTGGAGAAATGCTTCACATAAAATTGTGAAATGGTGATTCATATATGTGTGAGTAATTATAAGATTAAACATAAACTATTCTATGTCATCTGTGACAAAATGAATATTATCACAAGTTCCTTTAAAAAAACAAACATTATTTTCAAATACCAGTGTGGATATGGCAATTCCCGTGACTATGAAAAATCATTACTTTGGAACATCAGGTCTTAGTTTTTCACTAAATTGAAAAACTAAGATCATGTCCCCTAATTTATAGTAAGATAAAACTCAAGAAACAGGGTGCTGTGACAAATTTTCATCAAAATTCTTCCATGCACCACAACCAGGTTTGTGGTTTTATCTGGAGATGATCAAAATATTGCAATAAAATGCATCTTTTTTTTATAGCACTGTTCGGATATGGGATTACACACAAGATGCTTGTATAAATATTCTTAGTGGGCATACAGCACCAGTACGTGGATTGTTGTGGAATACAGAAATACCTTATCTATTGATATCAGGCAGTTGGGATTATACAATCAAAGTATGGGACACAAGAGATGGTACATGCCTGGACACTGTATATGATCATGGTGCAGATGTTTATGGTAACATGTTTGATTTTATGTTTGTACATTTTATATTCCTTTTGAAAATCCTATTATTTTAAAATATTGCATTGAAATTCCTTAATTCCTTTTCTTTAGGATTAACTTGTCATCCTAGCTGCCCCTTCACTATGGCATCTTGTTCCCGAGACTCAACTGTGAGACTTTGGTCTTTAACACCTCTGATAAATTCCCTCCAATTAAGCATCTTGGCAGACAGATCATGGGATGATATAATTGGAAACATTGGTGGGTAAATGATAGCACATGAGCAAATTATATACAAAATGGTCACATTTACACATATTTTCTTACGGCTTTTGTGAAAGGCTGTGAAATATCTCTAATACATTTATAATGGTATTTTGGTACTCATCGTTAATTGGTTCTGGAAGGAAGATAAGTACAAAAAATGATGAGTACCAAAAATATTTTTCCCATAAGGAATAATGTAGTGAGTCACAAGGCAGCCGACACCAACAAGTTCTAGTGTGTGCATTGAGTACCAAACAAATGTTGAATACCAGGACAATATTTTTGTATCAAAACATGTTGAATTCAAAATTCGATGAGTTTCAAAGCAGTTGAGTACCAAAGGACCACTGTATTTTCTTCAGGTCCTTACATGAGTTACTGTATTTTTCGGAGTATGAGACGCACTTTTTTCCCCTCTTAAAAGAGGCTGAAAATTTGGGTGTGTCTTATACTCCGAATGTAGCTTTTTCAAAGCTTTTTTTTCAGCCCTAACGAGGTGCTAAGAATGAAGCGATCTTCCGTGCTTTGCCTGCTTTTTTCATTGCTTCTTTCTATCAGCTGTGCTTTAGAAGCTGTTTTTTATCCTGCTCAAACCAGCAAACTAATGATCAGACTAAGGACGCTAGCCAGATGAATACCTGGTAGGCAGAATTTTTTCCCCCTATTTTCCTCCTCAAAAACTAAGGTGCGTCTTATACTCCGGTGCATCTTATACTCCGAAAAATACAGTATATTCTCTTTTTTACTCTAAGCATCTCACACAATTTCTATAGATATTGTATTTTCATTATCCCCCTAGTCTTGCAGGTTGCTATAAGTATATTGATAATTAAATGTGTTGATGAATTTGGTACACATTTTATATCCATTTTTGCCCCCCTTATTAGAGCGAACAACCATCTTTTCTCACTGTTTGGAATTGATTTTCTTTTGAACTATTTTTTGAGTCAGATTTCCTGAAGTTTTAGAGGCGTATTCTTCTCTTTAAGAAGTAGCAGTCCCTGATAGTTTTAAAAATAATGGTAGTACTGGGATAATATAATGCTGTAAAATAATTAAATAACCTTTTTAATACATATATTTATATACAAAATTAAATATCTTTAAATTTTATTGCTTTATTGTTTGTGTTTACGTATAAACATGTACCAAATAAAAATACTATTTTAAATACACCTTATCATTAATGTAAAAATAAATAAGAACAAATAAATTTGACAAATTTCATATGAGGACACCTATTCATATCTCAGCTGACATAGTTTATTATGTTCATGAATGTATACAACTTGTATCACAAATGGTTTTGCATAATTAATGGTGAAACAGAATATGAATTTTTACTGAGTAAGAAACTGTACTCAGGAACTCATTCTGATACCCATTAAGCGTTCTATTTTCTTGCCTGACTTAAATAAGATTTGCAATATGCAAATCATAATACCGGAAAGCAGATTTAATAGAAACAGACATAAGAAATGTTCAGGATAATTGCCCATACCACAGAACAATATAAATGGTGAAATATGTTGATACATTACTGTAGAGTACCTAGGTGAAGTTGAGAGGGTAAGTAAACCAAGTTTGGCATGTATAGTTGTCTTAATCTATGAGGTAAAATAAATATTGATATTATGTTCAATTCTCTTTTCAAAAATTATTGGTTTGTAATAGATCGTGCGGTTGAAATAGGTGTTCCTCCTTTGCTATGTGGGAAAGCATCTAGGGATATTAAACAAGAAATAGAGAAGCTAAACAATAATCCTCGAGGAAGAAAGCTAAGATGGTTTTCAGAATGTTTATCAGTAAGTATTAATTTTTTTAAAAAAATGTATATATGCAATATAAAATTTCCATTAATAGTCTCTATTTACTGTATATAGATTAATATAGAATTTAGGTTCACTGAAATCAATTGGCGTAGTCAGAACATAGGTATATTGATTTAAGTGGGAATTAAATACTGCAGATTTGAATCATTCTAAACAATTAAACACTTTATATGTAACATAGAAGCCCTTGTTTAAATTAGGCAAATAATCTGCAGTTTTCTTTGTTATTTGCTATCTGTTGAAATATTTTATTTTGAAGTCTAGACATACCTGAAAATTAGAGAGGGAAATTTGAACTGTATAAAGACTTTATTAATAATAATAATAATAATTTATTGTCATTGTACGTATATACACAGTACACCCATACAACGAAATTCACATTACGCTTCAAGACCAGTCCCAACACACATAGCAATCCCCACCCGCCAAAAATTCCCCACCCTGAACCACTCAAACATCCATACAACAGACCAAGTAATACTATCCAACAGCTCACTGATGGTGACCCTTCAATTCATTATTAAGTGCAATTATAGCTCTAGGATAAAAACTATTCAGAAAGTGTGTGGTCCGAGTTTTAATTGTTCTGTATCTTCTGCCAGAAGGCAACAGTTCAAAAAGATTGTAAGCAGGATGAGAAGAGTCTTTGAGAATATTGTGCAACTTTCTAGAACAGCCAGATGCAGGGATATCGTCCAGGGCTGGTAGCTGGAGCCCAATGATATTCTAGACAGTTGTAATTATTCTCTGTAGAGATTTTTTGTCTACTGCAGAGCTGCTTCCATGCCATGCTAGAATACCATATGTCAGGACACTCTCAATGGTGCTACGATAGTAGGACAACAGTAGATGCTGAGATAGATTTATCTTCCTGAGCATTCTCAGGAAGTACAGCCTCTTCTGAGCCTTCTTCACGAGCATGTTTACATTCATAGTCCATGAGAGGTCCTCTGAAATATAAATACCCAGAAATTTAAAACTACTAACCCTCTCCACCTCCTCGCCATCTATGTGCAATGGTAAATGTGCATCTCTCTTTTTCCTAAAGTCAATTATCAGTTCTTTAGTTTTTTTGGTGTTAAGTATAAGATTATTCTCTTTGCGCCACAATATCAACCCTTGTACTTCCTTTCTATAAGCAGACTCATTGTTCTTGTTAATGAGCCCCACCACTGTCGTATTGTCCGCAAACTTCATAATTGCGTTGGTATTATACAATGGGGTGCAGTCATATGTATACAAGGAATACAGGAAAGGACTTAGCACACAACCCTGGGGGACTCCTGTGCTTAATGTCAGAATGGAAGAATGATGATATTATGGTTTTAGGCTAGAATAAACTGCACATAAATAATCCAAAGGCTATATTATGCAAGGTTCATAAATCACAGTACAATACCAGTGAATATTTTGCAATTATATAATTTATTTATTGAAATAATATCTTCACTATATGACATTTACTGAGCAGCTAGTTCTTATATTACCAGCATGCACAGAAAAATTACCCTGTTTCCCCCAAAATAAGACATCCCCTGATAAGCCCAATCGGGCTTTTGAGTGCATGGCAATAAGGCCAAGCGCTTATTTCAGGGTTCAAAAAAATATAAGACAGGGTCTTATTTTTGGGAAAACACGGTAGTTCCAACCTAAAATAATAAAATTTTATAGTGACAGAAATAGCAAAAGATCACAGACACTTAGAAATAAAGAGCAACCTATGGAGCCTCTCTAAATACCATGATTCAGTCAGTATAATACTTTCCTGAGAACACCTTGAAAAAGACGTTAATTGCAGACTGTATTCTAATATGGCATAAATAATATTTTCCTTTTTTTTAATAATTCTAGCCCCGAGGAGGCAGTAAAAACTTATGGGATCTGGTTGCAGTGATAAAGGGTCAAGATGATAGTTTGCTCCCACAAAATTATTGCAAAGGAATTATGCATACGAAACATTTGGTTAAATTTAGAATGGTAAGTTAACTTATTCAGACTGAATATCTTTGTATCATTTTTGGTTTTGCAGTGCATGTCTATGTAGCCATAGTTTTTCTCACAGACCTGCAAATATCAATTTGCATTGCCATATGAGCCTCCTTCCCTCTGTTTGTTCGGACTGGGCAGAGAGAAAAGGCAAGGTAATAAGTGGAATCTCACTGAGAAAAAAAAAAGTGGCATTTCAGCTTGTCCTTATTTCCCCCTATTTCCGATTATTTCCTCTCATTATTTTCTTTGATAGCAAAGGAGAACAAAACAATAACTTAGGCAGCAAAAATGGCAAAGTCCTTCCTTTGATCACTCATTACGAATTGGAGTGATGCACTTTGGGGACTAGAGTACTTTGGCTTCAGTCCTGTGGGGAGTAATCCAAGGAGCTGGGAACTCTTGCTAATTGGAGATTGTCTGCCCCCACATCTCTAGAGAAACTGTTGAAAACTGTCTTCTCAATTAAACTGGGCAAAAGTTTAATTGACAACTTCATTGGCACTGCTGGGACCCAGAATGCAACACCAATTACAGATCTGTATAGCTTGAGGGGAAGAAACCTCGTAGTTACTAAAAATGTCATACAAAAAAATTTGCAAAAAATATTTATAACAAAATTCTCTTAAACAGTATGGATGGAAGAAACATTTGAAACCCACTCTTGGATATTAATTTCTCTCTCTTTTTATATATCTCTTCCTGCACTTGAGCCATTGAATGGCAGTGATTATAGAGCTAAATGGTTTTTTGGCTATATTTAGTTTAGCTTATGTTTTTCCTTATTAGATTAAGCATTGCAGTTACAGATGATAATCAAATCCTTAGTGTTCAAATGTCAAAATATATAACAACTCTGTTCTGAATTACTATGCAGATTTTACTACTTTAGTTATACAAGAATAGAAATGCCATGTTTATTTTTATTTTTCAGAAGAATTTTCATTGTAATGAAACTTTTTTATTATAAAAACTACAGTATTAGGTTGAATTAATGCAAATTTTTAAAGAAATATTTTAAACCAACAGATCAAGGATTGGCTTTTTTATATATGCTACATAAATTACAGAAACATTACCTTTTTGCAATTAATAATGGACCACCTTTTTGTACATTTTAAAGTATCTACATCTGAAACATTTGGGATTTTTCTGCAAACACATCTGCAAACTGAGTTGAAACAAAGAGATGTACTGTATTTTCCTGAGTATAAAATGCTGAAAATTTGGGTGCGTCTTATACTCCGAATGTAGCTTTTCCGAAGCTTTTTCCCCCAGCCCTAATGGGGTGCTAATTATCTTGCTGGCTCTTCCCGGCTTGCAGGCTTGTTTTCATTGCTATTCTCTCTGAAAAAGTTTTTATCAGCCCTAACAAGGTGCTAACAATCTTCCTCGGAAGAAGTTTTTTTCCAGTCCTAAGTCTTTGAGGCTTGTTTTCATTGCTATTCCCTCAGAAAAAGTTTTTTTCAGCCCTAACCAGGTGCTAACGATCTTCCTGGCTTGCAGGATTTGTTCATTGCTTCTCCCTTGGAAGAAGTATTTTTTCCAGCCCTAAGTCTTTGCAGGCTTGTTTTCATTGTTATTCCCTCCGGAGAAGAAGATTTTTTTCAGCCCTAACTAGGGGATAAAATAATGTGCTGAAGCTGACCAAACTAAGGGCGCTAGCCAGATGAATACCTGGTAGGTAGATTTTTCCCCCCTATTTTCCTCCCCAAAAACTAAGGTGCGTCTTATACTCCGGTGTGTCTTATACTCCGAAAAATATGGTACTTTTCTTCAGCATGACTTGCTCCCAATGAATTCCAGTTAAGATTTGCTATAAATGTCCACAGAAAAAAACATTAAAAGAAGACAATTCCTGCAAATCAGAAATATACTGCCCAGGAAAATACAATAGGAGCCATTGATCATAAGGCACATGTATTATCTTCCAGACAGTTGCCTTTGTGTAACGAAGTGATCTACCAGAAAGGATTTTGCTTAGAGGAACAAAAATAAGATTCCTTTGAGTCACAAATAGAAGCAGATTTGTTAGGGTACCCATTTATATCAAGCATTTATTCTCTCTTTTGCATCTTTCACATAATCATAGGAATATTAACTACTGTATGTGATGGGAACAATTATGTTAAAAATGAACCATTTTAGAGATAGGGAAAACCTAACTACAGTATATGACAATTGGTCATATATTAAGAAAACAGCTATGCATGAAATGGAAAATACAGTTTCTTTCTAACTTAGGAAAAAATATGAAATTCTACTGAACTGTTTCTTTGATTAAAAAAACTACAAATATTTTTGGTTGTCTCCCATATCAGATCAAATCTAGAAAGATTCTGGAGTGATTTTTCAGGGTAGATAGGTTAAGAATGATAGGGCAAGACTCCCTCCAATTGTTTCCTCTTCCAGCATCTACCCACCTAATTTTCCCAGCACCTTGTCTTCCCTTTCTGCTCTCATCCACCAAAAATGTCCTACTTTTTCCTATGTTTCTTCCCCTGAATTACTTCTATACTACCCATATTTGTATCTGTTCCCTGAACAAAACAGCTTCATTTTGTTATGTATACAAACCAAAGCATGTGTGTTTAGGTACGGCTTTCCGAAATATTTAAATGTTCAGAACAGTTCATCTGCAACGTTTTGTACGTGTCTTAGAAACAATTCATTGGTTTTATCCTTTTAGTCCAAAGCACAAGAACTTACAACAGTAAAGATGTCTAAATTTGGAGGAGGCATTGGTGTACCTAGCAAGGAGAAAAGGCTAAAAGAAGCAGCAGAGATACATCTGAGACTAGGTCAAATTCAGAGATACTGTGAACTTATGGTGGAGCTTGGAGAGGTAAACACCTGGACAATTTTACAGTACATAAATATATTCTATTAATACTAATAACGTAAATCACTTTAAAAGAAAATATTGGGGAAAGGAGAGCAAAAGACATTGCAAATAGTCTAAGGAGTAAGAGTTAGTTTTAAATGTGATTAGTGGACAACCTGTCAATTATTTTTTTTATATAAATGGTCTTCTGTTTCTATTTTTTGCATTACTTTTAACCAGAAATATTTGAGTAAAATCTGTCTCTGACTATGTATTATATGGTTACTTTTAATAATTTATGCAAAAAAGATCAATTCCATTCAATTATACTTTAAGTATATAATTCTTTGATGATTCCAGAAAAAAAAATTGGGTATTTGACTTGTCTCAAATACTGTCAATTTAGTATAGTTGTTAAGACATTACGCTACAAACTGGAAATTCTAGTCCTGCTTTAAGCACAAACCAAGCTGGGTGATTTTGGGCCAGCCACTCTAGGAAGGAGGTAACGCCAAACCACTTCTGCAGGCACTTAGCCAGGCAATCATTAGGAGACACTAAATACTGTATGGACGTTCCGAGACGGTTCAAATATTTTCAACTTTTATATTAATTGTTACTAAAATACTACTTTTTCTATCTTTTTTATTATTAAAAAAAGTGAAACTAACTATATAATGATTATTAGAAGTAATAATCCATCAGGAAATACTGTACCAAATTGTCCATCAGACTACCTCTTGAAGTAAACACAGTTTTTTTTCCAATTCTATCTTGGACAGTGAGAAATACCAATTTCTTTCCTGACTTTTGTTTTCTTACAGAATTCCTTTATAAATATAACTGAAAATTTAATGTTATATTTTAGCTGTCCTCTTATAAATAAATAACACAAGTAAAAGTAAAGACTGTTAAACACACATACAATCTGTGGCGGAAGTAATATTAGACATAATTTATTGTTTCAGTGGGACAGAGCACTATCAGTTGCACCAGGAGTATCTATGAAATACTGGAAAAAATTAATGCAAAGGTAAGATTTTTTTAAAAAAGTGTACTGCATGTTTACATTGACTGTCAAGTTTTGCAGCTGGAAGTGTGATGCTTAAAGGTAGGGGTTCTTTTGCACAGTTAAATGTATACCTTTTCATAAGAAAATATATCACTAAGAATTAGAAATTACGTATTGTAATTTCTCACTTATCCCATTCCCCTCTATACACACACACACACATACACAAACGTATTTTGATGAATGCTACTACAATGGTAGTGTTGTGGTCCGCCAGCAGCCCGTGCAGCTGGTAGCGGATCCCGTCCGAGAAGAGGCCAATGTGATGCACCAGCGGTATGCCCACACGGTATGCGCGCTGGAGCTGACATAGTGCAATGCCTCGCGTGCCCTCAGATATGGCTCCGCATGCCACCTGTGGCACGCATACCATAGGTTCGCCATCATGGTACTAGAGGCTCAAAACACCAGTTGTTCATTGATAGAACAGTTCTTCAAGACTTAAGATCTATATAAACCAATCTGAATACAGCCTTGATTGACCACAAGAAAGCCTAGCTTGGTGCCACACCCATGGATCTGTGTATGCTTGGTATTATACAAAGTCAACAGAAAACTAAAAACCTTTGTCAAGTACTCTGTGAAACTAAGGAAGACAATGGAATTCAACTCAAGATGGCTTCCAAAAGTGGCCATCAAGTGTGGCATGCACCAAGATGATACACTGCCCCTGATGTTGTTCTGCATATATTTGAAAGCTGTCAACCAGATAATCACAAGGTCTAGATATAAATCCAGAGTGGAATTACCACCAGCCACCTCTACACAGATGACCTCAAGCTGTATGTATATCAAGATATGGAGGCTGCCGATGTGAAGCGCCTCACAATGTATGGAGTTCCATCCGTAGTCCAACACCCAGAGACTGTACACAGCCGAAAAGAGAGCACTGTCAAAGCACTGTCCTGGAATAAACCTAGAGCATCCAGGAATACATCAGTAAGATGTCATCCAAAGATGAACTGCTGTCAACAGCAGACATGGGAGGAAGATCAATCAGAGGGGATGCTATGGCAAGAAAAGCCCCTGCATGGAATGCATGTTCCTCAGAGATTTGAGATTTGAAATTGAGTAATCCTACCAAAGACTGGAAAGGGCTGAGGCACTGATCACAACATCAAAACAACAGGCACTAAGTATCAGATGCATAGAAGCAATGGTCTTCCACACTATATAGAACCTGGGGTGCAAACTATGCAGTGATGCCTCAGAGAGAGGTCAACACATAATGTTAGGATATAAGATGAAGACAGGAACAGTATTCACTGAATCGCACAACCAAGTAGCTGGCATTATGTACAGGAACATCTTCACAATGTATGGCTTAGATCAGGGTTCCCCAACCCCTGGACCACTGCCCACTACGGGGCCATGGCCCATTCAGAAACAGGCCATCAAAGCGGCAGGCGAGTGTGCATGTGTCTGCAGCTCCACTTGCATACTCAATGGGTGAGCGCTCATTTGTGTGAGCAGCGGGCATGCATGTGAGCAACAGGCATGCGTGCCTGCCACTGGCACAAATGGAATTGCTGCTCTCACCTGCCACGCACATGGAACTATCCCCTCTTCTCCCCCCCACCCCAACTAGTCCACAAAGCTGGAAATGTTGGAGACCACTGTGCTAGACTCTCCCAAGTCCAGATGGGAAATTCCACAGACTGTCATGGAGAACAACATTAAGATCCTGTGGGGCTTCTAGATCCATACCAATGGCCAATCAACTAGACATCATGGAAATAGACATGGAACATAACACAGTGGTGGTGATAGATATGCCAAGTGAGAGCAACATCATGAAGAAAGAGTATAAGAAGCTGGAGAAGGGCCTGAAGGAGGAACTAGAGGGGATTTGGAAAGTCAAAGTCAAAGTGGTCCCACTAGTGACAGGAGCTCTTGGTACTATAACTTCAAAGCTGGACGAATGTCTTCAGCAGATCCCAGGAATAACACCAGAGCACTCAAACCATGTCATCATTTATTTTACAAAAAGAAAGCCAAACTGGAGAAACCATGTTGAAAACCTAAGTATACCCTTATTGCTTCCATAGGTATGAAGAGGCTAAATAGAAGCCAGGGGCTGATAATCAAGTGCCCTTGATCAATTGATCATCAGCAAGTATGACTACCTCTATAAAAGCCGAAGTTTTAGGAATTTGCTGATCTCCAGCATCAAGATGTGTTAACATAATGCCAAAGAGTAAAGAAATCATCAATGATCTTAGATGGACTTTAAATTGTTTGGAAATGGCTTTTTGACCCACCCAGATTGATGGGCAGCAATAATTGCTTCTCTAAGATCCGTGATGGCGAACCTATGGCACGCGTGCCAGAGGTGGCATGCAGCACCCTCTCTGTGGGCACATGAGCCGTCGCCCCAGTTCAGCTCCGCTGCACATGCGCGCGTGCCTCCTGCTGGCCAGCTGGTCTTTGGGTCTCTGCCGCGCATGCGTGGGGTGCATGTGTGGGGCATGTTTGCATGCACGAGGGCAGTGCATGCATGCGCGGGGCACGTGCATGGGGGCAGATGTGCATGCTGGAGGCGTGCACGCCTGCGGGGGCAGCACACACATTGCATTTTGGGGGTTCGGGCATGCGTGAACGGTTAGCCAGTGATGGCTAACCTTTTCCGGACTGAGTGCCCAAAGCGTGCATGCCTGAATGCATGCACGTGCGCCCGAACCCCCAAAATGCAATGTGTGCTGCCCCCGCAGGCGTGCCACGCCTCCAGCATGCGCACCTGCCCCCGTGCATGTGCCCCGCGCATGCATGCACTGCCCTCGCGCATGCAAACGTGCCCCACACACGCACCCCACGCATGCGCGGCAGAGACCCGAAGACCAGCTGGCCAGTGGGAGGCACGCGCGCATGTGCAGCGGAGCTGAACTGGGGCGACGGCTCATGTGCCCACAGAGAAGGCGCTGCATGCCACCTCTGGCACGCGTGCCATAGGTTCGCCATCACGGATCTTAGAGAAGCAATTATTGCTGCCCATCAATCTGGGTGGGTCATAAAGCCATTTCCAAACAATTTAACGTCCATCATTCTACAGTGAGGAAGATTATTCACAAGTGGAAAATGTTCAAGACAGTTCCAATCTTCCCAGGAGTGGACCTCCCATCAAATTCACCCGAATTTCTGACCTTGCTATACTCAGAGAAATTGCAAAAAATCCAAGAGTTACATCTCTGACTCTGTAGGCCTCAGTTAGCATGTTAAACTTCATGACAGTACAAACAGAAAAAAACTGAATAAGTATGGTTTGCTTGGAAGGGTTGCCAGGAGGAAAACCTTTAATTAATTAATTAATTAATTAATTAATTAATTAATTAATTAATTAATTAATTAATTAATTAATTAATTAATTGCAGCACAGCTTAGATTTGCAAAGTTGCATCTGAACAAATCGCAAGACTTCTGGAACGCTGTCCTTTGCACAGATGAGACCAAAGTGGAGATGTTTGGCTAGTTGCACAGTTCTAGGTTTGGAGAAAATCAAACACAGTATATCAGCACAATCATCTCATACTAACCATCATACAAAGTGTGGAAGGGTGATGATTTGGGCTTATTTGCAGCCATAGGACTGGGCACCTTGCAGTCATTGAGTTGACCCTAAACTCCTCTATATACTATACAGTTGGACTTGCAACTGAAACAGTAAAAAGTAATTGTTGATCTTCAAGTTCTAGAGTCAAATATGAGGCCATCTCTCTGACAGCTAAAGCTTAGCTAACATTGCGGCATCCAACAGGCAATTATCCCAAGCACACCATCAATCACACCATCACCTACAACAGAATGTCTGGGAGGGGGGAAGAATCAAGGTGTTGCAATGGCCCAGTCAAAGTCCAGACTTCAACCCGATTGAAATGCTGTGGTGGGACCTCAAGAGAACTATATAAACAAATGCCCCCAAACTTCCATGTGTTGAAGCAATATTGTGAAGAAGAATGGGCCAAAATTCCTGAAAAAGTCGTTCAGAAAATGATTACTTCATGCTATTGCTGCTAAAGGTGGTTCTACAACCTATTGAATCATAAGGTGTATTTAGTTTTTCACAAGTGGCTTCTCCATTTTTGTAAAATAAATGATGACATGGTATAATAAGTCATGTGTTGTTCTTCTGAGGTTGTATTTTTAAAAACTAATAAGAACAAGATGATTTTTAATGTGTCCTTATGTGTAAAACCATAGAACTCAAAGAGGGTGTACTTTCTTTTTCACATGACTGTAAAAATGTTTGTGCGATTATAGCAGAAAAATTTTTACTGCTCAAAAAAAGTGCACAGTTAGAAAAACAAAGGATGACCTAAATGCTAAAAAGATTGCAGTTCTGTATGAAGAAATTGTCAAGTTTGGAACTTTTTAATTTAAATTCAAATTTAAATGATGTAATAGAAGTTTTTTTTTTAAATGCATGATTTGGATAAAGTGAGATATAAATGTATCTACTTAAAACATTACAATATCAACATTATCTACTGAAGCTGATAATGATTCAAAATAAATAGGAAATAGTCTTTTTATTCAGCTACTAGTTAAAATGTAGAATTCCGTTTCTGAATAATCCATATGGTGACCACTACCAACTTAAATAATTTCAGAAGGTAAATAGACAAATCTATGAAGGGTTTAAGGATTAAATACATCTTACCTTTTGGTAGCAATGATTTATGGATTTCTTTATAAGTGTTGGACTTGCAACTGAAACAGTAAAAAGTAATTGATGATCTTCAAGTTTTGCAAATGAATAGATATAATATTAAACATAACTGAAATGAAAATAAATAAGTCATTTACTTTTGATTTTGATTAGGAGAGCTGACCATTTAATTCAGGAAGAAAATGATGAAGTTATTCCATACTGCATAGCTATTGGTGATGTGAAGAAGCTTGTTACATTTTTCATTTCAAAAGGTCAACTTAAAGAAGCTCTTTTAGTTGCACAGGTACTATTTCATGTGCTTATCATAGTCTAATAAATATTATACATCTTACCATAAAATAAAACTTTAATGATACACTATTTACCTATAGATTCTGGCAGTTTTCTTATAGGAAAACTCTAGCATACTGTATAAGAAAATACTGTATTTGTATAAATTATCTAAATAATTGAAAAATAAGCTGAATACATAGCACAACTGAAATAATATTTATAAAAATACTTAATTCAGAACATATTTGGTATTAAAACTAAAAACTGATTTGCAAAAGTTAATTTTGCAAATTAATTATAGATAGTTAATTATAGATAGAACTATTCTGTATTATTGTCACTGTGGAGTGGTGCAAGTTTTAGCTATTTCATTATAAATATGGCAAGTGAAATAATGCTGACAGGTTGGGGCAGGATCTCAGAATGCCAAACTTTCAAATTCAGTATTTATTTGAGCTTCTATTTAGGCTATAAAACAAAACTTGAGAATTTGGGTTAACAATATCATTGTATTGTAGATAGTACTTAAGTGGTAATATTTTCAGCACTGTTATATGAAGTCTAATTTACAAGTAAATTGGTGTCTCCCTACATTTAACTGGTGCTAAGAGTGATAATGAATAATGTATTAGTTTTGGCTCATACTATTTTATTGATTCCAGGCAGCATGTGAAGGAAATATAAAAACATTTCAGGGTTCAGCAGCAGATGAATCAGAACATTTTGAAGGGAATAGCATAGAAAATTACAATGAGTAAGTTTATACAGAAAATAGAAAATGCATTTTTCATATATTTTTATCTTGGTCATAGATTAAAAAACATTGTAGAATAATGGGTCAGTTAAAAAATAAAATAAAATATTGCTTTACACAGTCTGAATAGAATGTTTATAAAACAATATTTTCATTGTTAATTGTACGTTAATTATCTTTATGTTTTGTTTTGGTTACAGTTTTAAAAATGTAAAAATAGCTCTTTTAAAAAAATGTTTGTAGACTGACAGATTAAGACTTTATTTGTCAATTAATCAGTACAAAAATAAAATGAAATCCCTCCAAGTTGGAGCTGGAAAGAGCTTAAGTAGTTTATTTTTTAATGAGTTGATTTAATCTTTTACAGTTACCACATTGAGGATATGTGTGTGCCACTGATAGAATTTAGACAGACAGATAGATTTGGTTGATTTGGTTAAAGAGTTTAAGCTAAATGTTGGTGCAATCAGAGAGAAATAAAGTAATCAGTGGATTTCGGAAATTTTAAAGTGGAAAAACTTGTTACATCTTTAGCTATTTTTGATTGTAATTATTAAAATCATTTATTTCCTATAGTCTTCTACATGAAGTCAGTAAAGAACTCGCTGAGTGGTATTTTCAGGATGGCTGCGCAGTGCAGGCTGCTTGTTGCCATTTAGCGGTTGAGAATATTGAGGTAAATGATTTTCTTGTTGTTCAGAAATAGAAAAGTACTTTTCTCAATATTTGTATACTTTCTATCTAATAAGGTAATGTTGTTGTTTTTAAACTGTTGTTACATCCCAAGGGTATTCAAGATGCTGACCCATGGGTAATATAAAATATATATATAAAAGATTAAACCCAGTTTAATAGATACTATTTCCAAGTCACCTTTTGTAGGAATAAACACAAAGTTACTGTTATAGGGATTAGTACTTTAAAGGTAGATATCTCTCACTGATCAAGTTTACACACAGGCTTTTCATTGTTGCATGATACTGCACATGGACCATACTATTGTCAGATAAACATGTGCTTGTCATACAAATGTATGTAAAACCACAGACAGAAGTAAGGGGAGCAGAAACTGAAGTATGGGGCATTTTGTAGGAAAGGTGCTCCCCACTTTTGATGTTGTTAGCTAATTAAGGATGCTTGATGTACACTCTGAAGATGAAAGTTTCACATCCATTTTTAAAGAAATAAAAATAAAAAATGCAGTCATTTTCTAATGGGTATTGATTGCCACCTCATTAAAAACAATCAAACAATGAGGAATTTGGTGAGGCTGATCATCAGTATTATAACAAGATACTGGAATTTATTGTTTTGCACTGTTCTGCATTAGAAATTTTATTTATTTATTCATAAATATCATTAATCCTTAGTCTCTTCAGATAGCATTGGGAAAGATGCTAGTCTGAAAACCTCAGGACTGTGCATAGACAACACTTTTCTAAATGGATCTATGGTCAGACTAGCAGTTACCCATCATGTTTTAAAATATGGGATCTTTTTTTTACATGTGAATCTTCTGACATTACTATATGATGGAATAACTAAAACTAGCTAGCGGTCAGGATTTGTGGGGAGAGACTCAGGAATGATAATATCAGTAATGAACACAGTAACAACTCATAATTTTATGTGGGCCATTATATAAGTGTGCTGGAAATATCTACATGTATTCTTTGCCTCATACCAACTTTAAGGGGAAAATATTTCCTATTTTGTATTTCCTGAAAAACATCTGCACATTTCAAATCTAATATGAGTATTCCATGCATTAATGTATAATTAACAAGTAAGTATTAACCCTTAAAATCATTCAAGGTAGTCATGCTTTTGCCAAAATTCACAAATTAAAACCTTCCACTTCTGTTAAATATTCTTGTTTTTTAAAAAGTTTCCAGATCAATTCATTATGTTAGAAACTTCTTTTTTTTTTTGTTAAAGTAGCCCAATGCATTCTGTGTGGAAATCTATGATGTTGAACATTTCATTCACGGGATCCATGATTTTGCTGTACATACAATTAATTTGAAATGAGTGCTTCTGGCTTTCATGCCAATAAATTATTTATCATAATGCTTTCTAAATTGAGGTTTGCTAGGCTATTTCTATATTCCAGAAACTCAGCATACGTTCAGTGTAATCGATTTATAAAGTATTGTCTGACATCTAAAAAAAGGAACATACAAGTAGTGTGTGACAGGAAATCCACATTCAGTACCATATATAATTATTGTGGCAGCTATTTTATTCATGAAAGTGTCTGAAGTTATAGAGTTGCAATTAATGTTATTACTTCTGCCAGTAGCAGCCAGTGAAGTCATTGGAATAGCAGTTCTCAGATCTCCATAATGCTAGTTCAGAGATACATTTTTTACACTTCAGCTCTCAAGTTTAAGTCTGACACAGAGATGCCATAAATGTATGTATTTCAGGAAAGTACCTGGAGAATCCGTATATACAGACTGTTCCTGAAACTGCCATGCACACAAATAAAATGTTTAGTTATGAATGGTTTGGGAATATTGCCTGCTCTTTAGTGATAATAATATTTCCATTGCTATTCTTAGTGATGATTTGATAAGGCCCATATGAGAAGATTTGTTAAGGCTACTATGGTAAAAACCCATATTTAGAACTGGCACTAATATTTTCCCTGAATATCTCCTGGATAAAAGTATAGTTCCTTCCCTTGAAATATCTTTTGTGATTTGACACTCTCTGGTCATCTTTTTCTTCCTTCAGAAATGTTCATTATATTTATTGTATAGGTGGTGGATATAAATATTAAGGCTAAACATTTGCTAAATGTTGACTTCTTTGTGCAAGCCAACTCCTTTTCAAGCCAAGTTCCTCATCTGAAAAGCAGCTGGTCTGAAAGATGATACTCATAAAGTAACAGTTTTGTAACAGATCATGTGGAACACTTCTCAGCAGACCTTTATAAAGGATCATTGAGTGGAGAAACTGCTGTTAGGGGAACAGTACCTACTGTTCATCCCAGTTGATAATCTCAGAGTGTCCTGACTTCCTGAAGATCCTTAATGAAAATTGAGATGTTCACCAGTAATTCATATTTATTCGTTACAGCCCTGAGACTAGATATTAATAAGATATGGAATAAAATAAGTATTACATCCTTCTATACATATGTATATGAATATAAGAAAAAAATAATAAATTATGGACTGTGAATTCTGTAATGGATTCATGGCATATATTTTGCAGTAAATTATGGTGTATAGATATTTTACCTGCTTTTTATAATGTGCATTTCTTGACTGATGAGAAACCAACTTTACAGTAAATATTTACAGTTGGTTATTCTTGTATTTTCTCTGCTGTACGTCGCCCTGAGTCCCTCGGGAGTTGGGCGGCATATAAGAAAACCAAAATAAATAAATAAATAAATAAATAAATAAATAAACAAACAAACAAACAAACAAACAAACAAACAAACAAACAAACAAATAATAAATAAATAAATAAATAAATAAATAAATAAATAAATAAATAAATAATAAACTTAAAGGGAAAGAAGCCAAAAAAAAAAATCCCTACTACTGCTGATCTGGTCTTTCTGGCTGCCTTTCATCTTATAAAGGTCAGATAAATAAAAGAAGTTCCTCATTTACTCTAGAAAGTCCAGATAATGACAGTAACTTGGCTCTAGCTAGCTCTCCCATTGAAATGGTTTATTCATGGTTTGTTTAGGTTGCTAGGCTGTAAATAAAACATTTAGCCAAAATGTGTGGATCAGAATCAGTGATGCATGTTTTGTCACCCTGAAATGTGGGCTTGCAAATGAATGCTAATATGATAGTCACAATGAATCCTTGTTAGGCTTAATGATATTTTTTTTTAATTGAGCAAGCTTGCCATGACAAACCTGATTCGAGGAAATGAACTGGAGTTGGCAGTCAGTGTGGGCACTGTCTTAGGAGAATGTGCAGCTCAGGCAACTCATTATGCACTAGAGTTACTGGCAAGAAAATGTATGACTATTCCAACATGGTAAGCTGTTTAGTCCAAATTATTTTTTTCTTTAGAAACTGGACATTTTACAGAATACAGAAGCCTCGTGTATTCCGAATTCGCTTTTAAGAAATCTGTTTTTTATATCCTAGGATTTAAGTGTCCTTAGAACAGAGAAACATTGTATAAGATTAGCGAGAGATTGTCATTCGGCTATTTTCAAGCACATTGAAATAGTAACTAATAAACTAGTAGGAAGAAGTAGATTTTATTAGAATTCTAGGACTGTGCTCTGCTTGCATACTTGAAATATATTATAACCACATTTGTGCACTAGGTTTGTTTCCTTTTACTTCCTAGAACTAATTCATATACACATCTTTTGAGCTTATTATTCCTGTGGTAGTGTTAAAACATTAACATGATTTTCATGGGAGTAGAAAGTGCCTGTTCATAAATAGCTCATGTAATTCACTTGTAGTAAGGTCTTTCTATGTTCATTAAGAATATATTAGAAAAAAGTCTGTACAAATTTAAATAATCCACAAAAGTGGCCCACAATGAATATTTTACTTCCTAGAGGATAGAAATAGTCACTATTAATCACTTTTCTTCCAGTGCAAATATAATTTGTATTTTTAATTTTTTCCTTCCCTCCCTCCGGTCTTTCATCTTCGTCTTATTCTAGCAGGGATTGTCATGGGGTAGCCAAGGGCAACATAATTTGAGAAAAGAGGGAAATAATCAGAGAGGTCTCTTATAGTAGGATACAATATTTTGTTTTTTAAATTCTTCTACCTTGATTCTTCTGAGCGAGAATGTGGCACTATATAGAGCCACAGCTGTGTCAACATACCTGTAAGAGAGACCCAGGGAAACATAATATTTAGAAATATGAACTTTCATATGAGAAAATGTATTATATTTGCCAGTTGGCTATACCAGTTCAGTACATACTGGCCTGACTTATCTAGTTATATGCCATATCACATTATATATTTGGGTCAGAACCAAACTGATATCTCTTCATTGCTGTAAATATTTTATGATACATTTGAGGCTTCTGCAATGAATTTTTCTTCTATTTCCTCTTTTCCAAGAGTTTCCAACTCCCGTTTTATTTTGATTTCATGGGATTCTGCAACAGTGTGGGAAGTAGAGACTGTAAGGGAAGATTAAAATGGTCTCTTTCCCATTCTGCTGGATCAAGAATCTCCTTTTAAAAATGTCATTCAAAATCATATATATTTGGATCATAATATGGACCAGAACTTTATGAGAAGACAATGTTTTCTGCTTCACAGCTTAGTTTCCTTTCTTGGACATGTAATATTTTTAGTATTTTGGTCTCTGAGTTGGGAAATTTGTTAATTTTTCTTCTTGTATATGAGAGATAGAAAATTAACACTGAACTGAAATTTAATTAAGTGGATGTTGGTGTTAATATTTTAGTACTATTTTGTGTATTACAACTTGAATATCTTTATTATAGCTTTCCATCACCTGGATACAGGTACCTTTTTATTTTCTAGATATAAATATTTTAATGTATTTTTATTACATTAAAAATAACAGTAACCCATCAGATGGATATTGATTTTTCAACTTGAATAAAAATATTGGTATGAAATGTATAATAGATTAGTTGGTAAAGTTTTAGAAGATATCATATAGATTCCAATGATAGCTTTAATTGTGAAAAGATGAAGGACAAATCCCCTAAAACATACCATTACCAATAAGGGACATCATTAATATTTATACAGATTAATCAATGCAATTTTTGTAGCATAAAACTACTATAATTAAAAATACTGTTGCACTGTAAACATGTCAAATCTGGAATTGAGGACTTACATAGTAATTCTGTATGTATGTGTGGTATATGGAGGTAGATATCTAAGAGAGTCAGTTTGGTGTAGTGGTTAAGGCATCGGGCTAGAAACTGAGAGACTGTGAATTAAAGTGCCACCTTGGGCCCCACACTGGCTAGGTGATCTTGAGCCAGTTACTGTCTCTCAGCCCTAAGAATGCACTGGCAAAAACACTTATGAAAAAGCTTACCAACAAAACTGTAGGGACTTGACCAAGCAATCTCCAAGAATTAGACACCATTGAATGAAAGAAAGAAAAATAGAAATACTGTGTTTCCCTGAAAATAAGACCATGTCTTATTTTCTTTTACCTCCGAAATAAGCGCTTGGCCTTATTTTTGGGGAGGTCTTATTCCCCCCCCCCATGTACCAGGAGGTGGGGGGCAGGGGGGAAGCATCCCCTCTTACCGCAGCTTGGTCCACGGAACAGCTGATCAGCAGGTGACCTGCTGCCGCCTCCTCGAAGAATTCCAGCTGCTCTTGCAGCCAATTGAGGCTGCAAAAGCAGCAGGAGGCCCCACACGCCTTGTGCCCCCTTCAGGAACAGTCTCAATCGGCTGCAATGGCATAAGTTCTTGGCGTCCCCAGCCTCCACCTTCCCTGCTTGCTGGCCCTGCTGCTGCTGGGACACCTTTGGTTGCTGTCAGCCGAGCTGCTGCCTGTGCTGCTGCTGGCCTCGTGGGGGCTGTTCGCCCTCCTGGCAGCGCAGCTTTTGGCCGTCCTGCTGGGATGCTCCTGCCTGGTGTGGGCTGAGTTGTCCCAGTTCTACCATGACCTCCGGAGCACCCCAGAGTGCACAGCCAGCATGAGAGCTAGCCCCCAACAGGGCAAGGGTCCGAAGAGTACCGGGCTCAGCTCATAGCCCAGAGCAAGCAGCACTGAGTAGACCTGCAGGAAGGCGCTCAGCAGCCTGAAGGCGGTGGCAGGTGAGGTGGCATGGCTCTACCGTTGGTCTCTGATGAAGGGGTCCTGGCAGGCCAGTGGGGGGGCGCTTAGAAGATTGTAGATCGCGGCTGACTCACCCTGCGCCAGGCAGGAGCACCACAGCAGGGCAGCCCAGAGCAGTTCTGCCAGGAGGGCAAAGAGCTCCCACGAGGCCAGCAGCAGTGGGACAGACAAATGGAAGAGGAAGGAGAGATCTCTCCTTCCTCCTTTGCACTCTAAAAATTGCCCCGCACCAGGCAGGAACAGTTGGATGGAGGAAGAAGGGGTGATCCCCCCTTCCCTCCTCCATCCCACTGCAGGGCCACCACAGAGCTCTTGCCCACCAAAGCTGCAGGGCGGCCAAGATCAGGGTGAGGAGCCCGTGGGGGAGGGGGGCACGGAGCTGCAACCATCGGAGCTGGCGAGTCCAATGACGAGCGAGGCTGTGGTGGCGGTACATGTCAGGACAGCGCCGGCCAGCTGCTCATCAGCAGGCCACGCTCCTGGCCGGGTCTGGCCACAAGCGGCACCGGCAGGCAATGAAGTGCACAGCCTGCACGAAGAACAGGGAGGCAAAAGCGGCGACAGGACATCCAGTTGCAGCGGCGTGGCCAGGCCGACGGCATAGTGCAGAGTCCTGGGAAGCATGGCTGGAAGTGGGTGCATGGCCGCAGGGGCGAACAGCTGATGAATGGCTATGTTGTGCTGCCGCTGCAAGTCCTTTCACCACCTTCTCCTCCCTGTTCTTCATGCCAGCCACGCACCTCGCCTGCCAGTGCTGCTCACGGCCAGACCCGGCCAGAAGAGCGGCCTTCTGACAAGCGGCTGGCTGGCCCTTAGTGCAGGAGCAAAGCAGCCCTATAATTGCCTTCGGGCCACATTTGGCTCAAGGCAGCCCTTGCCTCCTGCCGCTTTGGGCTCGTAGCTGTAAGCCACATCCTGTTGCTAGGGGCGAGTGGGACAGGGTTGCATTGTGGCTCCATGTCATAATGGGCTCCAGGAGGAGGAGGGGACACCATCTCCCCCAATGTGAAGTGTGCTAAAGTTCACTATGCAAGTGTGCCTCATGGCCTGCTCGATGCCTCATATCAGAATCAGAGAGGGGGGAGAGAGGGGGGACAGAGACATAGAGAGAGACACAGAGGGATAGAAAGAGAGACAGAGAGAGTGGGGGAGAGACATAGACACACACAGAGAGAGATACAGAGAGTGGGGGAGATAGGGAGGGGGAGAGATACACACACACACACACAGAGAGAAACAGAGAGGGGGAGAGAAAGATGGGGAGAGAGACAGAGAGATACACAGAGAAAGGCGAGAGGGGGAGAGGGAGGGTCAAAGGGTTTTGTGGCTCCCGGTGTTTTTTAACAACCAGTTTTCTGCCCTAATGACTGGCTGGGTAGGCGTGACTAGGGGGGTCATGTGACTGGGTGGGAGGGAGGGAGTGACATCGAGTTGGCCATGCCCACCCATGTTTTGTGGTTCGCGATGTTTTCTTTTCTGTGGGAAACTGATCCAAATGGCTCTTTGAGTATTTAAGGTTGCAGCCCCCTGGTATAGTTCTATGCTGTATTAATCAGACTGAGCCTAGAATATTGTATTCAGTTGTAGTCCCCATAGTACAAAAAGTACGCTGAAGAATTGGAAAGAGTATAGAGAAGAGCAACAAAGATATTAAGGAGCTTTAAGGCTAAAGAGCAAAGAAACTTATTATATTTAGAGTAATCTTCCAATACCTGATGGGATATCGTAGACTAAAGATAATAGATTTATTCTCCATAATATTGGAGCATATGACCAAAGGGCACAAAGTTTACCAACAGAGATCTAAACTTGAAAGAAGGAGACATTTTCTGTCTGTCAAATAGTGGGAGTCATGGGTACTCCATCATTTGAGATTGAAAAAAAAAAGATTGGACAGCTATTTCTTCAGGATGGTATAAGAAATCTTGCCCTGGCAGAACTTAGATTGGAAGACTTCCAACATCCCTTCCAACCCTCTGCTTCTATAATTCTAAGTTATTTATTTACATACAATACTAATTTACATACAATACTAATACTCGTAGGTATACAAAGAATGGCTTTGTATAAAAACAACACACTTACTTGTAACTTTTAAAGATTTCTATCTGTATCTTATGCATGAATCCCATCTAGTGTTTATTGTTTTCTGTGTAATTATTTGTGAACTGCTCAGAATCAATTGGAGTCAGCAGGAGGAGTGTCTAAATTGAAATAAATAATTAATACAATTCTACAAACTCTGCTTGCTGAAAAACCATATGGATTCCTTTGTGCATGTTATTATATTATAATAGGTGGATTATACATTAGGCCAAAAATATAAGATAATGTTATATGCAGAAGAGGCCACTGGAAATAATTATTGATCATTTTGATTGAATTGTCTTTTATGATAACAGTTTGATTGGTTTGTGTTTTATTGGTTATACAATGCACAACCATGTATAAATGGTTTGCCTGCAGGAAAATTTCTGCAGTCATAAAATTCATGGTTCAAAAGCATGAATTTATTTTCCAAGAGGTCATAAGAAGCTTCTTGTGTAAAGGTAAAATAAAGGTAAAATAATAAAATAAATTGCCTGTTTTATAATGTTGAATATAAACTTAATTAAGCTAGCTTTTATGTACTCTCTATACTGAGATTTAAGTAAAGCATTCCTAAATGGAATAATGTTCTAACCTAGGATCGGAAAAAGGAATTATGCAAGTAGCTCAGTTATAGATATTAACAGAATAAAGATTAAAGTTCATTTTTAAATGCAAGCTCTATTGTTGGGCTTGCATTTATGTCTGTTCTATGCAAGAAAAAAAAGATATCTGGTTCCATACTAGAAAACATTTGGATAAAATGTTTTAGAACATAGTTTGGTCAAATTATTCCAGGATTGCTGAAAAATTACATTTTAAACAAATCACAATTACCTGTGTTTATGTATATTAATATATTGTGAAATTGTGATTTGCTCTAAGAGAAAGGTTTCACTTTCCAAACTGTAGATGGGGGGAGTATGTTATCATAAGTCAATCCGAAGTTAATTCCTGGTCTCCTAGTTTAGATGTTCATTTGAAGAGGATCTGCATGTGTTTTTAGCACGTTACAGCTTAATTTAATTATCTTCTAAACCAGAATTCTGGGAGTTGAAATCCACACATCTTAAAGTTGCCAAGTTTCAATAACACTGTTCTAAATTAACCATGCTTTCTCAGAGCTCTTTATTTCAAAAATGTTGTATCGCTTGTATTTACAAATGAATAAAAAGAAGTACAAATAGTCTTATCGTTGAACTTTCGCCTTCAGTTTTGCACATTATGAAATGCCTCACTTTGGGTATATTGTTTCATAGGGATTTAGCAGGAGATCTTCTCATGATGATTCCTGATAATGAAGTACAATTAATAAAACTGTGTGCTTTTTATCCTGGATGCACAGCAGAGATAAATGACCTACATGAAAAGGTACACTTGAGAGGCCAACTGTCTCTTAGCCATTTATGTGAGTAGCAGAAGAGGTTTTATGCTCATTAATTCCTGGTTATGTTTATTAGAAGATTCCTTCTATTACAGAGAACTGTAGATTCACTTTCACATTATTTAAATTATCCCACTTTCATTTGGTATCAAAACTGCTGGACAGTTAAATTAAGAATGTTGGGGAAATGAATACTTCCATTTGAATTACAGAAGCAGTAGGCAAAAATATCTCACATTATTTGTACATATGCAGTATTTGCAAAGGATATTTTACTTTAGAGATTGATTCTTCAGAAATATCAATATGTGCAGGACAAATACTTACAGTATTGCCCACTGAATTGGTCAATATTTTTGTAGCATAAGGCAATGGAAAATGTCGGTGCATATTTATGCTTTTGAACTGTGACCATTAGAGTTAATGGTAATTATATTAGTGTGAAAAGTAGATATGCAAGTTTACATCTGACATTAAACAGATTATTTCTCTGGACACATAGTATAATATACTGTATGCTGTGCACATAATAAATTTAGTCCAATTAAGTTCAGGAACAATCATCACTTGAAAAAGTGGCTGCACATATTAACAATGTTGTCTAATTTCTCTTCTAAAACAAATACGTACTATAAGTATAGATGCAGTGTAAGATGGTATTATAGAAAATAAGATCATTAAGATTATACACTGACCTGAATTACAAGGATAAAAGGTGATTAAGGGTGCATACACACTATATTCATCAGTAACTCTCCTGAGCTTGAAAAATGAACCTGGGGAAATGTTTGATTTAAGGTGGCTCTAGCAGGTGTGGAAAGCATGTTCTCTCCCTCTCTCCCTTCCTCTCTCAAATACACACATGCGCGCGCGCGCACACACACACATACAGATGCACATCTTTGTATATGGACTGCTGCACAGTTCTGAGCGTTATGTTCTTAAAGCCCTATTACATTTTTGTTAGTGTGCAAATTGTACAGAGGTACAATAGTGACAGAAGATATGAGCAATGCAGCCACACACTGCTCCTCTGCATGGCCTGCCCACATGCTTTTTGGACCCGTGTTGGAGGTTAGAGAAGGAACATGCAGTTGCAAGAAAGAACTGTACTTCGTTTCAATTGTATCAGACTCACTTTGTGAACATGAACAATTTTACACCCTTCTCTGCTGATAATTGCATTAATTTTGTTTGTTTCTATTCACTACCATTTTCAGTGCAGATTACCAGATGTAGAAGAATGTATGCAATTAGCAGAGAAAGCTCAGACAGATGGAAATATATTTGAGTCAATGAAGTATTATTTGTTAACTGCAGAACCAGAAAAGGCACTTCCTATAGGGATTCAGTATGTCAAAGGTAATCCTTGAAATAATTCTGAACCATTTTTAGAAAAAATACTAATGTGTTTTGTTTATTTGTTCCTCTGTTCAACTTTTTAATCTTTTTTTTCCTTTTCTACTGCTATTTAACAGAACAAATTAGTAGTTCAGATTGGACACTTGATGCAGTCTATCCTTTTTTGGATCTTCTCAGCTATATACGTACAGAAAAATTGTTGCTGCATAAATGTAGTCAGTAAGTATTTTAATACTAAAATTGTGAAAATGAGTCTTTTCAAATGTATTCATTGATTTTGCTTCATGGGATTGACAAATATACAAACATTCTACATCATTTGTGATCTTTATCTAACCATTTTTATTAGTCTCCCAGGCCTTAAAGGGGTGGTACTTCTTCTCATCACTCCTTCCCTTCTCTTTCCTCCTCTGCATTAAGTGTCTCACACAAGAAACTAGTCCATTAATTTCACAAAGTAGACAGAATCTGTGAAAGCTAATGCAGCAGGGAAATTGATTAGTCTTGAAAGTAACACAAAATTTCTTTTGTATTTGCAAAAGACAATATGAATAATTCTTTGGAGTTTCCTTTTCCAGTTAAGCCTTGTGTTATAAACAAGTATAATAGTTTTTAATGCATAATTTATTTTAGCATTGTAATAGTATAAACAAGAATGGTTGTTTTACATTTCCAGATGAATAACAACAACTTTAGATACTTCTAATCAAAATCAAAATAAAATTCAGTTAGAACAAACACTTCTTTAAAACAATATTTCTGCATTTTCTGAAGTTTATGATATATTCATTTTGCTGCTTTCAGAAAAGCTTGAAAGGAAATCTGGTTTTTTGACAGGCTTTATAAGGTGTGTTGGCTATGGTAGTAAAATAGTACAATTATCTTAAACTCAGTGCCCTCCAAATATTTAAATCACAGTCCCATTACTACCAGCAGATACAGGCACCAACCATGCTTTCTACAAGTGATGCTGCATATAACTTGGGCATATGGTTTTAAGGAAAGCTAACTGAATCTCTTCTTTACCTGATATAACACCTGAACTAGTATTTTCAACCTTAACAACTTTAAGATGTAATGACTTCAATTCCCATAATTCCCCAGTCATCATGGGCAATTCATAGTTGGCGGAGGAGTTCTAGGAGTTGAAGTCCACACATCTTAAAATTGTTAAGATTGAGAAACACTCACCTAAACCAATATTTTTGTTTTTTAAAAAATTATTAGACAAGCAACTGCCTTAAAAAACAAACAAAACCAAAATGGATTTTATTCAAATTAAATAACTTGTTAGCACCTCAGGTTAACCAAGAAAATAGATCCAACATAAATAACTAGCACTCCAATTACAGGATTGTGTTTTAGTACATAATGATGGTAGAAAATACCCCAATTGTCACAACACAAAATTTCAAAGTACTCTGAAGACACCTAGAATTAATGTAATTACACTGATATAAAACAAATGTAATGTTGAAGGTTTTTTTAAAAAAATGTATATGAGCAAAATAAAATATATGTACAAAGATATCTGCAATTTCTCTCAGTATCAGCAGGATAATGCAGCATTGACATCTGATTAAAAGTTAGCATTTCATTAAAAGCAAACAAAAACAAAATAAAAATTGTTCTTCGTATAGTATCTGAATAATCCATAAAATCCAATGATTGTAAATATCTACTGACATGTTTATTGTCATATCCTTTGATAAACTATACAGTTTATCAGCTCCAAAAGAATGAAATGACCAGATTAATTTTATGACACTGTGTAATAAAGAGAAAGAATGATCTTGTTAAACATATATGTGCAGTTCTGTATGCTTTCAAACTCTTCAATTATTTTACTTTCAGTATTCTTGACACCTCTGGCGAATATAACCAATACATATTCCTGTGATTTCTATGGAAACTGATACCTAAAAATGGAAAAATAGTACAACCAGATTTTAAAAAATAATTAGAATGACCTCTTAATCCCCCTTAATCTCAATAACACAGAATACTGTTGTTTCTTTTTCTTATATTATTTCTTTTTCTTCCAACTCTATTGTTTTTATAGCTAGATTGCTAACAAATAGAACAGAACAGAACACAATAGAATAGAACAACAGAACAGAATAGAATAGAATAGAATTCTTTATTGGCCAAGTGTGATCAGGCACACAAAGAACAGTAAATGAACAGTATTAAGTATTAAATAGCATTTCAAAGTACCAAAGTAGATTTATGGGGAATTCCAAAATAATAAAGATGTTAATATAATGTTGAATTGTCGTCAAATCTTGAGATCTGTCTTTGATAGATTGTTTGTACTAGGCATGAGAGATTACTAAAAGCATTATTCTAAGAAATTAGGAAAGTGGTATTATTCCAGAATAACTCAAAATACATGGAAATGTCAAAGCTGCATTTAAAAAGATGTCCTGAAGATAGCATAAAAATAGGTTAGTTTGGAGTTGTTCTTTTTCATTTAAAGAAAATATATTCTAATCACCTAACTAGATTTGTTTCTATGTGCTTAACTTTTTTTATAGTAACTTCCTTTTTATGGCATATTTGCTTTTGTTCATTTGTCTGCTTTTAAAAGATCTTGTTTTAATGTTTTGTACAACTTTTAAATTTCTAATGTGAATAAGACATATACATGCATACAATAGTACTTAGGAAAAGTAATGAAAATATTTTTTCCAGATTTAGAAATGAATTGTTAATATTATGTGGCTACATTGGGGCTTTACTGGCTATTAGAAGACAATATACCAGCATTGTACCAGCTGTTTATGAGTATACAAGGTAATTCTTCTGTAATAACTTAATTGAAAGACCTTCTAGGAATTATGAGAGCTGTATTTCTTTTTTTTTTTCTAAAATCTGTCATTCTAAATGTCCTAATTTTTCACATCTGTGTGGATAGTTTGTGACTGTCATTAGTATTTGATAAATGTCTAACTTCCCTTTGAAATATATCTAGTTTTCCTTATGGAAAATACAGTTTTAAGTACAAGAATGACATTTGTTCAATAGTTGTTCACAGCTGTTTTAAACCATGTGTTAATATTCTGACTGACGAACCCAACCAAAGCAAGCACGGCTGAGATGATCCAATCTCTTAATGCAAAATTTTATTGAGTACATCATTTCGGCACCAATGAGGCCAAAACCAGATCTGTTCTGTGTAAATCCACATAGTCAAAATTCAGGTTCTCCCTTCCCCCAATTAGATCAGGTCACATTGTCCAATGGAGTCTCCTGGTATTGTGAGAAAGTTTTTTGGCTCTGATAAACACCTGCCGAAACATCCTTGGTTCTCACGGCTGGCATCTTGATGTTTAGAACCTACCGTATATACTCGAGTATAAGCCGAGTTTTTCAGCCCACTTTTTGGGCTGAAAAAAGCCGCCTCGGCTTATACTTGAGTCAGGGAAATTGGCCAAAGCGCGCGATCCTTAGAATTCCCCCAACGGGCTGGCGCAACCGGGCTGGGGTGTCCCCGGCGTGGGGGAACCGGTCCTTGTCTCCACATGCTGCGGGGATCAGCGGGGAAGAGGCGCGATCGCCCCCCCCCCAAAAAGGCATTAACTGAGAAACTAGTCCGGGCTCGGGGCGTTTTGCAAGCGGACGAGAACCAGCCTCCGGGGGCGGCGGCATGAACGAGGGCGAGGCGGAGGGTCCTCCGCGGCCGGCCCTTTGCAAGGAGATGTGCCCAGAGTTCTGCCGGCGGCGGCGGCGGCAGAAGCGGCTGCACCGGCTGGAGCTGGAGCTGGAGCTGGAGCTGGACCCGGATCGCCAGCCGGACCCTCCCCCGCCGCCTTGCGACCTCCGCCCGGCGGTGCTGCTGGCCACGGTGCATCACCTGCTGGGCCGGTCAGTGGCCGAAGCAAGCGAGGTCTCCCCGGCCGAGCGCTGCGCCCCGAAGGCGCAGCGCTCGGCCGGGGAGACCTTGCTGGCTTCGGCCACCGACCGGCCCAGCAGGTGATGCACCGTGGCCAGCAGCACCGCCGGGCGGAGGTCGCAAGGCGGCGGGGGAGGGTCCGGCTGGCGATCCGGGTCCAGGCGCAGCGCTCGGGTCCAGGCGCAGCGCTCGGCCGGGGAGACCTCGCTGGCTTCGGCCACCGACCGGCCCAGCAGGTGATGCACCGTGGCCAGCAGCACCGCCGGGCGGAGGTCGCAAGGCGGCGGGGGAGGGTCCGGCTGGCGATCCGGGTCCAGCTCCAGCCGGTGCAGCCGCTTCTGCCGCCGCCGCCGCTGGCAACTCCCCCGCCGGGCACATCTCCTTGCAAAGGGCCAGCCGTGGAGGACCCTCCGCCTCGCCCTCGTTCATGCCGCCGCCCCGGAGGCTGGTTCTCGCCCGCTTGCAAAACGCCCCGAGCCCGGACTAGTTTCCCAGTAAATGCCTTTTGGGGGGGGCGATCGCGGAGGGTTGGCACTTAGAGAGATGTATTTCTGAGTCAATACTAAGATGAAAATTTGACCTGAACAGGATGTTCCATTCCTACATAGAAGGCTATGCTGCCGTAAATCCCAGTGCTCTTTACAAGGATCAAAAGCACTACAAATTCTAGATACCTCCTTTCCCCATTGGGGCAAGAAGGAGTTCCACATAGAAAATACACTGACTAGAATTGCAATGAATTCAGTTAAACAGGATCATATAACTTTTTATCTCATTTACAATATAAGTGTTTAGCTAGAAAAATATATTCAAGGCTTTTACTGACAATTACCTTGCTTCCTATATGGAACTGTAGAGGCAATGTAACAATTTTATCTTCCATTCTTCCCTCCCACTGTTTTTTTCCATATTTTATTTTTAATACCAAATATCTATTAACATTTACCAGACATTGCTATTACCAAATATGATTATAAGAGAGACAGAGTGGCAATACCATGCCTTTTGACTGACAGCACAAAGAGCCCTTTACCTGGGAACATTTACAGAAATAAAGGGATCTTCCATTTCTTCCTTTCTTTCTCTGTTTCCCATGATTCACACAACATGGAGAAATATCAGACTGTAGGTGGTCTGAAAATATTCTTTGAGCCTTTTAGATTGGATTGCATTACTTGGATAAACTGTTTTGCTTAAGACTCATCTGCATTTCTGCCCCATTCTGTCCTTCTGCCCATTTCATTTCATTTCATTTAAATTAATTTCATTTAATTTCATTTAAATTAATTTCAGCTAATTTCATTTAATTTAATTAAAAGTTCTTCTAAGACGCCCAATCCCGTAGGACTATTGTTTTTATTGACCCTCTTTTCCACTTACAGAGCTAGTTTACTGTTTTTCTTTGAAATAAATATTCAAAAACATTATTGGTATCTATTTTTATTTTTGAAATTTACCGGTAGCTGCTGCATTTCCCACCCTAGGCTTATACTCGAGTCAATAACTTTTCCAGTTTTTTGTGATAAAATTTGGTGCCTCGGCTTATATTCGGGTCGGCCTATACTCGAGTATATACGGTAAGTTCTATCTCCCCCTTCCCTCCCGCCATAGTTCACTGGCAAGCTGAAAAGCGATAATAGTTGCAACAGGAAAAGCACCTTTTGAAGCTTGACACTGTGTTTGAATTGGTATCAAACCGCTCACTTTTAGGTAGAAATTGAAGCAAGAGCCTAGACAAACCTTCTCCAACGCTGTACTTTCCAATATGTTGTATCTGAATTTCTTTATCCCAGGAGCAGCCTGAGATCACTAGATTGGGAAAAGTTGGAAAAAATCATCATAGTTTAGGTTCTAAACATTTTACATTTAAACTGTTTGTGGACTATGACAGGTATTGATCCATATAGACTATATGTTGCTATCATGGATCAGTATCCATATTAAGTATATACTGATCCATATGGAATAGAGTGTAATCTATATAGTCTATATAATATAATATAATCTATCTTGTGTTGCTCTATATTTTTTTTCCAGTCAGCTTTTAAAAAGAAGAGAAGTATGTGTACCCTTGAAAATCGACCAACTCTCTGAGGAACTAGATGCTTGGAGAGCTTGTAGCCAATCATTAAACAAGTAGGTGTATGGTACTTTATTTAACATGGTGTGAATTTATGATATTTTGCTTTGTGTGGAAAAATTGCATGGCATTTTTAGAATATTATTTTTCAATTGTGAAACTTTATGTTTATTCTTACAAATACTAGCATGCCTACATTTTATAGGTCTTCTGATGAATTACTACATATACCACCATCTGAATTGCAACAACAGATTTATGCAACAATGCTATCACGAATTAAAGAAGAGCCTCTTCAAGTAACCATAGGAACAAATTATGTTTCTGGATCTAACCTTCCTGGTCATTCAGATGTTCATATCTCTTGTTTGACAGGATTAAGAATACAGGTATTGGAACAGAACTGGAGTACATTCTGTAAGAACTTATCAGTATTTCTGGTTATGTCCAACCGTAAGACAAATTGAAAGTTGCTTACACTCTGGTGCTTCCCCAGCCCGTGATGGTGCAGTTGTTAGAATGCAGTACTGCAAGCTACTTCTGCTGCCTGCCGACTGCCAGCAATTTGGCAGTTCGAATCTCACCAGACTTAAGGTTGATTCAGCCTCTATCCTTCCCAGGTCAGTAAAATGAGGACCCAGATTGTTGGGAGCAATATGCTGACTTTATAAATCGCTTAGAGAGGACTGTAAAGCACTGTCATATAAGTCTAAGTGCTATTGCTATATTTTTCCAATTGAAGTTTTTGAATCTCCTGCAAGGATAGTATCCAAGATAGCATTATTTTAGTGCCTGGAGGCAGTTGGGTCTAGATGAGGAAGAACAGGCTGAAACACAACTGTTTGTCCATGCTGTGCATGGATGAATCATTTGATTTCATTAATTTAGCAGCTTTGGTTCTTGGCGGGGTTATATTTCCTCAGACAGATCTGATATGCAGTTTGGATTATTTTTATTTTATTTTTATTTTTGGAGGAGCAGGTGGCAGTTGTGGACTGGAAACCCCTTGTTTGCATTTCTACCTTTTCCTAGGAGGCTTTACTTAGTCATTCACAACTTAGTCACCTTGCATATGGACCACTGCAATGTGTTCTGAGTAGAGCTGCCTTGGAGGCCACTTGGAAGGTATAGTTGGTCAAAAATAAAAAATCTAATCTTGCGCAGCTTCTTCTCTGGCAATATTACACTGCTAACCAGAGCATACAAAACATTTGCTAAGACCAGTTCTCGAATACAGCTCACCTGTCTGGAACCCACACTGCATATCAGACATTAATACAATTGAGAGTCCAGAAATATTTCACAAGAAGAGTCCTCCACTCCTCTACTCGCAACAGAGTACCTTATTCCACCAGACTTGAAATTTTGGGCTTAGATAGCTTAGAGCTACGTCTGATCTAAATGTAGTTCATAAAATCATCTGCCACAATGTCCTACCTGTCAATGAATACTTCAGCTTCAACCGCAACAATACACGAGCACACAATAGATTCAAACTCAATGTTAACAGCTCGAAACTCGACTGCAGAAATTACGACTTCTGACTCTGTGGTTTCTTCCCCAAACCCCAAAATTTTTTGTAAGACTTCTTGTCTCCAATTGTACCTCTTTTTCTGATAAATTCTGAAGTTCAGCATTCTTCAAGTTCCAATTGTTAAAAAATGTGGGACCTAAGAAATGCATCTTCTCTGTCATTGCCATTGCAATATTTCCCCTTAAAACTATATGAGTCCTGTCAATTGCCTACCTGCTTCAAACATTACAGGTAATTGTTATAAGATTATCTTGAAAAAGATGAAGAATTATCCTAGAAGGGGAATCCTCTATATTTTAGGGTGATTGTTGTTAGAAGAATAAGATGCAGTAGAAATATCTTACTTGATTCAGGAAACAAATATCTTGCCCCCTTGTTTCATTCCAATGTATAGTAATAGCAGTAGCACTTAAGAGTTATATACTGCTTTAACAGTGCTTTTACTCTCTAAGCTGTTTAGAGAGTCAGCATATTGCCCCCAAAAATCTGGGTCCTCATTTTACCCACCATGGAAGGATGGAAGGCTGAGTCAACCTTGAGCCGGTGAGATTTGAACTGCCAAACTGCAGCTAGCAGTCAGCTGAAGTAGCCTGCAGTACTGCACTCTAACCACTGCGCCACCTCGGCTCTGATGATGATGTTAGATTACAATGAAAACACAGAATTTCAATTCTCTAAAGTAAGGTTCATGAAATGAAATTTGCTCACCTTTCCTTCCTTCCCTCCTCCTTCGATTGTTCACTCAAAATCTGCTCATGGGAGCAGCACTCTGAGGCATGATAAATACAGAAGGAAGCTATATGTGTTAGCATAAATGATCAGGTCTCTAGGCATAAACAATAAATTATTTCATATTTAAACTTTTTTGCTTTAATTTTTCTAAACTTGTAAAATATTTTTATTTTTAAAATTGTAAGTGCATATATGCTTATATTAATGTATTTTAATACAAAAAGTATAATTTGTTTATGTCTTATTTTATAGGGTCCTGTATTTTTCCTTGAAGATGGAAAGTCAACAATTTCATTAAACGATGCATTGATGTGGGCAAAAGTGAATCCTTTCTCTCCACTGGGGACAGGAATACGGCTCAACCCATTCTGATAAAGAAATCTTTCTATTAATAATGATAGTTGCTTTTATTTTATTAGTGGAAAGATTTGAGATTGACACTTGCTTGAACAGTTTTATAAACTTTGTGAATTATAAATTTAATTTTTATATTAAAATTGATAACCCAAAGAGAATTTCATATATCATTGGCAACCATAGGCTTTTAGAAGAAGATTGAAATTAGGTATCTGTGAACACTCTTGTGAAGCACATTGCTGGGTCATACAATAGCAATTTATGCTTTGAATTATTCCTTAGAAGACACATGCATCCTATTTTAAATAAAGTTTGTGTATTTGTCTCCTCCTAGTGGAAATTAAGGGCATAGCCTAACAAGTACTGTTTTGGAAAAATGATCCATTGAAACAAGTAGAAATTTTGCAGCTGTGATGCATGATGGATTGTGTTTTCATATTTATAATAAATTATTAATGTGTGTAAATTTAATAGTTGTATAGTAAATTGGTTAGCAGGTATTTTGGAATACTTAGCTTATACTCAGCATATAATGTTTTTAAAATATATTTTGAATATCTGGATTTGCATTTAACATCCTTTATTTTAAATAATTAAGCATATTTCTAAAATTTATTTTCAAATAGATCTCTTCTAAGTAAACTATTGATTGTATCAAAATACACTATGTAAATTTACAAGCAATTAACTCTTTTCATTTTAGTGTTTGTAAACATATGGCATTTAAAGTTCTAGCATCTAAATAAATTAGGTTTGTTTTAAAAAGAAGTTTTTTTTCTGAACATATATAATCAAGTTTCAGTTTATTACCACTACCTCTTCTTTAGGTTACAACTTCTACATGTCCTATGTGGTCAGGATATTGGGAGGGAGAGCGCACTTAACCACTCTGGCTGTGAAGGTGAAACACGATCTCTGCTAACATCAGTTGCTTTTCCATAGTGGATGTGTGTGAAGCTCCTTCCTGAAATTTAATACTGAAAGATACCTAACAGCAAGTAGATAAATGTGCTTTTTTGCACATTGGATGTATTTCTTTTCAGCTTCTGTGTTGACACCCAGAAAGCTTTGACTTTTACACATTGAAAAATGTATAAAAGTCAAAGGTTCATGTACATTAAGTTCAGCACAGATACCAAAAAGACTGGTTCAAGAATAAGCAATGACTAGTTATAGGTAAAAAAAAAATCAGTTTTAGATTTTACTTAGCAAGGCTAATACCTCTGCTTTTCATCAGCATTCCCTAGAAAGCTGTATTACAGTAATAATATGCAATGGTTATTTTGCTTTGTTATGTGTTCAGATCAGGGGCAGGTTCCTAATTTTTTTACTGCCACTCTGTGGGCGTGGCTTATTTTGTGGGTGTGGCTTGCCAGCTATGTGACTGGGTGGGCGTGGGCCTCGGGAGCTTGGCAGCGGCCGGAGAAGCAGGGGGGGGCATTGCCCACCCGCAACGCAGCCCCACACAGCGGGAGCAGCAAGACCGCGGCAGTAGTTCTTCTAGGAGGCTCTATCCGGCCTGAATGCTTCTCCCCATTCAATGATCCTAGGCTCCTGCCGCCCGTTCCCCCTCCCCTCAGCAGCTCGAGAAGCCTCGAACGTGCGAAAATGCCTGGGATCATCACCGCGCGTTTGTGGCTTCTCGGACTGCTGAAGGGAGGGGAATGGAGATCGCTCCTGCCGCCCGTTCTTTCAGCGTCTCACGCGCCCTCTCATCCATCCTCCTCTGCTTGGACTCACTGTGGGATAGGAAGGCAGCGCATGCGCAGTGCTGGAAGCTCGGCTTCTGGGCATACCCAGAAGAAATTTTTTTTAAAATTTAATTTTTTAAAAAAATGGCGCCCAGGCACCGGCAACCGACCACACCGGTACTGTGACGTCACCAGCGGGCCGCTACCGGTGCTATAGAGTGGACCGCACTGGTAGGAACCCACCACTGGTTCAGATCATTCAACAAGCCCTGCTTCTTGCAGTCTACATCTTTTTTTTCTACCTTTGATTTTTTTTTTGTCCTTTTGTTTCTAGAATTTCCTGTGTAGGAACTTAAGACTAATCTCTACAAAACAGTTTAATTGAATTTCTAGTTTTAGTTAAGATAAGGGGACCATTAAAACATATTACAAGAATAAATCTATAGTTTGTAATTTTACTTTTTCAACTTAGATCTTTAACATACTGTAAAGTATGATATTCTATTTTATATACAGACAGCTAGTTTAGTGTTGTGGTTAAGGTGCTGGCCTAGAAACCAGGAAATGTGAGTTCTAGTCCTGTCTTAGGCGTGAAAGCTGACTGACTTTAGGCCAGTCACTCACTCAGCCCAACTCACCTCACATAATTGTTGTGAGGAGAAAGAACTGTTATGTTCACTGCCTTGAATTACTTATAAAGTAATAATGGCAGAATAAATATCTAATACATAAAGTATTATTTATTGATCAATTATATTGGCTGATTCTGGTATATATTTATATCTTGTCTGGCAAGGAAAGAGTTATTTCTATATATGAAAGGCCTGAGATCCAAAAGTTAATTTTACATGGTTCTATAGGATCCCCCACCTCTCCCAAACAATAAACATTTTCTTATAGCGTGAAGGAAAAATAATGATAGTCAGATCTTATAATGAATCTTCCTTATTATACCAATTCTTCTGTGGAAAAAAAGATATCCTGTAAACTTGAGTTCTCTTGTTCTGATAAGTAGGTATGAAAGATTTACAACAATCCCTGAAATGGAATTAGCTACTACTTGTTCTTTCTCATATTTTCAGCAATAAATCAGTATACATATAACATGTATATGTTTCAGATTTGGGACTAATTTTCTTCCTCTCTTTTTTTTCCTTTCCAAGACTTTAAAAGTATTTCAGAGCATTTAGAAACTGAATAATGGGCAGAAAATGTGAGCATTCTAATTTCCTGATCAACAGATTTGAACTGACAGCACACAGTTCAAGTTCAGGTGTCTATTAAATTATGAAATGGACAGTTTCCCCACAAATTTACACATGCATTAACAAGAAACACAGGTTTTTTGTTAATGCGTGTGTAAATTTGCTAGCCTCTAATTGCTTAACAAGTTTTCTCAATTCAGTCTTTTTATTTGGAGGCATTATATAAAACGATTATGTGTATTATATGAAGTAAATCATAAGATTCCCATGATATAATAATCTAGATGTAGTCAATCTCGTGTTAGAAATTTAAGTTCTTCAAGAATTCTATTGCTTACTCTCCTAGAGAACATTTTGATTATGCCCAGTTTTCAGATATCCTCTACTGTAGGAAATGGAGCTGTGAAGAATCATTTTCTACAATAGATGAAGGATAATAATAGCAATAAATACCAGTCCCTCAGTAGCAAGAAGATGGTTTTGCCATGGGAACATCTTTCGGATTTTAAAAAAGCTTAGCCTAGCTTTTTTCTTGCATTTTTTATTGTGTTCCTACTGCTTTTCAGTCTCATAACTGTAAGAGGTGCTTTCTCCCAATCAAGGGCTCATTAAAACTCTTCTGTCCTCCCTACTGCAAGTGAGAGAAAACAGTCTTCAGGTCATTCTCTAGCCCATTCAATTTAACATTTCCATTGGTGGATTAATGTTGTACACTAATGTAACATACAAAATGGAGTTTTAATTTGACTGGTTCTAAAGTTCTGAAAGATACATTCTAAGAAGCCTCCTTGGTTGATGAGAATTTTTTAACATGATCCATTGATTTCCATCAATTTATAAGTGTACTCTAGAGTATATGTTTAGCTATATTGAACATTTTACATTGTTTCTAAATGATTAAGAAAACACTTGAAAATGAGACTGGAGCTGATTCGTTTTATTAAAACTATATTGACTAAGAGTTCTAGGTTCTGCATTACTATATAATAAAAATTTATAGTATAGCATGACAAGGAGATAAACTTCCAGTAATGGAATGGATAAAATGATTTGGATTTATTGCATTTTCTTATGCCTGTGTAAATACCATGTAAGCAATATGTCTTTGATGTCAGTATTAATTCTTTACTGGCTTATCTGTAAGGTTCATGTTCCTCAAAATAGGTCTCATATTTGATTATAAATCTTCTTTTGCATTTCTCAATTTCTTCTCTGTAGTTCTTTAAAATGTGTACCTGAAACTTCAGTATTCATGTTCACAGCAAATGCGAATTTCTCAGCTTGTTTCACTTGAATAGTTTTGAAATGAACATCTGTTTTACCTCTGATTTGTGTGGATGGTACACCTAAGAGGGTGGGAAAAAATTTCAAGCACACAATTTCATTCATAACATAAAAAATTGTTTAAGCTTCTAAAACATTTTTTAGAAATGTGCATTACTCTACCTGTGAACATTTGAGAAAATGAAATACTTAGGCAAATAAATTTTCAGCAATATATCAGTTTCCAATTATTATCAACTCAATCCATGTAAACTCAAAAATGGCTCATTGAAATATGCTAAATATTGTTAAAAAATGAAAATGTAAGACATAATTTCAATAAATACATTCAGGTGCAGTTCACTCTAAGAACATTAGCAGGAGAGAATATAAAATGCAGCAAAATATTAATTTAAAAAAACACTCAGAAAACTAAGTTTCCATTTCAACTAATATTATTCCTGATTACTAATCAGTCCTAATCATCCAATTGCTGGTAAGACTGGGCAAACAATTTGATCTAAGAAGTGAATAGTGCAACCTACTCTACCATACATAACGATAAATAGATATTAAGCATTAATTAGAAAATTAGAGAACAAGAAGCAAATAGGAGTTCTATTTCCCTTGACTTTCAGTAAAGGATGAAAGGGAATGAATATTTACTCATAAATTCCCTAGGAATCTCTTCTCCAACCTCCAAATGGTGCCATTTACTATCAATTGCTGGTGTCCAAGAATAAATAAATTTAGCTGCTCTTCTCTCTCCATCATCTGAAACTGGCATGGAGCAGTTGCCTAGTCCAAGTGAGCTCACACTGAAAAAACAATTACTACTACTACTTACCTTCCTGAAACTATCCTTCAAGGGGTACAACACAACTTGTGGAAGTAACCCTTTTTATGGTTCATAAGAATGCACAAGGGGCAACATGCAAGAGAAAGCAGTAATTGCTTTGTCTCCTGCTTATATCTCCTGACATGAAACAAATAGGTTCAACCTGTGGGGTTGCCTGAAATGATATTCAGAAGACAATTCTGACATTTCACCCAACCTCCCTTTCCTTTTCTCCCTGATAATACAAATGATAACGGCAGTTATGGAAGGTGCAGCTATATTTTTATTTTCTTCTGCTAGAGAAGTAAGAGATGAATTCAAAGAGGTTGCAGATGCTTTTTGCGGTAACAGCCATTGTCTCAAATTAATTGATTAACTTTTCTCTCAAAAGCAAAATTGGAAGAAGTAGCTACTACTTTTGCCTCGTCTACCTTCATAGTCTGTGACAATATACATATGTTTACATCTTGTCATATGCAACAAGGAGGACTATGCTTTATAGGGAAGAGGGAAAAAGTGACCAAGCAAAAAGAGGGCTTATCACATTTCCAGCTGATTATTATTCTTTCACTGAATGGCTTGGTAAATGAGATATTGAGAGAATAAAGAAGGCTGATTTTCAAAAGAACAAGTCTTACTAATAGGCCCATTATTGTGGGTAATTTGAGACCTGTATCTGCCTTCCAACAAGTCAGACAGCCTTAAGATACTTTAATGAGAACAATCTTTTCTGCTCCACCTATAGGGTATGCATAGATATAGATGTGTGGACAGTTAGGCAAACTCGCACTTCAGGAGGCATTATGGAGCCAACACTCCCTACTTTGATGCCGACAGAGGATGAATAACGTAGAGGCAATAGTGGAACTCACTCTTCCTCAGCTTTCAATATTGCTCCAAGAAAAAGGCTCAAAAGAGACAATATGGGGAAAATAAATGTGTAGACATTTCCTAAATGGCTATCAGGGGAAAAAAAGATGAAAAGCAACTAATTGTAAATTAAATAAAAATAAAGAAGAAATATGACACGATAGGGAAATAACATTCTAGAAAGGAAAAAAGGGTATGATAAGTATAGAATGAAAAAAGATGGATAAATCAGAGAATGGTATAGAGAAGGAAAGACAGAATTAAAAAATGGGGAGATGAATTATCAAAAAAAGAAAAGAAAACCCAAAACAAAAAGTGGAGTATATTCTGCTCAAAGTTTTGTTACACTGTTAACAGAAGTTACAATTCAGTTAAACGCCTAAAAGGAAAAAAGACATACGCTTGAATCAAACCATGTATATTCAGTCATAACTATTTCAATAGAACTTATCCCTAAACAAGTATTTCTTAAGTTTATCTAATCCATTTGAATAGAACTGTAACCTTTGACTTTCAGATCAGAAAAAGAATGCTTACTATTTGGCACAGGAACAGATTTTTCATTTGGAAGATTAGTTGTACCGAACGAACGAGCCAAAATAGAAGAGCGATCACTGGCAAGTTGTCCCAGTGTTGGTTTAATACCAAACCGTGCTATAAATCAACAGAGTCATTTATCTTAAGCATGTTATTACATATGCCAGCTACATTGCATACAATTTATATTTCTAAACCACCCATCTCCCTCGTAAATTATTAAATTCTGTTTATGATTATTAAAGAAAATGTTTCATTAATGAGACAATTGAAAAGTATATAGCTAGAGATTATGCAGACATTGATATTCTGAGAGCTCTTATCATAAATCTATTCAAATTTAAAAAGAAAGCAAGTCTACAGTATATACATGGTGACAATATTTTTAGTTAAGATCTGCTCTTTTTAATGCATGGAGTTTAAGATAGATAACACTAATTGCAAAACAAACAGTTAACAATAAAACGAGATGATAGAAAGCAATCTAACAATGCAAATAAATATTCAACTAATCAATATTAAATACTTTCCATTACAAAGGTGGCAGGGGCGGGTTCCTCTTACCTGGCTACCGGTGCGCTGAACGCACATCACATTTTGTGCGCATGCTCGCTACACGCGCGCATCACCTCGCGCGATTTTGCTTCCGCGCATGCGCAGGAAGCAAAAAATCACCGAAATTTTGCAAGGGGACGCGCGTGCGTGCAATTTTGGCAGTTTTTTGCTTCCGCGCAAGTAGAAGTTGTGCCTTCTCAAAACAAACTAGAAAACCCGTGCTCTTTTGTGTCATGGTTTCAGAAATATTTCATTATCTAAACTGAAAAACAGAATGATCACAGATGGCCCCAAAAATAAGAGCAGGAGTGACTTCCAACTTCCCCACTGATTTTCTTTGTGGCTAGCTGACAGGGAGCATTGGAAATCTTCCTTCCTTCCCGTTCCTCCCTTCCCTTGCCAGGAAGCTGGTAAGTGGCTGCTGCCAGGTAAGGTTGGAACAAGGGAGTGCATGAGTGGCCAGTGTGCTGCAGGCTCAAAGGGACTGGTGGTGTATGCATCATTTCTCTATTGGCTTTTTCCCTGCAAGCTTCCCATAAGCAAAAACTTTGCTAATTGGAAGATGGCAAGGAGCATCAACAATCATATCGGTTCCTTCCCAGTTCTCACTTGACTTGTGGAAAGCCATTAGGAAATCATCAAAATCATGTGACCACAGCCAAGTGCAGCAGCAAAGTGTCAGCTGAACCAGCAAAAAATATCCCCAAATTTTATTCCCTCAATACTAATGGGTCCCAGTGTTCTGTAAGTTGGCCTATTTGAGGTACCTTTCTTGAAAACATTTTGCCTTATGTTGTGTTTCAAAGAATTGAAGCTTACTAAGTTTTAAACAGACACAAGAGTTTTTGTAGTATATAGATGAAAAGCAAACCGGATCTCCTGCACCAGGTAGCCCTGTAACTCTCTTTCTGAGTTCTTATCAAATTGATTCTAAATAAAGTACAAGCTATGGAAAATCCTTTTAAGGTGAGTTTGAAAAGTGCAGCTAACTTTATTGATTTTTTTAAAATACATGTATTCCTATTAAGTTATGCAGACAGGGAAATATCCTTATGTTATTCAAAAAGATGTTCTGAGAAAGATACTTACAGGGATGTTGTTCCCTCTCCATTAACCTTCGCTGCCTATGTATATCAAGGATGGCATTTATTTTCTGTTTATTTTTATAAATATCAGGTTCTGCCATTATTTCTGACAAACCGATATTGGTTTTAATAGCCCTTGAAGCAGTTGATCTAGCAACCAGTGGTAAATTGTTCTGGTAAATACGATCAGTAAAATCAATCTCTTCATCTTGAATATGTTTTATACTACAAGAGAAAAAGAAAGCATATTACAGTTTCTTTCGCTAATCAAGCAATAAAGCAATGCTGAGCTGCCTGTGTGCTTATATGTATATTCTTAAACTGAAACTTCTTCAGATTAATTTGAAATTCTATAGAATCACAAATCAATGACTACATTTATTTGGGTTTTTTTCTTCCCATCTAATTTAGTTTTTCCTGGGAAAAATTACAGTAGTGGATTGTGAGCCTAAAGGCAGGAATTATCTTGTCTTCTATGTTACTTAATGCTAACATTTAGGTATTAACATACAACTTTCAAATATAGCACTGAAGAAACATACCGACTGTTTGTCAGCATTGTATAAATATCTTGTACAAATATTTCTGCAGCTCCTGGTTTACAATGAATTGTCCCATCTATTAGCTCTCGTATAGGCTTCAGGTTTCTTTTTGTAAAAAACTTTAACAAAGAGGAAAAATACATGAATTCGTTTTCTTATCCTCAGTTATTTATCACAAAGTGATAAACAGCTTACTTTACATAATGCAACAATTGCCATCAGTGTAGACTACGATGCCTGACATAATATTTGTGTAACAGAACTGGAAAGACACAACTACTAAAAATATAAATATGTAGTATTTCTCTGGAGTTGTTACAAATACCATTATCATATTCTACTTGAAAAACAATAGCATAACTTATTTGTCTATGACTACTGACTGTATACTGATTAATTGCCAGTAGTCTAAAGAAGAAATAAGAAACCCTTTTATAGTAACTTTTAAAATACATTAAAATTTATTGAAGATTCATAATTGCATTTATTATTCACCTTTTCAAGCATTGCCCAGTTACTGAGTTTGACACCTAGGGAGGTTCCATTTACAAAGGAATGCATATGAATGTCTTCTGGGAAGTGCCGAGAGAATATTTCGCCAATAAGGTAGCCATTTGAAAAATCCCTATTTGAAATAAAAAATTGAATGAAAGGTTAATTTTTGTAGGATTTGTCTTAATTTAATTATGTCATTCCCTAACTAGATTCTTACTTAAGAAGAATGATTGTTTTGGGTGACTTGCTCGATTTTTATACTTAGTTATACTTCCTTTTCCTAAAGGAAATCAACCTTGACTGTTCTTTGGAAGGACAGATATGAAGCTGAAGCTCAAATACTTTAGCCACCAAATGAGAAGAGAGGGGTCTTTGGAAAAGACCCTGATGTTTGGGAAAGATTGAAGGCAACAGGACAAGGGAATGTAGAGAATGAATAGTTTCATCGATGCAGTGGGCATGAGTTTGGGCAAACTCAGGGAGACAGAGCAAGGAGGTTTGGCATGCTGTGGTCCATGAGGTTGCAAAGAGCCGAAACATGACTGAACAACAGCAAAATACTTCCTTTTAGAAAAGGGGCTAATAAAAATCCTTTCCCATTGTAGTCCTCATATCTCAGATAAATAAAACAATTTATTTTGTTATGCAACACCAAATTCAAGTTTCCCTTCTTGAAAAAGGATAAAAAAGCAAGAATTGAATGATAATAATCATATGATATAACCAATTCCCATTTTTTTCCTTCCTAGCATTTTCTTACAAGTGCAAGGTCCATTTTTTTCCAGATCAACTGAATTTTGATCCGTTGTTTACAACAGGAACTGACCAACTGGCTCGTTACCTGAGCCTTTTCCTTGTCTCCCAAAAGTTCACCCTTTGTCTTTAGAATTTAGACCTGCATTCATCTGGAATCAGTTCAATACAGATAAAGGGTTTAATTTGAGGGAAAGAGATCTATTGTAAGGAAATGAATGATAAAATTGATAAATACATTCAAGTACATAAAATGGACCTGGATGGTCTTTCCCTATAGGCATGATTCCAATGAGAACATAAAAAGCAAAAGTAGTTGCACTGGTCTATAAGCAAAAATAATCTCAAATCAATACTTGGTCAATATATTAATTAGGATCAATCGAAACATTTTAAAACTCTGCAAAAATTCAATAAGTCCAGGATTCTATATCGGGCAAGGTAAAAATAAAATTAAATAAAAAATGTAGAAAAAACTGAAAACATTAGGCCAAGCATTACAATAATTAACTTTATCATTAAAAGTCAATATTAAGACTGAAGACTGAATGAATTCCCTACTAGTAAATGTCTTTCTTTTTTTAACCATACTTTCTTATATAGCTGCATTTAATATCTATAGCATCTATAACTGCCACTCCTCAGCTTCCTAATTCATTCTGGAGTCAGTTTTTCAATAACTCTACAATGGTTTCAATAAATGTACAAATTGCCTTCAAACACAAAAAGCCTCAGGCCTTAAGTCACACATTTTTAAAAAAACCTGCTTTTTAAAATAGCCAAATTGTAGAAATTTGATAACTAGCTAAATAAATTTCCAAGTAAACAAATTAAAAATTCACTATGGTTCATTCAAATAAGAACACAGTGACACTGTATGCAAGCTATAAGTCTATGAGTTTCTTTGTAAAAAAAGAGAAAGTATATTGGGGTCAGAGCACAACTATGGGGCATATGGGAATTTTGTTGAGATTCTTTGGCTATTTTTAACAAACAATCCTATTAGCCATTTTTAATTTTTTTTAAAACCGGCATTTAAAATATATTTTCTATTTCCATAGTATATCAAGTACCATCAGATTCTTGGCCATCTGATCAAGAACAAGGAAACTCTTCAAGAGGAAGAAAAATAATGCCAATCTTCTTCTTGAATTTATTTGTCTTACCTACGGAAGTTCCTTGGTGAAAAAGTGAGGTCGAGACTCTGAAGCCATCGCAGTACTGTCAGGGGCAATCCAGTACGCCCTGGACATGTGGAGTATGACATGAAGGCAAGAGAATTCTTCTAAACTGAGGACTTCTTAAGTTCTTATATTTTTCCACTTTCTCACCTGTTACATTTTACATTAAAACACCACAAGAATCAAGACACTATTATAGCCACCTACTTTATCTTGTCAATCCAATTTTGTCACATTAGTTAAAAACACTTATAAGCTATAAACTCTCCATAAATTGGCCAGCATAGATTCCCAAGGTTTTTAATTTAAACATTGTCTTGCATATGAAATTATATCTTCCTCAGCAAATATTTAAAGAAAATATATCTTTCTACTTAGCACCACTCATTATAGTGATTCTGAGAATTACAATTCTGATATAGCTGATCATTACCACAGTACCTTGGATAGGACCAGGCAGCCATTCCTGGTGTGACTAGATATACTTCCTTGGTACCCACTAGACTTCTTTATCCCATTAAATTGTTATTGTTTTTTTTCAAAATCATAAGAGAAATTGACATGTTGTAAAAATAAGACAAGACTAAACTAGTGTACGGTTATCATTTTTTCTTCTTTGCTTTTTATACACATATTCATCTATAGAGCTCAATCATTCAAAAATAAAAATGGTGAGTGGCTACAGCCCAGGGCTTTGTTTGGATATGTGTCCAATTGCTTAGCAAAAACATGAAGATTAAAATGGGGTGGAAGAAAACGTTCTGAATGTTAAAAAGAGCCTTGGGAATAACCTTGCTTATTTATGTACAACAGAAGGAAAAAATAGAGAAAAATAATAGCAGAAAGAATGCTTTGAGATAGGAGTGGGAATGGGAAAGAATAAATATGAGGAACATTTTTATTTAAAAATTATGGGTTTGTTCATTCTGTCTAAAATTGAGAGCGGAGACATTTTACTCTCTTCTGTATTCCCTAAACCAATTACTATATTTAATTTGGAGAATAGTAAATTATGGATCCCTCCAACATATGAAAATAGCTGCAGCAATGAATTCAGCAAGTTGTAAATATGGATTAGATCACAATAGAAAAAGCTGCTACCAGTAGCAGAAGTTGCTAGGCAATTCTGGGAGCCCTTCCTTTATCAAATGCTAGTTTCTGATTACAATATCACTGAATATTTTCAGCTCTTTAAACAGCTAGGGAGTCAAGTGCCTTTCACCTGTAAGTTACCTGATCTATTATTATGTACTATATTGTTATTATTCCTTTCAAATCACTCCAAGAACTTCCTAGACTTATCACAACCATTGAAAGTTTGCAACATTCTCCAAATTGTAAACGCCCACCAAGCAAAGCTTAACAGACCTTTGTTGAACCCCCAAATCTCGCTAGACCAAGATCTACTTATCATTTGCAAATCCTAGTGCTGTAGATTAAGCTAGAGACCTTATTAGGGAAAAAACAAGCCGGAAAAAGGCAATGGTGAATCACGTCCATCCCAGGACTCGAGCTGGATTATTTGAAATTGGCTTCCTCCCCACTCCCTGAAAGAAAATTCAACTTTGCACCCCGATTCAGCCGCTTCTTCCTTTCGAGTCCTTTTCTGAACTGCCCCATTCTCGGTCTCCAATGATCCTAACGTCCCCATGTATTCGTAAAATATCATGTACTCATAACCATGCTTGTACTTCTTATATATTTACAATCATGTTTATACTTTGTCTGTAATCATATACACGCTTGACCAAATAAATTTAAAAAATAAAAAAATAAAAATCTTTTCCACTTACCGGCACGATTCCCGCTCTTACTTGAGAAGGGCCTCAGGCTCTCGGTCGTCGCGTCTTCTATTGCCATAACAACCATCACCAGAGCGAAAGTCCCACCCACCAACGCGAAAAAAAAATTAGAAGCCCAAGTGCGCATGCGTTTCAACGACTGGGTAAGTAAGTACCGTTTTGAACCGTAAACGCTTTTGGTCGTTGGCGTCATGTACTAAATCAGGTCGTCGATAGCCAGTAGTGCATAATTAAAAGAACCAACACACCCACCCAGCACCCACCCGTACCGCTTAACACAAACTTTCCGGTCACTTGTGTTCCATTTATCTTCTCTCGGGGTTGCGTGTTTCTTTTTATTTCCGAATCTAAAAAGCGACTTTTTCGACTCCCGAGTCAGCGGTTGCCTGGCTCGTCTCGTTTTCTTGATCTGCCGATGCTCTGGTTCCCCTCCTTTTGTGTATGTAGGAATAACCTGTTCCCAGTCAATTTGATAGTTGTACGGACTGTTCAAACTCCGTCCCGAAATGCCGAAAGTGAAATACTTCCCGTGAAGAGGAAAGACAAAATTGGCCCTGGGATTCATTTTTAAAATCAGTTTCAAGAAAATTGAAAGCAGAATTGTTTCTGTGATGCTTTGTTTTTTTTTTAAGTTGGAGAACTAGTTTGTTAAGTAATGTGATAGAAAAAGTTTGTACATTTTAAATTGATAAAGGACTGAAGCAATTATTTGAATTTTACTGCCCATTCACGTTACTTCGGTAAAAGATTTGCTCTTCAACATACAAATTTCTAGCTCTGATGCTTGTAGAATGATTTTTTAAAAATTATTTTCTATGGGTGTGTGTGTGTATCTGTCTTGACTCAGGGTGAAAAAAGCCTTTCCTTGACAATACAAAGGATGTGGAATTATGCATACTATTGGAGTTTTTTTGAGGGTGTTGCAAAACGAAGAAAAAGCTGCATAAAGCTGCTTGAAAATCATTTTCCAATTGATGAGATCAAAAATTGTCAAATTTCAAACCAATCTGCTTGGCGGGGGCTGGGGGGGTTGGACTAGATGATCTACATTCCTACAAGGTCCCTTCCAGCTCTGTTAATTTGTATCTGTATCAATCTAAGATGTCATAGATACTGCAGGTGAAAAAGTTTTTAGAAAATATTCCTGAAGTTGGAATAGATGATATAAATCATCTGTTCAAAGGTTCAAACTTGGCCACATTTTGTTTGTATTGTTGGAAGGCAGCTTCCCACAGTATAATGAAAAATTTAACCATTCAGTGGTTACTGAAACATTCTTGTCCTAAGGGATAAACTGTTGGAAAGTTATAGTAGTTTCATTATATTAGTTTAAAAACATGCAATTTTATATACATATTCTGTTTCATCTGACATTAAAGTGCTGCACTGATGTAATTAATTTTTGGGTTGAAGAGAAACTTGTTAGATTTTGCATATTTTTTTGTTTTAATAATGGGAGATGATAGGCACAATGGGTGCCATTAAACGTTAGTATCCATACAGTATGACTGAAGCACACACCCTTTGACCTTAATACATTCAGAGAAGTTTGAAAATGAACAAAAATAGATATGGAAAATAAAAATAGAAACTACATCCAGATAACATTAACAATAGCTGTCAGGTTACAGGTCATAATCCATTCTGTCTTAAACAAAATATTTCAGCAAATGTAGATTGGATGGCATGATAGATTATGATAATTCAGAATACATAATTCAAGTATGCTTATCAGTTGTTCTTCATGAACTTAGAGCGAGCTATGGGTCAGTCCTGGATCTTCTATTCTTCAATATTTTCATTAATTATTTGGAGAAATATGCTTTTACAGTAACTGGAGATGACACAAAATAGAGTGGAATAGTAACCATAACCTACTGGACAAAAATCCAATCCAAAACTACTTTGCTAGGAAGTAATGGGCTGTCCATACAAGAACTAAATAGAGACATGTGCAAAGCTCTTCATATTAGAAACATAAATCAAATGTAATGTATAAGATGGAATATTAAAATTTTAAAGATTTCCCCATCCAGTCATGACTGACTGAAGGGAGCAGTGCTTATCTGATTCTCAGCCGAGGGAACCTGTGTTGTCTGAGATATGTTTCTATCATCATGTGGCAAGTATGAAAATACGGAATGCAGTAACCTTCCCACTGAAGCGATACCTACCAGTATTTATCTACCAACATTTGCATGCTTTCTAACTGCTAGATTGGCAGGAGCTGGGGTGAATAATGGGAGCTCACATTAGCGCTCGGGCCAGGCTGTCAGCTTTCCAGCTGACAAGCTCAGCTTCTTAACCTCTGGGCCATTGCGCCCCTTAAGATGGAATATATCTGGTCTGATAACAATAATTGTGAAAAGATTTTGGAATAGTATTTGTTGCAAACTTAATATTGGCCAACATAGGGAAATGGCTATGAAAAGCAAATGTAATTTTATTTCACACCAATTAAAGTATAATTTCTAAATCATGAGAAGTAGCTTTTAAACTCATTTTTGCATTAGTCTGACTTCATCCTGAATTATCTATCCAGTTCTGGCACTATATTTCAAGAAGAATTCAGGAAAAAATAGAGGAAATTTTAAGGTGGGTAAATAGAAATTAAAACTTATGAAGAGAGATTGAACGGGCTGTGAACATTTTACCTTGGAAAAAGATGACTGAGGGTGATGTGATAGCACTCTTCGAACACCTGGAAGAATGTCACATGGAAGAAAGTCAAGATCTATTCTCGCTTATTCCAGAGCACAGAATGATGAGCTTAAGTTACAGCAAAACAGATTCCAATTGAATTTGAATTCCTGCTTGGAATAAGGGCTTGGATTTGATAATGTAAACGTTGTGTTTCAATGCTATAATTATACCAATTGTAAAAGCTTCCTTGGAATTTTCATACAAAGTAAACCAAAGGAGTCATAATCCTATAAAAGCCCCAGTCTCAATATATTTGAAAATTACTATTACAATTGTAATAGTATTGTTGCTATTGTTATATATTGAAATCCACTGGCATCAAATCTGGTTTGTGCTGTTTATTTATTTAATCTTTTATTTGTATAAGTGCCCATCTTTAATTTCTGTGCATTTTAAAGTAATATAATCACATGTGCAAACATTTATGGTATTCTTATATAGTGACTAAAGCAGGAGTAGTTAAATCCCTGTTTTGTTCTGATATTTCCTGGGTGATGCTAGGACAATTAGGGGCTAGATGACAAAAGAAAAACAAACACATTTACAATAGTAGGTCTTCATAAAGTACATATACCAGAGAAGTCTGAAAATAAAATGACACTTATTTGTTTAACCATCTTTCAAGTTTTATATATGTATATCAGTTTTAGAGAAAGAAAAAAAGAAAATGTACTTAACACATAGACAGTCATTCATCTTTACTCAGAATATATCAAACAATAATTAAACTAAACAATAGATTTTATGCAAAATTTACAAGTTCTAGACATTCTCCCCTATTCCCACTATCTACGTTATTATTTACATAGCATTTCATGAAATTTTTAAAGGCAGGAATACATTGTAGGATCATTCCATTCTAGCTCTTAAAAGACCAAAAATCCACTAAAAAGCAGTTAATCTCTCATTCTTTCAACTGCAATAGGAACATAGAAGAAAGTAGCTTCTGTGGGAACAGCAGTATTTAAATAGGCAACCTGCTACTAAGAGCTGCATATTATTTCTTTACAAATGAAGTAAGTGAATCTTTTACAACTAAACTAATTCTTACAGAGAATAATGATCTTTATTAGGCCAAATGTTGGGGCATATAGCAGAAAATGGGCACACTAGGACAAAAACTGAATTATCTGATTTTATTTAAATTTAAAGATAGCCTTCTAGATATGAATGTTACTTAATGGCTGTTCAAAGTTACGACAGACCCCCTCCCCCAAAAGCTACTTATGACCCCGTTTAGAAGTTATGGCCATTGCAGCTCCTGTGGTCATTCACCATTACACCCAACCTCAGGGATATTGCAGTGCCCCCCCCAACTCTCCCCCCCATCCCCCCCACCGGGACCACATGGGCCTTGGGCCTATTCTTCACACACCCATCATCCATTGCACACTTAGCTTTTGAAGATCTCCAGATGTCAGGCTGTGCAGATCACATTAAGAAACAAAATGGAGCGGTTTGTCCCTTGTCCATGGCTTTGTGAAAGCAGTGGAGAAAATGATGGCCACTTTTGGGATGCATGGCCCATCCTCTTTCCCCAACATGAGAAATATGGAGATCTTCAGGGGACAGCAAGCAGAGCACAAGATGTCTTGAGGGGGGGGGCTTTGGGAAGCCCAGGGCAGGCAGGCCTGGGCATATGCTAGGCCTCCCAAGTTCTCCCCCACCTCTGCTTAACAACCCAGGTGTTGATTTAATGGCAACATTGAGGAGGGCAGGGGATGACAATTGTTAAGCAATGCCATCTCACTTAATGGCCATCACCACTTGTGAGTGTAATGGGCAGGCTCCATTACAACTGTATCTCAAGGATTACCTGTATATATATTGCAATTAAATTATTAAATGAAATTAGTATAATTATCTCCCAATCTTATTGTGCTTAATAGCCTCCTGTTTCAGTTGCGGTTTAAGAAACAAATTGGTCTGGAACTGCATCCAAACCTTGGAAAGCTCCTTGTGACCTTGGGATCACAAGTTGGGGAATTTATACAGAGAAGAAATATGGAAAAGATTGGAAGTATTAATTTATTTGAACTCCCATTTCTCTTTCTCTCCACTGCCATTCCAATACTTGAAAGAAAGGAAGGAAGGAAGGAAGGAAGGAAGGAAGGAAGGAAGGAAGGAAGGAGAGAGAGAGAGAGAGAGAGAGAGAGAGAGAGAGAGAGAGAGAGAGAGAGAGAGAGAGAGAGAAAGAAAGAAAGAAAGATTCAAAAAGAATTTACAATTTGCAGTGCAATATATGGTCTCCTGGAAATAGCAATAGCACTTAGACATATATACCGCTTCAGAATGCTTTACAGCCCTCTCTAAGCAGTTTTACAGAGTCAGACCCAACAATCTGGGTCCTCATTTTACTGACCTCGGAAGGATGGAAGACTGAGTCAACCTTGAGCTGTTTAGAATCAAACTCCTGGAGTGAGCAGTGAGTTAGCCTGCGATACCGCATTCTAACCACTGCACCACCACAGATCTTAGACTGAACAAAAGTAAATTTTAAATGGAGTGATTAATCAGTAAGGACTATATTGTAAAAAAAATACAACATTTTCAAAATATTAGGGCTGTGTAAGTCCTTCCAAAAACATGCTTTGGAACATGCAAAGCAATGCACGAAGCCTAACTTTTTAAATTGCTAAAGGTAGCTGTGGAGAAAGTTGCTGCTTTCTCTGTCTGCATACATGTGCATGTATAGCCACTGCATTAAGTGGAAATGGTTGGAAACAGCTTCTTAAATATTTGGTTGCTTTAATCATTAAAAAAAGGCCTTCACACATATTACCTTGTATTCCAGAATACTTTTTTCAAAGGATTTGTATAGCTCTGTAAAATATGAGCACATTTATATTTCATTTTAATAGTACTTCAAGGAATTCCAAATTATGTTTGGCATGATTTTAATGTGCAGGCAAGCTTGTTTAGGCTGCTCCCTATCATATAATGTTCATGTGTAACATGTTGTAGAATATTTCTTTAAGTTCTGAAATAGGATTCACTATTTTATTGGTACTGTAAGAAATTTTTCAAGATGTTTGGCAGTTGAAGTTGTGGTACAAGATGCAATCTAGATTTTCCTATATAATTTCGGATTCGTAGTCGACACAGCTGGCAAAGAGAACACGGAGTAACTGCAATTGAATAAAAAATGACATTAGGTACCATTAAATAGTATTCTCAAGAACTTACATTTTGTACTTATTACATTATATATTTTTATCATATATTCAAACAGACATTTTAGTTGAATAGATTTCTTGGATGCACTGCCATTTTTACTGAGATGATATGTAGTAAATATGCATATTTTCGGTAAGGAAAATTAAGGAATGTTTGCAAAGTTCAACAAAACTTTGAATGATTTGGGGAAGAAAATATAGATTTATGGGGTAAAAAAAAAAGTATTTCCGGGGAAAGTGAAGCTTACAACCTGCTGTAGTCAGACAGGAGGATGGAAAATTCTTCTCCCCTCATTCTAAATCTAATGTATGTGCTTCCTCAGCACTGAGAAAGAGAAAAAGCAGCAGCTTGGGCTTGCTCCAAAACCCAATAGCAACAAAAAAAGAACAAATACAAACTTTACCTTCATGTAATAGCAGTATTTTTTCCACCAAGCTGCTTGAAACAGCGACATCTATGGGTCGTTCAAACTCTGAATTTTTGGCATTTATATCTGCTCCAAACTCAAGAAGCATGTTTACTATTTCAGTATTAGGTAGCCTTGCAGCTGCATGCAATGGAGTGTCCAAAAACTTTCCTTTTTGAACATTTGCCCCTATGGATTTATAATAGAGTGCATTTTACATTAACCTAAAGATATTTTAACAAAGAATCATAATCAGATCACAGTGTCTAATTTTTGTTTCTCAGAAATAAACATTTATTAGCAATTTATTTCATTTATATTCTATTTTTCCACACCACTGAGTACTAAAGACAGTTAATATAACTTTGGAAATAATAGTAAAACTAATTAAAGTTTAAAAGCCCAGTAAAATAGATGCATATTGGTTGTTTTTCTAAAGCAGAAACCAAAGAGAGCTTTGCCCAAGTCAGATAGTACATTAAAACTGCAGGAGTAAACCTTCTCCTGTATGACAGAGAAATGAGCCTGGCTAGTGGGGACATCTTTAGAAGTGCTGTCTTATAGATATTAACAGTCACATAATTTTGTAACACAGGTACTTACTTCAAGAATCTAGGTATACATCACATCAGACTAGATTATATTAGACCAGAGGTCTCCAACCTTGGCAACTTTACGACTTGTGGACTTCAACTCCCATAATTCCTCAGCCAGCATGTGCTGGCTGAAGAATTCTGGCAGCTGAAGTCCACAAGTCATAAAATTGTTAAGGTGGGAGAATCCTGCATTAGACTAATATATCTAGCATTTAAATATATAATGGCGAGTAGAATGTGTGCATATGAAGTGGTGAGAGGAGGGGTTGAAGAAATCTGATACCTGTTTAGGGATGAATTCCATATTGATGGAAGGGGGGAACTAATCACAAAAATAATGGGTTCAGGAAGATATGGCAGGGACATCTTGATGACAGGCCCCACTTCTAGACCTGCGGTCTTGATGCTTAGAACACTGATAAACTTAACTTCTTGCTGCTGTTAGCAGATAATAGGTCTGACTGTAGATCTTGTTCATCCATAATTTGGCAAATAAAAAAGTAACTGTGAATTTCTAGAACCTGGTTGGGTTAAGGTAGCAATGTCACCCTTTTGGAGATATGGCCCAACCCACATTAAGAATACATGTTCAATTCCTAATTTGTTAACTGGTTACCTTGACTTAGATAGTGCTGCTGCCAGACTCCTTGCAATTCAAAGGCGTTCTTCAGCTATGAAAGATTTTTCCCCCTGGTTTATTTTTAACTCTTATGTTTGTTTTGGTTTTTGCCTTGATATTTTACTTATCACACCAGGTGGCAGCATTTATATAACTTGATTATACTTGAAAAAACTAAAAAGGATCAGACCTGATATTAGATGAGAGATCAGCATGAATTCCTAGGAGTGTATACTAAACTGGGAAGTAAAGAAAACATCCTAAAAATGTATTGATAAATCACTTAGAAATCATTGCTAAGGAAGTTATTGGGCATGTCCCTGTAATCTCCAAGAACCGAATTGAAAGAAGACTTTGCTTTTTTGTAATAGAAATAAAATATAACCAGTCAGTCAATGTATAGCCTGAGCTGATTTTGCAGAGATATAACAATCCTATCCAGAATGATCAGGCAGAATAATGCAAGTTTATTTATTAATAAATAATCTTAATGAATCTTAAAGAAAAATGACACTCCGTTAATAAGAATTAAGTTATAAAAGTATGGGTCTTTAAAACAAGGGACCTCACTATATTTTTGTAGATATAATATGGATAGTGATATATGTATTGCCGAGTTGCATATATAAGTGAATTGAAAAGTGGCTTAATTTGAAATATACAGTTGATATAATAAGGATTAATTATGACGAGTATCATTTGAAACATATTAAAATAATACATTCCTGTATGTTTGTATTTGAAATATACAGTATAGTTGATATAATAGGGATTAATTATGATGAGTATCATTTGAAACATATTAAAATAATACATTCCTGTATGTTTGTATTTGAAATATACAGTATAGTTGATATAATAGGGATTAATTATGACGAGTATCATTTGAAACATTAAAATAATATATTCCTGTATGTTTGTAAATTAATGGTTTCCAGAATCAACATCATCTCCTGATGTTGATCATAATGAGAAATAAGTACTGCAATATATTTTTCAGGAATAAACTACACTTAAAAATAATGTTCTTTTTTGTTGATCTGAAATCAATGCAGACCTACTAAAGTGGCCTAATTTAAAAAATGTGTTGGTTTTATTTATAGCAAATAAACAGTATAGTGAAAGTGTGGTTGAGTTCAACAAGAAATAAAATAAAAATACATCAAACAATATATATTACCTGAATGCAGAAGTTTGTGAACACATTGTTTCTGCTGTGAAAAGCAAGCCAGATATAGAGGCGTTCCTAGGTGAGGAACATCTAGATCAACTTCTATGCCCCAAGAAATCAGCAATTCTAGACAATCACTGTGACCTTAAGAAAGCATAATGTAATTAATCTCTAAGACAAAATCTTAAATTTTTAAATGACTGATGCATTTTGTAATCTACCTATTCTAAGGCTTACCTCTACTGGCGGCTTCATGAGTTGGCGAAGGAAAACATGTCTCCCACTGAATTTTTGCACCATATTCCAATAGAAGTTCTACACAAGATGCACTCCCTCTTGAGCAGGCATTAAATAAGGGTGTTATTCCATCAATAGTTGTGGCATTCACCTAAAGTATTTGTTAGATTTATTGGTGGGGATAAAATACATGTTTACAAATTATACTTTGTATCTGTTGCTTTTTTGTTAAATATATTGACATAATTATAAACCATCTTTGTATTTAATACATACATTCACAGTCTTTCTTCCTCTAATTTCTACCTCTTATCTCTAACCACTCATAAAGTCTATTCCATATCAAGTAATATTCTGTGTCTTTATCTTTTATTTTTAAAGTTAGTCTGTCCATTTCAGCACAATCTAAGATTTTCCGAATTACATCCTCATCTGGTGGGGTGTTCTCATTTTTCCAGTATTTTGCAAATATAATCCTTGCTGCTGTCAGTATATGCAAAACTAAATATGTGGTTCCTTTATCATAACCCTCTGGCATTATGCCCAACAAAAATACTTCTGGTTTCAGATCTATATTTTGTTTAATTATCTTTTCCAACCAGATATGTATTTTCTTCCAATATTTTCTTGCTTTGATACAAGTCCACCACATATGATAGTAAGTACCTGGAGTCTGATTGCATTTCCAGCATTTGGCAGACAGATTACTGAACATTTTTGCTAGTCTTGCCGGTGGTAAGAGCCACCTGTAAAACATTTTATAAAGATTTTCTTTATACGCCAAAGCCATGGTCAATTTATAGTTCCTGTCCCAAAGTTTTTGCCATTTCTCTAATTCTATGGTGTAACCAAAAAAAAAGTTGCCCATACAATCGTTGTTTCTTTGATTAGCTCCTCTTCCATTTTATAGCTCAATAAATGATTATATATATATATGGCTATCTGACGAGAGCAAAATAAGCTCGAAATAGATCTATAATAGTCTCCCTTTATTTTCATTTATCAGCAAAAAATCCTACACACACACACACACACACACACACACACACACACACACACACACACACACACACACACACATATATGTATTTTCAATATATATATATATATGTATTTTCAATATATATATGTATTTTCAATTTTTCATCTGTCCCCATTAGAAACTTATCAAGTGCTATTGGTTCTTTATTTAAACCCCATGTTTTAACCAAGCTAAATCCACCCCTTAGTTCTGTAGTTGTTGTCTAGTTTTAAGTTCATCGTTCTCATTCAGAATATCTTTATAGAATACAATTTTTTCCAGATTAATGAGATTTGGATATATCAATGCTTCCATTGTGGAGAGCCAGACTGGTATTTTCATATAATGTTGTAATTTAATTTTTTCCCATATATGAAGCAAAGCATTCCTCCATAGTGCCTTTGAAAGTATCTATGCACCGTACTCCTTCCGTTCCATAGGAAAGAATGCCAACATAGTTGGAGATCAGTAGTAGTAACCTTCTATGTTTCAAATTTATCCATTCTTTTACCCATGTAAGAACTGATTCCTGATAGTATAGTTCCCAGTCTAGAAGTCCAAAACCCCCATTGCTTTTAGATTCATGCAACATTTTCAATTTTATTCTCGCTTTTTTGCCTTGCCATATGTACTTCAAGATTATTCTATTTAGTTCTTAAAAGAAATCTCTAATTTTATCGGTATCGTTTGGAATAGAAAAAGTAATTTTGGTAGTATATTCATTTTTATGGAGGCTATTCTCCCTATCATGGATAATTGTAAGTTCTTCCATCTTTCCAGGTCCAACTTAATTTGTTGCATTAGTTTTATATAATTGCAATCTTTAATTGTCGCACACCTTGCTGTTAAATAGATACCTAAATATTTAATCTTCTTTACTATCTACAAATTTATTTTCTCTGTCAATTCCTTTTTTTTTATTTATCCATAAGATTTTTGACTATTACTTTGGTTTTTTTCTTTGTTTATTTTCATCCTTGCCACCTCTCAATATTCCTCAATTTTTCCTATCAGTTTAGGACCAGTTTCTAATGATTCTTCTAATGTAAAAACTAAATCATCAGAAAATGCTCGTAATTTATATTTTTCCTTTTTGATTTTTATTCCTTTTATGTCTGGGTCTTGTCTAATGTTTCTGGTTAAGACTTTTAATGTTAATATGAATAATAATGGAGCAGTGGTGAAATCCAAATTTTTTTACTACCAGTTCTGTGGGTGTGGCTTGGTGGGCGTGGCAGGGGAAGGATACTGCAAAATCCCCATTCCCTCCCCACTCCTGGGGGAAGGATATTGCAAAATCTCCATTCCCAGCCCACTCTGGGGCCAGCCAGAGGTGGTAGTTTCTCTGAACTACCTGTTCTCCAGAACCTGTTAGAACCTGCTGGATTTCACCCCTGTAATGGAGATAATGGACAGCCTTGTCTTGTTCCTTTTTTTATGTTAAAATTTTCTGTCACATCTCAATTCACCATCACTTTAGCTCTCTGTTGTGTATAAATTGCCTTTATCATATTTGTAAATTTTTTGCCAAAATACATGCATTTTAATTGTTGCAACATGAATTGCCAATTTATGTTATCAAACGCTTTCTGAGCGTCCAAAAAAATTAGTGCTAATTGTTTTTCACTATGTATGTCATAATACTCTAGTGTATCCAAGATTATTCTAACATTGTTTCTAATTTGCCTCTTGGATAAAAACCCATTTTGATCATAATGTATAAACTCAATTAAAAATCTTTTTAATCTTTTGGCAATTACTGAAGCAAATATTTTGTAATCTGCGTTTAATAGCGATATTAGTCTGTAGTTCTTTATTTGTGTTGTATCTGAGTCTTCTTTTGGGATCAAAGTAATGTAGGCTTCTATCCACGTATCCGGTATTTTGGCTTCTAATAGGACTTTGTTATACACTTCTAACGTTGACAAACTCAAAGTATCTTGCAGCTCTTATAAATTTCTGCTGGTAAACTATCAGGACCTGGAGTTTTGTTATTTTTTTGTCTTTTAATCACTTCTGTTAATTCTGCCATTGATATTCTTTCGTTCAACATCTTCTTCACAGTTTCCGAGATTTTTGGTTAATTAGCTTTTTCTAAGTATTGTATTATTTTTTCCTCTGGTATTTTTTCATAATCATATAGCTTCTTATAAAAATCGTGTATTATGTCTTTTTTCTTTTCCATTTGGGATTGTAATTTGCCTTCCTCATCCTGCAGTTTACTTATCCATTTCTACTCTTTTTCTTTCTTCAGTCTGTAGACTAACCATCTTCCAGGTTTATTAGCATTTTCAAAAAAGTTGTTTTGATCTTTTTATTTGTTGTGCCAATTCGTCTTTTCCCATGATAGTTAACTTATGTTTAATCAGCTCCATTTGGTTTTTTAAGCCTATCTTGTGTGGTTCTTTTTGTAACTCTATTTCAAGTCCTTTATATTCTTCTTCCAAGGTCTTTTGATATTGTTTCTTTTTCTTATTTTTCTTCGCTATGTAGGTTATAGCTAATCCTCTAATATATGCTTTCGCTGTATCCCACACATTCTGTAATGAGATTTCTTCTTTTTTATTCTCTTTAAAGAAGAACCCCATTTCTTTTTCCATCATCCGTATAAATTCTTTATCTTTTGTTATAGATTGATTTAAAGTCCATCTTACTTTCCTCTTTTGTCCCTTTCAACTTATTTTGACAGGATTATGATCGGCCCATAAGTTTGTTTCTATTTCTATCTCTTGCACGTTCATACTCAAATCCGGAGTCATCCAGATCATGTCTATTCTGAACCAAGATTATTATTATTATTATTATTATTATTATTATTATTATTATTATTATTATTATTATTATTATTATTATTATTATTATTATTATTATTATTATTATTATTATTATTATTATTATTATTAAAAATACTGATTTTTTCCTGGATTCGTTTCTCTCCAAGTGTCTTGTATCGATAATTCTTCTATCATTTTAGTAAATGTTCTGGGTAAGGTCCTTCTTGTTTTTTTGTTTGCTTTACTACTTTTGTAATCAGGTTTTGTGTCAAATATTGTATTAAAATCTCCCATAATACAGATGTTTTCGTATTCTGTTTCAAGTATCTTTTTGTGAATTTTTTTGTAGAATTCCTCTTGTCCTATGTTTGATGCATATATAGCAACCAAGAGTGTCCATTTTTTATTTAAAGTCACCTCCAGCATAAAAATTCTCCTTTCTTCATCTTTGAAGATTTGTTTGGAAACATTGCATAATTTTCTCATCTCAAGGTGTACCAAACATCTAAATATCCCTTTTCCCATGCTCAAACCATTCAGAATGCAGTTAAGTAAAGATTACATATACTTAATTACATACTGATGTATGTAATTTTAATAAAATGTCATTTTAGGGGAAAAACAAATAGTAATAAGCTAGACTTCCAGTAGGTATGAAACATTTTACCTAATGCTCCTAAGAAAAGCTTTCTAGCTTTTAACCACAGTTTAAAGTAATATCAGTGTGATCACTTACATTTGCTCCTGCTTCGAGAAGTATCCGAGCACATCCTACATGATCTCCAAGGCATGCCTCGTGCAATGGTGTCACTTGATCAATAGTTAAAGCATCTACATTGTATCCCTAAGCAGAAAACAAGAAATTAACAATCACAACAAGTCTCCTAACTATTCAGTTTCTTAATGAAAGAAAAATTATATAATAAGAAGTCTTTATTCAATATTTGCGTAACATATACATTTAACAATTATTTGAGAGCAGGGGTGTCAAACTCAATTTCATTGAGGGCTGCATCAGGGCTGTGGTTGACCTCGGGCTGGGCAGGCGTGGCTGACTGGGTGGGTGTGGTCATCTGGGTGGGCGTGGCCAGCTTGATGCGACTCCCCAAACTGCTGACATGTTTCCTCTTTGCATTGGGGAGACCGGGCCAAAGTGACACTGGCCCAATATTTCCTCTTCACATTGGATCCACCTGGCCAAAGCAGCGCGGGCTGTATCCTTATATTTTCCAGGATGGCCCCACAGGCCAGATCCGACATTACGGCCCACATCCGGCCTGCGGGCCTTGTGTTTGACACCCCTGTTCAAGAGGAATGTATGATACAATGAAAAAAATTGTAACTTCACGACATTTTGGGGTTTGATTAAATACTGTAAACCAAAGTATAAAACCATGTTGTTTACCAGCTAATTGCAATTACTATTTTTACAGTTATTTGGCTTTTTTGTTTTTGGTCCCATGCCAGATTTCAGAAAAAATCTGATAGAAGTTCAGAGCAATTCTGTCTTTTAATATGTGGAAACAGAATCAGTCACACAGAGTGCAATTGTTTTTTCTGTCAAAATGACAGGGTTGTGCTACAACATGTTTTATTTAACCACAGATTATAGGAGACATCAGTGATTCAGTTCAGGATTTTCAAACTTTTCTGAGCTCATTTATTTGTGGCTTTCCCTCATTGTCACTGACAGCTGAACACAAGTAATTTTACCACTTGCACTGCTTATTAACTAAATTGTATAGTATAAAAACCATGGTCCCCTAGAAATGCTCCCGGGCCCACACTCAGACCACTTCTAGTTTCTAGAAGTTATAGAAACAGATTCTACTTCATGTATAACGCCAAGTCATAAATTTTGGCTTATAAATCTGAATCCACAGATTGTGCTAAGCCAAAAGCAAACCACTTTAGGACTATATGTGAACCCAGCCATACTGTCATTTCTGGCTTGCTCAATAAATCATGGCATATATGAATGCAAATAGTCAAAGGCCATGGTTCTGCATTGCTAAAATCTAAGTCACAGCAAAAAAGAAAGATTCAGCAGGGATTCTCAAACTCTTGGCTATGACTCTTAGAAAAAAACAGCCAACGTGAAGGGAGTTATAAGTTTTTGGGTGACCAGGAAGATTGAAAGATAGTTGAGCAATGAGTACAACATCTAAGAGATCTGACTCCCAGAAAAGATAGGAGGCAAGGAATTTGTGTCATATATAGCACATGACTGACAGGGAGAAGCAGCTCATCCGAAGTGGGGGCCCATTGTTAGAATTAGGAAGAGAGGGCACTACCAAGCTCACCTCTTTGAATATCTCTAATTAAAACACTGCAAGGTGATGCAGCACTGGAAGCCAAATGGCTTGGTCAAGACCAAGGTTTCAGCAGCCGCTTTCCCCACATGGGGAGGATCTCAGATCCTATCATCTTTACTCAGCTGGCTGGAGGGCTTGGCCTGTGGAACCTCTAGAACTGCAATGTAAAAATCCATAAACTACTGCATAAATGGTAATTCTGCCAACAGATATCAGTGTTGTTGATGATAATATGGTTTGTGGCATCATTACTCCTGGAGGTAACTACATATATTTTTGACATCAGGGGAGTCCCAGCACTGCAAATTTGGAGATCTTCTGAAATATAGAAAATTCTAAAGTTTTACTGCCATGGGCACTTAATAATTTTTCAAGCTTTTAGCTATCTTAAACATGAAAAGATGGCAGTCTGTACTTAGAATATTTCTGAATTGGCTTGTGGCATGGAGATATGCATGTTGAAATTGTTTTAAATCACCTTAAAGGTTTGCACATGCAGAAATATGGGATGTAACAGTGAAAAAATCTGTTCCACAATTTAAACTAGCCATAAATTGCACAGAATATCTACAGCAAATGTTTAGTATATGAAGCGGTGTGTCTGGTATTAAAAGATTCAGTAGGGGTAACTAGCATATCCTTCCTCATCAATTTTATTAATCTCATTCTGTAATCATATCCTGATTTTGGTTACCTACAGCCTTATGCTTGTTGTGTGTGTGGTGTTATTTAAAAATCATGTTGGCTGGCTATGCTCTGCAATTGTAGCTAGGATACTGATTGCAGAACAGAGATACGTATAAATCTCTATCACAAAACAAAGCTCATGTGCAGTTAGCACGGAACCTTTAACAACAATGTGAATTAGATTATTTTATCATCTGAACCTGGATAGCAGTTACCGTATTTTTCGGAGTATAGGACGCACCTTTTTACTCCCAAAAAGGGGGTCAAAAAGTGGGTGCGTCTTATACACCGAATGCAGCCCCCAAACCCCCCCCAGCCCCCACCCTTTGGAGGTTTTCCCCGCTGCCGCCGCCACCGCCGCTTGCCCCCCCCCCTGCTGCTTGTCCCCGCTGTTGCTTGCCGCCGCCACCACCGCTGCTTGCCCCCGCCACCCATTCCTGAGCTAGCATAAAATCTAGCACCCCAGTCCTTTCGAGGTGCCACCGCTCCGCTTCGATCCCCACCGCTGCCCGCTTGCGAGCGAGCGGGCGTGCGAGCAGGCGAAGCGCGGCGGCAGGCAGGTGTTTTGGAAGCGCCGAGGGCAGCACGCGCGTCCGGGATGCCACTCTGTGCTTTTTGCTTAGCCGGCAGCAGCGGGCGCAGCGAGTCCTGTCCTCACGCGCGTCCCCGGCGCTTGCTGTGGCGACGCTGTTTTCTCCGAGACCTTTGTCTACTGCTCCTTCTCCGAGACAAAGGTCTCGGAGAAAACAGCGTCGCCACAGCAAGCGCCGGGGATGCGCGTGAGGACGGGACTCGCTGCGCCCGCTGCTGCCGGCTAAGCAAAAAGCACAGAGTGGCATCCCGGACGCGCGTGCTGCCCTCGGCGCTTCCAAAACACCTGCCTGCCGCCGCGCTTCGCCTGCTTCCTCAGCTGCTCTTCTCTAGCGAGCGCTCTTTGGCCGGGAAAACCAGGAGCCGCCGCTTTCGCCGCAGATCTGCTCAGCTCAAGTTGCAGCCCTTGAACTTCAGGAGGGAACTGGCTGTGAGACCGGGAGGACTTGTGGACTTCAACTCTAGCTAGCATGACTGGAGGAGGAATTCTGGGAGTTGAAGTCCACAAGTCTTAAACTTGCCAAGGGGGTGCAAGGGTCTTCAAACTTGTGGACTTCAACTCCCAGAATTCCTCCTCCAGTCATGCTAGCTCAGGAATTGGAGTTGAAGTCCACAAGTCTTAAAGCTGTCAAGTTTGAAGACCCCTGGGTTAGGGATGCAAGGGTCTTCAAACTTGGCAAGACTTTTTACAACCATGTACACTTTTTACAAACTTCAAACTTGACAGCTTTAAGACTTGTGGACTTCAACTCCCATTCCTGAGCTAGCATGACTGGAGAAGGAATTCTGGGAGTTGAAGTCCACAAGTCTTAAAGCTGTCAAGTTTGAAGTTTGTAAAAAGTGTACATGGTTGTAAAAAGTATACATGGTTGTAAAAAGTATTCTGCTACACTGGTATTTTATTAAATAATATATTACTACACCATTTGGTTCAGAATACTTTCTTCCTTGTTTTCCTCCTCTAAAATCTAGGTGCGTCCTATACTCCGGTGCGTCCTATACTCCGAAAAATACGGTACTTAGTTAGTTTGTGTATTGTAAAATTGATAGTATTCAGAACCCTAAAACACTATGCCTGGATATTTATTACTTCATTAAAGTTGGCGCTTGGAGGGAATGTATCTAATTCTGATCTGTATGTCACCATCACTGTCATATTTACTATGGTGAGATTCTTGGAACTGTATAAACAAGTAAAGAAACCACAGAAACCAAAACTTGTGATTAATGAAGAATGAAGTAATATCATTTTTATGTTTAACAAAGCAGTAAAAATGATTTTACAGTTAACAGAAATGAACATTGATTTTAGCTACATTTTCACATTTTACCTGTGCAATTAATGTTTTGAGAGAAAGAAGGCGCCCTTGGCTTGCTGCTTCATGCAGGGGTGAGCGATCTGCCCAAGAGCCTATGGAACAATACCATGGCATAGTTTAAATTACAGATAATTTTCATTAATATACAAGAACTAATACAAACAATGTACCATACATAACTATGTGAATCACATTAAATGAACAAGCCTGCTCCCTGCTCTCCGCAATTCATTCATTAATCAAATGTGTAGGTTGTTAAGTGCGCATGGGATACCTCAGAGGTGGGGAAGACCACGGGGGGCCCTAGTTCAGGAACAAGACCACCTGCCTCTGGCCACCCAAGGCCTTGCCCATCTACTGAGATACCTCATGTTCCTCTTCCCATCCTTTGGGGTCCCCACAGCTGCTTGGGGCTTCTCCACACAAACACCATATCATCAATCACTTACTTACCTTTCGAAGATCTCCAGAGCTCCAGAACAGGCTGGGCCACATGGCAGAAAAGGCCTTCCACACTCCCACACACACCCTGATGCCAGCAAAGCTGTTTTCCTTAAATCTCGTGTTCTTAAACACACTCATGTTTGCTCAGAGGATGGAATAATCTATAAGAACACAAAATCTATTGCATCTCTGAAGGCCTTGTCTGGTCCCAGCCTGGGCGGTACACAGGTACCCTCTGCACACTGCTGGGCAGTTTGAATGAACTGTTTTGGGAATTGTGGTGTGAAGGCGGTGGCAGCAATTGATGCAGGGCATTTTTTATGCTAGTTTTGACTGGAGGAGGCAGGACTGCGGATGGGCAGCTGTAGCAGGAGAGTGAGCAGCAGCACTCTCACTGTGGATGGCTGAGCACCTCACAGTGAGCCAGGTGAGTGCAGTTGCTGAGCACCATGCCTGGGAGCTCTATGCCGTCTGTTCTCACTCACCTCCTGCGGTGTCTTGGGTACCAGAGCCTTGGGCGTACTCCCTGGTTTGGTGGGTGGATGCCCCCACAGCTGCCAGTATTGCCAGAAAAGTCCTCTTACTCTGGGTAACCCCTGCAGCCTGTAGGCGCCTCCCTGCCCAACTGATCTTCCCCAGGGCACACCCGCTCCATCCATCTCCATGGTGGCCAGCATTTGAGAAAAAGATGGCTGCTTTTTTGTCATGTGGCCCAGTCTGTTCTGGAGCTCTAGAGATCTTTGAAAGTGAGGGACCGGTACCAGGTTGGGGAGGAGCACGTGGAACCCAGTGGGCTAGCAAAGCAGACTGTGGAGACTGGTGGGACACGATGGGGGGGGTGAATAGGCAGGGGTTATGTTGCAGTGTCTCTGTGGTCGGTTGTAAGGGCAAATGATGCCCTTGGTGCTGCAATATACATAACTTAGGGATTGGGTTGTCAGTACTTTGGGAGGTTTGTCATTATTTTGAACTGTCACTAAATGAACGTTCATAACTCAAGGACCACCTATACTATGAAAGCTCTCATTCATGACCTTTAACTGGGTGAAACAGTGCATCATAGGGCAACAATGTTTGAACCAAGTACCTCCAAAGGGCTAATTTACAGAATATATCTAAAATCTGGGACCTGTGACTCCCTAGGGCCGTGATGGCGAACCTATGGCACGGATGCCACGTGGCATGCGGAGCCATATCGGTGGGCACGCGAGCTCAGGTCCGGCGTGCATGTGTGCACCAGCCGGCTGATTTTCGAGCCTTCTGGGCCCACTGGGAGTCGGGAAACAGGCTGTTTCCAGCCTCCAGAGGGGGTGGGGAAGGCCGTTTTCGCCTTCCCCAGGCTCCTAGAAAGGCTCTGGAGCCTGGGGAGAGCGAAAAATGGGCGTGCCATTGCATGCTGGGAGCAGGGGGGGTCATGTGTGCATGTGCGGGGGTGCATGGAATTATGAGTGTGGGCACGCACACACGTGATCCCCCGCATTCCCCCCCCCTTTGGCACACGAACCAAAAAAGGTTCGCCATCACTGCCCTAGGGAATAAAATTTGAGAATATTTGAAGTACTTGGTTCAAACATTGTTGCCCTGGTTCAGTGCTAATAACTGCTGCTGGCCTGCTGCTATGCTCCCATCATTTTCATTTTCATTATTTCATTTCCCAGCCAGTTTTGCAATCCTTCAATCCTTGCTCCATCTAGCAGCAGCTACTTATTTGCCTGCTAAAAAGGGAAGGGGAGAGGGGGGGGGAGGAAGAAAGGAGGGATTTCTGATGCTCCCTGCCAGATCCCCACAAGGAAACTCAATGAGGAAGCTGGTGGGAAATTGGAAGTTGCTCCTGCTTCCACTGCTTTTTTGCGCAATCATTCTGTTTCTTTGTTTAGGAAAGGAAATATGTCTGAAACAATGACCCAGTGGGCCATGGGTTGTCTAGTTCTTACTAAATCTAAATCTCACCCCTCAGTATACAGCTGGTGAATCATTCTCTGAATAGAAAAAAATGGTAATGGTATTCTCCCTCCCCCCATTTATCCACACATGGAAATGCTTTCAAGTTGTAAACCTAAATATGAATGAAATATTAGAACTGAGCTGCAAGTTCCATTAGCTGCAAGTCAATTAATGGAATTTACTTAATATAGTGCTGTAGCCAGGGGGAAATGGCCCCTATTTCTTTTACCATAGCAAAATACTGGTGTGTTTTTCAGCTCTTGCTGTATTGCGCAAACTAAGCAATTCAATGCATGGATTCAAAACATGTTGCTAAACAGCTGAAGAGAAATCCAGAAATACATATGAGCTTTCCAGTGTTCATTCCCTGCAGTAAATAAACTCTTGTGATTTAAATTAGATGTAGATGTGTACTTAGTATTTGACTTTAACACTGCACAAAATTCTACCACAGGTTATGGTAAAAGGAGCAATATACTATTTATACCAAAAAATGAAATATAAGCCACATATCTTGCAACAAATTATTGTGTGAGCAACAGACCCCAAGATGTATGGTTGCTATTTACAACTTCCTTCATCCATCCCCTGCAGAGAATTCATTACATTTTTGTGCCAATTTGTTTTGCTGCCAAATTAGCTTTAAGAGTTTTAGCATTGGGGAAAGTGTACCAAGCATATAAAGTGCCTGATTAGTATCCCCAAGGCATTCTGAGTTTGTGCTGGTACTATTAATTTTGTTAAAAGCAGAATATTGCAGTCAAAATCTGTTGTTTTCATTTTCCCTTGCAAGACATATTGATTCACACCCTTGCTAACTTTCCTGTTTCCTCCCATTCCTCCCTTTAAATGTACATGCTGTGCTTCTTAGAAAATTGTGGCGTATGTCATTTTTCCAAAGCCATGACATTCATTCTCTCAATGTCAGGATAGAATCCAAAACTCTACACTGAACTAAGCCTCCGTTTCCAGGGTCTCTATTATAGCTCTAATAAGAGCAAATATAGACTACTTAACATCTCACTTACTCCCCTGGGCCTCCTTTTCCTATTTATTAAAACTAAAGGTTATCTCCCATATTTTATATTGGATTTTAATCTACCTTGCAATACCCTGTTATGATTGCATTTGCAAAGAAAAAGGGATTGTAAAATGTTCATATAATTCATTTGAAAATACTGTAAGTTACTTCTTAGAGGAATTATTTATCCTGCATTCCCTCCCCCTTCCTCCATTTAATTTCTACAGGCTATTGGAAAGGATACGAATATAAAACTGTACTCTTTTAACATTTTAAAACACCATACATAAGACGCCAAAACAATCATGATTTCTAAACTTCTAAGCCAAAGTCCAACAAGAGACAGATTTTGTCAGTTATGTAATGGATTCTTGTAGTTTAATGATTGGTGGCAGAATTATAAGTACCCTAGAAGTAACAGAGATGTGATTTTATATAAGAAAGCCTTTCAATACCGTACTTGACTTTATCAAGTTTTCACAGCATGGCATGCACTATATAGTAATGGAAAGAGAATCAAGTTCCAATTCAGTCTAGCTCCTTAAATTTAAGGAGAAAATATTAAAGGTTAGTTGGAGAAAAAAATACAACCGCTAACATTTCCATATGATTTTTTTACTCAGTGACTGAAATAGCACTTAGACTTGCAAGTACTAGTGGCTATATTTAGATTCTGCATTGCAAGTCATATGGTATCTAATTTACCAGGAACAAGAGCTACAGTTCTGTAAATATTGCAGAGATCAAAGTTAAAATGCTACCACAAACAGACAAAAATAAGGAAAGTTTTAAACATTGTATACAATACCTAAATCTCCATCTCCCCATGGCATTTCCAGCCAATTTTGACTATAAATCCTGCTCATTTTAAATAAGAAAAACTGTCTCTTTAGCTGATTCTTGTTAATAACACGTCAACCATATTTGGAAAGAGCTTCTTGCACTCAGTATAAAATGAACTTTCACCTGTAAAGACACTGCAGAAAACAAATATCCAAAGACCTAAATTTAATAATATTTCAGCTTTCATTGCTAAGTCCTGTATAGTAGAAATGCTATCTGCAACATTGCATACTTTAAAATATATACAGTATTTCATTTTATAATCAACTATGTGATCTAAATTATAATGATTTGAATTTGGCTATGAATTCAAATATCTTCTGTGGATTTAGTAAAATAAATTTGCACAATAATCTCTTAATCTCATTTACATCTTTAAAAGAGAAAGATGTATTTTATTTTGTACAACTTTGTAATAAAACAACTAATCATTATAGAATGTTTAATTAAATGTTTAATTAAAGTTAAACTTTGCAATATCATGTTATGAAGTCATAGACTAGATCTCTATCATGTACTGTGAAAATGGTCACATGTAATTGGACAATAAACTCAATCAATTTCCTAAAAATGTCTATTTGTAGAAAAGTATTTCTGAAAAATACCGTGCCCTCATATTATTACATAAACAATCATCTGCAGTATTATCTTTAAATATTTTGTAAGAAATTACTTTTAATTTCCTGATTTATACATAAGCTATAATTTTTCTATACTAATTAATTTATGGCTTTGTGGTAAATTTATATGCTCTGTCTATGAGACACTACTTGTTTGAATAGACTTTTTTGACTAAAATATCTGAATCATGGTCTACAACCAGTCTAAGACAGCAGAGAGAAGGGCATTTTCCCTACAATCCCTAAAAAATGGAAATGTGTTTAGAATTTTAACAAAATTTAAGGGATGATAGAACTCTTTCTTTCTTTTTTTGCTTTAAGTGACCTGACACTTCATCTGAACACAGATGAGTTAGTCTGCAATAACAAAATGGACATACTGCTTACAATCTTTAGGTTTTCATAGTAAAACCTCACTTCTCAACTACAGTAACTCTTGCTTCTCTTCTTCAGAGTTCTCCTTCCCAGGGAAATATTAAAAAATATTTGGTGACTAGAACTTAATTTTAGTGTAGATCTTATTACAGACCTACAAAATAATAGCCCTCACATCTTTGGGAAGTTTTGCAACAGCATAAAGAATACATTATGAATGTGATAGAACTATGGTTTTTCAATGGACTTTCAGAATGTTATTGACTAATCACTCAGTCTCTTTTTTATTTTATTGATTAAATATATGTTAAAAGAGAAAAACATTACAAAAACACTCTGTTTGCACCCTGTTGTGGCTTGCCCGCATCCCGCGCAGCTGGTCATGGATCCAGAGGACCAAGAGCCGACTGTGGCACGGCAATATCATCCCGTGCACCTGGCACCTGAGTCCAATAGTGAGGAGGACTCAGTGCCAGAGGAGGAAAACCAGCCAGGGCCTTCTGCACCTTCTCAGTTAGTGATGAGTGACTCAGCAGAAGAGGAGGAGGCTCTGCTTGATGCTAGGGCACGCAGGGCAGCTAGCAGGCAGGAATGGCTCTACAGAAGGAGGTCTCCTCGCATGTAGAGCTAAGGACTCATGCCCTCAGGCTATTTAAGTCTTCAGCACACGGACATTGACGCTGGAATCAACTCATTGCATTATTATCACCATGTTCGTTGCTCTCGGACTTTCTACAGCTTTGATATCTGGATTTCTGGTTTGTGCAATACTTTATTCTGGGCTTTCTGCCAAATTCTGAGAGGTACAGATAACGGAGGACTAATTGTTTGTTTGCTTTGGGGGTTTGGATTCGGGTCAACTCTGAAGAAGCAATAATATCGGACTCTCTTAAAAAAGATCCTTTTGCTATTCTTTATGAACTTTACAACCTAGTTACTAAGACTCTTTATTAGTACTAAAGGATTATTATTTGGCAAACAGTTGTGTGTGTGTCATTCCTGAAGGGTCTCCGTGCTGGGACACAACACACCCATTCTTTACAACCTTCTCCAGAAAAGGAAGGTTAGAATCTGGACAGCAGCAATTTAGATAATGGAAGGTCTGCTGATGATCACTTGTCCTTCAAAACCAGGGAAACAATCCTCTCCTTCAAAGAAACCAATACAATCACATAAGCCTATCAACTAGTCACCTTATTGGCTACTTAATAATCCAGAGGGAACAGACTCTAACAAACTGGTGTCTCAACTTACAATTGGAAGGATATTATCCACTTCATCATGAATGTGTGAGACTAGGCTGAAGCCACCATATCTAAAACTGATGAAAGCATGTAAGCAGGGTCAACAAAAGTCAGGAAAAGCTCCCTCAGGGAAAGGAACCGAGTCGTTAAGGAAACAAGGGGACAAAAAATGGGCCTGAGCACATAGGAATGTCCTCCCCAAATCTCACCAATAGGTAATAAACAAAGGAGCACATGAAAGGCCCCTCCTCACCACAAAGCAAGGAGGAATAAAAGGGGTCCTGAAGCCTGCCCACTTTTTAAAGTCATTTTGGATCCAGACTTGGTGACTTCCATCCCTGGCAGCCTAGTGAGGGATGTTGGGTAAATGTGGATGAGAGAGTATGTGCGTGTGTGTGCATGAAAGATAAAATAGATATGCATTAACCAGTAAAGTTGCTGTTATTTTAAATTCACTGGGTCTCCATGTATTCTAAAGAACCGTTTGTGCCTCAGTATTCAGTTGAAAATGATTTAAATGTGGCAATTTTCCAGGGCTGTGAGTGTGTAAGTGAATGCCCATAAACTGAACATGAGAGGACATGTGTGTAACAAGTCACAGAATCAAATTGAATCTAAATAACATCCCAAGAATGCAATTCATTTGGATCTTTCTAATGAAAGTCCTAGTACAATTCCAAGTTAATCCAAATGATTTTATCTGCCCAAATAGTGTGAGTGTTCCTTACCTTAGCCCTGTAGAAGATCCTGAGGCCAATCTTTCCCCAATAGGGAATGGATCACTATAAACAGAGCCCCTGAGCAGTTATAAAAAGATGGAATAAGGATGGAAAAATAAAGACATTTTGCCCACTTTATCCCCATGATGTAGGCCCAAACATGGACACTTGTGTTTGATTGGATTCACTTTTTGTCTTTCTGCAACAGTACTCTGATGCTCATCTCTTGGAGCACTTCAGAAAACCAAGGTGTAGTCCAACATTGACATAAAAACAAATACAACCTTAAACAAAAATAAACAATATCTCTACATTGACATAGATCTTTCTCAATCTTCCACAAAAGCCTTCCTGGACAGTCAGCCCTTAATCGTTCTCTGGAAGACCATACTGTAAGATTGGGGACTATTCTCACCTCAGGTTAAACTATCTCAAAGTAGGAAGCAGTCATAAGAATTAGCTTCCCTGGTCTCTCTTCTGCTTGACTAGAGTAGATCATTTTAATTGTTCCACCCTAGTCCCGGAAGACAACAAATATCAACTAAGGTTGGAAATGATTTTACCATGACAGAAGTTTCAGAATAACATCCTCCATCTTCAGATCAACTGCTCTGGGGTAATGATGAGATCTACCATAAGTTCATGTGTTCATTGAGTCAGTGATTATTTTGGCAATGGTTACCAGGAAAGCAATTAATTTCTAAGCTTTCCAGGTGCTACCTTTGAGCATGGAGGTTGAAGCTCCCAATACTAGTAGTAATGGGGACTCCAATACCAATACAGAGACAAAATTTGGGGTCTCAGTAAGGGGTTATGCTGAACAGCAGGTTGGACTGTACTGTACATAACCCAGATCTCCAGCTGGCAAACTATGGTTTGAGTAATCCCTCCAAAACCAAGATTGCAAATTGGGACCAAATTGTATTTGCAATCATTATTTAATATTGGAGGGAATGGGGGAAGAATCTGTGCATTCAGCTTTTCCCCAACCCTTAAACTATGATTGAAGGAAATTTCAGTGTCTTATATTGCCTTATTATTTAGTTTATTCACTCTAAATGATCAACTTACTGAAGTGAATGAATATAAAGTATTAAAATAAAAACATGTTTTTCTACCCTCTCTTAATCTTAATCAGTGATAATGTAAAATATTAAAAACAACTTCTTTTGAGATGAAAACATTACAATGCAATTCTATAAATATAAATTAACAAGTAATTTGAGTTCAGTGGCATTCTAGGTGAATTTGTGCAATTTTAACCATTCTTTGGATGAAAAGGAGTATCCATATTAATGTCTTAAATACAAAATAAATGTGATCTGTAAATTAAATATACTTCTACTCTGGATAGTAAAAGGAGTGTCTTCTATATATAGCCTTTACTTTAATGACAAAAAAGTAGTGGCAATACCTGATTATTGTAAGGAAGGTTTCTATCAAGAAAGTGGCATAATGGAAAGTGTTAAAGCTGTTTTCCTTTGCAAGATAATACTTCTCTGGTTCAAAAACTGCTTTTAAAATGTAATCATTCAGCTATATGGTTAACATATTTGTTTTTAATCCAAAATGAATAAAGTCTGTAATAATCTTTATATTTGGATAATGACTATACAATTTCAGAATATCTTAAATCAGATCAGTTGGATTGTGAAATACAAGGAGGTAGATTTGTTGTTGTTGGTAAATATGTAAGTAATAAGCAATGCAAGATGTATTGTTTATAAGAGGTTTCACCGCTCCATGTTGTAAGAATATTTTACAGAATAGATTAGATATTGACTCATTTCTGCAATTATATTTACCTGCAGTCCTTCTTTTCATTTGCACATACTGGTAGATATGTAAATTTATTACTATATTTGTATTTACATATAAGCATTCTCCACCCTTCTTCCCTCTAAATATTACTTAGCAATTTTACCTAGCTATATTATATATTAATGCACATGCACATACATAAACAAACACAAATATACATTTTGCCTATTGCAAAACCATCTCATACAAAATGCACATGGCTTGTTTTTAAATAGTCTACTAAAATTGCACAAAAGCATTTGTCCTAACATACACAATAAAAATTCATATTTACATTGAAATTTTACTTGAGTCTTAAGAAAAAGTGGACATGCCAGCAAACACTAGTCTCCTACAAGCTGCTGAAACAATGAGTTTACTAACCTTGACTGGTGAGAATGCCCCAGTTAGCCTTCCGTTTCACAGGGCGCTCTTCTGTGCATTCTAGGTTTCTCTTTGAGCGATTCTGTTTAATGCTGCTCCTCTCAACAACAGCATCTGTGGACATTTTTTTTAAACTCCTGCCAAGGCCTGTGTCATCAACGCTATTCCCTGCAGAACATTCATAATCTGCTAACTAATTTCTTTCTTCCTTGACATTCTGGCTGTACTTATTTTAGAATAGCTTCCCGTAGAACAGTCACTACAGTTAAACTCATTCAGCAACATTTACTAACAGAACAGGCAGCTAGAGTGAGGGAAAGAAAAGATTGCATTGGCATGTTCTATTTATAAAGTAAGAAAGAATCAGCTTAGCTATGACATGGGTCTGTTTACATTATTTAAATGGAAGACACTCTTGGATTTTTATTCAAAGCTGTGCTAGAAACACTGTCCCATGATGACCCTAATAAAGACCTATCTAATCCCAAATATCCTTTGAAAAAAATGGGATTACCCCTCACCCCCATCTAAATACATGTTTGTATATAGTACACAGATACTGAGCTTCTAACAGTCCCTTGGTTATGCCAGCAAGGCTGGGGGAGCCCAGGGGGTGTTGAACTTGTAATATAGCTCTGCTATTATTAACATCTCTTTACCTATCATTTTTCTGTTTGTTCTGTTTTTTATAGTTTTAATATTTTTATAATTAATAAACATTTTTGTATTTATTCAGTTTTAGCTTTGTTGTACACTATCCAGAGTTGCATTTGATGAGATGAGCATCTAGGATGGATGGATGGATGGATAGATGGACTTCCGGTTCTTCCTTCAGTGAGATCGGAAGCCGAAACCGCGACTGGTTCCAAACACTTCACCCTGAGGGTCCGAATTCAGACCTAAGCCTCCTGTAGAGGGGGTGAAGCGAAGGAGGGTAGAGGGGAGGGTAGAGGGGAGCTGCATCTCCCCTCCCCAAACTGGCAAACCCCTAGCTGATGGTGCGAAGCTGCGGCAGCAAATATGGCTGCCACGAAGCCGAAGGAGGACCAGAATCAACAAGACTGAGCAGGAGGAAAAATGAGTGATTTGTGATCTGGGATAAAAAAAACTGTTTGCATTTGAAAACACCCCCCCCCCCAAAAAATGAGGGGGAGAAATAAGAAAGCTAAGGATTAGCAGTGGGTCAAGCATGCTAAAATTGTGTGGGGGGGACGTTTGGGAAAAGTTTTTTTTTTAAGATTTAAAAGGAGATGTGGTTTTGGAATAATACCCTACTTTAAAGAAAAAAAACACATTGATATTTGAACTGGAAGCTGTTTTTGATTTAATATAAATTGACTATCATATATACTGGATTTATAAATATAAAATAATGAACTGAGAGCACAGAATAAGGAAGAAGAACTTCTGATTTGAAGCAGGAGCGCCATTTTTGGGGGGAAAAGAGTGGGTGTAACTCTGATTTCTTCCTTTTTGTTGGTCAAATAACATGGATTAAACTTTGTTGCAAAAATGATACCAAGTGGAAATAAAGATGTGGAAAGCATACCCCAGGATACTTAGACTATTGTAAACAAGCAGTGTGTGGGAACGAAAGAAATATTTCAAGTTTGGGACCGTATAAATCTGAAACTGGAAAATATAATGCAAAAAATAACAAACGCAGTCCAGATAAATGAGGAAAAAATGGAGAACTTTGGAAGAGTAAAAGAAACAGAAGAACCAAGAAATAAGCAACAAGAAAGAAAATATAACAAAGAGATTATTGAAATACAGAGGGTGAAAAAGGCAGCAAAGCAGAAGGGTAAAGATAAGGAAGGAAAAGTAAGCTAAAAGGTGAAAGAAAGGAAAAACTAGAAAAAATGAAAGCAATATCAGATAACAAAAAGAGAGAAAGAGAAGAGAGAAAGATAGAGACCATAGTAAAAAAAGGAGTTAAAGATAGAAAAGAGAGAGCTAAAAGAAATATGGGGGAAGCAATCGAAAAAGAGGATTAAAACTTTGGAGCAGGGTAAAAGAGAAGGAATAAAAGAAAAATGTGTAAATTAGTAGCAATATTTTGTAATATAAGCCTGATAATAGAAAATATGAAGATTAAAAATATGTAACTTTTAAATGTTTTGTATTGGGGAAAAAAGAAAAGTAATATTTTTGAATATAAGTTTGATGATAGAAGATACATACTTATGTAACTAGTATTACATAAGTATGAAAAAATTGTTCATTGAAATAAGGATAAAATATATGTATGAATATGTAGAAATGAAGTTATACAATAATATAAGAAAAGATGAAGATTGAAAAATAGAAAAATATAAAGATTGAAATATGCAATACATTTTTGAATAAGTTTGATATTAGAAAAGATGAAGATTGAAAATATGTAACTTTTAAATAAGAAACATGTAGAAATGAATTTATATGTGTTGGGATATAAGAGATAAAATTAGTGTTAATGTGTATGTTTAATCAATTTATTAGTATTACATAACAATGAATAAATTGTTCATTGTAATAAGGATAAAATATATGTATGAATAACATGAAATGAAGTTATAAAATAGAAAAGATGAAGATTGAAAAATAGAAGAAAATATAAAGATTTAAATATGTAATTTTGAAATACATTTTGTAAGGGAAAAATAATGATGTGGAAAAGAGGATAAAGTAATTATAAGTTGATCTTTGATTAATGTTTAGGAAATAAGTGAACTAAAATATATTAATATTAGAAATATATAAGTTGGGAAATGACCACATCTTTGTTTGTTGGAATTAAAATGGGGGGGGGGGAATAAGAGGGGAAAAAGACTAAAGACAGATATTAGGAGGAAAAGAAATGTGAGAGATGTATTGAAAATGAAATTATAATGGATTATAATTTTTTTATATATATAAAAAACAAGAAATATTGTTAAGAATATTGTATGGATGTATGAAACTCAGAAAGCAAATGCTCACAACATGAGATGCTGAAAGACCAAAAACAAATAAAATTTATTGGGGGGGGGAGATGTATGTATGTATGTATGTAAGGATGGATGGATGGATGGATGGATGGATAGACAAAGGTAGGTATGTGAGAAGAATGGATCCACTATCTTTTCCTTGAACTTGTTGCTGTTGGAAACAACTGGTATGTAGATTTTCTGACTATTGTCTGGTTTTCAACCTATCTCAAATATTTTATGTATTTAAAATATATTTTAAAACACATGCTTATCTTAAATGGCCAGAGGGACTTAAAGGATATATGCGTATTTGTAATGCCAACATTAGAAGAGACTAATTCAGATTAAGTGAAATGATTTATATACTACAATCCCAAATTTTCTAATTTCCCAACAGAATGTCAGGTTCACTGTTATACTGCTCACTGACTTTAGATGAGGGTGAAGTAAAACAGTAATTAGGAGCAGAGGAAGCTTCAGAAACTGGGCTACTTGACTGACATGCTCTACTTGTCTGAACCAGCCAATCACCAGAGCTCTTTGCCTGCTCTCCACCTTGTATGTCTTAGCAACCACTTCTGTCTTACTTAGCAGAACCACATGTGTTTGTAGAATGGTACCCTTTGTAAGAAAATTGATTCTTTTGAAAATAAGTGTAAAAATCTATTTTTACCATGTATTTAAAATGAATAAATGTTTTTGGAATAGGTAGACATATTTCAAATGTTAAATCCATGTCTACATTCCAACAGCCAGAGCCAAAGGTCAATATGGTGTTTAAGAAAGAAATGCAGACATATGTTTAAAATTAAGGAATATGGCATCTCTGCAGTGCATCATAGCCTAGGAATTTTCCATAGCAGAATTCTTTTGTAATTCTTTCTCATAAATACTCCCTTCTATTTTTTATTATAGCATATAGGGGCAATGCTTATTTTTATTATATTTAGAACAACCAGGACTCAGAAATAATGAGTAATCTAGTTTAAATAACTCTGAGATCTACTAATAGATTGCAATCTACCTCTTGCTTTCCATTCTTCTCAATACACCCATAATGCTTAGTTTTGAATAATATGTGGCATGCATTTGCACTATATGTAGGAATTGAGACAAATTACTTGTTTGTTTAAAGCATTTATACTGCACACTTAGTTACACATTAATAAACAAATTTAAAGATCCAATTTACTATCAGACCAGTCAGTCCCATGCAACCAGGACAACCTGGGGTAATACAGCTATGGTTGTTTCCATGGTTTTCACTGCACCACTTTTTTTGTCTCCAAACATGGAAGAAGCAAGAAGTATAAAATATGGAAAATATCAACTTATTTCTCTTATACAAAAAAGTAAAGAAAAGAACTAAACGGCAATTTAAACTCAGGCACCCATTTAATCTGGGGAGCATTAGGACATTAAATATATGTGGCCAGATGATGGGCATAACCTGGCATCATAATTGTCTGATTGAAAGTCTTAGGCTGTCCTAATCATCTTGTCACAGTATAAACCCCAAGACACATGGCCCTTATTGCATTGATGCTAGCTGTCCTACACTCCTGTTTCAGCTGACACAGTCTCTCTTGGATAAAGGAACTCGGAGAGCCCTTTGTAGGGCCATGTGTAAGAATCTGTCAGACAAAGTTTCTCAAATTTGCTCACAGTTGGATGCCAGCCTTGTTATAGCTCCAAAGCGATTAAAAAATGGACAAAGTCTTATCAAATTATCTGAACCTGTTGGGCCCAATGAAGTGGACAGAGGACTGTGAGTTCAGCCACTTCTCTTTAGATCAATGCCCCTCCTGACTTGTTAAAGCAAGCTGGGGGGTGGTATGTGAGTAAGCTCTAGTGGTGGAAAACTCTTGAGTGAAGGGTTAATCCTTTGCCTCTTAAGAAGGTCTTCGTCTATCCCCTTCTCAGGAAGCCACTGCTGGATCCAACAATACTTGATAATTTGGATGATCACTGGCATGCATGGGACATGTTAGACTGGCACCATCACTCCAGATCTTCCAAAGATTCCTCAATACCTTGTTACACTAGCAAGCCAGGTGAACCCAGGGAACTAATGAACTAGTGAGGTGGCTCCGTTATTATTAACATTCCTTTGTCCATTATTTCTTTTTATATATATTTTATAGTTTGTAATATTAATCATCATCAGTGCTCTGGAAGACCTGCAAGAAATATCATTTTCCTGTAAGCAAGAACTGGTGGGACCATAAAATAAAGACAGTAAAAAAAAATGAAGAAGTTAAACTGCTCTGGGACTTTAGAATTCAAACAGACAGGCACCTGGCACTTAACGCCCTAGACTTAACAACTGTCGATAAGAAAGACAAAAAAGTCTGGATAGTGGACATGGCAGTATGTTGAGAAAGGAAAATAGAAGAGAAAGAACTGGATAAGATTACAAAATACAAAGACCTGCAAACAGAAATGGAACAACTGTGGCAGTAGTAGGCGTCTTGGGTGCAATCCCAAAACATCTGGAGCACCATTTGGACACCATTGGCATTGACAAATTCACCATCAGTCAATTACAAAAGGCAGCTGTACTCGGAACAGCTTACATCCTGGTATGATATAACATCAAACATCCAAGATCTGCCTATTCGAGATCCTTGGAAAGGATCTGACAGGTAGACAAAAATGGCAAATCCAGTCTGAACATCTGGCTGACTGTGCAACAAACAATAACAACAATAATAATTAGAAACTTTGCCAAAAGTTTGGATTAGAATGCTGCAAAATTTACTGGGAATACCAAGTTGACAAAGTTCTTGAAAATGAACAGGTCAAGATCTTGTGGAATTTTCGAATCCAAAAAGACAGACATCTGGCCCACAACATACCTGACATCACTATTGTGGAAAAGAAAAAAGTCTGGTTCATTGATATTGCAATACCAGGTGATGCACGAATTTAAGAGAAACAACTAGAAAAAAATAACAAAATACCACGATCTGCAAGTTGAAGTTGAGCTATTGTGGAGGAAAAAAATCAATGGTTGTAACCAATAGTAATAGAAGCCCTTGGAGTAATACCCAAAGGGCTGCGTAGATACATGGACATTTTGAACTTATCAAATCTGAATATTCTGACTTTGCAAAGAACCACCTTACTCGGAACTGCCTATATACTCAGATGTTACCTTAACAGCTCTTAGGTTCTTGGTTAAGACTTGAACTGTTATGTTTTTACCATAGTAAAAACATAGTCCTAGACTGTAAATCTAATCAAAGATTAAATCAACAACAGCAGCAACAACAACAACAACAACCATCCAGATCTGCCTATCCCAGCTCCTTGGAAATACTCAATATGTAGATAAAAGTGTCAAACCAGTCTGAACATCTATAATAATAATAATAATAATAATAATAATAATAATGATAATGATAATGATAATGATAATGATAATGATAATGATAATGATAATGATAATGATAATGATGATAATGATAATGATAATGATAATGATAATGATGATAATGATAATGATAATAATAATAAAAAAAATTTGGAACACAACACACCAGATATCACGGTTGTCGAGGGCCGAAGCATACAATTTATTGATATTGCTGTACCAGGAGACGCCAGAGTCGGAGAAAAAGAACTAGAAAAAAACATGAAATATCGCGGCCTGGCCATTGAAATTACATGGTTATGGATGAAACATGTAACAGTGATACCCATTGTCATACCCATTGTCATCGGGGCACTTGGTACCATGTCCAAGAATTTTACAAAACACATCAAGAAATTGCAGCTTCCTGCAATAACACCTGCGGAACTGCAAAAAAACCTGTGCTACTCGGAACATCATATATTTTAAGAAGATACTTGGTTGATACCTAGGATGCTGGCAGCAACCCATATCAACCATTAGCACCAGTCAATGGTATTTATGATACATTTTTAAATGTTCAGTTGACAGAGTTTCATGTTTAATGGATAACAACAACAACAACAACAACAACAATTTTGCCCAGCTGAACTGGACAATTTGGACAGAAAAACAAGAAAACTCATGACCATTCACTATTCACTTCACCCTCGTAGTGATGTCGACAGACTATATCTCCCCAGAAAAACTGGTGGCAGAGGACTTTTACAAGTAAAACAAACAGTAGAAGAAGAAAAAAATGCATTGGCAGAATACGTCAAAGAAAGTAAAGAACCTGCATTGATTGAAGTAAACAACCGGAAGCTTCTGAAAGCGCAGCAGACAAAGAATCACTATAGGAAAACTGCAATGCAAACTAGAGCCGACAGTTGGCGCAATAAAGCCTTGCATGGGCAGTTCCTCAACAAGATTGAAGGAAAAGTTGATAAGGAGAAGACCTAGTTATGGCTCACTAATGGAACACTGAAGAAGGAGACAGAAGGCTTGATTCTTGCAGCCCAGGAGCAAGCAATCAGAACAAATGCAATCAAGGCCATGATCCAAAAATCAGCTGATGACCCAAAATGCAGACTTTACAAGGAAGCTGATGAAACAATTGATCACATGCTCAGCGGCTGCAAGAAAATCACACAGACGGACTACAAACAGAGGCACAACTACGTGGCCCAGATGCTTCATTGGAGCCTGTGCCACAACTACCACCTACCAGTGGTAAAGAACTGGTGGGATCATAAACCTGAGAAAGTAGTTGAAAACAAACATGCCAAAATACTTTGGGACTTTAGAATTCAGACTGACAAGGTTTTGGAACATAATACACCGGACCTCATGATTGTGGAAAAGAAAAAATTGTGGATCATTGATGTCACCATACCAGGTGACAGCCGAATTGATGAAAAACAAGAAAAACTTAACCAATATCAGGATCTTAAAATCGAATTACGATGACTCTGGCATAAACCAGTACAGGTGCTCCCAGTGGTAATCAGCACACTGGGTGCTGTGCCAAAAGACCTCAGCCAGCATTTGAAAACAATAAACATTGACAAAATCATGATCTGTCCATTCCAAAAGGCCAGCGTACTTGGATCTGCGCGCATCATATGAAAATACATCATACAGTCCTAGACGCTTGGGAAGTGTTCGACTTGTGATATAGTGATACGAAATCCAGCATATAAATATCGTTTGCGGTGTATTACTGTTTTTTGTGTAGAATAATAATAATAATAATAATAATAATAATAATAATAATAATAATAATAATAATAATAATAATAATAATAATAATAATAATAATAATAATAATAATAATAATAATCCCCCCGATGGGTGCCACCTTGCCGTGGTGGGGGGGCTTAACTGCTCCAATGATGCTGAGAGCTGTGCTGACGGTAGTGTTACTACCAGAAGGTTCAACCAAGTCAGAGTGGTCTCAGCTGAGGAATAGAACTAAGAGCACCTAACCCATTAGTATTATGGAGAAACAAACAAAATCGAAGTCTATACTGGCTCGGCCGTCGCCCAGGATAAAAAGGTCCGCGGCGGATGCTGCTGATTCCGGGCATTCGCCGAAAAGTGGTTTACGGAATCAAAACTCAAATGAACAATTACAGAAGCGGCAGAAATACACCATGTCAGAGAATCGTACAGTAATGAAATGCTACTACAAATCAGAACCTCAAAAGCGTGGCTACCAAAAAAGGATGTACCAACTGTGGAAACAAGTATACCCTGACTCAAAGATAACTGAACTTCGACTGGCTGATCAAAGAAGATTCATAATCAGAAATAAAGTATACAGTGAGGTTGAACTTGAAGAAATTCGAAAAAGTTGCGAAGCAAATGAACATCAGGCTACTGTACAGACAGTGGCTGACGTTTCAGTAACATTAGGAGTCATTGAACAAACTAAACCAGAAGAAAATATGGAAATTTTTCAAGAAAATGAAAAGGAGCCACAACTTGATGTCTTTGTTGCAACACCAGGAACATTGACAACAAGGCAACAAGAACTGAAGGATAAACTCACAGCCCATACTGCATTAAATGCAGTAAGAAGACGGCTTCCAACTTTGAAAACTGTGCCCAAAAAACGACTTGCACCGCTGATGAAGGATGTGAACACTGTACTTGCTACGGTCCAAATAGCATCCATTGAACAAATAAATCAGTTTGCTTATAGTACAGCAGTAATAGTAACAGAAGAGCTAGGGCTCCTGCAGCCTCCTAGAAAATCAACTAGAAAACCAAAATGGAAGATCAGGTTGGAGTTGAAAATAAAAAGTTTACGATCAGATGCAAGCAACTTGAAGAGTATGAAAGAGAAAAAACTGAAGAATGAGAAGATCAAAAAATACCTGATCAGAAGGTACTGGCTGAATACCAGAAAAATCGAAGAAGTTCTGGAAATTGTGAAAGAACAAATTACAGCAACAGCCAGAAAAATCGAAAGATATGAAGCCAGAATCACCCAGTACAAACAAAACCAACTGTTTCAATTAGACCAAAGGCGGTTCTACCAGACCTTGAATCAATCAACAGACATAGTAGTTGAAAAGCCTGAGAAAACTGAAACAACTGCATTTTGGAAAGAGCTCTGGGAAAATGAGAAGGACTATAACAAAAATGCTGGGTGGATAAAAGAGTTTGAAGAAAAATTCTCACACAAGAAAATGGAACAGATGCAAATAACAACTGAAATGATCAGCAAACGTGTGAGGAAAGTAAAGAACTGGACATCACCTGGCAGTGATCAACTGCATGGATTTTGGCTCAAACATCTGACCAGTCTGCATGAAAAAATGGCCCAAAAATTCAATGAGATGCTGCAAAAAGGAAGTATCAGTGAATGGTTGACAACTGGGAGAACATATCTGATACAAAAAGACCCAGCAAAAGGAGCAGCACCAGGAAATTATAGGCCAATAACTTGTCTACCCACTATGTTTAAACTATTGACTGGCATTATGGCTGACAGAATTCAAGATTATCTTGAAGAGAATGACATCTTACCAGATGAACAGAAAGGCAACAAACGAAAAAGCAGGGGCACAAAAGATCAGCTTTTGATTGATAAAATGATTCTGGAGAATTGCAAAAGCCGAAAAACTAATCTTCACGCAACATGGATTGACTATTAAAAAGCTTTTGATTCACTCCCACACAGTTGGATCATCAAGTGCCTAGACACCATTGGGATTTGTAAAAATGTTGGCAGTTTTATTGAAAACATGATGAAGCACTGGAAAACTGAACTGTTTGTGGGAAATGAAAATTACGGATTTGTCAACATCAAAAGAGGAATTTTCCAGGGAGACTCATTGTCACCATTACTTTTTATCATTGCCATGATCCCGCTGTCAACAATCTTACAAAAAACAAACCTTGGCTATCAAACATCCAAAAAATCTAATAAAATTTCACACCTGTTGTACATGGATGATCTGAAGTTGTATGGAAAAACTGAAACTGAAATTCAGTCTCTGACCAACACTGTCCGAATCTTTAGCAATGATATCAGCATGGAGTTTGGTTTGGACAAATGTGCCACAGTAGCATTGAAGAAGGGCAAAATCACTGAAAGTGTGGGCATAAACATGCCTAATGGTCAAGCCATAAAGTGTCATCAGCCAGAGGCCTATAAATACCTGGGCATACTACAACTGGATAATATCAAACATGATCATGTGAAGAATGTGGTCAGTAAAGAATACACACAAAGAGTCAGAAAAATTCTCAAAAGCAAGCTCAATGGAGGCAACACCATCAAGGCCATAAACAACTGGGCTATACCTGTTATAAGATATACTGCTGGCATAATAAACTGGACACAGGCTGAACTGGACAATTTGGACAGAAAAACAAGAAAACTCATGACCATTCACCATTCACTTCATCCTCGTAGTGATGTCGACAGACTATATCTGCCCAGAAAAACTGGTGGCAGAGGACTTTTACAAGTAAAACAAACAGTAGAAGAAGAAAAACATGCATTGGCAGAATACATCAAAGAAAGTAAAGAACCTGCATTGATTGAAGTAAACAAGCGGAAGCTTCTGAAAGTGCAGCAGACCAAGCATCAGTATAGGAAAACTGCAATGCAAACTAGAGCCGACAGTTGGTGCAATAAAGCCTTGCATGGGCAATTCCTCAACAAGATTGAAGGAAAGGTTGATAAGGAGAAGATCTGGTTATGGCTCACTAATGGAACACTGAAGAAGGAGACAGAAGGCTTGATTCTTGCAGCACAGGAGCAAGCAATTAGAACAAATGCTATCAAAGCCAAGATTGAAAAATCAGCTGATGACCCAAAATGCAGACTTTGCAAGGAAGCTGATGAAACAATTGATCATATCCTCAGCGGCTGCAAGAAAATCGCACAGACGGACTACAAACAGAGGCACAACTACGTGGCCCAGATGCTTCATTGGAACCTGTGCCACAACTACCACCTACCAGTGGTAAAGAACTGGTGGGATCATAAACCTGAGAAAGTAGTTGAAAACAAACATGCCAAAATACTTTGGGACTTTCGAATTCAGACTGACAAGGTTTTGGAACATAATACGCCAGACCTCACGATTGTGGAAAATAAAAAAGTGTGGATCATTGATGTCGCCATACCAGGTGACAGTCGAATTGATGAAAAACAACAAGAAAAACTTAACCGATATCAGGACCTTAAAATCGAATTACGACGACTCTGGCATAAACCAGTACAGGTGGTCCCAGTGGTAATCGGCACACTGGGTGCTGTGCCAAAAGACCTTAACCGGCATTTGAAAACAATAAACATTGACAAAATCACGATCTGTCAGTTACAAAAGGCCACCGTACTTGGATCTGCGCGCATCATACGAAAATACATCACACAGTCCTAGACGCTTGGGAAGTGTTCGACTTGTGATATAGTGATACGAAATCCAGCATATAAATCTCGTTTGCTGTGTATTACATTTTTTGTGAATAAATAAATAATAATGAGAGTCAGTTATTTTGTAAGAGATACAACTAAATAATTTGAAAAATAAATAAAAATATGCAGAGTTTAATATAAATACTAGAAATAAATTATACAATAATAAAATCAAGAAAATAATCCCATATTGAAAGGAAGGAATAGTTATCCAGACATTATATCAAAACACATTTCTTAGGCACTTGGTTAACATACATCATTTAGCACGCATACTGTATACTAGTTTAGTGGCTCAACAGTTCATCATCATTCTAGAGAAATAATATGCTGAATCCTTAGTATCACATATATTGAGTTGAATAGTCTATATGGCATTCCTTTCATGGCCATCAAAACTTATTGTACCTAGAAAGCTTGGGTGAGTCTCTATTGTTTTTATTAATAGAACTCTGATCCTTCTGGAATGTGAATCGAGAAAACATGTACTATTTTCATTCTCCAAGCAACTGTTGTTGAGTGACATTATCAGTTGCAATTATTAAATGGTATACTATGAAAACATTTATTACCACTAACTGTATGAATGCATCCAAGTTCTTCAGATTATACCACTACATATTTCTAGAGCTGAAGGGTCAGATAATTGGGAATGACCATAAAAGGGAAAAATGGTAGAAAGGGCAAACCTTTATCACAACAATTCAATAGTTTAATATTTCTAAGACCCTGTGACCAAAAAAAATCTAGATTTAATCAAGACTTTTAAGTTTCCATTTTAAAAAAAAATAAAGAAGAGTAAACATTTTTCCTTACATATCAAATTCAACAATTAGTCTGAATTTCCAAGCCTTTTCTGGCATATCTCCTCTGTCATTTATTTTCCTGATAAGGAATGGTTGGGAAAAGCTTGAGTAGAGTTTGTTTTTCCTTCCTGCCTATGTTCCAAATCAATACATGAACAAAAACTGTAAATAAAAAAAGGGAACAGAACAAAAATGCACTAGAACAGGGGTCTGCAACCTGCAGCTCCGGAGCCGCATGCGGCTCTTTAGGCCCTCTGCTGCAGCTCCCTTTCACCCTGTCATGGCAGAGGGATGAAAGAGCCATCATCCTGTCATGGCAGTGGCATGGCCGGAGCCTTAATGCGGGAGCCTTTGCGTGGCAACAGCATTCCGCCTTCATTGTGGTACATTTGCTGTTTCCGCCAGCAAAGAGGGCTGGGAGAGAATGGTGGGGCGGATTGTGGACTTCAACTCCCAGAATTCCTCCTCCAGTCATGCTAGCTCAGGAATGGGAGTTGAAGTCCACTAGTCTTAAAGCGGTCAAGTTTGAAGACCCCTGGGTTAGGGGTTAGGGGTGCAAGGGTCTTCAAACTTGGCAAGTTTAAGACTTGTTGACTTCAACTCCCATTCCTGAGCTAGCATGACTGGAGGAGGAATTCTGGGAGTTGAAGTCCACAAGTCTTAAAGCTGTCAAGTTTGAAGTTTGTAAAAAGTGTACATGGTTGTAAAAAGTGTACATGGTTGTAAAAAGTATTCTACTATACTGGTATTTTATTAAATAATATATTACTACACTATTTGGTTCAGAATACTTTTTTCCTTGTTTTCCTCTTCTAAAACTAGGTGTGTATTATTCTTAAAGAGACAGGCTTTTTAAAATTTTACTGTATTTAGAAATAGTCATTTTTAATTTCTTGTTTTTGGGCACTGCCATGAACTGAAATGAGAAAGATGTTTTTCAGTTCCCAGGCAACACTTGTTCATAAGAACCTGCATTAAGTTTCATTTGCACCTTGAAGACAAACATATGGAGTAGACGGTCATTATCACACAAATATTAAATAATATCCTATATTTTATATTCCGATTACATATAAATTATCCTATTTGTAAATTTATGCTTTTGATTGCCCGGTATTTTTTTAATAAATTATAATCTTGCTACTTTAATCATTATGCTATATACTTGCCAGATCTTTTTGAATAATATTATAATATATATTTAAAATATTTATGATTTTTGTTGTGCTTTTAAATCATAAGATAATTTTAATACAACAGACAAAAATAAATGTATATTTCCATTGGTTTATATAGTAAGTTTGACTCCTCAATTCAAAGTCTCATGCAGGTAGCTTATTAGGCAATAATAATAAAGTCCTGGCATTTTCCCCCCAAGATGTATTGTCTGCAATGCAACCTATAGCCTTGAGATTTCCTCGTAGTCTCCCATCCAAGTACCTACATACAGTTATGGGAGAATGTCAAAAAGTCACCTATAAATCTAATATAAAACTATATGGCTATTTATTAGAATGAAATAATTGGCACTTACTAATAATTCTGAACGATTACAGTATTGATTGCTATATATAGAAGCTGGATATTAACTGAAAAGAGGATTAATTACATTTTTGAAATTTTATTAATGCCAATTATTAGTATATGTTACAGAAAATTGATTAATATATTTTTACAATACACAAGGAATAGAAATATTAGATTCCATCAGTTTTATTTAAGTTCTTTCCTATTAAATGGTCTGCTATACATAAGGAGCAGAACACTGCATGAAGACGACTGATACTTCTGAGTGTAAAAACAAATGTATGAATGCAGATAACAAAAATCGACATGGATAGTTTGGAGAACAAATGCTTAACAAGGTATTTTTATAAACCTGGCAGATCAGTAACAACAAATAATAGAAAGAAGCGTACCTTGTCCTTGAGGAATTCCATAAAACTCAGCAGCTATTCTTGCTGCCTCTTTACGATTCCCCTTTACAATATAGAAATGACTGAGTATTGCAAGGCTGATTTTTACAAAAAGTTTAAAGCAGAAAAGTGAAAGTATTGTAAAGTAGACATTGTATAGTTGTTGGGCAAAAGGCCGATTTTCCTCTACAACAGTCATTGCTGCACAAGAGTCTTTGTCAGTGTTTAGAAACAGCTCTGAAATATGTTGCTAAGATCATATGGCTCCAGCCAGACACTCCTAGGGAACAGCTGGTCCTGAGGAAAGAAAATATCAGCTGGTCATGATGTGTGCAGCTCAAAATATGAGGATTATTTATACTGTAAATAGCATTGAGTTCACTAGCACTCCCATTAGCTTGATGGTATTTAACTGAAGAATACATACAAACAGCTTCAAGAAATCAATTATAAGAGGCTAGTTTAAAAGGATCAATAAGTGCAAGTACATCAGATTTTGTGCTGTTGAAGAAAGGATCTCAAATATTATTATTTACATTATATAACATCAGAAGCAGGGGTGGGTTCCTCCCGGTTCGGACCGGTTCGCCTGAACTGGTAGTGACCCGCCGGTGATGTCACAATGACATCACTAAACCGGATCGGTCGGTACCGGTCCGTGGGCGCCGCCATCTTTTTTTTTTAATTTTAAATTTTTTTCCGTTTTTTTTTCTTCTGCACATGCGCAGAAGCCATGTTTCAGGCACTTCCTTGCTGCCATGCCCGGGCTCGCCTAGATGGAGAAGCCCGCTGGCGCGCTCGGTAGTTTCTCCCATAGTGTTTTCCGGACTGGGAGGACCCAAAACGGCAACTCCTTACTGTGCGCTTTCCCAGGGCCTCAAGGGCCACCCTCCTGGAGCGCCGCTGCTGCCGCTCTGGAACTTTCCTTCCGCCACTGCTGCGGCTGGAACTCCCAACAGGATCAAAGGCAGGCAAGCATGACGGGGCCGAGAGGGGCGGCGGTGGGGTGTCATGGAACTCCCGGGGAGTTTCCCTGCACAGGTTTGGGTGGCGGGGATGTGTGTGTGAAAAGCGAGCTTCAGGCAGCTCGTTCCCCATCCTCCACCGGCAAAAGCTGCGCAGGAAAAAACTCCAGAGTTTGGGGTGGCTTGGAACTCCCGAGAACTTTTCCTTCACAAATTTGGGTGGTGGGAGGGAGTGGGTGTGAAAAGCGAGCTGCAGGCAACTCATTCCCCACCCCATGCCGGCAAAAGTTGCGCAGGAAAAAACTCCAGAGTTCAGGGTGGCTTGGAACTCCCGGGAACTTTCCCTGCATGGGTTTGGGCGGCGGGTGGGTGGGTGGGTGTAAAAAGCGAGCTGCAGGCAGCTCCTTCCCCACCCCCACCGGTGAAAGCTGCGCAGGAAAAATCCTCAGAGTTCGGGGTGGCTTGGAACTCCTGGGAACTTTCCCTGCACGACAGAGCTGGGCTGGGTGATACCCCCCAGGGGAGAAAGAGAGGGGGTGGAAGAGAAAGGGAAAGAGAGAGAAACAGAGAAAGAGGGAGGGAAAGAGAGGGAGGAAGGGGAAGAGAAAGGGGGGAAGAGAAAGAGAAAGAGAGAGGGGAGGGAGGGAAAGAGAGAGAAAGAGGGAAGGGGGGAAGAAAGAAAGAGTGGAAAAGAGAGAGGGGAGGAAGGGAAAGAGAAAGAGAGGGAGGGAGGGAAAGAAAGGAGGGAGGGAAGAGGGAGGGTGGGAAAAAGAGGGGAAAGAGAGAAAGGGAGGAAGAGAAAGGGGGAAGAGAAAGGGGGAGGGGGAAGGGGGAAGAGAAAGAGAGAGAGCAGAGGGAGGGAAAGAGAGAGGGAGGGAAAGAAAGAGAGGGAGGGAAAGAGAAATGATATTACAAAAGTTTTTCTTTTTTATTAGAAGCTCTGTAACAGAAGTCTTCAAACTTGGTAACTTTAAGACTTGTGGACTTCAACTTCCAGAATTCTCAGCCAGCATAGCTGGCTGGAGAATTCTGGAAGTTGAAGTCCACAAGTCTTAAAGTTGCCAAGTTTGGGGACTCCTGCTCTGTAACAAGGAAGAGCTGATTATTCATTTTAAATCATCTGTGAGTGGAAGAAGGATGACACCATCTCTTTGTGTATTCAGAATTTGAAGAAAGATAAGTAATTGATTGGGGGAAGGGAATTGAGGAACTATTGTCTATTTTTCTGTTCTCTTCATTCAAAATCAGCAACACAATTATTCAAGTTTTAAGCATGAATTGAAAAAGGTTAAATTTATTCAATAAATGAGAAAAATGACAGGTAATGATATTTATGGATATATTGCTCTTTCTTTTTCAGTAAGTTGCCAGTAATATTGCATTAGTGTTGGGTACATGCAACTATTTCCTTATTGTTCAGGAAAAATCCATTAATTTGGGGGGGAGTTGGGGGAGATCATCCGTAGACACGGGTGTGTTTCCATCAGTACGCTGATGACACCCAGCTGTACATCACCACCCCGTCTCAATGCAGTGTGGCAGTTGATGTAATGTGCCAGTGCCTGGACGACGTTAGGATCTGGATGGGGAGGAACAGACTCAGACTCAACCCCGACAAGACTGAGTGGCTTTGGATATTGCCTCCTAAGGACTATGACAACTGTCCCTCCTTGGTTCTTGAGGGAGCGAAATTAACTCCCTCGGATCAGGTCCGCAACTTGGGGGTCCTCCTAGACCCACAGCTAAAATTGGATCATCATCTTACTGCTGTGGCTAGGGGGGCCTTTGCACAGGTTTGCCTGGTGCACCAGTTGCGGCCATACTTGGAGAAGGAGGCTCTACTCACGGTCACTCATGCCCTTGTCACCTCCCGTCTGGATTACTGCAACGTGCTCTACATGGGGCTACCCTTGAAGAGTATCCGGAGACTTCAGTTGGTGCAAAATGCGGCTGCGCGTGCTGTGGTGGGTGTGCCAAGGTACACCCATGTGACACCTATACTCCGCCAGCTGCACTGGTTGCCCATCGGTCTCCGGGTACAATTCAAGGTGTTGATCATCATCTTTAAAGCCCTTCATGGCTTAGGACCAGGCTATCTCCGGGACCGCATTCTGCCTCATACTTCCCTTCGACCGGTTAGGGCCCACAGAGGTGGCCCCTGGCGGGCCCTAGGGGGAGAGCCTTCTCTGGGGGGGGCGCGCTCTGGAACCAACTTCCCCCAGAGACCCGAACCATCCCCACCCTGCTGGCCTTCCGAAAAGCCGTCAAGACATGGCTTTTCCTGCAGGCAGGGGGTTAGAGACTAATCCATCTGAGCTCTCCCCCGGGTATGTGTGGTGGATGGATGTTTTTTGTAATATTGAATTTTTAATTTTTGTATTTGATTTTAATTATGTTTATTGCTGGTTTCTTGTATCTTTTCTGCTGTATGCCGCCCTGAGTCCCTCGGGAGTAGGGCGGCATATAAGAAAACCAAAATAAATAAATAAATAAATAATAAATTACTTTTAGCAGAAAATAAAGCCTAAACTTGTAGTTCCATAATGATAATAAATTATGTTTTTATCATTCCTTTCCTACAAATCTTCAGACTTAATAAGGATCTAAACCTCAAGAATCTTCCTTAGAACTACCAGATGTTTTTCTAGAAAACCAATTTCCACTAATCAAATTATTATTGAAAACATACTAGTCATTATTTCCAATGATGGGATGAATATAATTTCTGACTTCGCATTAGTGCTTTAAAGAAACTAGCACAAAATATTTCATCTTTAGGTGTGCTGGCAATATAACAGGACATCCTTTATTTATTAAAATAATGTATATTTTGCTTTTCCACAATCAGAATGACTTGCAATAAAATATGAAACTTCCACTTATAAAAGGGTAGAACATACAAGTTCAAATCTCACCAGGCTCAAGGTTGACACAGTCTTCCATCCTTCTGAGGTGGGTAAAATGAGAACCCAAATTGTTGCGGGAAATATGCTGACTCTGTTAGAGTCAGCTGTAAAGCACTGTAAAGTGGTATATAAGTCTGTGCTAAAATGCTAGAGATTGCATTTTAAACCTGCGGTACTTGACAAACAGGTTGAGGCGTTTGAGATTTAGAATCGGACGCCAATCACCGGAGGACTTTGGAACCAGGAACAAAATTGAGTAAACCCCTAAACCCCTTTGAGCCCTGGGAACCGGCTCGACAGCCCTAATTTCTAACAAATGTTGGATGGCTCGTTCCATCAGAAGCCTTTTGAAGGGCTCCCTGGAGACCGAACAGGGAACAAAACAAGGAGTAGGAGGAGTAATGAACTCTAACGTTAAACCAAAACGGATGGTGTTCCTAACCCACTGGTCTCGAGTGGATAGGTCCCATGTATCAGCAAACATGGCAAGTCTCCCCCCAATAGGCAGTTCCCCCCCAGATTCACTTGGAACGTCGGAGAAACTTAGATCCCCAGCCTCTAAAGGGGCGTTTGTAAGGTCTACCCCTGGCAGATCTATCGGAATAGTATGATCTCGCCCTGTACTGACCTGGGGTTCGGGGCTGGTTGGAACCCTGGTCAGCCGGACGAAATGGCCGCTGGGAGTAAGGGGTTTGTGGGAAGGACCCCTTCTTGTTATAAGAGGGCAAGACCTTCCTACGGTCTTTGGACTCAACCAGAATTGGGTCCAGGACCTCTCCAAAAAGTGATTGACCCGCAATGGGCTTAGTAGCTAGGCGCCACTTCTGGTGTGCATCAGCTGACCAGTTACGAAGCCAGTTAATTCGTCGTCCGACCGTCGAGGCCGCAATGGATTTGGAGGAAAATCTGGCTGCTCTCAGGGTGGCGTCCGCCGTAAACTGGGTAGCCGCAATGACCTTGTTGAGGTCCTGATGGATCCGGAGTTCCGAAGTCGGGATCAGTTCCTGAAGTTGGCGCAACCACAGCAAGGAAGAACGGGCAAAGAAAGAAGCAGATGAGGATGCTCGAACCGCCCAGGCCGAAGCTTGATGGGATTTCAGCAGGGTCTGTTCCAGGCGTCGGTCGTCTGGTTTCAACAGTTCCTCGGAGTCACCCGGAATGGGATTTGGAGAATGCAGGGCTGCCACAGGAACGTCCACGGAAGGTGGAGCTAAAAGGGACGCTAGCTCAGCTGCGCTGTTGAAGAACTTTTTATCCTGCGCTGAGGGCATGGGGCCCGAAGCTGGGGCTGAAAATTGTCGCTGGACGTTGTCCAGAAAAATCTTTGGCGCAGGAATGACATCTGATTCTGGAACTTGCTCAGAAAACATTGGAACCTTGGTGGAAGGAGTGGAGGAGTCAACCGTCGCAGGAGTTGTGGGAAGGCCAGCCAAGTTTCTAGCCTTATGTAGCAAGGATTTAAAGAGGGCAGGCGGAAAGAGGCCCACCGATGGTGGCTGCTCCGGCTTGAGACCTTCATCCTCTGAGAGGGCAGTGGGATCACACTCACCCTCTTCCAACGCTGCTGGTTGACTGTCTTCACTGGAGGTATCTGAATATTCCCCCGTGAGGTCCTCACCACCGAGGGGCTGAGAAGGAGCTCGGCTGGAGGCCCTGCCTGACGAAGTTTGGGAGGGCCAGTGCATTTCTTGGAAACCCGCTAGGCACTGCTGGACGGTGGTAGCCACAAGCATTTGCCAGCTTGGCTGATCAGCCTGAGAAGAAGGACCTGGCTGGGATGAAGGCAGGCCAGAGTCAGCTTGTGCTGGAGCCATGCCTTGGGGATGAGCCAAATTCCCCATAGGCAAAATTGCCTCTGCAGGGCTAGGCCCAAAGGCCGAAGCCACCTCCTCTGTTGCTACTTGAGGAGTAGCTACTAGGCCCCCATCCTCCCAGACATTGGTATTCAGCAGAGCAGAGCTCGGGGCATCAAGTCTATTAATCTCCTCCCCAGCTGTTGATAGAAGAGGCTGCGGGGAGGCAGGGAGGCCGAGTGCCGAGCCGCTTTGTCCGACATCTTGCGGAGCGCACGATCGCGCCTCCGCTCGTACTGCTCTACCACCCGTGAGGCAGGCGCCGATCTGGCTTGGCTAGCCTCGGCGGGAGCGGGAACTGCAGGATCGGCCTGCTTAAAGAAATATTTTGAATAGATAAATTAAGGAATCAAGGGTACAATTAGCAACGCTACAAAAATTTGATATTAATTGTTCATGTTTTTTTTCTTTTTGTTAGTCTTTGTGTCATATGTCGATTGTTTTGTATATATGTATATATTTGTTTATTTTAAATCATTTAATAAAAATTATTTTTTTTAAAAAAGAGAGAAAGAACATAGGATTAAATAGTATATTTTGCATGTTCAGTAGTAGTAAATAAATAGACAGGGAAATTGTATCTCGTTGAGGCCTTTGAGGCGAGGAGAGGCCAGGCACCCTAACCCTAACCCTAACCCTTGACGTGAGTGACGTCAAGTTGGCCACGCCCACCCAGTCACATGACCACCCAGTCACATAATCACCAAGCCACCCCCACCCAATCACATGACCGCAAAGCCACTCCCAGTCACGACTGCCAAACCACTCCCACCCAGTCACATGACTGCCAAACCACTCCCACCCAGTCACAAAATGTACCATTCTCAGTCACAGTTCAGCTAGCATTCAATTCTTTCTCTCAAGATATTCTAGCTCCCATTGTTCTTTTTAAGTATCCTGTATCCATGAGAACTTCTGCTTCGTCGATCAGCTATACCATTTGAATAGCATAAAGCATATTAAAATGCCCATTATGAGCTGTCACTGTTTTTTTAAACCTTTGGCCAAGATTAGAATGCTCTCAATTAGAGTTAAACGTAAAGATACAAGTATACCTATTCTGATACAGGATTGTCTATTCTTATATTGCTGTGCAGTGTCATGGTTTTTCTCCATAGTCTTAATTTTACTCACCAGAATTTTGGACAGGATTCCTTAATACCCTCAAAGGATGGTAAGGCTGTTGATGCTGAATGGATCTTTTTGGCTATATTTTACTGCTTATTTTATTATAATTTTTAAATGTATATGGGACTCTTCAAAATGAAATTTTCCCTGCAACTTAAGCTGCTGAAAACTCCAATAACAAAAGTTAAAGAACACAGTAAAAGATTAGGGAAAAATTAAATAAAAGAAGACCAAACTAATGACAAGATATATAGTTACCAGCCTCAGAACTAACAATAAAGCTATTGTGGTGGATATCTTCTGCTTTTGGGACTATCAACAGTAAATGAATCAGCAGTCAAGAAATATGCAGCAGACTAGCCCTTAGTATAGTAGCAATGAAGGCCTTGGAAAAGATCAATACGTCAAGAGGTACCTATACCTACAAAGATCGGGATCATGCAGGCAATGTTTTTCTTGTAATGCTATATGGAGGCAAAAGTTAAGACTTTGGAAAACAAGACAAAAACAGTCTTGACACTTCTGCGGACTAATGAGGATTCCTACTAAGAGCCAGTTTGATCTAGTGGTTAAGGCACTAGGCCATAAAGCAGGAAACCATGAGTTCATGTCCAATTTAGCCATGAAAGCCAGTTGGGTGACTGCAGCCCAACCCACCTCACAGATGGTTGTGGGGAAACTAGAAGAAGGAAAAAGTATTAAATATGTTTGCTGCCTTGAGTTACTTGTATAAATACATACATACATACATACTACACATCTCTGAAGTAGTGGGACCAGCACTGTGGCAGAGATAGATGGCCACATGGTGAATTCTGGCCACAGAAAATTCTCTGGATAAAGGAGAAATAGATTGCCCACATGTATTCTAGACGGCTGCTTCTAATGTAGCCTATATGGATAAGATTTGCTGAGTCCCATTTCTTAATTGCTTTTAAAAGTTGCTTCTTAACTGCTTTTTAGACACTTCCAAGTGTCTAACCTTTGAAATGGCAAGTTTTAGAACACCAGGGGAGTTTTCTTCAATCCTTAGTGAAAGTAATTTTAATAAAAGGCTAATAAAGATTTTTAAAAGAATTCTTTATGTTGGAATGAACAACAAAAGGGTATTTAGAATGCTGATTTTGGAAGGTTATAAATGGACTAAGAGTCCAGATGAATTTGAAATAATTATAACATAAATTAATTAGTAATTAATTATAAGAATCTTCTAATGAAAAAAATGATGTTTTGAATTCTTTAAAAAACATGATGGGACTTTGAAGTTGGATAGTAGAAGGAACCAGAAGGAACTAAAGAGTATAATTGAGAATAACACTTAAATTGTACTAATATAGAATGCAGTAGATCAGATGTACCGGTATTAGGGGATATGTGAAAATGGACCCATGTGTTAATTTTAAAAATCTCTGCCACTATACATACTGTACACTGTGTTTAAAAGATATTATGGAAAAGGAACATGTTTTATTGGACAAGATTGAAACTGATCTGAAAGCAGATGTAAAAGTGACAGGTACAAGAATGATACAGAAAAAGACGGAATGGGACAACTTGCCCCACCCAACTTGCTGTGGCTAACTCGCCATGGCCATTTCACCATGGGACAACTCGCTGAGGGACAATTTAACAACTCTATTTAATTATTTAAAATAAAACATTTTAATTTTTGCCATTCACATTTCATTCTGTCCTTCCTTTTGCATCCTTTTTAAAATGATTCTATTCCACAATTTCTTTGATATTAGTATAACTCTTGTCCCGCAGCGACTTGGCCATGGCAAGTTGGCTGCGACGAATTGTCATAGACCCGGAAAAAGATGCTACAATGGATATACAAACAAAATTCGCTGATAATAATCGAAATAGATTTATAAATAACAAACCAAAAGAGTGACCTGGATAACTCTCCTATATTGGTTTACAAAGTCTTGCTAAAGCATTGAAGCGTTTTGTGGGAGAGACAAAGAAAAAATAAAAATAAATTCTAGAACAATATTTGACAGATTAAAGTTCAAGTAAAAGGAAGGAAGGGAATGTTGGTTTATATGATCAAGATTAAAATAGGTATGTTAACTCTGATAATCTTTATATACAGTATAAAGAGAAATTATACTGTATTTGCATAATATACAGCTTTCTTGAGGCAAGAAACTTGTTTTAAGGGAAATCTACTTCAGTAGTTGAGGGGTAAATGATAGTTCCAATGTCTTTATGATTTCATTCCCCTTTATCCCAAGCTGTCCTTTATTTGACATCTGTTTACATTCTGTGTTGGAGCAATAGTTGCCAAGCATTCCAGCAATATCAGATCAAAATGACAGATGGCTTATCATACAGATAATCCTCGACTTCCAAGTTTGTTTAGTGACCAAAGTTGCGGCACTAAAAAAGTAACATGATCATTTTTCACACTTATAACTATTGCAGCATCGCCATGGTCCTGTGATCAAAATTCAGACACTTGGCAACTGACTCATATTTATGACTGTTGCAGTGTCCCAGGGCCATGTGATCACCTTTTGCAACTTTCTGACAAGCAAAGTCAATGGGGAAGCCACTTAATATTCACTTAATAACCATGTTACTAATGAACTATAGTGATTCACTTAACAATTGTAATAAGAAACAATTGTAATAACAATTGTCAAATGGGGCAAAACTCACTTAACAAATGTCTTGCTTAGAAATATAAATGTTGAGCTCAATTGTAGTCACACATTGAGGACTACCTGTATGTGGTGAAGGAAACACGCTTTTAATCAGATGAAGGTCACAGAAGAAATAAATTTAGACTCTTAGCTAACCTTTAAAAAAAAGCATGACACCAATTCTATTTTGGACTTTTCTGCAAATTTCAGGGTGGGAAAGAAGCAGCTGAAACATGGGAGAATAAGTTAAGGACAACAAAAGCAAAATTGTCTCATGCTAAGACTGTAGTGGAAAGCAGATAATTAATATTCACCGGAATGAAGAGGAAATTGCTCCAAGCAGAAAAGTAACTGAAATACCACAAGGAGAATTAGCCAACCATTTCTTCTGAAACTCTATGGATATGTTTCTCTAAACATATTCTAATGTTCATTCCTCTTCCAACAAACTTTGGAAAAATCTTGAAAGATTGGACCTAACTAATTCCTCACAGATACAGAAAAGGCACTATTGTGTTCTTGGACACTCCACTGCTAGCGAAGGAGGAACACTTTTTTTCTTTCAGAATTACCTCACAAACATAATTTGTTGCAGAATCACACCCAGATATGTTGTGACTATAGCCCAAAGAATGTACAAGTCAGCTGTCATCAATATCTTGTGTCTATTGTTCCACTCAGTTTCCATCTGTCGCTGGCTGGGTAGCAAAGAAATTGTTCACTGGTGTATCATGCCACATGGACTTTTGAGAGCGCTTTCTCCACCCCCCCCCCCCCCCCCCGCATTAGATTCCTCTCTACATGTAAAAAATGTTGGACTATTTTCTTTTTTAGTGGACCTCAGTTGTACTTCCTGTTCTGTACTCTGGTCTATCAGCTATTATCAGTGTGCATGTGTAATTATGTTTGTTGTGTACTCTGGCTCCATTTGTCTTCTTAGTAAAAGACAATTCCTTTGAGATGTTATTGAAACAGATTTTCCAGTAGCTTGGTCAATATGTAATCGTAGTCATATCTTCAAAACCTACAGCTAAGAACTATTGCTTGAATATATAAATAAGACGCCAAAGTACTGTGTCTTTGTTGGCAAAACTTTAGGTATGTTAAGACAATCTGAGCTGTAATCTCCAGATCAACAGGAGATAGCAATTAATAGTTTTCTGCACTTCTTTGCTACCATCTGGTGTTTATTTGGAGTTGTTCTGCTAAAATATGTTTACTCTATATTAATTAATCAATGTCTCACATTTTATCACTGCAGTGTCTTCCATATTTTCTGGATAACTCCTAAACCAGTTTAGTGGGGTTGACAGGAGTTCCCTTTTAAAGCATATGAAAGGTTGAGAAAAATTAAGAGTAAAATACAAAATCTGTTTTATATGAACCACGGTGGTGCAGTGGTTAGAATGCAGTACTGTAAGCTACTTCTGCTGCCTGCAATTTCAAATCTCACCAGGCTCAAGGTTGACTCAGTCTTCCATCCTTCCGAGGTGGCTAAAATGAGGACCCAAATTGTTGGGGGCAATATGCTGACTCTGTAAACCGCTTAGAGAGGGCTGAAAAGCATTGTAAAGCGGTATATAAGTCTAAGTACTTTTGCTATTATAACTGTGCTTTATATTTGTACACCCCCCCCCCCAAATCTTTCAGCTCATGGAGACTTCTTCTCCCCCAAAAGTATTTAGGATTACATCTACAGTCTAACACTTACTTTGGCAAGCAGAAAGGTAGCACCACCGGTTCCTGGAAAACTATTTGTCCCCATACTCAATTTCCATAGTTACTTTTGACACCATGAGCACTACAGTATTAATGCATTACAGTACTGTATTGAAAAATATCTTTTTAAAAGGAATAGTTCCATTATTTAGTAAGCTTGCAACCGAACTCTCCACACCGAAGTTGGAGTCAGATTTCTTTTCTCTTTAAAACGCCTTTTATTGTGCTGATAAAGATAAGTAGCAGCGTCCCCTGTCGAAAACTTACCATTTCAATGTCTGCTAGTTAACTGGGTTACTGCAGCAGAGAACATGGCCGGGAGTGGGTGGGGTGGGGGGACCTCAACCAGAACTTCATAATAAGCTCCGCCTCGCTATTTTCGGTTGAGGCATGCAATTCTTATTGTCCTCCCCGTATTTCCAATGAGCTGCGCCCAGTGTCTTTCCAGTAGCATCCCAGAAATAAATAAGAGCAAGGCAAGAGCCTTTTGCGTCGCAAGGGGGTGAACTTTCCACTACCACCCTGCGTGAGGCAGCACCCCTTTCCGAGGGGGAGAGGCAATTCACAGGCGACCCGGGCGGTGTAGAGAAACTAGCGTTAAATCCGCCTTCCCCAACCAGCGCCTTCCAAATGAGTTAGGGTAAAAATAGTCTCCAATGAGACTTAATGCGTTGGGCTATTTAGTTTTCTTAGCAATCATTCCGAAATGACTTGACATTGCTTTCCCCACCACCACCGGTAGAGGCTCGGGGAATGCTGTTAAGAACTCCATACATTCGGACAGCAGCGTAGCAAGCGATCTCAAAAATAAACTTGGGGCTGCATCAAGGGCAAATACACTGGATTTCCCTATCTGGCAAAAACTCGCTTCCTCAATTCGGCGTCCGGGGTCACTTAACTAAGCTTGAAAAGCAGTATTTCGCGTCAGGCGGACTTCCGGTCACTCTAACTTTCCTATCTCTATGGAGGAAGTAGAGCGAAAGATGGATGCTGAGGCTCATGGGATTTGTAGGCAGTGGAATCGTGAGGGGATATTCCGCCTATGGGCGGGCTGAGGCAGACGGGTGCTCTTTGGGCCCTCCTCTCGCGGGGTGGTCGGGCGGGTTCGTTACCAGGCAAGGTGCTGCGTTGGGCCTCCCTTTCTCTTCAATCGCGGACAGCGGCGGTCCCAGCGGCAGCCTTTTCCTTTCAGATTCAGGTCCCCGTGCCTCTGCCTAACTCGAGCCTGCCTGCCTCCCTCCCTCCCTCCCTCCCTCTCCGTTACTCCGGAGCTGAGGCCTGGCTGAGGAGGGCAAGAAGAAGAAGCGGACAGTTGCTCGCTCGTACGCGTGTGTATCGTGAGGGCTGGAGGGACGGCGTGGAGATGAACACCGTCCTAACTCGAGCCAACTCGCTCTTCGCCTTCTCGCTGAGCGTGATGGCGGCGCTGACCTTCGGCTGCTTCATCACCACCGCTTTCAAAGAGCGCTCCGTGCCCGTCAGCATCGCCGTCTCCCGTGTCATGCTGTGAGTGTGTGAATGAGGGAGGGCAGCGGCACAGGCGGCCCTTCTGTATCCCCGGAGATGGAGCCCTTGTTCCGGCGTGAAGAGGGCGAAATGGAGGGAAAACACAATCGGGATGCGCATTTCTGCTTTTCAGAATTCTTTAGGGCGTTTGTTAGTCTTTATGGAGCCATGATGCTTTGGCAGCTCCAGCTGTCACAGAGTGACCTGAGTTTTACGGGTGCTGAGTTATATTGTGGAGTAACACCCCCCCCCTTTGTTTAACCCCTTTTCTAAATATCTCCCCTTGCCCTGGTGCTTGCTTTTAATATAAAGCCTTTATATAGTCTCATAGGAGTTGATGGAGAATAATACTGAGATCAGCGTCTCCTCCTGTTTGATTGTTGACTGTTACATATTATTCCACTCCTTTAATATATAGCTGCTTAGTTCACATTTAAAGGAACTCTTTATATTGCCCTCGCAAACTTACCTAGCTCTCTATTTTATGCCAGTTAGGTCTTAATCTAATTTTTCTGTAGATTGTCAGTTTCAGAAGTGTGGCCTTTCCTTCCTGTTCTGTCATTTCCTTTTTCTTTAAGCCAATGAATGAACAACACGAACCCTCCAGTACTGTAATCTGCCTTCTGGCAAGCTCCCTTGAGAGTGGATGCACAGAAAGGCAATTCAGTTTAAAAACATCAGTTGCTGTTTATATTGACAGCTTATTGGCTAAGGCAAGCATATCTCAGTTTCTAAGAAGTTAGAAAAGTATAAGATGAGTGTTATTTTGTAATATCTTGCTGCACTAGCAAAATAAATCCTATTTAGATACACTTTTCTGAAAATTTCAGTAGACATGTTTATGAACTATGGATTTCAGATCTCATATACATAACATGGTTAAAGTGTGTCATGTTAACTACACTGCATCAATGAAGTGATGGAAATACAGAGAAAATACATTTATGATCTTGTCTTATAGTGAGCCATTCGGGTGAAAAATGTAAAAATATGTTCAGATTCTCATTGTATAGTAATTGTATTATTTATTTATTTATTTTGTGAGATTTATATATTGCTTCACAGTGCAAGCACTCTCTAAGCGGTTTACACCAGTAAGCAATATATATTTATATTGCCCCCAACAATCTGAGTCCTCATTTTACCTACCTCGGAAGGATGGAAGGCTGAGTCAACCTTGAGCCGGTGAGATTTGAACCGCTGACCTGCGGATCACAGTCAGCTAAGTGACCTGCAGTACTGCCTCTAACCGCTGCTCCACCTTGGCTCAGTATTAGTATTAGTAAAAACTAAGTGCTAAGAAAACTAAATTATATACTTGGCTATCACATATTGAATTCACATTTACTTGGCATGTTTTGAGTAGTTTTTTTTAAACAGCTCCTTAATTTAATGTTGATTCCCAGTTTACTAGCAATTTACATTGTGTTGATTATACTGGATATTTATAATTGCTTACTTGTTGATTATAAGAAATATTTAAGATATTTTACAAAAGCATACATTGTAATTTACAAATAAATGTCACATTATTTAGGGTTATTTAACAGAGTAAATTACATCTAAAAGAGACAATGTTAGAAAGGAATACATGAATAATATTGAATAATACTTTTATTTTATTTCATAGAAAAAATGTAGAAGATTTCACTGGACCAGGTGAAAGAAGTGACCTTGGAATCATTACTTTTGACATTAGTGCAGATATCCTTTATGACAAATGTTAGCATTAAGAGAGTAGAATGTCTTATTGGCTTCAACAGAACAGGTAAACTGACATCAACTCTTACCTCCTTCACTCGTAGCAAGCAGTGCGAGGGACACTGCCTCCAAAATTGACAGATATGAATATTAATGTGTGAACAAAACTCTACAATGCTTTTAATTTCAAATGTGATGGTCCATTCAGATGCTTATGGAAAAGGAGTTTCAAATTGGTTGTACTTTAAATCTTATATTGGGTTTTCTGCTATATATATATAATGGGATATATTCTCCAATATATAATAATGGGAACTGATTTATAAGAAAAGGTGGAAGCAATAGTTAAGCATAATTCTTTGAAGTCGTAATCATAGAACTGAATACAGCAAAGATGCAGCAGTAGTAGATTTATTTCTATGCAAGTTTAGTGAACAATGTAACACCAATATTCATTTCTTTGGCTATTGTTTTGACGCTTTTTCCTGATGATCATGCTTACACTGTGCCTACTTCCTGCATTTGACTGTCTGCTAACAAAGCTCAATGAACAAAGTAACACAATTTTTTACATGGCAACTTGTTAAGCAACATAATAGCATTGCTGTTAATCATGTCTGGGGGAAAAAGGAAAAATAGTCAGTTGCATTCATTGTAAATAGCAAAGAATGCTAAAAAAATAAAGCAAATAGCACAGAATTCAAAAACACAGATAAATTGAAAAATAATAATCTTAATAACCAAGTAGGTAACAGTCTTTTTTCTTAAGTACATAATGATTCTCATGCTTCCCCCTTTTCACTTCAACTAGATCTAATCAATGGCAGGAACAGATCTACTTGCTGTTTTATTGGATAATACCAGTCTTTATGGCATTGAGATTTTTTTAAAAAGCTAAGTACAGGATGTTAAAGTGCTCAAAACATTGTGTAATGAAATGATCTTTTTCAGTTCCCAAATCAAAGTAAAATTGTGGACTGTATATTCTGAACTCATAACATTCAAAATTCTCATTCTTAGTTCAGAATATTTTGTATACTTCTAGTGAGCACTTTCTCTATTTTCATTTCTACTCTACCAGCTTGTAACCAGCAGGGCTTTAGGGCTTGTTGGAATGCTTTGAGTTTGAATCCAGGCTTGCCAATCTGTGTGTATAGTTTTTTTTCTTTCTTTAAATAGAAGCTTGGCTTGTTGAGATTTGTACTGAATGTGAATGTTGTGAAAAAAGTCATATTCAGAAACAGCATATGTTCCTTATCTTTTTTACATCTGCAAAGTATATTTGATTGGAACGTGAAACAGTTATTTCTATATTTATCAGCAGAGTATTCAACAAAGAACAATGTAAGTGCATTTAACAGTGAGTAAATGGGAAATCATACTAAATTTCATGCTATTAGAATTACTGATCTGCATAACAGTAATACATGGGTAGATATTTTACTTCTTACATTGTCCTCAGTCATCAAAATAAATCTTAGAACATATTCTGGTAATAACTAAAAAGCAGCAGTTGATTATATTTTGAGGTTGTTCTTTGACAGGCTATTACGTATGATGCATTGTAATTTGCACCATTTCATTTTCCTGAATTAACTATTTATTTATTTATCTATCTATCTATCATCTATCTATCTATCTATCTATCTATCTATCTATCTATCTATCTATCTATCTATCTATCTATCTATCTATCATCTATCTATCTATCTATCTATCTATCTATCTATCTATCTATCTATCTATCTATCATCTATCTATCTATCTATCTATCTATCTATCTATCTATCTATCTATCTATCTATCTATCTATCTATCTATCTATCTATCTATCTATCTATCTATCTATCTATCTATCTATCAGAATTTATATGGCTGTCCACTCACTGTCAGTGACCCAGGTTGGCTTACAAAGATAAACTAAAAAATGTATATAAAAGTTTATCCATATTCTGAAAGTTAATTTACCTGATAGCTCTAGCTTGAATACTGTTTGACAAATTCTCTTAATAGAAAGGAAGCAATTTGGATTTCATGTATTTGCATTACAATACCATCTCACTTCTGTTTCCAAAATTTAACTCATGGCTATCTTAATCAGAAAGGACAGCAACATTTTATATGATAGAGATTAGCCATTTAATCCTTCAAGTCAGGGGTCCCCAAGGGATCACCGCAGCCTGGTGCCGGCCACAGTCTATTCGGAATCGGTCCGAACCTGCACTTGTGAAAGTAGTGTGTGCGCACAGAACCATCCCCTCTGCACCCCCTTGCACCGCTACCACCACCGGTCTGCAGAGTCAGAAAGTTTGGAGACCTTTGCTTCAAGTGGTCTTATAAAAACAGACTTCTGCATAGTTTTAATTTTCATAGTTTAAAATTTTTAACTGCTTTTTTATTTATTTATTTATTTATTTATTTATTTATTTATTTATTTATTTATTTATTTATTTATTTATTTATTTATTTATTTTTACAATTTGTAGTCCACCATGACTTATTAAGGAGATGAGTGACATATCAATTTAATAAATTAATTAATACCTAATCTTTCTGTTTACAATATTATGGCTTGAATCATGATATTGTCCATAGGATCATTGCAACTATTTATAATTTTTCTTCATTTATTATAATTTTCCCATGCCACTGTTTCCTTTCTTTATAAGAAATACCTTTCCTTAGAAAAAAGGGTCTAATATGATACTTCCATACTTTTGTACATTTTGCCAGATACTGCTGTATTTTCACAGTAAATATGTAAACATTTATTTTATTTTATTTTCTGAATAATGTTGTAAGCAACCTTGAGTAAGGTACACCTACTGTAATAATGTTTTTCATAGTGCTCACTTCTATACTAATGTCTAAAAACAAATAGGCTTTAGCATTAAGTATTTAGTTTATTTCTTTATTGATTTTTTATGATGCTTCCAGGGAAATTATATAGAAAAAAGTATGGTTTTTTTCAACCATCTCTGTATATCCAGAGAAAGACAGTATATAACAATGTATATAAGACAACCATGTATGCTAGATGAAACATTTCTAATCTCTTTGTTGATGCTATAGTTTTGCTGAAATAAGTAGTAGTTATATTTTGGCTCAGAAAAACCGTTCTAATTCTAGAAACTCTTAAGATAATATTTTTAAGTATTACTTCCAAGCTTTTAATGGTCTTAGAAAATGCTGCACTTCAAGAGTACAAGAGTAACCTGCAAATTGCATGTGGCCTCCTTTGTTTTTTTAAATGACAATTTTATTGATTTTCATGTAGCATAAAATCAAAACTTATAAAAAGTATTAAAACAATTGAAGGTAAACCATGCATATAAAAAATATAAAATAATGATACTGCAAAGAAAAGCAAGTAAGTGAGAAAACAATACATCAGTAATAAGATTTTTAGCAGTGCATTTTTTTCTTCTTTTTAAAGGTGTTAAAACATAAAACCTTTTTAAAGATTTTATGTTTTTAATCATCATCATTATTTAGAATATGTCCCTTCAGCTCTCAATTGCCTGTGCATATGTGGATAGGAAGCCTTTCAAAAAAACCATTTTCTGCCTCTGTTTCAGTGGTTCCATACAGCTTGATATTAAACGTATTTGTTTAAATTACTTTAAATTACTTTAAATGTTGCAGAAAAGATTTAAAAATTGCAGATTAATCCTCTTTTATGTTCCACTTCCAAGTGCACTTCTGCATTGTACTTATTAGCTGACTTTATTTAAAATTGTACTGTGAACAAAATCATCAAATGTTTCTATATTCTGCATTCTTAAGATATATATTTTATATTGGTTTTGTTGATAATAACTTTTTAGTTTTAATTGTAGGCATTGAATCAAGTTGTCCTTTGGGACAAAATTATCTTGAGAGGAGATAACCCAAAGCTGCTTTTGAAAGATATGAAATCAAAATACTTTTTCTTTGATGATGGAAATGGCCTCAAGTGAGTAAATTTCCCCTTACATTATTTATTGATATATATTTGTGATATATATATATATACCCCAGGATAAAACTATAAGCAGTCTTATACAGTCTTCAACAGTATATTTCTGTTACATCTGAGCCTCTTCAGCAGAATACATGTAATCCTTAACAACAATAATTGGGACTGGAATTTTCATTGCTAAGCAATGCACTTGTAAAGTGCAACATCATACAATTGTATCACTTAGCAATGACAATTTTGGCAGTTCCCATTGCTGTGGTTAAGCAAGGATCACAAGTCATTAAGCAAGGACCTCCTTGATACTTCCTGCCAGCTTCTAACAAATGAAGTCAATGGGTAATCCGGCAGGAAGTTGCAAGCATAAGCATAGCTGGGCCCCATAGGGTTGGCTGCTGCTTCCTGTGGGAAGGTGCACAGGTAACTACCACAGTGCTGCAAAAATGTGGCTGGCGGACAGGTGGGTACCACAGTGTGCAGACTCGTGTAATTCATAGCCAGGCTTTTCAGGAGATAAAGTGTAGGAGAGCAACTTACAAGAGTGACTTATAACCTTCCTGCCAGCTTCCCCATTAATTTTGCTTATGGGGAAGCTGGCAGGAAAGGTCACAAAATGGTAATCATGTGACCATGTGACATTGCAACTGTCAAAAGTGCAAGCTGGTTGCCAAGCACCTGGATTGCGATCTCATAACAGCTGTTGTGCTGGGATGCCTAGAACTTTGAGGAGTGGTCATAAGTGCTGTTGTTCAGCACTGTCATAACTTTGGACAGTCATTGAATGAATGGTCATTAACAGGACTACCTGTAAATATATACTTTTTCTTTCGAGATAAGTCATGTTGACCCATCTATTTATAAATGCTGCAAGTATCTACTGTATCTCTAATATAATTTACAGAAGTTCTCTTTATGTATTTGATAGACTTGCTTATGAATATTAACCTGACTATAAGTCTAGTGAGTTCCCCCGCATTACATGACCACAATAAAGAGATGCAGGTTTCATTGTTTCTCAATATGAAAACTCAATATTACAGTTCATAATCAAATTCTTATTAAATCAAATTCATGAATTTTTATGATGACATGCATATAAGGCTATGCAAAGCATTTAAAGGCATGTTTCCTGAATTGTAAAGTCACAAACAAGGTGCTTCTCAAAGGTCTGACAAAGGTTGTGTTGCTTCAAAGGCATTCCTGGGTATATGTACTTGTTTGTACACAGACAAGCCTCTGGGTGAATGTGAGTGCATGTGCATGAATAAATTAAGACCCTTGAATCAGCCACACCAAGCGTTCTAGAAATATTGATGCCTCAACACTTTGAGGAGGGGCCCTTACACAAATGCCATTTTATGACACACCCTTTTTGAATGATTTGCATAGCAGTTATGCATCATTTTACTTACTGTAGCTTTTCATGTAGCTTAAAGTAATTAAATGTTTCTTTTAACTCTTTGTTCTAATTGCAGGGGCAACAGGAATGTCACTTTGACTCTCTCATGGAATGTCGTACCAAATGCAGGAATCCTACCTCTTGTAACAGGAGCAGGACACATATCTGTTCCATTTCCAGATACTTATAAAACGGCCAAAAGCTATTAAATTATTGGTCTGTACCTTGAGTAACATATTTTTATACTTGTACATTATAAATTTTATCAATTTTTAGTCTCTTGCCCGCTGCAATTCAAAGGTACTGTACTTAATTTCTTTAGGCTTAGCTGAGAGGGAGGGACATTTTGTCAGATTTGTTTTCAGTTAAAAATGATGAAATTCCAATCTCAAGGAAAGGTGGTTGTTTAAATTTGAGCAAATGATTTTGTGTTTACTATTGGGAGAAAAATACCTTTCTTATGAATAAACTTTTTGAAATCAGAAACAGTTTGGTTTGGTATAGTATGAGTTATTGTTTTCTTCCATTCTCCTATCTATGCATCCTTATTTGAAATTTCAGTATTGCCACCATGGCATATTGTTATGCAGAAACAAATTTTGAGTAACTTTACTCAAACGGAGCATTTACTGTAACAAATTCCTTTGTACAAATCTTTTATAAAAGAAATGGAACATGAACAAACTTTCTTAAAATGATGCAGCATCCTTTTTAACAGAAAAAAAAATACTTCACAGTTTTTAGGAGTTGAATTCCGGATTGATATTGGTACTAAAAATTCAGGTGGCGGATCTTTGTGGAATCAATTTTGAATCTGATCTTAGGGCAAAGATTAAAGTAGATTTCACAAAAGCTGTGGTGATTGAGATTAGAGAAAATACACCATGAGATATATCATTTAATTTAAAAACAAAACTGCAATTCTTAGATAAAACTGAGCGAAAATTCAACTCATGCAGTATTGACTACCGTATGTAAAATATTTTTTATTTTGTTAAAAAATTATTATACTTTCCATTTTCTTACTTGTTTCATTCTTGTTTTGCTCTTCAAAGCAGTGATAAAACTCTCTAATCTGATTCCTCATTTATTTGGGCAGTATTTTTAGTTCATCCCTATTGACAAATGAGATATTTAAAAATTACACATTTTCTCTTTTATCAATTACACTACTTACATTATACTCCACCTAACACACTTCAAATAACACACACAATTAATTATAACTTAACATACCCCAATCTTAATATAGAGTCAGAGGCTTGTACAATCTCTCTTACCACATGTAGCTTGATAGGTCAGAATAAACAATATTTTCTGTATACATGCATAGATGAGGGACAAAGTATGTATAAATTCTGAAAAAGTATATTTTCTGAACCATTTCAACACTTGCCATGATTTAACCTTTAGATTTTAGATTTCTTCAAGGCACTGTTGCTTATTGTGTTTAAGGAAAACCTTTTGGTTGCATAGAATCATTTTACAGTAATCCCTTGTTTTTCGCGGGGGTTACATTCCAAAAAGAACCCGTGATAGGCGAAATCCGTGAAGTAGGAACCTTTAATTTTTTTAACCCCTCCTACCCGGCTTCTGCGTTTTCGGCGCCCAAAAAAAGCCTGAAAAATCCTCCAACCTCTCCTTCTCTTGACGTCTGCTCTGGTTGCTTGGCACTGATCTCCTGAGCGAGCTTGTAGGCCGTTCCCTCGTCAATTTGGCGCGAACAGCCATTTTCCCTCAGGGAAAGCTGACAGCGTGGCCCGCCTTACAGCTGATGAGCGGCAGTCCTTCTGCGCACGTGCAGAGCTCATCGGACCGCTTTACTCACCTGCCGCTGCCAGACTGAAGCAGGAGACCACCACGCAGGCGCAGAACTCATCGGAGAGGTTTGCGAGTCCCGGAGCCACGCGCTTTGCCGCTGACTGCCTGGCCGCCCACGCAAATCCGTGAAGCAGCGAGACCGTGAAAGGTGAATCGTGATATAGTGAGGGATTACTGTATTTCACTTCAGACGCTTCCCAAGTGCCTGCTTTCCTTTCATATAGCATTTTTTTTGTCCTAGAATATACTATTCATTTTTTTAAACATTTCATCCTTATATCACTGCATCTTTATATTACAATGAGCATGAACAAAAGCCTTAATGTGATTAGGTACAGGTTACTTATTATAAGTGGTCTAATTAGTTTTAATGTTTTAGCATATGTATCTAAGGGAGATTAAAAACCTGGATGGAAGGTTACTAAGAGCCCTTTTTAAGAACTGGCTTATGCCGTGTCTAGGAGTCACCAAAATGCCCTTTTATAAAATGAGTTCATTCAAATAGTTCTTATTGGTGCCCATAATTCATAATAATGTGGCCCTCAGAAACATAGAGTAGCAGCTCATTACATAGGATTGCATAATAATCCTATGTAAGATGATTCAGCCACAGTAATTTCCTATTGAGCAGGTTTATATTTCTGAAAGAATGATTTGGAGGCAGTATCAGATGTTTACAAAGTAGTAAATATCTCTGGAAATGCATTTTCCACTTCTTAATAGTCTGTATAGGGGCCAATATAGAATTCTACCTGTTTAGTCCAATGGCTATTCTGTGTGCTTCTTCTGGATGTGTCCTCCAAAGAACCCTAATTCAGATAAGTCTGATGCTGTCCACTCTTGAAGGTAGTCCATACAAGAAACACAGAAATAGATACTACTTCATCTTCATTGTAAGATTACAGTAATAGAATCTTGCAAATCTGAAAGTATTTCTTCCTCTCCTTTTACTCTGGAAAACTAGGAAAGATCTCTTCTGAAATACTTCCCATGTGCTTCTGTGGATTGAAATACTTTTTGCATGATGGTTGTCTAGTCTGCAACCCAAGTTCATTCTCACATACCATTATGAAGAGAAGAAAATTAAGAATAATTCTTAGCAATTATTTACTTAGACTTATCTGACATTATACAATCATTCTATCACTATTTGCAGGTATAGATCAGGTACAATAAAAAAGCAAATAATAAAACAATAAAATAAGAAATGACCAAGAAATTTCCTCCCTGCCAAATGTTTCATTTTTCTTCCTTTACATATCTTGTTTATGTTGATAGATTTTGCATTTGTATATTTAATAATAAGAGCTATAATAAATAATGTCATCATTGGTCTTTTATTAATGCCACTTACACTACTAGATTTTGTGACTGGTAAATATTCTTAAGTACTGTATTCTATGGAAAATAGTACATAAACTGCTGAGTGTCCAATAAATATTTTACTAATAACTTACTAATAGATTTGAAGTCTAGGTTGATAGCAATTGAAACAGGGTAACAGATTTTGCTGCTGTATCTAAAATATTTATTCTGCAGATGGACCTCATATTCTCAATTCAAATACACAAGATTAGTTCTATTTTGGTATTGACAAAAACACATTTAATTACAGGTTTGGTGAGGACCTTTCTTCTGCTGTCCACACATGCTTCTGATATAATGGATAAAACACATTTGTTAACTACAAGAGACTTGTATGTCAAGATGGAGGGGTAAGCAATGCTAGGTCTCTCTGAAGATTAAGTGAAAGTATAGGTACTCTGGGTGTACAAAGAGACACCCATATAAATGGGTGTCATTTATATTTATAGATAAGTGGACTAGAAAATGAATAAATGAAAACAAATGGACTGTTTGTAGACTGAATGCAAGATGCTTTTGTATAGCTTCTGATTGTGGTTACTGACAGTAGGTATATAGATCAGTGTTGAACATTAGGTTCTAAGTGTGTTGGCTACATTGAATAACCTTTTTTGTGCCTTCTATATAAGACTACAGTTTGTTAATTGAGATTCAGTTACAATAATGAACAACTAGATTAGTGACAAAAGTACAATATACAATAATAAATTGATCATATAGAAAGAGTAGGATAGATGTAAACTAATTTGTAGCAAATACTAATCAAACTGATAGGTTAATAGTTGGCAGAGTTTGTTTTATTTCTTTCCATATACATGGAAATTTCATTATTTATATAGCCACAAGGAATTTGTCTTATTGCAGGAAGCAAGCTGATAGAATGCATCAGTAAGAAAAGATTGAAAGTATTTCTGTTGGAACGTATCTTACTTCTGTACTTGTTCTCTGGCTGTAGTTGGTTGAACCTTTTAATTTCCTGTGTTGAAACAGGGAGGGTATTCTTTTTTTAATGGTTCTTCCCATTTTATTTTTTTCTGGGAATTCTCTTCTACCAAAATATTTCGAAAGAGCAAAGCCTATCTTATGGAAATAATCTTTGCCTTATTTAAGATTCCAGAGACACTATATCCTGGAGAAATTAACTTAAGATTATACATATGCTGTCCAATTTCTGCTGAAGATAAACTGATATTTCCACTTTTTTCTTAATTATTTTTTCTTAATTATTTTTTTCCTAAGAAAATGTAATGTTTACCCACTAAAATGTTGTTAAGTGTTTTTGGTTTTCTTATAGCATTAGCCAGATCTTTATTGGCATATCTTCATCGGATGAAATGGCCTTTTCTAAATTGGCTTTTGAGATTTAGTTTGAGCAATTTATTACCCATCCATTAATTCCTTCCACTTATATATTGCCAAATCAGCCACAGATTTATAGCAGTTTCCAGTAACAATCAGCAATGAAAACAGCCACAGGAGAAAATCAAAATTAAAACATCCAAAATAAAATATAAATAACTAATACACTAACCAATTTATAAAAAATACACAAGATGATTATACTAATACTAACTGAATAATAAAATAATAATAAAAATAAAAGTGAATAGAATGGATAAATAATGAAATAAAATAACACTAGTTATAGTAAAATAAAGTTGGCAACAACAGTCTTATAATGGGCCTGAAGCTATCAAACGGTACATCACTATATGTTTAAATTATTTTTCAATTCTATTTTTCAATTTTCTTTCCTTTAAGAATTCTTGCCTATTTTTAAAATATTTAACAATCACAATCATGAGGTCTTGATTGCAGAATTCCAAAACACCGTTTAACTGGGTGTTAAAGATAAACTTAGGACAATCTGTTGGGTGCAGCAACTATCAGTATGAAAATTCTAGGAGCTGGGAGCAGAGGGCATAATGAAGGCACCTCACTCCATTCTGGATGCTTTTTCCCAGTAGAACTATAGGAAAATAGACTTCCTCGGCTATCTATTTTCTAATTGTATAAGGTGGTGATAACTTTTTCATCTGTTCTTCATTGTTTCTGTTTGAAACAAGATATGAAAAGCATACAGAGCATGGTTTCTGAATCCCCTCCCCCCAATTCCTTAAATGCAGCTTCACTCTGTTGAAGGTGACTGCAAGGGAGGCAGGGGCTTTAAAATGGAGCAGTCAGCAGCTTTCCGATCCATTGCCAAGTTGTCAATGTCTTCATTGATTCAGATGCCTTGACATTTTTTTTCCTGGATCTTTTTCCCCTGGTCCTATTCTGTGTGTGTGTGTGTGTGTGTGTGTGTGTGTGTGTGTGTGTGTGTGTGTGTGTGTATACGCGCACACGTGCACATGCATATGTGTGTATGTAATTACACAATCCCAAGCACTTTAAACAATTCTTTCCAATATTCCGCTGGATAAGGTAAGGAAAACATGCATGACGTGATTTGTGGATGTCTTTTCAAACCCTCTACCAGCAGTGAGCAGTGATCATCTGCATTGGTGTTGCCTTATTGGTGAGGGGACAACATATAAAATAAATAATTTTTCTTCTGTGTGATTAAATAACTGAGTGTGTATTTGTCTACTTACAGGCAGTGACTATATGGAATATACAGGTCTAGGCTATGAAATGAGGGAGTTAGAATGGAGTTGTTAGTGACATTTTAAGTAATTTAATTTAATTAATTTAATTAAAAGTTCTTATAAGCCACCCAATCCCGTAGGACTCGGCGGCGTACAACAGAGATAAGAACGGTACAATAAAATAACATTTTTTAAAAAAACATTAGATTGCATTAAAAACCAAAAAAACATTCATACATGGGGGAATCTTCTCGTCACCCCGCCTGCCGGAAGAGCCATGTTTTTACTGCTTTGCGGAAGGCCAGTAGGGTGGGGATAGTCCGGATCTCTGGTGGGAGTTGGTTCCAGAGAGATGGGGCACCCACAGAGAAGGGTCTCCCCCGTGGGCCCACCAACCGACATTGTTTAGCTGATGGGACCCGAAGGAGGCCCACTCTGTGGGACCTAACTGGTCGTAGGGAGGTATGTGGCAGGATACGGTCCCGAAGGTAACCTGGCCCTGAGCCATGTAGGGCTTTAAAGGTCAAAACCAACACCTTAAATTGCAACCGGAGACTGATAGGCAACCAATGCAGCTGGCGGAGAATGGGTGTTACGTGGGTGTATCTTGGTACACCCACCACAGCTCGCACAGCTGCATTCTGTACCAGTTGTAGTCTCCGGATGCTCTTCGAGGGTAGCCCCATGTAGAGCGCGTTACAGTAGTCTAGCCGTGAGGTGACAAGGGCATGAGTGACTGTGAGCAAACCCTCCCTCTCCAAGTAAGGTCGCAATTGGTGCACAAGACGGATCTGTGCAAAGGTCCCCCTAGCCACAGCTAAAAGATGTTGCTCCAATTTTAGCTGTGGGTCTAGGAGAACACCCAAATTGCGAACCTGTTCTGAGGGAGTTAATTTTTCTCCCCCAAGAACCAAGGAGGAACAGTCGATATAGTCCTTGGGGGGCAATATCCAGAGCCACTCAGTCTTGTCAGGGTTGAGCCTGAGTCTATTCACTCCCATCCAGACCCTCACATCGTCCAGGCAGCTGCCCAAGTGCCTTTCCCATAGAGTTGTGTTTGATGAAATTGTCCGTATTTAAGTAAAATGACTGGTCTGTAATCTCTGATTTACTAGCAGGCAAGTTTACAGATACTGACATCTTGGCATCTGGCTTACCTATTCTATTTCAACAGCTGTGGTGAGGATAACATGAAAACCGCAGTGGTGGCACAGTGATTAGAATGCAGTATTGCAGGATAACTCTGCTCACACTGCCAGGAGTTCGATTCCTTTGATCTGAACTGACAAGCTCTTCCATAACAGACAAAGAAGAGAACAATAAATGAAGCAACGTTGCCATTCCATACATTGCAGGAATACCGGAATAGCTCAGGAGGATCTTCAGACAACACAACATACGTGCACACTTCAAACCCAAGAATACACTAAGGCAGAAGCTTGTCCATCCCAAGGATAAAACACCCAGACACAAACTGAGCAATGTGGTATATGCAGTACAATGCAGTGAGGCATGTGCAGATCTGTACATTGAGGAAACAAAGCAACCACTTCATAAACGCATGGCACAACATAGGAGAACAAACCCATCAGGACAAGATTCAGCAGTCCATCTGCATTTAAAATACAAAGACCGCTCTTTTGAAGACAACAAAGTCCACATTTTGGACAGAGTGAACTGCTGGTTTGAAAGGGGTTAAAGAGGCCATCTATGTCAAAACTGAACAGCCCTCTCAACAGAGAAGGAGGGATATGACATCATCTGTCTCCAGTCTGCAACACAGTCTCTTCAACAGTTCCAAGAAGCCATTTGCACTACTCAGGTGACCGTGATGGCACAGATAAAGCTCCAGGGGGCCTCAACAACTCTCTAAAAAGAATTCAAATGACCAGCTGTCTGCAATGAGTATAAATCCTTCCATTCCCCACCATTCAGTCAGACCTGAAGAAGCTTCTTAGATGAGAAGTGAAATGTCTTCAAAGAAAAACAAGGAAGTCCAGTTGCCTCTTGAAAAAGCACCTTTGGGACAACTATGACCTGGATGACAGAATCTTCATAGACATTTACACAGCTAGAATTTTGTAATGCTAACTACTAAACAAAATATAACCATTAGGTGGCATCATTGCATTGCTAAATAAGAAAAGCAGGCAAGGCTTATTTCTGGACAAACATTTTCCTCTTCTAAAGTTGCTGCAATGTTTTTTTGGTTGTTTACAGATAAATATCCTTATGATCTGCTCTGGAACCTTCCTAGGTATCATGTCAGACTGACAATCTCTTTTTTGCTGGATCTTATACCCCCCCTTCCTTTTTTTGATAGGGACATTTTGTTTTTTTCCAGTCGTTTGGCAGTTCTTCAATTGCCAATTCTATGATAATATCAGGAATCTGGCCAGATGATCAGATTTTTTTTAATTGCCTTGGGATGCCATTTTTCGGATTATTGGAGTTTTAAACTAATTAGAGAGGTTTACCTCAACCATGTTTAGCAATCTTTAATCCTGCTCCTTTATGTTGCTCATCAAAATTTTATGGCTCATAAAATATTTTTGTTGAAAAAGACAACTGAAATAGAAATTAAGTAGCTTTGTCTTTTCTTTTTTTAGCTGTTACCATTGTGCAATGCTCAAGGAGCAGCTTGTATACTAATTATTTTACTTTTATTTTGAGTCTTTCCAACCCAATGGAATGTTGGGAAGGAATTATATAAAACAGTGTTTTTCAACCTTGGCAACTTTAAGAAGTGTGACTCATGTTGGCTGGGAAACTCTGGGAGTTGAAGAAGCTTCTTGAATGAGAAGCAAAATGTTTTCAAGGAAAAAACCAAGAAAGTCCAGTTGCCTTTTGGAAAAGCACCTTTGGGACAATTAAGGGAAAAAAATATCTTCAATGCATTGCTCAAAGAGAAGCTGCTTAGAATGTTACTGAATCCTATATTTTACGCTTCTTTCTCACTCTCTTCCCAGTCCTATGACTCAGTGTAGAGTTGTTTGTAAGAAAATAGAAACAATTTACACTTTTCCTTACACATTTGTTCTTCTCAGCATCCTTTGCCAACCTCATCTTCTGAGTTTTTACTTTCATGACACCAGATTTCTATGGTAAATATCTGTAGTCTTTCTTTGTGACCTACTCTTTGTTTAATTTCTTATATCAGTACTTTTTTGCTATCAGATTTTCCACCGGGATTTAAGATTACCATATTGGTGTCTTCCACACCAGGTTTTCCCTTTTTGGATGCATTTAGTATCCAATTAGAATTCCATAACTGACAATTTTACTAACTCTTTTTGTTTTTCCTCCCATTATTTTCTGTTGCAACACAATCAAACTTAAAATTCTTTGGGTGTGTTAAAATTTATATTTTTAGAGTCCAAGAAATATTGCCTATGATTTTTCTTTTTCTATTAAGTTCTATTAAGAACTCCAGCATTGCACAACTATTTGATTTGAAGTAGATATGTCTAAGAGTTACATTGAGGTAAGATGGGTGACTGATACATTTTATAAGTAAATAATAAATATGTCTGAACTAGTGATTAATGGAAAAATGATTTTTTTAAATCACATTTTTCTCCTCTTGTGCCTTTTATTACTGTTTTTAGAACATATGTAGTTTTCTTATATCAGGTGCCTTCAAAATGGCAGTCATGCAAAAATAACATGACAAATAAAAAATAGAGAATTAAGCCTTCATGTTTGATGCATTTATTTATTTATTTATTTATTTATTTATTTATTTATTAATTTATTATTTATTATTTATTATTTATTATTTATTTATTTATTTATTTATTTATTTATTTAAATAGTTCAAAGTAATTAGAAGTGAAAGCAACATTGTATGTTATTTGCAAACTTGTTCGTTCAATTTCTAGTTTTCACCAGTAGATGTCAGCCCATTTCCTTCAAAAAGTGAATAATATTACTTAGATATCTATTTCTGCAGCTGATTGCTGAATATTTCCTTTAAAACCAAAATGTAAATATACAGCTGCATTTAGACTAAACTCACGCTCTTCAAGAGAAAGTATTCATTAGTAAATGTACAACATTATTTTCTTACCAACTATAATATCTAGGAGATAGGGAAATTTCTTAATTAAGTAGAAACTACTCAGATTATAATTCCAATAACTGTTGAACAGAAAATATGTTTGGTTAAAAGGCCATAGACCGTGCTAGTATGTAAGTTTAAAACTACTTATTCTCTGACACTGGGATATTTTTCCCACCTTTCATGCTCTTTGAGATATAATTTTCAAATTTTTATGGATGTCTCATCCATATTTCTATCTTCTTGAGTGGCTTCCAAGTTTTATATCATCTTGGAAAATTGCTTGTATAAAATGGAAATGCACATGCTATATAGGAAGAAAAGCTTGTCAGATGATATAATCATCAGTACAGATACATCATAAAGCCTTTTTTAAAAAACTAGTTTTTATTAAACATTTTCAACATTAAAAAACAAAACAAATGTTCATTCATTACAGCATTTCTGTATCGGTATCAATATCATCCATAACATTCGTAAGTTCTATAATTTCTATATTTCTATCACTAACCTATATTATACAATCATTTAGATTATACTAATATTTACATATCAATATTCTAAGATTCTTATACAGTTATTGTATTCCTATTCTCTAGCCAGGTATACCATCTACTCCAAACTTGATAGTACTCCGATTCTTCTCTCTCTTTCAACTCCATTGTCAGCCTATCCATCTCTGCGCACTCAAGTACCATTCTTATAATCATTGCCTCTGAAGGAATATCAGACTGTTTCCAATTTTGCATGAGAACGATTCTGATTGCAGTTAGTAAACGTAATATTATATATTGAGTTTTTTATCCATTTTCACCTCTAGAATACCTAATAAAAATAGTTCCGGCTTCATTTCAATCTTTTGTTCACTAATTTCTTCCAGCCAATCCCTTAGTTTGAAGCCTTTTATTCCAGAAAACAAACACTAACTTAGTTTGAATTTAGGTGTCCTCGGTGTTCTCTGATCTTGGTTGTTTTCTTGCATACATTTCCTACTCAAACTAGATAACATCATCAGTGCTAGTGCTAATTTGAATTTCTCTAAGCCCATCTACCATCTGTCTTCCCCCCCCTTCCATTCAATCTTGTCCAATTTTTAGAGATTGGCTGGACAAATCTCTGCAGTTTTCTTAACAAGGCTTTTCAAAAGTGGCTTGCCATTGCCTCCTTTCTAGAGCTGACAGAAAGTGACTGGCACCAGCTGGCTTTGTGCTCAGGTGGAACTAAAGCTTCATGGCTTTCCAGTTTCCAGCCTGGTGTGTTAATCCCTATACCAAACTGGCTCTCAATCAGACCTTGGGTGATCTCAAAACTTGTTGGTGCCTTGACTGTAGACCAATTAGAATTCTCAGGTTTTTAAGATAGAAATTCTCAGGTAACTTGAAAAAATATACCAGAAGAAGACATAACAAATCATTTTCATTCTCTTGCCAATAAAATTATATGGATGGATACATGTAGTCATTAGAAGTTGAGCTCAGTTCAAGAGATTTTACTTTTCTCTGGAGGGCATTCCTAAACCTTGGTATAGACCGCATTCTGCCTCATTCTTCCCTTCGACCGGTCAGGTCCCACAGAGTGGGTCTCCTCCAGGTCCCGTCAGCCAAACAGTGCCGACTGGCGGGGCCTAGGGGGAGAGCCTTCTCTGTAGGGGCCCCCTGCTCTCTGGAACCAACTTCCCCCAGAGATCCGAATTATCCCCACCTTGCTGGCCTTCCGAAAAGCCATTAAGACATGGCTCTTCCTGCAGGCGGGGTGAGTTTGAGACGACTTTATATCTGATGTCTCCCCCATGTATGTATGTATGTTGTTTATATGTTGTTTAATTGTTTTTAAATTGCCTTTTTAATGTTTTGTTTGGAGTTTTATAAAATGTTGTACGCCGTCCTGAGGGAGTAGGGCGGCATAGAAAAACTGCCAAATAAAAATAAATAAATAAATAGTGCCTTATCCTTCGGCTGAGTTATTGTGATTCCTTTTTCAAGGTGAACATTCAGTTAACCGACTGGACCTAATTGGGCCGCAAGCATCACATCAAGCTCTAACTTTGGTATTTTAATTCATAATGCTCCTAAGTACCAGAATGACTGAAAGATCATACAATGGCCAACAGAATAAATTTATTCCATGCAAGTAAATGAAAAGTGTATTTTTACGTCTGTTAGCATAAACCTATTCTCCACCCCATTTCATGCTCTGTTTCTATTTTGTTCTTTTAATCTGAAAAAAGGTTTTTTTAACTTTACAATCTTACCTTTTTTATTTTGATCAAGTTTTAACATTTCTGTTTTGTGTCTGTGTCCTTTTTCCTATTTGTTTTCCCCTTGCTCTGTCCCTCTCTTATTTCATCTTTGCCCTTATTTTATTCTCTGTTTTCTCTTAGATTCTTTCCTTATTATTTTATATTCCATTATTTATTATGTTTTACTCCTTATTTTCCTTCATGTTTTCTTCTCTATTCACTTGTCTATACTTTCTCCCCATTTCAATCTTTCCTTTCCTTTAACACTTATTCCTTTATTTAAACATTCTTCTCGTCTTGGAGATATGAAGGGGAAAAAAGAAGAATGGAGGAGAGAAGGGGAGAAGGAGGGAGAAACGTTGTCTCCTAGAAATTCTGAAGGTTGTATTCTATGCCTTGAAGGGGATTAGATTTGAGATATTTGTAATAAGTGATCTTTGCATTACTTAATAATGTAAAATAAAACTAGTATCTAACTGCAGTCTAATGGAATTTGGGAGTCAATGGAAATGAGATAATTTCAATCAGACTATATTAATAACATATTTTAAAAGACTTATTCTTCTCTGATGTTTTTCATTCATGCAAAGAAGGGAAATTGGGCAGGATAAGATGCTGAGGAAAAGCAGAAAAAAACAATAGTAATGAGTCATATTTAGGAGTCTGTTGAATAGATTCCCATTATACCAGACCTTTTAATGTGAAATAAAACTGCAAGAAAACTGAAGGCAATTATTTTTAATTAGAGTTATATTGCCCAAAACAAATCCTTTCTTTTCAAATGGGCAGACTAGAGTTCCTGCCTTTATGCTGTTCACTTGAATTATTATAGAGATAACATTACATTTTCCTGTAGATAGGAATCATGGTTCTGTTTTCTGAACAGTCATAATTAATTTTTAAAACCTTAGGAGACAATTTTCTAGGTTCACCTCCTTTTCTCCAAGTTTAGATTTATCAGGAGGCTCTCAGCTCTTCTCCAAATGTTTCTTTTTCTTCCAGCATTAGCTTTTTCTGGGCCTCTGTGATCACCATGACATTTCCAAAATGGCTCCAATAATTCATGCAGCATACTTTCAGGACAGCAAGGCAAGGCAAGCCAGGCAAAAAATATGGCTCACTGAATATTTTAGTTTCAAATTTAAGAAACTATTTCCTAACAGTAGGTTTATTGTGAATATTCAGTTTTTCTTTTTCTTTTTTCTTCCTTTTTTAGCACAGTATTCTTATTCATTTGATGGAGAAATTGCTATGACATTTTTAAGAAAAAAACATTTTGGTGAAAATACGTATGTCAATGTAAGTTCATTCATTGTATAATGTTTGCTCTCTCTTGGCTTCTCATACTTCCATTAGATCTGAAAGGGAATCTTCATAAAGCTCATTTTGCTTTCCACTAGGTAAAACTGCCAACCCACTTTCTCTATTCTCAAGATTGATGCTGAATTTTGAATTTTTTTTTCCCAAAAACTCAATTTCTTTTATAAATGAATTTCATTGTAATATCACAGTTATTCTATCAAGATGAAGATTTCTACCATGAGAATACTCGAATCAAATGCTGAATAATGTTATTAGATGATTATTACAGTGCATTCAGAAAGTATTCAGATGCCCTTCACTTTTGTCAATTTTGTTATGCTTCAGCCTGATACTACTGTTGTTGAAATTCATTTTTCCTTATTAATGTACACCCAGTACCCCATAATGACAAAGTGAAAACAGAAGTTTAGAAATGTCTGTAAATTTATTTAAAAGAAAAAATCACTTTGGCATAAATATTCAGACCTTATGATTCTTGATGAATGTATCTTTTCTTTTATGTACACTGAGAGCATATGCACAAAGACAAATTCCTTGTGTGTCCAATCACACTTGGCCAATAAAAAATTCTATTCTATTCTATTCTATTCTATTCTATTCTATTCTATTCTATTCTATTCTATTCTATTCTATTCTATTCAGTACTTTGTTGAAGCACCTTTGTCAGCAATTACAGCCTCGAGTCTTTTTGGGTATGACACAACAAATTTTGCACGCCTAGTTTGGGGGATTTTCTGCCATTCCTCCTTGCAAATCCTCTCAAGCTCAGTCAGGTTGGATGGCAACCGTTGGTGGACAGCCATTTTCAGGTCCCTGCAGAGGTGTTCAATAGGGTTCAAGTCAGGGCTCCAGCTGGGCCAGTCTAGGACAGTGATAGCGATCTTTTTTGGCACTGAGTGCCCAAACCGGAACGCGTGTGCATGTGTGTGCATGTGCGCATGCTGGAGCGCCAGAAACCCAAAGACCAGCTGGCTGATGCGCATGCCGGCCAGCTGGTCTTCGGTTTCTGGCATGCGCATACGCGCCAGCCAGCTGGTCTTCGGAGCATAAAAAACCTGAAGACTACCTGGCCGGCATCCGCATGCCTGTTTTTTGGCCATTTTTGGCCATTTTCAGGCTGTTTTTCGGTCCATTTTCAGGCTGTTTTTGGGCCGTTTTCAGGTCATTTTCCAGGCCATTTTGGCCTGAAAATGGCCCAAAAAAAACAGCCTGAAAACGGCTCAAAAATGGCCTGAAAACAGTCCGAAAAAAGGCCCAAAAACCTTGGTTTTGGGGCAATTTTTGGGCCGTTTTCAGGCTGTTTAAGGCCATTTTCCAAGCCAGTTTTCACTTTGGAATGATATTGCGCAGATGATGAGCAGTGCTGGGTTTCCTCCGTATATAACAATTAGAATTGAAGGCAAATAGTTAAATCTTTGTTTCATCAGACCAGAGAATCTTGTTTCTCATAGTCTGAGAGTCCTTCAGGTGCTTTTTTGCAAACTCCAAGCAGACTTTTGTGTGTTTTGCACTGAGGAGAGGCTTCCATCTAGCCACTCTGCCATAAAGCGCAGATCGGTGGAGGGCTGCAGTGATGGTTGTCCTTCTGGAACTTTGTGCCATCTCCACACAGGATCTCTGGAGCTCAGTCATGACCATCAGGTTCTTGGTCATGTCTCTTACTAAGGCTCTTCTCCCTTGATTGCTCAGTTTGACCAGGCAACCAGCTCTTGAAAGAGTCCTGGTTGTGCCAAACTTCTTCCATTTGTGAATTATGGAGGTTGTTGTGCTCTTAGGAAATCTTCAGTGCAGCAGAAATTTTATTGTAGCTTTCTCCAGATCTGTGCCTTCCGATAATCCTGTTATAAAGTTAGGGTTATAAAGGTATAAATTTGAATATGGAAATGTAATATTTAATTATTTATATCTAAACATAAACTATTTTACCTTTTATTGATACATGTGCTTTCTATTTATTGTGTATTAGATAATCCCATCTTGTCATATATAATGCACCAGTACTATTTTAAATGCTTTAATTTCTCAGTTATATATAAATTATTTGCACTGATTTGGTCTCTCTTTTTTCAAATAATGGCACAATAATGCTATGGATTAATTGAGCTATGTGAAGTTAATTCACTGATTCCTAAGGGTAATTATCCTCACAAATGACCCTTTACCCACATGGAGTAATAACTGCCTATTCTCACAAACCACATTTAGATTCTTGAAATATTTGTTCAGTTCAGGGATCTTAGTTACTTTGAGTTATGAGTTCCTGAGTCTCCAAAGGGCTAGTTTTCATTGTCATTATTCATGTGATGGTTTTCACACAGAGAAGAATTGAACAGAAATTCTTATATGAGTGTTTGCTTGCATGTATATACATCATAAATCTTTAAGTCAACACTTATTCCTTAAGGGACTTTGGCAGCATGTAGAAGTTTCTATGAGGAACATAGAAAACTTCCATTCAAAATGGAAACATGTTTCAATCACACATGTTTAAAGTATTTATTTGTTTTTGCACAATATAGTTTTTGTTCTCTTACTTAGTTCACCTATTGCTCTTCCGTATTCCTTAAATTTAGAAAATAAATTTCTTTTATACCTATTACGACAACCTGGAAACTATAATAAAAGCAGAGCTCAGACTAAGCACAAGGAGATAATAGCTGCTGATAAAGGAACACTTTATCTCAGGAAATATCGTATATTCTTCTCTGGTTAAACAGAAGCTGGATACTTATTGGCCAAATATGGTCTAAATACATCATACCTTGCAAATATGGACAAATTCAAGCTATCAAATCACCATAAAACAGAAAAAGCCATGTTATTAATAAAGGTGACAGCAGTTAAGAATCTACATAGTTTAAAGTTCATGTTTCATTACACATGCAGAATGGGAAGAAAGAGAAGAGGAAGAATAACAGATTTTCAAAAAGCTTATGTAAATCTATTTTCTCCTTGTGTTTCTGTGTATCTTACATTTAGTTTAATTTCATAACCATTTCCTGCATGCTGATCCTATTTTTTATTATAGAAAAATAGTATATAGTGGCAAGTTCAAGGATGAACAATCGATGCCTATATTTGGACCCCAGTCAGTGATGGGATTCAAATAATTTAACAGCTGGTTCTCTGCCCTAATGACCAGCTGGTGTGTGTGTGTGTGTGTGTGTGTGTGTGTGTGGGGACAGGGTGGGCGTGGCCAGAGGCCATGACAAGCACTCAGCCTCCTGCAGCACTCTGCCAGCCAAAACGTGACGCGGGGGTTAATTACAAAATGTGGGCTTTGCTTTGTGACATCCAGATCCAGCGAGCAAGGTGTGTGAACTGCACAGAAAATACACTTTTGTTCGGTTATGAAGAAATATCCCCAAAGTCAGATGTACACTAAATGTAGACTGACTTTTAGCTAAACTTTTAGCTAAAACTCCCCCCCCCCCCAGCAAAAAAGACTCTTGGTGAGTTGCTTTCTTTTGAGAATTAAGAAGGAAAAAGGTTATCTTAGAGAATAGCTTTAATTTAAAAGCATATGCGAGGGTCGCCTGATCCCCTACAGTCAGGTTTATTGTTTTATATGTCTTGGTAGCATAAAATAGTGCTCAAAATAGATTTATGTTTAATCTTCTTTTTTTATATCTCCCTGATCAAGGGTAATGCCCTCTGTTTCACTTCTCTCTCTCCTTAAAATATCCCTATGCTCTGCTTATGATATACTTTATGTGAGGAATAGACAGATTTGACATGTTTCTTGAACAAACAAGAGAACAGTTTATTTAAATACAAACTTCTCAGCAAATGTCAAGTAAATTTCTTACAGCCACAACCAGCTACTCAATTCTTTTACACTTTTTCTTCCCTCAGAGAACTCTCCTAGCTTTCCTGACTAAATCTAAGAAAACCCAGTTCTTCTTTGGATTAAGGGCTATAGATTAGAGCACATTTCACCATTTATCTCTATCTACAAATAACACAATATATCAATCAATAAAGTCCCCTGACCTGCTTCCCACAGAACTGCCTAGAGCCGTGATGGCAAACCTATGGCATGCGTGCCACAGGTGGCACGTGGAGCCATGTCGGCTGGCACGCCAGGGGTTGGCCATGGAACTTCCAGGTTTCTGGCGCACGCATGCGCAGTGACCAGAATGCTACCCGAAACTTAATTCAGCTCTTCACTGTAGCAGGCTTGCGAAGCTGAAGTGAATCCTCGCTGTTTGCTGCTCCCTCTCCTCACCCACTTGATTGTAAGGGGGCTGGTGCACGGAGCGGGTGTGAGGAGGGCCGGGTGCGAGGGGGGGTGGAGTGAATGGGGGAAAGAAACCCTGGCTCTCGCTGCCCCATCTGCATGTGGGAGTGGGGGAAGCCTGGCTGGAAACCTCGGCTATTATAATTGCAGCAGCGATTCCTCCCCTCCAACACCCCCCCTCCCCATGCAGAAGTCAAACTCCCACGAGCGAAGCGGCCTTCCTTGCCGGGCGCTGCACCGGCGGCTCCGCTATGGTCAGCTCCACCCACCGCCCCTTTCCTTCAGGTGGCCAGAACGAGGGGCGGGCGGCAGCACCCGGCACTTTAATCTGCCGGCTCCCAAAGGAAAGGAAGAAGAGGAGAGGAAATAAGAAAGTGCCTGGTGCCACTGCTGGCCCTTTGGCTCCAGGGCTGGGCAGCAACGGGGCGCGCACCTACGTAGCTCCACCGGCCTTGGGCTCTGGGGCTGGTGGGGGAAGGAGACAGGGGCATTACCTTGAGAGCCGGCAGATTGGCATGCTGGGCACTGCACCGGCGGCTCCGCCATGAATAACTCCACCCACCGGCCCTTTCCTTCAGGCAGCCAGAGTGAAGGGTGGGTGGCAGCACCCGGCACGTTCATCCGCCGGCTCCCAAACTGCGCGCCCCGATGCTGCCCTGCACCGGTGGCTCTGCCATGCATAACTCCACGCACTGCCACTTTCCTTCAGACAGCCGGAGCGAGGGGCGCGCCCCGTTGCTGCCCAGCCCTGGAGCCGAAGGGCCAGCAGTGGTGCCAGGCACTTTCTTCTTTCCTTTCCTCTTCTTCCTTTCCTTTGGGAGCCGGCAGGTGAACGTGCTGGGTGCTTCCACCCACCTCTTGTTCTGGCCGCCTGAAGGAAAGGGGCGGTGGGTGGAGTTATGCATGGCGGAGCCGCTGTTGCAGGGCAGCATCGGGGCTCGCAGTTTGGGAGCCGGCGGTTGAACGTGCCAGGTGCTGCCACACGCCCTTCACTCTGGCTGCCAGAAGGAAAGGGGCGGTGGGTGGAGTTATTCAGGGCAGAGCCACCAGTGCAGCGCCCAGCATGCCCATCTGCCGGCTCTCAAGGTAGTGCCCCTGTCTCCTTCCTCCGCGAAGATCCTGCCAGCCCCAGAGCCCGAGGCCGGTGGAGCTATGTAGGTGTGCGCCCCGTTGCTCCCCAGCCCTGGAGCGTAAGGGCCAGCAGCGGCGCCAGGCACTTTCTTCTTTCCTTTCCTCTTCTTCCTTTCCTTTGGGAACCGGCAGATGAACGTGCCGGGTGCTGCTGCCTGCCCCTCGCTCGGGCTGCCTGAAGGAAAGGGGCGGTGGGTGGAGTTATTCATGGCGGAGCCGCCGGTGCAGCACCCGGCATTCCCATCTGCCGGCTCTCAAGGTAGTGCCCCTGTCTCCTTCCTCCGCCAAGATCCCGCCAGCCCTAGAGCCCGAGACCGGCGGAGCTACCTCTTGGTTGTTCTCCACCCTCGGCTGCCCAGACCAGCCTTTCCCAAGCTCAGAAGATGTCTGGTGGGGGAATTCTGGAAGTTTGAGTTTGCTGAGATTGAGACAAGTTGTGTTTGCTAGGTTTGTTTCCCTCCAAGATTTGTGTGATTGCAGCTCCCAATCCTTCTCAGTCTCTTCCCCCCACCCACTCCAGGGGAATGGTGGCTCCCAGGGAGCCCAGCAGGCAGCAGGCTCTCTGCCTCTCCCCCCAGAAGAGCAGCAGCAGCGGCAGCTGAAGGGAGAAGGGCAAGAGCGACCGGCCAGCTAAAGTGCACAGGGCAGCATTTGCTGGCTAGGCGGCCGGTGGGGCTTTGCAGGAGGAACACTGGAGATAGGCAGCGATGCCTAGGGGAGCCGCGTGGCTGGTGGAGCAAGCAGAGGGATGTCTCGGCCCCACTTTGACAGCAGCCACAGGGTCATCTGCACAGGCAGCCTCCACCCCCACCCCGCCCTCACCGGCTGCTCGTCCGGGGAAGCTCCGAATGCATGGCATTGCCGGGGCTCCTCCCCCCTGGGAGCTGCCATTCCCTGGCCGCCGACAGGCTCTCTGCCTCTCCTCCCCCGCCCTAGAAGAGGAGCAGCAGCTGAAGGGAGCAGGGCAAGAGCGACCGGCAGTGTGGGGGTTGCATATGCGCATGCGCAGTATGGGGCATGGGGGGGTCGTGTGCGCATGCGCAAATGGAGGCGCGCATTGCATTATGGGTGCCGGCACGCACAAGCACAACAGAGCTCTCTCACTTGGATTTTCGGCACGCAATGCCAAAAAGGTTCGCCATCACTGGCCTAGAGCCTATTTTCTCTGCTGTTAACTTCCCTCTTGGACAGTTAAACTCAGGCAGGGAATCCTCATAAACCTTCCCTCTTGGAAGTTACCACAAACAGCTCTCCTCAGCTCTTCCACCTAGACCTTTTATAGTTCCTGGCCCTGCTATCTATGATCTGATTGGCTGGCTCCTTATGATGCAATCTATCCCCCCTCCCTTCTGGAGAACTGGGGTAAACACCTCCCCCTTTCTATTTACCATACATTTAAAAGCTGTTTGGCTCCATACTTACTTGTGTATACAATTCCTTTTAACCACACTTTAACTTTATACAACAACTTAACTCTTTTACATTCAGTACCTGTATGTGGGCACCACTGCATAAAACTTAACATAATTGTATTTCAAGAAACTTTTAAACAGATAAAGGAAACAGTAATTTTGGAAAACAGGATAATGAACTTTTTTGTGTTGGAAGTATCTTTGAATATAGTAAAACTAGTTAGAAAAACAGACCAGACCAATATGCTGATTGTTTATTATTAAGAATAGTCGATAATTGGTGGATTTTACAAAGTAAGAATAAGGGTAAAATAAGGCTAATCTATAAGGCTAAGCCAGGGGTCAGTAACCCGCGGCTCTGGAGCCACATGTGGCTCTCTCATCTTTCTGCTGCGGCTCCCTGTCACTGGTCGGCCCCACAATTTTGAAAGGAGCTTCCGGTTGTGGGGGTGTGTGTGTGCCAGGAGGAGACTTCCATGGTGTGCCAGGAGGAGACTCTATGGCAAGGGGTGGGTTTTCCGGTCAGCTCCACAATTGATATGGCTTTTGGTTAGGACAGGTAGAGGAAAAAGGACACCGCACTAGGAGGAAACTCTATGGTGGGGGAACTGGACTTCCAGTCGGCTCCAGAATTGAATGGGAGGCTTACAGTTAGGACCTTTGTGGCTCTTTGAGGGTTTAAGGTTGCCGACCCTTGTGCTAAGCTATGTGACTAACTTTGGAGAGCTAATTCATACTGAAGTGTTAAAGACAGGAAAGCAAAACAGGGAAAAAAGGAGAAATTTGCCTTTTACTTTCAGCATAGTAATTGACATATTTTCACTTCCTCATAAGGTAACCACAAGAAAAGCTGTAAAGTGAGGGAAAGGACAGAGAGTTTCACTAGAACAACTTGCAGATAAAAGCATTTCACCAGATTTATTACAGAAAATGTTTGAGGAATTTAGCAAAAGAATTGACTGCAATAGTTGCCAATGGTTTGGATTAAAAAACAAAAAGAAGATGGAAAGATATGGTACTACTCACGATGGACAAATGTTTGGTGAATTGAAGATCTAGCTGAGATAGATAAATTGACATCTTTTATTATATATGTATGTATGTATGTATGTATGTATGTATGTATGTATGTATGTATGTATGTATAACTGGAAATTTTTGTATACAAATGAAAAAATAAACTTCTGGTTTATGGTTTTGATAATTACACAAAATAAATTATAGAAAGAAGAGAATTATAATGTAACTTTAGACATAGAGGTTAAAATATAATTGTACTTATAATTGCTGGAAATAATATCAAAAACCACATCTTTACGTCTATGTATCTTTCTTTATAGATTGTTCTTTTTAATTTTCTTCTATTTTCTTATTGCAAGTTTAGCTTTTTAATTTTTCTTTGTTTTTAACTTCTTCTTTTCCATTTGGTTTCTATTCACTCTTATTATTGTTCTTAAAACTTTTTATAAAAGTTTATTGGCTATTGTGAGAACAAATGGTTGGCCTTTTAATTAAATCCAGCATGAGGTTTTATGTTGCTAATCTTTATGTAGGCATAATATATTAGTTTCTCAATATATTTGTTTACTGATTACAAGCACCTTATATTTTCCTTGTTTTATGAAGCATATTTATGAAAAAGTATAAGTAACTTAGGTATAAAGTTGTTCTTTCTTGATCTGACATAGTATGTTTTGTGGATGAAATTTGGACCAGCATCTGGTTTTGACTGATTAAATAAACTCGTTGGTATTAATGTACATAAATTTGCAGGGTGGAATTTTCCTTTAAACTTAAGACAGATACATAATAACTGCCAATGTACATAAAATAAATATGATAATATTAAGGGGTCTTTGGTGCAATGATTTCCAAAGACGTTTGGGTCAATGGGACTGAGTTTTGTATCTAGGTTACTTTTTAACTATAAAAGTTTTTTAACTATAAATGGAACAAATATTTAGTCTATAAATCTGGTGATTTGTCTCTAATGTCAGTGCCAAAATCCTTGATAATTGATTAAATGCCTGATTTGGAATGATCATTAGTCAATTTTAGTACATTTTGGAAGAAATTCTACCCTTTGGGAGGCTTTGTACTTGGAATGCATGGATTATATTGCTAAATATTCATATAGGAAACACATAAGGTGGTGTCCAAGCAGCTAATTCAACTGAAATAACTTAGATAAATGTTGTTAGAAGCATTTAGAATGTAGAAAAGAGTACAATATTTGTACACAAAGTAGCTACCAAAACCCTACTGAACAAACTATTTAATGCTCTTGTATGCTTATAACCAGAAGGTTGAGCTGTCACATTGCTCGTTAGATGTTGTTATGAAAGACGTCATTTCTTCATAAACTTAATCTTCTATTATTCTTTTGTGGTTCATTAACCCAGGCAATCTAAAATGGCTTTCAACTGGCTTTCAAGAGTATTTTTTATTTTTTGTTTTACTTCAGTGTTTTATTTTGTGTTCAATCTTTATTCCTTAATTTTAAGTAGAGGTTGTTAAGATCACCTTTATCACTTTCAAACATCTTACATCATTGTGTGAATTGCCACATCTAAAGCACTTAATTGATTTTACAAGGAAAAAGAAGGAGGAGAAGAATTTCATGGATTTATATCAATTTTGAGGGGTCCTTGGTGCTCTCTGAGCTTGCTTGTTTTCTTGCAGACATTTCATTACCCAAACTAGGTAACAACATCATGAGCACCCAACACTCATGTCAACCCTGAGCTACAAATATTTTCCTTTATTATATTAATTATCACAAGTGAAATTAACACTCATAAATGTTTCGGAGATCTTGCCCTTGATTCTGCCCAGTTTATTGGACAGTTATTATCAATAACATAGCTTCATTAACATCAGACCCAAGCCTATGGGGAATGTTTTTGGCTATGGACTATTAGGTGCTGCTCCCCCCCCCTCTATTGCATATTGGGATATTATGATAAAGACTATGGCAATTTTTCTAAGGCTTTTTTCTTTTTGATTATTGAATTTTTATTGTATTATTAATGTACATGCCATTTGAGAATATTTAATATGTGGTTTTTGTATTCTGTGTTTTTAAAATGGTTCATTCTTTTATTTATATTATTAAAGAATGAGCTATGTATATATTTTTAAAAATCAATATTATAGGTTGAAATTTGAGTTGTTAAAGTTACACTGGCACTCAGTTCTGTGAATAGCTTGCAACAATGTAAGTGCTTGCTTGCATTTCCACAGTAGAATTCAATTGGAAACCTATAAATAGAGAGTAATGCTGTATTCTGTCACTAGAAAAGGATATAATCGGTCCTGGAATAAGATTTATAATATGTGCTAGGTTTTATTTTTTTGTATATTCATATTCTTTATTAATTTACAGATTTGCTGTTGTATGGGATCCATTGGCTAACTAAGTAATTGGTTCTTTCAAGAAAAAGGTGCAAATGTTTTAATAGCTTTTAAAAAAAAATTCTGAGCATTTGGCTCTTTTGTGTAGTGAATTTTTAATCAGGTTTTTTCCCATGTTCAACAGGTGGGAACTATCTAAAATACATCAGTGCAAAAGGAATCGTGGAGCAGACCACTTGGGATCAAGAATGGTGCTGGTTTTATTGGGAAGAATGATGACAACTTGATACAACAAATAAAAAATAAGGGCCCAATGCACATAAAAAGATTGTACAATATTTTACTGGAACTAGATTCAGAAACAGAACTAGTTAAGGATTGCATGATAAAATGGGCTCAAAATATTGGAGAACCTATAATGATGGAAACATGGGAAAAGATATGGGTAAGAAATGTTAAATTTACACAGGCTCAAAATTTAAGAGAATTTTTTAATAAAATGTTTTATAGATGGCACCTAGACCCAAAAAAACTAGCTTGTATGTACCCAACTATACAACCTAAATGTTGGAGATGCGAATGTGATGATGCTACATATTTTCATATTTGGTGGATTTGTAAAAAAATTAAGACTTTTTGGATAAAAATATGGTGGATTATACAAAATATTTTAAAGAAAAAGATCAAGTTCATACCACAGTTCCTTTTGTTGGGAATAATCACGGATTGTTCTGTTACAGAAACTAACTTGGTTTTGAATTTAATAACAGCTGCCAGGCTACTGGTGGCACAGTACTGGAAGAAGGAAGATACGCCTACTATTGAAGAATGGACACTAAAAGTTTCACATCTGGCTGAAATGGCAAAATTTTCATCATATCTCAAGGATCATTCAAATGAAAGATATATAATGGAATGGAATAGGTGGACTGATTATGTTCAAAAAAAGTATCAGATTAAGAAGACCCAAATAGTTTCTTAAGGATAAATGATTAATTTTTAGATTTTGTTGTTAAATTTTTGTGTAATAAGGAGTTAAGAACTAGAAGAATGTTAAAATCAATAATTTTTTTAGCATATTTTAGTTTTATATTTGTTTTCGAATTATACCTTGTGCTTTTTCTGGGAAGTCGGGGGTGGTGGTGGAGGGGAGGGCAAGAGGGGTGGGAAGGGGGGAGGGGGGAAGGGGGGAAGAAAAGAGAAAAATGTTTGTACTTTGTACTGTTAAAACTTTTCAATAAAAAAAAGAATGGTGCTGGTTTTCAATATAGTTTCAACTACATGTCCCATTTACCATATAAGAAAAAACAAAAATGATCATTAAAAACATGACTAAAACTCAAGAACTAGAATTAATAGGAAAATTGGGTATACAAATGACAAAAAAATTAAATATTTAGGAATACAGATAACATCAAGGTGTGCCACACTAAAAAAAGATAATAATGAGAAATTGGTCAGAAAAATAAAAAAAGACATGGCAGGATGGTCTAATCTGCAACTCTCTTTTACAGGAAGAATAGCCCTTATTAAAATGAATGTACTGCCAAGAATATTATTTTTATTTCAATGTGTACCAACAAATTTGGATAAATTTTTTTCCCAAAGTTTAAATAAAATGATTTCTGAATTCATATGGCAAAAGAAAAAAGCAAGGATAAAAAGGAAAGTATTACAAGATTCAAAGGAGAGGGGCGGATTTGGACTTCCAAATTGGAAAAATTATTATCAAGCATCAATTTTAATTTGGATAAAGGATTGGATAAAATTAAAAAATGAAAGATTATTAAGATTGGAAGGCCACGATTTACATATTGGATGGCACGCCTTCTTATGGGAAGAGAAACAAAAAACACACCGGTACTTCCAGAGACACTATGTTAGACGAGCTTTGCTTGAGGTATGGGAAAAAATCAAGGGACAAAATTATACACAAATACCAAATTGGTTATCAACATTGGAAATGCAAGTGCATCCAAATTTTATACATTTGGGAAAGGTTACAACATATAAACAACTATTGGACGAGAGGGGATAATTAAAATCAAGGTTAGAACTATATGAGAAAGTTATAAAACTTGAATGGTGGGCATATTTGCAAATTCAATCAAAATATATGCAAGATAAAAGAGAACCTGGTATAAAAATGGAAGAAACTGAATTGGATAAAATAATATTAGGACCAGAAGGAAAAATGATAGGAAAAATATATCAACACCTTTTAGAACAGGCACTATGGGAAGAACAGGTTAAGGAAACGATGATTAGATGGTGCAAAGATTTAGGAACTAACATTGACCTTAACACTTGGCAAACTCTATGGTATAGAAATAGAAAGCTTACCTTAGCTACCTCTTACAAAGAGAACCTTTATAAAATGATTTATAGGTGGCATCTCCCACCCACAAGAATAGCAAAAATGAGTTGGAATGCATCAGCATTATGCTGGAAATGTAAAAGAGTTCCTGGCACATATTATCATATGTGGTGGGAGTGCCAAAAAACACAAGAATATTGGGGAAAAGTAAGGCAATGGTTGGAAGAAATTTTGGAAATAAAATTGGAGTTAAAACCTGAACTATTTTTATTGGGAATAACTATGAATAAATTTGGAAAAAATATATTATACCTCATGTTACACATCTTGACCGCTGCAAGGATAACATTTGCCCAAAATTGGAAAAATAAAGAAATACCCAAGGAAGGAGAACTCTTAGATAAAATATTAATATGTGCAGAAATGGATAGATTAACGCTGCAGTTGAAGGACAAATCAGATATGGAATATTATGAAACCTGAAATCAATTATATGAATGGTGGGATAAAAGGAGAGGCAAGAATAAGTGATATTGGGAAAATTGAAAGATTTAAAAAATTGTATAAAATTTGATTCTTTTCAAAAAGAAAAATATAGATAAAGGAATTTTATGTAAATAGTTTAACTGGATAATCTGTCATGTACATAACTTTTACCTATTTAGGTCTTTGTTATGTCCTGTTGTTTGTATGTTTGTTTGTTTTTAATTGTTCTTTAAATAAAATATTTTTATTAAAAAAAAGAAAGAAATGCACATAATCCCACTTGCTTACTGTCTATTTTTAAGAAAGAAACCAGTGGTGAAATCCTAATTTTTTTACTACCGGTTCTGTGGGTGTGGCTTGGTGGGCATGGTGTGGCTTGGTGGGCGTGGCAGGGGACGAATACTGCAAAATCTCCATCCCCATCCCACTCCAGGGGAAGGGTACTGTAAAATCCCTATTCCCTCCCCATTCCTGGGGGAAGGATATTGCAAAATCTCCATTCCCACCCCACTCTGGGGCCAGCCAGAGGTGGTATTTGCCGGTTTTCCGAACTACTCAAAATGTCCACTACCGGTTCTCCGAACTACTCAAAATTTCCGCTATCGGTTCTCCAGAACCTGTCAGAACCTGCTGGGTTTCACCCCTGAAAGAGAGACATGAAACATTCAATAGGATAAGGTTTTTGCAGAAAGCCAGTCATTCATTTTGAATTATGGGTTATTTTACAGGAATGAATTCATTGTCAATATCTAAAAAAATAATTTATTCAAATAATCATCTTCATTATCACTTACATCAATTCCTGTCAAGGAACAGATCACCGGGAAAGAGAAAGAGAAAGGGAGGGTGAGGGGAGGGGGAGGGAGGGAGGGAGGGAGCGAAAGAGAGAGAGGATACTATACCATACTTCACTGGCATAGCATAATGGAAGAATAGCAAAGCCAGTACAGGAGCCCAGCGGTCCTTGTTCCCGCTTATTAATTTTGGAGGTATAAAATATCCTCCCAAGACTTTTCCAATTTTAATTATGTAAATAATTATATATATATATATATATATATATATATATATATATATATATATATATATATATATATATATATATATATATATATATATATATATATATATATATAATGTTGTCTTCTTACATATAATTTATGTATAAATTAATCATCTCTTAAACAGATGATGATGATCAGCATCATTTTAAAACTATGATAAATAATGCAACAATAGACATAATGCTAATTTGACTTTTTGTGTATTTTTTCCTTTTGTCACTTGTGACTGATTCTGTTCATTTTATATATATAAAGTGCTGAACAAATGTGAGAAAACACTGTATTTAATCTGTGCATGAAATGTATGGGAAAGCAGAAGTTGCTTAAAGAGCAGTGGAAAAGATTAACGTAGCATTTTGTGTGGGTAGGGATTTTTTTGTTTTGTTTCCTAGAGTCCAAGTGGTAAGTCTATTAGATATTTCCTGCTATTCTTTTCACTTGTAAATACTATTATTGTGCTTTGGAAAGTGTACTGTAGTGTAGAGACAGATTTATAATTTTTCCATTTATTTAAGATGAAGACTTTGACAAGTAATAAACAATAACATATTAATACTTATTGAATGTGCAATCGGTAGATGTTTTGGATTCCACAACTTTTTCTTTTCACCACTTTCTTCAATGACAAATCATACACTGGGATTTTCTTAAATATATGTTTCTGGCAGAGAAGTTATTAAATGTCAATTCATATTCTCTTATAACAAGAATTGGCATTTGGCTTTGTTGCTATATCTTGCTTTTGAATTTTGTCCAGTATACAAGTGCAGATGTTTTTGTTTTAAAATTCAGCTGTTTCTTTGGCTCCTGAAAATGTATGTCCTAAAATGCAGAATCTTAAACATAGTATATGATGTGTGATATTTGCAGCAGGAAGTCTTTGATTGAAAAATAAGACGTTGCAAACGAACCCAATGATAAAGAGGACCTTCCATGCAGAAGACACATGCGGTGAATATTTCTTTTACTTTAGGAATTCATCTGAACTGCAGTATCTCTCTATAATTTAACAACAAATAATTCACATCTTTCTTTAAAGTTCTGCTTCAAACGTTTGGCAAACTTCTGTGACTTTAACACATTAACTTTATTTGAGAATTGAACAGTGTGTTTTGGGATAGGTGGATTTATATATCCTTGTTTATCAGAATGTCACAGACACCAGTGTGTTATTGCTTTGTGATTTAAAAGAAAGTGACTGGAATATGTACCTCGATTAGCCATATGCATCATTCCAATAAAGCCTTCAACAGGTCAGCAAGACTGAGCACAACCTTGGAAAAGCTTTTGAGTACCATTCAAAATGTGGATGGTACTCAAAGGTGGATCATATCTGTCATAGTATTGACAGTTTCTCACCATCTGCTATAGATTTCACATTACTACTAAGGTGAGTGTGCAATGTAATCTAATAGCTATCTTTTAGCTGTAGTGCCAATTAGCAAGGGAATCAAGCAAAAGTGTATTCTGGCTCCATTATTATTTAATTATTAAGTGAATACAAATATCTGGTCTTTAAATAAAAAGAACATCAACCTCCTAAACTGGTAATCAAATTCATATCTATACTACTTTATAAGACATTATTATGATTGTTAATGCTACCAAAATCACCAATTGTGTTGAGAAGGGCTATGAAGGCATCACATTTTCACAAAAAGCATGTACTACATATTAACTATGAAAAAACTAAGGGCATGCACTTGGCAAAGAGTTTTTAACAACTGCCCTGGAGATTTGATGGAAAAATGTATTGAATGAGCATCCTGTGTCTCATTCTTGTTTTTTGTGATACAATATTCAGGGAAGCTATGTTTAACTTTTTTTCTTATGCACAAAGTTCAATAGGGTTCGTCTAATTCTTCTGTTGCAAAGTTTGCATTTGTATCCTGCAGAAACTACCGTATTTTTCGGAGTATAAGACGCACCGGAGTATAAGACGTACCTAGATTTTAGAGGAGGAAAACAAGGAAAAAAGTATTCTGAACCAAATGGTGTAGTAATATATTATTTAATAAAATACCAGTGTAGCAGAATACTTTTTACAACCATGTACACTTTTTACAACCATGTACACTTTTACAAACTTCAAACTTGACAGCTTTAAGACTTGTGGACTTCAACTCCCAGAATTCCTCCTCCAGTCATGCTAGCTCAGGAATGGGAGTTGAAGTCCACAAGTCTTAAAGCTGTCAAGTTTGAAGTTTGTAAAAAGTGTACATGGTTGTAAAAAGTCTTGCCAAGTTTGAAGACTCTTGCACCCCTAACCCCTAACCCAGGGGTCTTCAAACTTGACAGCTTTAAGACTTGTGGACTTCAACTCCAATTCCTGAGGTAGCATGACTGGAGGAGGAATTCTGGGAGTTGAAGTCCACAAGTTTGAAGACCCTTGCACCCCCTTGGCAAGTTTAAGCTTTGTGGACTTCAACTCCCAGAATTCCTCCTCCAGTCATACTAGCTCAGGAATGGGAGTTGAAGTCCACAAGGCTTAAACTTGCCAAGGGGGTGCAAGGGTCTTCAAACTTGTGGACTTCAACTCCCAGAATTCCCCAGGTAAGGTACTTTGAGGGGAGTGAATTTCATCTCCCAGAATTCCAGCATGATTTAATTTTGGACACTGAAACCCATCCCCTCTTAAAAGCATAGCTGGCTGGGGAATTCCCTGGAAGCAAGAAGTCCACTTGTCTTAAAGCTGCCACGGTTGAGAAGCACTGCCCTAAATATTTCACAACGTAAGATTTATTGACTTCTGCATGATCTTAGGGCTCAGGAAAAAACCAACAGTCTCACAATTGAAGGGGGGAAAAAACGGAGATGCAAAGCATTATAAACTTGGATTTTGGTCCCTGAATCCATTTCTAGGCAGTGTTTTACTTTTGGGTTTAGCTTCACATTTTTCCCAAGCTGGGAAAAGAAGGGGTGTGCAAATTTTCAGGGAGAGGAAAAAAAATACACAGACACAGACCTTTGGACCAGGAGAAAGATGGTTTAGTATTAACCATTGCATTTAGACCAGTTTAGCCGAGCATGAGCGTCCCCCTCTCTTGCCCCCGTTAGCAATTTCCTTCTGAAACGAATTTCCTTCTGAAATGATCACTGAAACGAAAACACTGCAAGCCCCTTTCCCAGGCAGAGCATGGGGGAAAGCACATGGGGGAAGGCTTCAGGCGGTGGTGGGGGTTTTGGGCAGTAGCGCCGGTGGCAGCTCGCTTCAGATACCGGCGGGGACGCCGGCTGGGACAGCGGTGGGGGTGCGGAAAGCGGCGGCGGCTGGGACAGCGGCTGGGACAGTGGTGGGGGAGGGGACAGCGGTCCCCACCCCCACCGCTGTCCCAGACGCTGTCCCAGACGCCGCCGCTGTCCGCACCCCCACCGCTGTCCCAGCCGGCGTCCTCGCCGTTACCCGAAGCAAGCCGCCACCGGCGCTATTGCCCAAAACCACCACCACCGACTGCATCAGCGTCGGATCCTGCAGTGGGGGCGGGGGCTGCAACGGGGGCGGCTGCGGCAGCCCTGTGCCGGTGGAGGCGGCGTCCATGCGGTCCAGCAGCTGTGGCGGCTGTGGCGTCAACGTCCCTGTGCTCCGGCGGCGGCAGCAGCCCTGGGCGGCGGCAGCGGCCATGCGCTCCGGCGGCAGTGGTGGCAGTGTCCCTGCGCTCCGGGGGCGGCGTTGGCTGTGGCAGCAGCGTCCCTGTGGTCCGCCGCCACCGGCGGCGACTAAGGCAGGGTCGCATCAACTCCCTCCCCCCCCCCAAAAATGCACCATTCGGTGTATAAGACGCACCCACTTTTTGACCCTCTTTTGAGGGGTAAAAATGTGCGTCTTATACTCCGAAAAATACGGTATGTACTTGTTAGGTCTCTGACCATAACTGATTGGATAGATAATATATGTCTAGCTTTTAACAGCTATAAGTCTGTTTAGCTTAGGTGTTGCAGACTGCCACAAGAGGGAGCTAGAGTTCACAGCTTATTTCTATGGGAGTCCCTCTCTGTTTGTCTTTGGTCTCTGCTACTCAGAGTGTGTTCTCTGCTACTCATTAGAGCAAGGCCTAGAGTATGTATGCTCTGCATTTCTCTCTGTGTTGTAGTTATGTATTATAGCTGAAATGTATTTGTACTGGATAATACTTGGATTGTCATTATGACTATTAAGTGTATGACTTTGGACTGTTTATAGGAACATGCTATTTCTTAAAGTAAACTTTAATTCAAGTTAGTATATCTGTGTGTGGCTGAGTACTTATTCACAACTGATCTCAATCTAAACATTTCTGTATGCACAACCTTGGTAACACAAGGAATACTCTGCTAATACATTAACACTGGTTATGGGCCCAGAGAGATATTGAGAGTTAGTGTGAATATTCAGTTTCATACTCAGACAGCTAACTTGTGGTTTACTGTTAAATTAACAATGGCACAAGAACAGTCAACTAGCTTATCCCTGATAACCAGGTTAGATGGAACTAACTATGTTTCCTGGTCTATGAAGTGCAGCTTACTTTTGCGTAAAGAAGGATTATGGACTGCGGTTAATAATCCACCTGATATAACAGCTTGGGATCCAACAAATGATGAAGATAAGAAGAAAATAGCTGCCTTTAACCGGGATAATGAAAAGGCTCTTAGTATTATTGGACTGACACTGAGTGATCAGCAACTGGTCCATATTCATGGTGAAGATTCTGCTGCCAAGTGTTGGAGTACCTTAAAGAGACTTTATGTTCGAGATAGTGTTGGTGCGCACATACACCTTACACGTAAACTGTTCAGAGCACGTTTGTTAAAAGGTGGTGACATGTTAGCTCATTTGGAGTTTATGAAGAGAACATTACAAGAGCTACATGAAAAAGAACTGATTTTCTCAGAGTTGCATCAAGTTTATATTAATCTTTCTTCTTTGGATGACTCTTATGATGATTATGTGTCTTCACTGGAAGTTTTAACCAGAGATGAACTGACATTGACTGGCATAATAGGAAGACTGTTAGAAGAGTCTAGAAGAAGGCAAGATAGAAAACAACTGAGAGAGAAACAACCACAGGAAGAACCACAGAGAGAGAAACAACCACAATCTTCAACTGCCTATATTGTTAGGAAATGTTATTCTTGTGGGGCTAAGGGTCATATAGCCAGATTCTGTAAAATGGGTAAAAAGCAGAATGCTAGTAATATGCAGAGAGCTTATAATGATGTTAGTGTAGCTATATCAAGTACAAATAAAAATGTAAGCCATGATATTTGGATAATAGACAGTGGAGCATCTCAGTGTATAACTAAAAGTAAAGAGAGATTTGTTAATATGACTAAAAGTAACCAACATGTATCATTAGCAAATGGCTGGAAATTGAGAGTATCTGGAGAAGGTAATGCATATTGTTCATGTATTAATGAAAGTTTACCAATGTTATATGTACCTAACCTTATATATAACTTACTATCTGTGAGAGAATTGGTAAAAGCAGGGTTTGTGGTAACTTTTCAGGGAGATAAATGTTTAATTGAAAAACAAGGTAAAAGAGTTACTGCAAGATTGCATGATGGCTTATATATTATCCATGATAGTCCATTAAATAAGGCCAATTCAGTTTATGAAAATAGAAAGCCTCATGATGAATGTATTCATTTGCTCCATAGACGTATGGGACATTTAAATTTCAAAGTTTTAAAGAAAACTGTTGAGTTATCTAATGGTATAAAATTAAAACCTTGTGCAAGATATTTAAATTGTAATGCTTGCAATCAGGAAAAGAGCAAGGTAATTCCTGCAAACAGGTTAAATGGATTTAAAACCAAGGAACCATTAGAGGTTGTATTTGCTGATCTCATTGGCCCTAAGAAACCCAGTTTAGGTGGAGCCTGTTATATATTGAGCATAGTTGATCATTTTTCTAGATATGGTTTCTGTTATCCGATGAAAACAAAAACAGAAACATATCAGCATTTTGTAAACTGGTTAAGGTTTGTTGAACGAAAAATGAAAAAGAAACTGGTTAGTTTAGTAACAGATAATGGTACTGAGTTTACCAATAAGAGATTTGAAGATATGCTAAAGAGAGCTGGTATTGAACATAAGCGTTCTGCTCCTTTTCGGCCGCAACATAATGCGCATATTGAAAGAAGAGGTCAGACATTACAGGCTATGTCTCGAACCATGATTTCAGATTCTGGTTTACCAGAAAGACTCTGGGGTGAAGCTATAATGTGTGCTAACCATGTTTTGAACAATGTAGTGAATGCAACAACTGGTGAATTGCCATTTACTCGTTGGTATGGTAGGAAACCAAATCTTAGTTATTTGCATACATTTGGTGCACCAGCATGGGTGCATATTCCCACACAAGTAAGGCGAAAGGGACAACATAGAGCACGGAAATTATGTTTTGTAGGGTATGAATCTAATCATAGATCATTTAGATTCTGGGAGCCAGGTACTACTAAAGTATATTGTAGTGCAAGTGCTAAATTCCTTGAGCATGTTGGATGGAGTAAACTGGAACAGGAATACAAGGAACAAGATAGTATTGTTGTTGAGGATCCATTGTTTCCTGATGATTCTGATAAGAATAGTACTGATGATAGGATAGTGAAAGAATCCTCAATAGAGGAACCATCTATGGATGATGTAGAAGATACTTCGATAGGGGAGGAAAAGGAAGAGGAAATTCCAACAACTTGTACTAAATTGCCTAGGAGGTCAACTAGGGAGAGACGTCCACCTGATAGATATCAGGCAAGTATTGTATGCCAGATTAATGTGGAACCGTCTAATTATAATGAACTTAAGCTGTATCCAACAAAGGAACAGGTAGCTTGGCAGGAAGCTATGAATAAGGAATTAAAATCTTTAAAGGATCTTGAGGTATATGAAGATGTAAAGTTACCACCAGGTGAGCGTGCAATAGGTTGCAGATGGGTGTATAAATTAAAGACTGGTGTGGATGGCACTGTTACCCATAAAGCAAGATTAGTTGCTCAGGGGTTTGCTCAATCAGATAAGGATTATGATGAGGTATTTGCACCTAGTCTGAGAGCAAATACATTGAGAGGAGCATTAGTTTGGGCAGCTAAAAATAAATGCATAATTAATCATGTAGATGTTGAAACTGCATATCTACATGCACCATTACAACATACCATTTATATGAGAAAGCCATTAGGTTTAAAAGATGATGGAAAAAATGATTATTGGAAATTAAAGAAAAGTCTTTATGGTTTAAAGCAATCAGGTTATGAATGGAATAAATGCATTGTAAAAGAATTAGTTTCCATGGATTTTAAAGCTGGTATAGCTGATCCTTGTTTATTTAGGAGAGAGAAAGATGGTTTGATTTCTCTGTTGCTATTATTTACAGATGATATAGCGATTATAACAAAGACTGAACAAGAAGCAAATGATATTGTTTCTGAATTACAAAGAAAGTTCAAGATTAGAAATTTAGGAGAAATTAAACATTATTTGGGTCTCGATATAATGAAGACAAATAGAGGATTCAAAATTTCGCAAGCTAAGAAGATTAGCCAATTGTTAAAAAGATACAACCTGGAGAATTGTAAAACTGCTAAGACACCAATGGATCAGGGATTTACAAATAGTGATACTAAATGTCCTGTGTTTGATAAGGAGATATATCAGTCTCTAATTGGTAGTCTCTCATATTTGAGTAATTGGTCTAGACCAGATATATCCTACAGCGTAAATCAACTGGCTAGATATAATGCTGAACCAAATGAAAGGCATTGGCAAGCAGCTAAACGAATACTTAGATACCTAAAGCACACAATACATTATTCTTTGTATTTAGAACCGAGAAATGAATTAGTGTTAACTGCATATGCTGATGCAAGTTTTGCTACTGATGCAATGACTCGCAAATCAACATCAGGTATAGTGGTAATGTTGGGTAATGCTTTAATAGGGTGGAAATCTATTAGGCAACAACATATTAGTTTATCCACTATGGAAGCAGAATTCTCGAGTTTATCATTAATGTGTACAGAATTGGTGTATTATAAACAATTGTTAAAGGATATAGGAATTACTGTACAGGAGCCATTTATTGTGTATGAAGACAATCAATCTGCCATTAGTATGGCTAATAGTTTAGCTGTGAAAACAAGGTCAAAACATACTGATTTGAGATATCTGAATGTTAGACAATGTGTTCAAAATAAAATGGTTAAGTTGGAATACTGCATGACTGAACAGAATATTGCAGATCATTTCACTAAAGCGCAAGGTGCAATTAAACACAAAGAGTGTTGTGAAAACTATGGTTTAAAGATGTAAGGTATTATATATTGATCTACCCAAAGGGGAGAATGTTAGGTCTCTGACCATAACTGATTGGATAGATAATATATGTCTAGCTTTTAACAGCTATAAGTCTGTTTAGCTTAGGTGTTGCAGACTGCCACAAGAGGGAGCTAGAGTTCACAGCTTATTTCTATGGGAGTCCCTCTCTGTTTGTCTTTGGTCTCTGCTACTCAGAGTGTGTTCTCTGCTACTCATTAGAGCAAGGCCTAGAGTATGTATGCTCTGCATTTCTCTCTGTGTTGTAGTTATGTATTATAGCTGAAATGTATTTGTACTGGATAATACTTGGATTGTCATTATGACTATTAAGTGTATGACTTTGGACTGTTTATAGGAACATGCTATTTCTTAAAGTAAACTTTAATTCAAGTTAGTATATCTGTGTGTGGCTGAGTACTTATTCACAACTGATCTCAATCTAAACATTTCTGTATGCACAACCTTGGTAACACAAGGAATACTCTGCTAATACATTAACAGTACTATTAATAGAAAAGGAATTTGGGGCTGGGTTTTTTTGTCTATATTATGTAGTGTACTGCATAAAGCACTAGAGATGTGATGGTGAAACTATGGCACACGTGCCACAGGTAGTACGCGAAGCCATATCTGAGGGAACGTGAGGCTTTCCCTAGGTCAGCTTCATCGTGCATGTGCGCGCTGGCCAGCTGATTTTTGGCCTTCGGGAGGGCGGGAGGGCGGGCGTTTTTGCCTTCCCCAGGCTTCAGGAAAGCCTCCAGAGCCTGTGGATGGCGAAAAACGGACCCAACGGTCCTACCAGAAGTTCAGAAACAAACTTCTGGTTTGGCTGTTGGGCCGTTTTTCACCCTCCCCAGGCTTCATGAACTTTCCTGAAGCCTGGGGAGGGTGAAAAACGGCCCAACAGCCAGTTGGGTCCATTTTTCGCCATCCACAGGTTCTGGAGGCTTTCCTGAAGCCTGGGGTGGGTGAAAAACGGCCCAATGACCCAACTGGAAGTTCATTTCCTAACTTCCGGTTGGGTCGTTGGGCTGTTTTTCACCATCCACAGGCTCTGGAGGCTTTCTTGAAGCCTGGAGAGGGCGAAAAATGGCTCAATGGCTCAACCGGAAGTTCGCCATCACTGCACTAGAGTATTGTGTTGTTTTTACTCCATTTTATTGTATAATATTTTCCTCTTTTATTTCCTCTTTCCTCTATTTTACTATAACATATTTAATCAAAATGTTTTGATATGTATGTTGGGCTATGGCTTATAAGTGCAAATGAAATTGAAAAGGATTTTGAGTCTTCTCACACATTACTAGGAGACCCTATGGGGATAATTACCAATAAGGAAAACTGACCAATAAGGAAACAAGATAACTCCAAGGAAGACATGGGTGTCATTCATTTCATGAAAAACATTACAAATGCAGGCTCTGCAACATACCAGCTTTGATATACAAGATGTGTCAAGGCTCTCATAGTTATTCCAACAAGCTGACATGGCACTTCACTGTGGAAGGAAAGAGAGATAAACATTGGACATCCATGAATCTACTGCCTCTGTTCTAGGCATTCATTCTATAAGGATTTAATAATAAATTGGTACCATAACAAGAATTCTATACTTACCAGAGCCTTCAAGGTAATATGAAAATACACATGCAAAGCCATGTGATGAAATAATTATAACACAGTATAATTAATACATACTAAATTCTTATTCCAAATCACCATGATGTTAACACAAACATTTCTTAGTTTTCTGGAAGTGTTTGTGATGTTTGTTGCAATCTACTGTGAAACACCACATCCAAGTGTCAACCCTTTAAGAAATTGTCTGACATTCTTGAGAAGGAAGCTAGGCTTCATTCTTCCTTGAACTGTTGAATGGGGTTAATGTCAATAAAAGTAAAAACAATACTAAGTTGTTAACAGCTAAAGCTGTGGGCCTCTAGACAGAAATTGCTGCTGAGAGGATTCACACTTCTGTGAGTCTGAAGAATACTGAAGACAAGAATTTTATTACCAGCACAGCTAGTGCTATATCAGTCCAATCCCCTGCTCAAACAGGAGACCCTATACCATTTCTGACAAATGGCAGTCTAGTCTCTTCTTGAAAGCTTCCAGTGATTAAGCACCCACAACTTCTGAAGGCAAGCTGTTCCATTGGTTGATTGCTCTCACTGTCAGAAAATTTCTCTTTATTTCTAGGTTGAATCTCTTTCTTAGGTCTCTGCCAGGACACTGCCATTGTGAAGGAGGGGGTTGTTTCATGGGCTTGGATGCTTTGAATACTTTCACTTTTGCTGTAACTGCATAGGAATTAGGGAGGGGGACTGAGTCAACAAGATGGACATCTTCCCAACTGATTCCAGCCTGTTTCCAAGGTTGCAGCATCCTGAGGATGACCCATTATCACCTTCCCGCCTCAGAGTTCTCATAACACCTTCATGGCATTGTATTGGCTACTGGTAGACTGGGGACTTGGGGTGGGGTTTGAATGAGGGACAATAAGCGCTTCGTATGGGACTTTTCAGACTCCACCTGATTTCTCTGCAATCACTTTCTATCAGTAAATGTTCCTTTTGAAGTACCACTTGTTTCAAGAGTCATGCTTTCCTGAGAAGATAGCTGAGGCAGGTTACACTCTCCTTGATCAGTTTCCAACCATTGTTCCTCGTCTGACCTTTGGGTGCTTTGGAAAATAGGTTGTCCTCTTCCTCTCTGTGACAACCCCTCAAATATTGGAACACTGCTAGCATGTCACCCTAGTCCTTCTCTTCACTAGACTAGCTATGCCCAGTTCTTGCAACCATTCTTCATATGTTATGGCCTCCAGGCCCCTAATCATCTTTGTTGCTGTTCTCTGCACTCTTTCTAGAGTCTCAACATCTTTTTTATAGTGTGGTAACTGGATGCATTATTTTAGGAGTGGCCTTACTAAGGCCTTTATAGAGTGGTACTAGTACCTCATGTGATCTTGATTCAATCCCTCTTTTAATGCAATTTAGGATTGCATTGGATTTTTTGGCTGCTGCCACACACTGCTGGCTCATATTTAGTTGATTGTCCACCAGGACTCAAAGATCTGTCTCATGGTTACTGCTATTAAGTCAGGTTTCACCTAATCTGTATGGTTTTGGTTTTTCTTGCCTAAGTGTAAGACTTTACTTTTCTTTATGTTGATAGGGCCCAGTGTTCAAGTCTGTTGAGATCCATCTGTATCTTAAGCCTAACATCTAGAGCAGGGGTGTCAAACTCACGGCCCGCAGGCCAGATGTGTCACATGCTGGCCATGCCCATGCCCGGTTTAGCAAAGGAAAAAAAGTCATGATACATCACGTGACACTGCTGTGACAACGCGAGTTGGACACTCCTGACCTAGTGTATTGGCTATTCCTGCAGTTTAGTATCATCTGCAAATTTGGTAAGTTCCCCTTCTATTCCCTCATCTAAATCATTTATGAAAATATTGAAGAGTACTGGGCCTAAGACAGAACCTTGTGGTACACCACTGCTTACTTCCCTCCATGTAGATGTAGTACCATTAAGGACTACTCATTGAGTATGGTTTGTTGGCCAGTATCCATCTGGCGGTGATGCTATTTATCCCACTTTTTTCTAGCTTACCAAGAAGTAGGTTGTGGGCTACTTTGTCAAATGCCTTACTGAAATACTATGTCCACAGCATTTCACTGGTCTACTAATTTAGTGACTTTAGCAAAGAATGAAATAAGATTGGTTTGGCATTGATCTATTTTTAACAAACTCATGCTGGCATCTAGTTGTAACTTTATTTGTTTCTAAATATTTGCAGATCTGTTTTTTGATTATCTTTTCCAGTATCTTCCCAGGTATTGATGTTAGGCTGATTGGTCTGTGGTTTCCTAGGTCTGTTTCTCTCCCCCCCCCCTTTTTGAAGATGGGAATAATATCAGCTCTTTTCCAATCCTCAGGTATTTCCTGGGTGCTCCAGGATTTTTGAAAGATATATGGTTCTGAGATGACATCTGCCAGCTCCTTCAGAACTCTGGGATGTAATTCATCAGATCCAGTGATTTATATTCATCAAGATCAAACAGTTGTTGTCTTACCATTTCTTGCTTATTTTAATTTTTATTTTGACTCTGTCTTTTACAGTTATGTTTTTGGTAGGTTGGGCTATAGTTTCGTGAAGACGGATGCAAAGAATGAGTTAAGCAGCTCTGCTTTCTTTCCATCTTCTCTCTTTATGATTTAGTGTATATTGCAGCTCTCTGAAAGATCTTTTTACCATGTCAACTATTTTTGCCTGGATAAGAAAAACCACTGCACTCATTCAGTTTATTGTCCCTGCTGTTGGAAGTAAGATTTAACAACATTTTTGTAAAATTTTGCCATTCACAAAGGAAATAAAATAAATTTTATAATGTTTCTGTACTGTTTTTGATACAGATATTCAAACTAATATATTTTAAAACGCCTCTACTAATTCATAGTGATTGTAGCTTAGAGGAAGAGCATATTCTCTCTTTTTTGCTATTTAAAAGATCTCCAAAAGATCTCCAAAAGGATCATCAAATTCTTTTATGTCTGCATTGTTATTCAACCTTTAATAATGTAACTTTAGCAATTTTAATTTTGCACTTTCAATATATTATTTTAGTTCATAGTGTTTGATAAGATATAACATATTTTGTTTGGTTTTGGTCCTTGATTATAAATCCATAAATTTCCAATGTTTTTAAGCCTATTATGTTTATTTTGAATGGGCAACAGCTTTAAAATAAGGAAAAGTGGCAACAAACCATGTCCAACTGGTAAAGTTTCAGCAGTTGTTCAACTTTAAAAACCAACCACCTTCCTTACACCTTGGTACCCAATAAAGTGATTCAAAAAGTCTAAGAAGCAGATTGAAATAAAACTCTCCTTGGAATTTTTCCAGAAACTCACACCCAAAAACCTATAGACTCAGATAAAAAGATAAGTATTAAGGAATATAGAAAAAAGGAAATAGGAAAATAAGGAGCTATTTTGAAAATAAAGTAAACATTAAACTTTGTTAATCTACACTATACAGAACAGGAAATAGCAGCCAGTGGCAGTCCAAATAATACTGAATTTCAGCACTTAGACAACTAGCCAATAGTAAAAAAAAATGCTAGGAGATATTAAACACATGTGATGGATCAGAAATGGTCTTCTCTTGACTTACGGGGAATGCAATTTATGAAGCCTATATTTTCCTGGGCTCCAAGATCACCGCAGATGGGGACTGCAGCCAAGAAATTAAAAGATGCTTGCTCCTGGGGAGGAAAGCTATGACAAATCTAGACAGCATACTAAAAAGCAGAGACATCACCCTGCCAACAAAAGTGCGTATAGTCAAGGCTATGGTTTTCCCAGTTGCAATGTATGGCTGTGAAAGTTGGACCATAAGAAAGGCTAAGCGCCAAAGAATTGAGGCCTTTGAACTATGGTACTGGAGAAGACTCCTGCGAGTCCCTTGGACTGCAAGGCGATCAAACCAGTCAGTCCTAGAGGAGAACAACCCTGACTGCTCTTTAGAAGACCAGATCCTGAAGATGAAACTCAAATACTTTGGCCACCTAATGAGAAGGAAGGACTCACTGGAGAAGAGCCTAATGCTGGGAAAGATTGAGGGCAAAAGAAGAAGGGGATGACAGAGAATGAGGTGGCTGGATGGAGTAACTGAAGCAGTAGGTGTGAGCTTAAATGGACTCCTGAAGATGGTAGAGAACAGGAAGGCCTGGAGGAATGTTGTCCATGGGGTCGCAATGGGTCAGACATGACTTCGCAACCAACAACAACAACAACAACAACAACAACCTATGGATGTTCAAAGAATGAGTTTGTTTACAAAACTTAAGAGAATCTTGTTATAACTGACCTGGGGTTGGATAGAATAGCCACTTGACCTATATCATGAATCTGAAGAGTCTGAATATCCACAAGAACACTTATTTATTATCTTTTGGAGTGAAAAGCAAACCAACCTCATTTCATTCTTCAACACTGTGACCAAATTAGTAGACCAGCGAAATGCAGTAGACATAATATACCTGGACTTTAGCAAAGCATTTGATAAAGTAGACCACAACCTACTCCTTCATAAGCTAGAAAAAAGCGGGATAGACAGCTACACAACCAGATGGATTAACAATTGGCTGACAAACCGTATCCAGCGAGTAGTCCTCAATGGCTCTAAGTCCACATGGAGAGAGGTGGGCAGTGGGGTACCACAGGGTTCCGTCCTAGGCCCAGTACTCTTCAATATCTTTATAAATGACCTAGATGAGGGAATTTGCAGATGACACCAAACTGGCGGGAGTAGCAAACACCCCAGAGGACAGATTCAAAATCCAGAGGGACTTCGACAGACTCAAACACTGGGCCCAAACCAATAAAATGAAATTTAACACAGAGAAAAGTAAAATTATGCACCTAGGCAAGAAGAATCAAAAATACACATACAAACTGGGTGAAACCACACTCAATAGTAGCGATTGTGAAAGGGATCTTGGAGTCCTGGTAGACAGCCAACTAAATATAAGCCAGCAGTGTGCAGCAGCAGCCAAAAAGTCCTGAGCTGCATAAATAGAGGGATATAATCAAGGACTAGAGAGGTATTAGTACCACTCTATAAAGCCTTGGTCAGACCACACCTAGAGTATTGCATCCAGTTTTGGTCACCACACTACAAAAAAGACATTGAAACTCTAGAGAAAGTGCAGAAGAGAGCAACCAGGATGATAAATGGTCTGGAAAATAAAACATACGAAGAGCGGTTGCAGGAACTAAGCTTGGCCAGTCTGGCAAAGAGAAGGACCAGGGGTGACATGATAGCAGTGTTCCAATACTTGAGGGGATACCACAGAGAGGAGGGAGTCAGGCTGTTCTCTATGGCACCAGAAAGCCAAACAAGGAATAATGGATGGAAGCTGATGAAGGAGAGATTCAACCAGGGGTGAAATGGTCCCGGTTCGCACCGGCTCGTGGGGACCGGTAGGACTTGGCACATGGCTTGCTGGCCACGCCCCCGTACCGGTCCGGGCCCTGGGCCCCAGGCCCCCAGCCCAAGCCCCGGCCACCCATGTGTACCCCGGCCACCCATGTGTACCTAACTGCCCACCCGCCGCTTTTCCTGCTCCCGGCTTTTTCCTTTTGTTAAACAAAAATGGCCACCGCTTTTCCCACCTATCAGCTGGGCTCTTCCCGACACCCACCCCCACCCCCGGGCCCCAGCCTATATAACCTGGCTGTTCCAGCCTAGCAAACCACCCACCTTCCCACCCAGCCTCCAGAGTCCAGCTTGCTTACCTTAGCTCTTCGGACCCAATTCCCAGCCGTTGGAAGCCAGCCACGCCTGCTTTTCCTTTGGTCTGAATTGCAAACTGCAATCCATGTGATCTGCAAGCCACTTAATCTGCCTGCTTGAAACCAGCAATCCATCCATCTGCTCTGCAAGCAACTTATTCTGTCTGCCTTATTCCTTCCATAGGGTAAGTAACCTTTTTTATTTTATTTTTTGCTTTAAAAAATAGTAGCCATATAGCCATTTAAAACTTTTGCAATGCTTTTGTGTTGTGTGTTTTGCATGGTGTGTGAGTCAGTACAGCTGCTTTTAAATGGTGTGTGAGCCATTTGTGTTGTTGTGCTATTGTGTAAAGTTGTGTTTTCAGCTCTGTTGCTCTGTGAGGCTCCTACTTAAGGCAGGGGCCATTTTGCATGCTTTTGCAATGCTGCAAAAGGCAGGGGGTTGGACTAGATGACCACACAAGGTCCCTTCTTCCAACTCTTTAAATCTGTTAAATTTTAACAGCTGCTTTTTCATGGTGTGTGAGCCATTTGGCAGGGGGTTGGACTAGATGACCACACAAGGTCCCTTCTTCCAACTCTTTAAATCTGCTAAAATTTAACAGCTGCTTTTTCATGGTGTGTGAGCCATTTGGCAGGGGGTTGGACTAGATGACCACACAAGGTCCCTTCTTCCAACTCTTTAAATCTGTTAAAACCAGACATCAAGCCACACCCACAAAATAAGCCATGCCCACAGAACCGGTAGGGAAAATTTTCACATTTCACCCCTGGATTCAACCTGGAAGTGAGGAGAAACTTTCTGACGGTGAGAGCTATCAACCAGTGGAACAGCTTGCCAGCGGAGGTTGTGAGAGCCCCAACACTTGCGACCTTCAATGAGAGACTAGACTGCCATCTGTCTCAAATGGTGTAGGAACTCCTGCTTGAGCAGGGGGTTGGACTAGATGACCTACAAGGTCCCTTCCAACTCTAATAATAAATCTAAATATAAATCTATTAATTAGAAAGAAAAGGTTAATTAACCAGAATACAGAAACTTTTCTGATAGGCATTAAAATACTACGTAACTTAGGTACAAGAGAATTTAACATTAACAACTAAGCATGTATATCTGATAGGAACAGGTTTCTCAGGAAATACAAGTGATTGGGTCAGTCAGTCCCTTTTCATAGTGATTCAGGCCTGGTTATAGCACTGAGATGGCAATTGATAACTCTTGTAGATGTATTCTGGCAGGTTCCATATGGAGGCAGTGCATCCATTCTGGCTCTTCTTGATCTCTCAGTAGCCTTTGATGATCCAGAATATAGCAGTGTGTGGGTAGTTTGAGAATCTTGTAACCCTCTATTAAACAAAGTCATCTTGATGGACCTGTGAATCATGCCTTCTCGTGGCAGTGCCTGTCTGGATGAACAGTATTCCCTTGGAGATCCAATGTCCCCAACTTTGTTAGCTGTCCTCAAGGCTCTGAAGGCCTGGCTGTTTCCTCAGGCATTTGAGCCAGAGGTGAGGAGATTTCTGTTATTAAAATTATTTTAGGATTGAAATGTATTATTTACCTCAGGTATCATGAGCTACTGTGTTTAACTGCTGAGTTTTTAATCTAACTGCCCAGAGTCACTATAATCAGAAGAGTAGCCATATAAATTATTTAAATGAAGTAAATGTAAATCAATAAACACTCAGTTTAGTTCTTAATGTGCAAGTAATTATATTAATATGCTATTGTTAACAACTTATTTTTAATATTGTTTCATTCTCTTTTAAATATTTTGAGAACAATTCTTACATTCTTTTTGTGCACTTCATGTATTTATTTTATCTTTTCCTCTGATTCTTCCCAGAGTTATATCCTTGATACTTTATAATTTTTTAGTTGTGTAAAACATAAGTCAATGACAAAAATAGACTTGAACATTCTTTTAATAAAATAATTTTATTATTTGAAGAACTTAGGACATTTGTTTGGTGCCAAGGAATGTGTGGATAGCATGTTGAAGGCTGATGTGACAGAAAATAAGGCAATCATTCAAGTATTAAGGGATAAAACTATACAGGTGTTCTAACCTATTGGAGTTTCAACTTCCTTGTTTATGAAATATGTAACACATGCATTACCTAGCCAACCTGATACTACTTTCCCTCAAAATTCTTCCTCTGCCCCCAACCGGTTATTTGAGTGCTAGTTTGAACAATTACACTATTGTATGCAGTCAAGCCCAATATATTTTATAGTATTATTAGTTTTGTTTTTGGATTCAGTTTGGGAAAGGTCCATCAATTTATACAAGCAGAAAAAGCAATATGAACAATTTTCACTAAACATGTGTTTTATTAGCAGAAACTGGATGGATTTAATTAGAATGGATTTTGTTATGTTGTGGAATGACGACAGGAGACAGACTTCAAAGTAACTCTTTACTCAGCAACTGCTCAAGACAACCAGCAACTTGCAGTCTGACAGCTCCCTTTTATAGAGAGCTGTCAGACACAACAACCAATAACGTTTGAGCATTTTCCCGCTCAAATGCTGGATCTGAGTGAAACCATATATAACTGTCAGTACATAACAGGTTTTTATTTAATTCACTGGAGGAATTGGTTTGTGTAATTGATAGAGTCGCAGTTGACTGAATATGGTAAATGGCTAATTTGGTAAGTTACCAAAATGAGGATAGGAGACTCAAAACCTACTCCCTGCCATGGTTGGTGATCAGAAAAGAGGCTATATTAAATGTCCCCAAAAAAGAATAGTTGCTTGAATCTGTGACTATTTGGAGACAGAAAATCAGATAGAAAAAACACAGACAATTCAAATGAAATATCTGTTACTATTGATTACCAAAAGGCATGGCCTTTTAAAGTCATTCCTTCCTTCCTTCCTTCAAAATACTGAGGCAGACTTTTGTAAAATGGAGTCAGATATTAGTAACCTGAATATTATCAATGTCAGTAATAATGTCTGCTTCTATAGACAGACTATGTCCAAAAGATATTATTCAAGAAATGACAGGTATAGAACAGTTTTTATCTGATGAAATAGAGGTGATATCAAAAGTACAAATCATTTGGAAAAAGATGTTTCTCGGAATCTACAAAAGAAATTGGCTAATGTTTTAAAATTCAAAAGAGAAATACATATGATAAACCAAAAGAGACCATTTTTCCTTATTGGATTTACAAAAGAGGCTTGTTAAAACAGTATAAAAAAGAAATGACCAATTCCTGTGATAATATTTGAATAAACTAAATATTATTAGAAGTAAAAGAAAGGAATATAAAGTTCATTAATTTGATCAAGGATGAAACAAAACGTGACTTCTGGCACCCCTTTATTGCTTTCTGCTGACAACAGGGCTGAAAAGATGGTTCTTTATGGATTTGTTTATAGTTAAGTGATGGGATATATGATGAAGAGACAATTGTTGTAACCTTATATAGGGGGTGAGGAGAATCACTAAATGTGCTTTGTACTTGTGATGAAGGCTACAAGTCACTTAATATATCTCTTTTCTCTTTCCTACTATATTCTCATTTTTTTCTTTATTCTCTTTCTTCCTTTTATTTTTTCATTTTTTCTCTTCTTTTTAATGTTAGTTTGTCGATTTTACAACTATAATCAAAACTCTTAATACAATTATATATTAGAATAGCTGATGCTGTTGTTTAAGCTAAGATTAGCCCTTAAACCTTATAATACTTTAACCCCTATCAATCACTATCAATAATAATATTAAGTTAAATGGACCAAAGCTTATAAGACAGTTTCATATATTTATATGTATTTTTATGAGTCAAGACGTTTATGAGTCACAATTGCCTGTTTCATCTTCAAGGATCTATAGGAAGATCCAATCTGCTTGCTTAGGCCCCCAAGGTTGACAGGTACAGCTGTGTTTTCCTTGTACTGAATATGGAGTTCTTTTCTTTTTAACTCACAGTGAGTATGCTTTGTTATTTAAGATAAATGTTGCCTAGTTTATAGAATAAAACTTTTTTCAGTAGCTAGCTGTGAGGCCTGACATTACACTGCCAAGTGCTCAGTCTCCAAAAACTCCCCCACTTGCACAATGCGATATGGTGAGGCATCTTCTCTGTTGGAGAAGAGGCTGGAAAAAAGTTATGATCCACAGGAAGGCATTGGTTCCTGGATGAAATCACTAAATATATTATTTTTACTGGGATCTGATACAATTATTTTCTTGCCAAATAAGGTGGATTTCCATAATGATTCTGTAATTCACAACTGATTACACCGGCCCTTATCATGCCTTTCTGCCTTTTAGTGATTTACCATAATAATAGAGAGTTAAACAATTTGTGTTTAATTTATTTTTTAAGTTTAAATAATCTACATGTGGTAACAATTTTGTAGGTTTTGCAGGCAAAGCATTTTATGAACTTATTTAATGATGGAAATCTAACAACAGTGGTTCAGAATAAAAGTAAAAATGCTAACAACTGAATGTCAAAATCCTATATCACTGCTACCCTCTTTTCTCCAAAATAAGACATCCCTTAATAATCCCAGGGAGTCCCCAGGGAGTAGGGCGGCATATAAGAACACTAAAATAAAATAAATAAATAATAAATAAATAATAATAAGCCCAATCGGGCTTTTGAATGCATGGCAATAAGGCCAAGCGCTTATTTCAGGGTTCAAAAAAATATAAGACAGGGTATTGTTTTCGGGGAAAGACGGGTACTAATTTATACTGTTTTAAATTTAGGGAGTGCTAAGAAATTGTTTGTTTTTTATACAGTAATCCCTCGTTTTTCGCTGGGTTTATGTTCCAAAAAGAACCCGTGATAGGCGAAATCCGTGAAGTAGGAACCTTTATTTTTAACCTTTACAGCCCAACAACCTGGTGGCGTTCGCGGCGCAGGGCTTCCCCCACCCACTTCCCCCGCCCGCCTGTACGCCGGCATCTGCGTTCTTTTGCCCTCTGCACAAGCAGAACGCTTTGCGCATGCGCAGAGGGCAAAAGAACGCAGATGCCAACATCCAGGAGAGACTGTTTAGCCAATCAGAATGCAGAACACAATGCACGATGCAAATCCATGAAGCAGCGAGACCGTGAAAGGTGAACCGCGATATAGCGAGGGATTACTGTATACCCAATACAGAACTGTGTAATGTATTAATTTCAGTCACAAAGCTAAGGAGCCTATCATCTGGATTTATGCTTAATAACTGGAGAGAAAAGTTTTCAATTTAGCATTTATTAATGTTTACTTGGAAGTAAATTGCAATGTGTTCCATAGAACTTAATAATACTATATGTATTTAAAAATACAGTGTCAGTCATATCCAGCTTTACATAAACTCTTGAGATTTATTTGAAAGTTTATTTGAATTTTTAAACAATTGAGGTATTCCATGGTAACAATTAGGATAAAAGAAGATTAAAATCCTAATGAAATAAAACCACTGGTTTTATGTTAATTGAAAAGAAGTTGGAATGATAAGTTTTCATTCATAACTAAACACATTTATTACTGTTATATTACCTGGCCAAAATGTTGGAGTCAAAAATACTTTTTCAACACTGTCATATCCAGATTCAGATTGCTACAGTAACTAGTTGTAGACTTACGTTTGGATGGAGAAGTCTGCCATTTTTATTTGTAATTTTTAAAACTTCTTTCCATATTGTCCATTCTACCCTATTTTTTCCGGAACTTTTTGTTAATCTTTTTGTCTGACCACTGCAATTACAATTATGATCTGCATAAATTAATTTACAGATTAATTTTATTGCCTGACATCTGATATGATGTGCCTGAAGGACCAAGTAAAAAAATTCCATCACCTTATTAGTTAATTTTGTCTTGGTGTTTCATATGATTAATGGAATCTGCAAAAAAAAAAAAAAACTACAAGGAACTGCCTTTTTCTATCCAAATATCTTCTTGAAAGGAAGACAATAAGCATATACAGTTATATGTTGGTTCTTGCGCTTGAACTGGAAAAATGCTCATTTTCCTATGATAGTTAGAGAATCCCAAATCATCACTCAGCAAAAGTTATGCAAGATCTAACAACTTTGAGTTACAAACTCTGGAATCTGCACTTCCCAGTGTTATCAAAGACAAGCTGCAAAAAGTTGCAAAGAGTACTGAAAATGAGATGGTGATTCTCATAAATATTATGATCACCAAATACATGATTGATAAATACTTTTTGTCAACTGAATGGCCAGCTACCACTGGCAATCCAATTAGAAAAAGAAATGAGTTGATACATTTTAGTGTTGACAGTTACAGAGTCAATGGGATGCACCATTAGAAAACCTGAAAGGCCAGATTAGAGACAGATAATTATGGAGAAAAACTATCTATGGATTCACTAAGAGTTGACACTGACTTGACTAGCACTTAGTCAATCAATCAACACAAGGTTAAAAAAAACCTTGCCTTTTTTGATAACTAATTTGTTGAAACAGATGCAGGGGCATGGCCAATGTCGTAGCACTATGGGTGTCTCCCGCGCTCCGCGGGAAACCCCGAATCCCAGCTGTTTGGAGACCTGGAACCGGATTGGAACCAGGTCAGATCTGCTCTGGAGGGGCAGTGAAGAAGAGAGGCACCAGTTGGTGGTCTGGGGGGGGGCTTGCAACCCCCCCAGGAAGCCGGCACCAGCCTCTCAGCCAGCAGCTGTGGAAGATGACTCTGTCGCCATTAGCTGGGATGGCCACGATTGGAACAATTGAAATGGAGAGATCATGGATTGCCTGGGTGACAAGATCTAAGCGTTTGTGCTGGAGAGAGGTGAAGAAGTGCTGAAGCTGGATGAGTGTTTGGCCGATTTAATGATAAAAAGAAGAAATTTAAAATTTAAAAGGAGACAAAAGAGACTCTAAAATGGAGTGAGAGGCTATCTAGCAATTGGAAATACCATAGAGAGAGTTAAAGGAACAAGTTTTAAAGCCCAAATTTGAGGATGTCTTTATAATTGGACTTGGTGGAAGTTAAAGAGACTGAAAAAGAATTAAGAATTTGAAGAAAATATCTTATAAGTGCTAAGTGGATTTAAAATACTTGGAAGACTTTTGTAAAAGAGTTGTTTTGTTATATTGGGAAACTGGCAACGCCATCTGCTGGTTAAAAGAAAATATTGCAACAGACTGTGGAAAGCTTGAATTTGGTGACAGCTGTAGACTGACCTTGCTCATAAGACAATAACTAGGAGCTTGAAAAGACTTTAAAGGAGTGTGTGATGTGCTATTGTGTTTGATGGTGCACTGTTTTGGTGATAAGAGGATTTTGAATTGGATTGAACTGAAATACAAAGAAATTATATGGATTTAAGCTGCAAGTAAAAAAAAATCTGTGAACGTTGTGAATTGTGAACTTGACAATATGGAGGCGTGTATCTATGAAGAATTGACTGAGATCATAAAGAACACTTAGAATTTACAATGGTGGAAAATGAAAATGAAGAAAATGAAGAACAAGGTGATTACACAGATGAAAAAGGGACTGAAAATAAAAAAGATTGATGATTACACTGGGATTTACAATGATAAGAAAAGTGTAAGAGGGGAGCATTGGTATCAGGAGGAGCAATTAAAAAATAAGGGGGGTAATAGGAAAAAGAGACTAGGAGGAATTGAGAGCAGACTTACACAAATAATATACTCAAAAGGAAGAAAAGGAATTTGGAAAAAAAGAAGTTATTGGCATAAAAATAAAAGAAAGAAAAAGTTAAGAGAAGGGGTTGGAAGGGAAAAACCTACAAGAAGTGGAATTTTTTAGAGACCAAAAGAGAATGGATGAAAAGGGGAAGGTCAATAGAAAGTAAGATGGGTTAGATAATTGTGTATAATTAAGTAGGGTATAAAGTTCTTATATAAGATTGATGGTGAAATGTTATAAAAAAATTAGAATTATTATTTTACATTCAATCGTGTCAACACTATTAGTTGTGTATAAGTGTGTTTAATTAATCAGCATAATTATCTTGTTAAAAGGTTTTCTTATAAGTTAATAATTTTATATTAGATTGGTACATGATGGTTTGAATTACATTTTGATGATGAAAGAGAAAAAAGAATAAAGAAAAGAAGGGAAATAAATTAGACTATAGTAGGTCAATTGTTGGAAGGTTATAAAATTTGAATAATTACTACTTTTCTTTATAAGATTTGTTTTTATATAAGATTTGTATAATTTATAAATTTGATTTAATGTTGACAAGGATTTAGATAATTACTGAAATTGTTGGAATGTTATAAGATCTGTATTATTATCATTTTTAAAGGTCTTTATATAAGATTATATAATTTATAAATTGGATTTTTTGTTGTAGAGATTTTAGATAATCAGGGATTCTTTTTTTCTTTATTATTGTATATTGGGAAGTTGGTAATGTTAATAACCAATGGATGGAAGTGTAGTGATAAGATTAGAATTTGTTTAAATATGGAGAATGAGTTAAAATAAAAAATTGAGTAATAAAGTTGAAAAGGAGATATGAAATGGGAAAAGAGATCAGAAATTTAGGGCTTTTAGAAATGACAGAATAAAAAATATGAGTAAAGATATAAATTGAGGAAAGGGAGGAGTACGGCCTAAAATTAAGAGGTACAAGAGACAATGAATATGTCTAGAAGATAAGCTGTAGCGATTAATTTGGAAGAAAATTGAAAATTAAAGGTGGTAGTGTTAGATAGTGGATTCAGCACAGGAGACCGACTTTGACAAACAGCTCTTTATTGCAATAGATGTACAACCAGCAAAGCACGTTCAGAGAGGGCTCCTATTTATAGGAGCTGACAGTAACAATTGTAACTAAACCATTTTGAAATAACCAATGAGGGTCCAGCATGTTCCCTTCAGTATTGCTGGACCTGAGTGAAAACCTCCAACTCTAATCAGAACATAACATCCCTCCCCCTCTAGATGAAATTGTCCGACATACAAAATCGCGAAGGTAGGCGGGGCGTCTACGCTCCCATTCAGACCTGCGTACTTCAGTCGGGGGAACTACAGCAGCCTGGTCTGACTTAGCCGCTTCGTTCCTGGGGGCTGTGTCATGCATCTCTTGAGCTGGAGTGCTCTTGGGTTCTTCCACCTCAGGGCCTAACTCGACAGGGGGACTCTGTTGGCCTGCCGTCTCGCACTCCAAAGCCTCCGAGACATCTGGACGTGGTTTAGCTAGGAAAGGAATGCACGGCGTTACGTTTCCAGAACCCGAGGGGTCTTCCTGTACTCTCTGTCTTAATTGGTGTATGTGTCTCTTCCGTAAGCAGCCATCTTGTAACCGGACCGCATAAGACATGGGTCCCAAAATTGTCTCGACCACCCCTGGCAGCCATAAAGGCCCCTCGGCGTAGTTGCGAGCAAACACCCTGTCCTCTGTGGAAAAGACCCTGGTTTTCTTTGTCCCTTCTGTCTTGGTTTTTACTACATAGTCAGGGTGTAACCGGTCCAAGAGTGACCAGAGTCTGCGGCCAATTAAAAGCTCTGCTGGGCTGCATCCCGTAGTGGCACTTGGGGTTATGTGTTGAGTTATGAGGAATTTGTCTATTCTTTCCTGCCAATCTCCAGGTCCCAATCTAGCTAACCCCTCTTTGGCCGATCGCACGAAGCGTTCCGCCAGGCCGTTCGTCACAGGATGGAATGGGGCGGACAATGCATGGCGGATTCCCTGACTAGCCAGATAGCCCTCGAAAGTTGTGGCTGTGAATTGCGGGCCGTTGTCCGTTACCAATGTGTCCGGAATGCCATGGGTAGCAAATAGACAACTGAAGATCTTAATAACAGACTCCGCAGTGGTCGACCACATAGGGAAGATTTCGAGCCACTTGGAATAAGCGTCTACAATTATCAGGAACATTTGCCCATGGAATGGACCTGCGAAATCGGCATGAAGCCGTGACCATGGATTTTTTGGAAGGTCCCAGTCATGCACCGGTGCTTTGGGAGGTGCCGGTCTGGATTCCTGACATGGCAGGCATTTGTTTACCCATTCTTGAACCTCCTCATCCATCTTTGGCCACCAAACATAACCCCTAGCTAAAGCCTTCATTCGCACAATTCCCGGATGGCCCTCGTGCAAGGTTCGTAGTACGTCAGTGCGCAATTTGGCGGGAATGACCACTCGGTCCCCCCACAAGAGGCATCCCCCTTGCTCCGACAGTTTGTGCTGTCTAAGCTCGTACGGTTTGAACTCGGGCCTGACTGGGCCTCTCGGCCACCCCCTCCACACCCAGTTAAGGACAGTCCGGAGGGTGGAGTCTCTGGCTGAGTGCCTGGCCACCTCAGCCGAGGTGACTAACCCTGAGTCTGCTAGGTCAATCAACAGTACCGGGGCCTCTGGAGCTATGTCTGACAGTATCTTGGGCAATGGGCACCTGCTTAATGCGTCCGCGTTCCCCATGTTTTTTCCGGGCCTGTGAACCAACTGATACGAGTATGCCGACAAGAAGATGGCCCAACGAGCAAAACGGGGGGACAAAGCAGCTGGACTGGGGCGATTCCCCGCTATCAACCCCAACAGAGGCTTGTGGTCTGTGACCAGGGTGAAGTCTCTACCGAACAAATACTCGTGGAACTTCTTAACCCCTGCTACTAGGGCCAAAGCTTCCCTATTTAGCTGATCATAATTTCTTTTGGCGCTAGACAAGGTGCGTGAGTAATACGCTATCGGCGCCTCGAGGCCATTCGGAAGTCGATGGCTCAGAACAGCCCCAACCCCTACTGGGGAAGCATCGCAAGCAAGGACCACTGGCAAAGTGGAATTGTATTGGATCAGGAAACTGTTGTTGGTTAACAACCCCTTAACTGCGCTAAACGCGGCAGCCTCCCTATGGTCCCACACTCAGGGAGTGTTTTTAGCTAGCAGCCTGTGCAGGGGCTCTGCGACCGTTGCCTTATCACGTAGGAATAGGCTGTAAAAGTTAAGAAGACCCAAGAAAGCCTGTAACTCTGCCTGATTTCTGGGTGCCGGGGCCTCCTGGATGGCCTTCAGTTTACTTTCCGTGGGGTGGATACCACTTCCGTCTATTCTATACCCCAGGAATTCCACTTCAGGGACTCCCAAGACACACTTGCTGCGTTTCGCTTTCAGCCCAGCAGCTCGTAATTTCTCAAGGACCATTGTAACCCGACAGCGAAGCTGGCCTATGTCTTTAGCCGAAATGAGAACATCGTCAAAGTACGGCACGACCCTGGGGATATTCTGCAACAGACGTTCCATTACACTCTGGAACAACCCCGGGGCCACGCTAATCCCAAATTGCAATCTGTGGCATTTAAATGCCCCCCTATGGGTCACAATGGTCTGAGCTTCTGCTGTGGGGCCATCTACAGGTAACTGCTGGTACGCTTGTGCCAGGTCTAATTTAGCAAACAGGCGTCCGGACCCCAACGAGTGCAGCAATTGGTGCACGATTGGCACAGGGTAGGCACTCTGTTGCAACGCCTTGTTCACCGTGCACTTGTAGTCAGCGCATATCCTGATGCTACCGTCTCCTTTAATTGGTGTGACAATCGGGGTTTCCTACCGGGCATGATCCACAGGTTCGAGTACCCCCTGCTTGATCAATTTATCAAGTTCAATGTCAATCTTTTCCTTCAAGGGCAGGGGAACCCGGCGGGGCTTCAAGCGGATTGGGGCAACATTAGGGTCCAGGCTAAAAGAGATTGGGGTCCCCACATACTTGCCCAACCCTTCGCTGAATACGTCACGGAATTCGTCAAACAGGTCGTTTAATTTCTCTGTCCCGACAGCGTTAACTCCGGAGACCTCCAGCCCAAGGGCTTCGAACCAGCTCAGTCCAAGAAGGCTCGGAAGGTCACCGTCCACAATGATGAGCTGTAACGGTCTGGAAAAGTGTTTAAATTGGACCTTGACACTGGCTTGGCCGCGAACCGGAATCCTGTTCCCTTGGTAGTCCGACAGGCGGAACCCGGTGTTTCGTATGCGGTCAGTGGAGAACCTGGGCATGGCTTTCTTGAGAGTTTTCCAGGCGATGATAGACACAGCCGAGCCCGTATCTAATTCCATTTGAAACGGCACACCCTCGACGACGACGGACATCATGATTTTCTTCCCTCCCAGGGAACGGGCACTGTCGACATGCGAATCATAGGAAGCTGGAAACGGCCTGGAATATCTTTGGCATCGTTTTGAATCTTCACGCCAAGCCCTCGGCGACGGTTCAGCCCGCGAAGGCTCAGGCGCACGGGCAGTCGAATTTGGCAGTGTGGCACGGCAAACTTTAGCCAAATGTCCACGCCGCTCGCACCGTTGGCATGTCACGCCACGATACTTGCAGGAAAATCTCGGGTGCCGTCCCCCGCAGCTAGCACACCCCTGGAAAGGCTCGCTGGGCGGTTGCGGGTGGGGCGGGCGACGTAGTTCAGTCCTGTAAACCTCGTCATTGCTGCTAACATCGTCGTCCAGCGTCCCCATGTGGACGGCTGGCTGAGTTAGTGGTGCCGTTTTCGCCTCTTTTCTGGACGGGGCAGCATGGTGGAGTGATTCAGCCGCGTTGGTGGATGATTCAGCAGCCCTGGCCTCGTCCAGTGCAGCCGCCAAAGTAAGTTTAGGCCGAGCTAGCAAACGGCGCTGCAGGCGGAGGTCCAAAACCCCGCAGATCAACTGGTCCAGCATGATATCGTCTAGGTCACTAAATTTGCAATGACCAGACGCCTTATGGAGAGCAGCAACGTACTGGTTGATAGTCTCTCCTTCCCGCTGCATGCGCTGACGGAATTCATATCGACGTACGACTTTAGAAGAAGTCGGTGCATAGTGGGTCTTAAGCGTCTCCTTAAGCGTGTCCCACTGCACTGTGTTAATCGGCGCTGGGGCAGACAGGGCCTCTGCAGTATCAAAAACTTCTGGCCCACAGTGACTTAAAAATAAAGCTCTTTTCCTATTGTCTGCCAGGCTTAGTAAGTCATTTGCTTCCAGGAAGCACTCAAAACGCCTCATATATGACTCCCACTTCTCTTGGGCCGGGTCGAACGGCGGCGGTAAGTGAAACGCTGACATGATATCAGAAAAGTAGTAGGCGAAGAATGAGTCGCCTGACTGGTTGTAAAGCCCGTGGGGCTTGTCGTTGTTCTCCTGCTCCCGATTTCCTCGTCGCCACTGTTAGATAGTGGATTCAGCACAGGAGACCAACTTTGACAAACAGCTCTTTATTGCAATAGATGTACAACCAGCAAAGCACGTTCAGAGAGGGCTCCTATTTATAGGAGCTGACAGTAACAATTGTAACTAAACCATTTTGAAATAACCAATGAGGGTCCAGCATGTTCCCTTCAGTATTGCTGGACCTGAGTGAAAACCTCCAGCTCTAATCAGAACATAACAGTAGACCCAGGTGACAAAAATAGGAGGCAAGGAGGAAGCATTAGAATAACAGTAGATATACCTAGAAGAATATAAATATATATATTAATATGGATAAAGGAAAAGATATAAGTTTAAGAGTAGCATCGATGCTGGAATGAAGTCAGGGTTTTGAATTGCTCATCTGTTAACTATAAAATGGATTATGATTAGATGTACTCAGGGAAGGACAAGAGGGAGGAAGAGGAAGTAGAAAGGAAGGGGAGAGAGGGAGGAGGGAAGTAGGAAAGAGGGAGAGAGGGAGAAAGAAGGTAGAGGGAAGAGAGGGAGATAGAGGGAGGGGAGTAGTATGAAATATAGAAGGTAAACAGATGGGAGATAAAAATACAAAAGGTGCAAATTTAGGATATTTGTTTATGGCATTTTGGACAGAAATGTATAATTATGTATGTTTTGATATTATGGTATATGTATGGATGTTTATGTAAAGTTGGTGAAAAAATAAAAAATTCTTTAAAAAAATAAAATAAAAATAATTTGTTGAAACTTAGAGAAGCATTTACAGTTCCTCCAGGTACCATTTGGTGCTCTCCTCTATTACTCAATCTATCTTTTATCTGTCTACATGCTAACCTACTTATAGAAACAAATGCATTTACATGCAAGTTTTTGACATTTAAGGCTACTAGATTACACTTTATACTACTCAAGTGACCTTTTATTTCTCAAAGGTAGATGGCAGTGTTCAAATATAACCAAGAGAAGACAAGCTAATTAAAGCAATATATTTTGCCACTTTAGCAGGAGTACAGGGAGATAAAGTAGCTTATCCTCTTTTTCCATCTAAATCACATATTTAATTTTTTCTTATTTTTTTATCCAGGACAAAAAAACCAAAGAATAATGAAGCACTTAAAAGACATATGATGCAAATTATTGATATAAATTATTCATGTGGAATCTCTAGTCAGCAGTGCACTTCAATAATAACTGATTTATCCATTATATGACAAGCTTGCTTCCATAAGAACATAGGAAAAAGCTTGTTATTCTGATTGTGTGTGAGAGAGAGGGGGGGGGGACTTTTTCCACTCCTTTTCACTTATTTGTATTCATGCTACCATTTCCAACATGGAAGCTTAAGTAAAACTTCAAAATTGGTATCTCTTAATAAACCTGCTTTTCAGGAAATTATCTTACTGTAAAGCCATTCAAGTTAGCCTATAGCACTTGTGACAATGATTTCATAAGCTAATTATTTGCTGTTTGAAAAAAATTGCTTACTTTCTTTGGAGTTCTCTGGACTCAGAAAGATCTACACCTAAATGTCATGACTGCTGCAGGGGTTTCCTTATATGTTCCAGCAAAGTTTCACCAGACTAATGGTCCAGAAATTGGAATTGTCTCATCACATTTATAATCTGGCCAGGTTTCAGTTATGTGGGGTTGATTGGTGCCTATATGCTTTTTTGGGAAGTGTCCATTGATTGGTGATTGCATGTGGTATTATTTTTGTAGTTCTGTTCTGATTGGTCTGCCTTGTCAATCTGATATGAATGGCTTGGATCTTGCATCTGATTGGTTAAAATTGTACCCAATTCAACTGTTCTCTTGATGGTGCCTTTATCTGAGTGATGGTCTTCCAGGAATTATCTGCCTTTTCTGCATTTGTTTGACTGTATTTCTGTATTATCCCAGTTAAAGAGAGAGTTCATTTGAAGTCATGGATGGCTGTTAGGTATTCCTGATCTTCCTTCTTTCGTGCAGTTATGTCACTTTTTTCACCTTGATTAAAATTCTTTTCAAAAGTTACCAATATATAATATTATAAATGCAGACAGAAATGGACCTATACTAAGGCATTACAATATTTCTGCTTCTCTTTTGGAATTTTCCCTATTGGTGTCCTAATGAGAAAGGATCTTGCATTTTCCATGACTGATAGACACTGAACTGATGTTGACATCAAGCATCTCTTATGACTCCATCAACTTTTTCTTAGTGATGAACACAGGCAGATCAAGCTGTAGTATATTGAGGCTTTTTTGCCTTGGTGCCCACTGTTACATTGACTACAGTTGAATTACATCCGCCACTGCTTGATGATTTACCAGCATAAAAAGATCCTTCGATAATTTTTTATTGTTAGTTTCAGTTTATGTCACCTGAATAGTTTGGTTTTACTGGCAAATCTGAGTGGTTTATTGCTTATCCTTCCCAATATCATTTATGAACAAGTTAAAAATAATCTATCAACACAAATTCTTGTGGGACTTCTCTTCCTTGAGAAAAGTACTCATTGATTGCTATGTCTTACTTTTCCATTTTTTACTAGCTTGCAGTCCATAACAATTTTTTATCAACTTTTAATAAGTTTCAATGAGTTTTGGTAACATTTAAGGATCCACTCTAGTTCTGTAAATATTCTCAATGGTGAATTTTAATGGTATTCATTAAATCCTCAATTTTCTGAGTTTTTTTTTCAAGTCATTAGTTCCTGACAAATGAATGAGAGGTTCTATTTCTCCTTTTCAGGAAAAAAGAATAAACTTTGAGAGCTAGTGAAGTATAAGCTGTTTTTAATCTGTAAATACTATTGTACCACTGAGCCATAGAGAAGACAGTAGGGTTTCAGTTTCATTTGTATTGTCATATTGATGGATTAGCAAATATTATTCATGGGTTGCATGCCAAATGACGCCTTTTGAATTTGAGTCCAAGGAAAACAGCAGGAATCCCACCTGATGAAAGGCCTAAAGGAGTTGTTAATTCTGGCTATTTTCGAGAAGTAATAGGTGACTGCAAAACTGAAACATATCCAAATATGCAACCATTCCTTTCAAAATAGCTTGCCTATTAGATTGAGTGTGATGGAGGAAGTAAAAGATGTGTTTAAAAAGTTTTGGAGACTTTCATTGCATCCTGGACATCTCAGAAACATTTCTGTAGATAAACCCTTTGAAAGACTGCTATGCACAAAAGAAACTGAATAATAATATGAATGGTAATTTACAATGCAGACAAAGAAACCTCCCCTCCCCACCTTGTTCCACAATTATTGAAACTTTCTTTCTGTAGTTTAGTAAGATAAATTAGTTCTTGGTAATTTCTATACAGCCTTATGATTAAATGCAGACCACGCCAAGCACATTTGCTGGCAAAACTGTGATGATAAAATGAAAGGCTTTTTATTTTGACATTACAGTGTATTTCTGCCTATAATCATAAGTATTCAATCTATTGCCAGTTCTGATTAAAAACAATAAGAAACTATTGCCTTTATAGAATAGCTTTTGTCTAGTATTAAAAAGCAGTTGTGGGTCTTTATTAGTACTTGGATCCAAGCATGAGAGAAGGGGATTAACAATTTTCCCCTATGACATTTTTTTGATCCAGTCCCTTAATCTCCAGCTGCTAATAGCAACAGGGAGAAAACAATATAGGCACAATATGCCCCTCAGAACTGGAAGAAAAGAGGATAAGAATTCTTTTTTCTAAACTAACTTAAAGAAGTAAATGGAAAGAAAGTTTCCCAGCCCTCCTCCTCCCCCCCCAATATCCTCTCTCACATAATTCAAGGAAAACCCTGATCAGAACTTTCTTCAACAAGTGGATAAGCAGAAGTGGATAGAAACTCTCTTCCTACACATGTCAATTAATCCTAATTAATGGACTGCTATTAAGGTTTCAGGAAAATTCTGTCTCCTAATTTGTCTTGCTCCCAAGGATGTGTTTTGTACCATAGAATTCATAATTTTTGCAGACTATTATGTAATTGATTTTGGAACAACAATAAGCTAAGGGGAAATGACTGAGGAAATAGGAGTTCCTTCTCCAGTGCCTGCACTAATAGAACTAGGAGATGAGTAGCTGCTGCAGTTCAGTTCAGTGCTGAGAGCTACAGAGCACAGTATAATCAGTCCCAAGTAGCATTACTGTCTGTCCTTCCTGGGGCAAATTAACAAAGAGGTTATTGAGGTCAAATGTTACACTCTAGGTCAGGGGTCTCCACCCTTGACAACTTTAAACCTGGCGGACTTCAACTCCCAGAATTCCCCAGCCAGCAAAGCTAAACTAAATACAAAGCAGAGGTTTTACTTTTCAAAGAGGACTGCTGGTCTTCCAAGGGTAACCTGCAACTTTCCTGCAATTCCATTAGGCACCCAAAGATGCCTCATCACCTCAGTCTTTCTTCTGGCAAATTTCCAAACTAAGCAGTGAGTGAGAGCTAGCCACATTTCAATTTCCAAGAATGCTTATGCAGCCCATATGAAGCCCAAATCCATAGTTGAAAATAAAAGTAAGGTTAGAGGGTGACACTTTTCTTGGCATCATGCTTATTTCCATTCATTGTTTTGAACTAAAGGAATCCCAGAAACAAAATAATATTCAGGCAGATCATTCAGCCTGACAGGCACCAATGGGCATATTGCATAGATGCCTGCAGACTCCATCTTAGAATTCAAACTAAGCACGTGTCCAAAAAAGAGGTGGAGGAGGAGGAAGAGAAGGAAGCAATCCAAGTATTTATCTTGCTTTACTTGTGCTCTTCCATCTGTCTTCCAGAATTTTTTAAAGTTTCATACAGTATCCAGCATTGCACATAGAACAGGGGTGCCAAATTCAAATTCATTGAGGGCTGCATAAGCATTATGGTTGCCCTCAAAGGGCCAGTTGCATGTAAGACTATGACAACTCACAGCAGTCAGGTGGGCGTGTCTAGGTAGGCATGGCTGGGTGGTCACATCCGGGTCTCTGTGATTAGGTGGGCATGGCTGGGTGAGCATGGCCAGTTGGGTGTGGCTGGATTGACGCTGCTCACTGGGTGTGGCTGACTCGAGACGGCTGGGTTGAGATGGAACAAGTTGCACCAGCTAACTTGACATGGGGAAAATTCAGTGCCCCACCAGCAGTGGTGGGTTGCTCCTGGTTCGGCCCAGTTCTAAGAACCGGTAGTGCTGGTGGTGGGAGGCTCTGCCCACCCACCCAGGACACTTCTGCACATGCACAGAAGCATCGTGCACATGTGCGAACGTGTGCACGAACCGGTAGTAAAGGGTTTTAGAACCCACTACTGCCCACAAGCTCTTCGCCTCCCCAACTGCTGGCAGCCAAGTGCATGCATTCGTGTGCACACGCACACACATGCACACACACACTACATTCTAAGTTTGGGGACTTTTATCCATAGAGGAAGGAGAGAGCCTTGAAGCCCAGGCATGATTGGCATTTTGTAAGATGTGGATAAAAGTCTCCAAGCTTGGAATGGTGTGTGTGTGCATGCGTGTGCACAGCACACCAAAGGAGACATTCTTCTCTCAATTCCAGACATCTCTGACATTTCCCTGTCTGGTGCCCCATCTCAGCAAAGCAGGAGGTGGAGGACGACGTTGCTGTGTGTGAAAGTGTGGAGGAGAAAGTTTGCAGGAAGCAGTTTCCTCTGAGTCCAACTTCTGCCTTGACAGAATGTGATGGCGGCGCAGGCTGCCCAGAGCCCTGGGCAGCGGAGGACAAGCACCAACCTGGACCTCAAGCTCACAGGGCACCAGGACTCTGAAGACCAGCCCACACCAGTCCAACGAGGGGCATCTGACTGTGCTTACCTGCTCCTTGAGGTTACTGCTGTGCTCGCTCTCCTTGGCCAGGTTGCTCATGGTTGGTGTGGAAGGGCAAAGTGCATGGGTCAGAGGGAGGCCCACTCCCTCCTCACGTGAGCAGACCCAGCTTTGTAAACAAAGCATCTTCAGCGATAGCTTGGGAGACCACCAGGAAAGACTAGGAGGAGGGTACAAGGGTATGGCAAAAGGGAAGGAGGGCTGCTGGTAGTCAAGTGCTAAGGCAGGACTTCCCTCAGACCCTCCCTCCCTCTCATTCCCATCTCTTTCCTTCCTCTTCCCCTCTTACCTTCCCTCCCTCCTTCTCTGCCTCCTTATTTCTCATTCCCATCTCTTTCCTTCCTTCCTTCCTTCCTTCCTTCCTTCCTTCCTTCCTTCCTTCCTTCCCTCCCTCCCTCCCTCCCTCCCTCCCTCCCTCTGTGCAGGGATGAGTGGAGGAGGAGAGAGTGACAGCATTGCCAGTGGCCATGGCTTTCCCACATAAGGACAGGAGGTGGGGCAGGGGCCATTCCAGTGAAAGGGAAGCACTCACGGGCTGCAGGGCCAGTGGACGAGGTTGCTGGGGCTCTCCTATGTGCTGTTCTACAACAACTCCATGGCAGCCACCTGGGCCAGAACACGGTCAGCCTTAGATCTGGCCTGTGAGACAGTGAGGGGCTGGCCCCTGCTGCCTCGGCCCCAGTCCATCCCAACCCGGCCAGGCGCTCTCCTTGGGCACACGCACAGAGGCAGTGAGCATGCGGAGTCTGGTGTCCCTGGTGACTGTCTTGCCCCACAGGCTGACCATGTTCCGAGTGCTTTCCTTTTACCTGGGACGCCAGCCAATAAGTAATCAATTATTTTCACACAATTATACTTCTTTCTAAAAACAAGTATTGATTTTTTTAAAAAAACTTGTCTTTTAACAGAACTCTATGAGGAGGCTAATTAAGGTGATCCTTCTAGAGTAGGATAGATTCTGGTGGGTGCTAGGAGTGGTTATAGCAGACTTTTGGGAATTTTGGGCTCCATTTAGCCACCAGCAATAGGAGATGACACAAGTGTTTTAATGCTTGTTCCCAAACATGGGCTTCTGTCTGTTTGCCAGTCTTGGATGTCTCTTTACTTACTTAGGGACTCTGATAAATAAAGCTGCAGGAATAAAGACTATTCCTTGTTTAGAGTGCCAGTCCCTTTCTGTTGAGAGGGCAACAGTTGGATCTCTGACCTGACTTCAATGACTGGATTACAAAGCATTTTGCCAAAAAGTCACTCAAATTTACCAACAAATTGATTTTTCATGGGTAGAGTGATGATTCATTAACACATTATCTGGAATTCTTTAGACCTGTAGACCCTAGAAGATAAATGGGGGTGAGGGTTCTGGGTAGTCGCCAGTCATTTATGGGTGCAATCCTTCATACAACCCTATCTTGAAGGCAGCCATGATGCTATGGTTATTGCTGGAAAGTGTTTTCCAGATTTCAAACAGGCCTGAGTACAGAACAGTGATAGCATTGGTTGCTCTTGGTGTGGTACCTGGATGGAATTAATATAACCATCTTGGTCATTTTAGATGGTTTGGCAATCTTTGGTACCAGTTATGTGGTATCTTTCTGGACTGTTTGCAAGAGTTTGGGATTAGAGGTGCTCTTTTACAGTGGTTCTTTTCTTCCTTTTAGCAGACATATCCAGATAGTACAATGATGAAGGAGAAATTCCCCATATGGTTACTCTTTTCTGATGTAAAATAGGCTTCAATCTGATCTCCCATGAGATTTATGGAAGCCACTGGAAATCATCTTTTCATTTGGGAATACAATTTACAATTTGGCTCATCTTGATATCAACTGAACTTATGGAAGAGGGCAGGATTGTACCCTCCTAGGCTTACTGGTATAAATTGTAAAAGAAAAACTGTGGATGAAGGATCAATATGTTGTTTTGGCAACCTTGTCAATACAGATATACATGTACAGCATCATGGATAGGGCTAGAAGAATTATCTAAGAGGTAAGAAATAGCCCTCTGAATTATGTCATGCTCAAGAAGTATTAGAAAAATCCAGACTATTTGATAGCACGGCTGACAAATAAGTTATGGAAGTTTTAATCCTAACACCAAGACAGCATCAGATTTGTAAAGGGTTCAGTCAATAGTGGAACTCTAGTGATGAGTTTTAGATCAATTCTTCATCGTTACCATGGTTTGGCTTCTTTGATAGAGCAGCACATATTCCCCAGTGATTATTTTAAGAAGGCATGGGAAAGTAGAAATTGCAGGAGAGGCAGAATAGAGGTCTTTGTAATTAAATTTAGTTGCATTCTATTGTTTTTTCCATAATTCAGTCACTACTAAGATATTCCTATGTGATACTGAAATTAGAATCTCTTTAGGCTAAAACATAGGAACCTGAAGTGATTGGCAGGACTTGAATTTGAAGAATTCTTGAAAGATGTAAGTTTAAAAAAAACTTACATCTTTCAAGAATTATTCAAGTTAAAAGTTTTTTTTAAAAAAACTTGTTTATACCAAAATCTTTCTAAGATTAGTTTTAATTGATATTTCTGTTTATCATCTATCTATCTATCTATCTATCTATCTATCTATCTATCTATCTATCTATCTATCTATCTATCTATCTATCTATCTATCTATCTATCTATCTATCTATCTATCTACCTACCTACCTACCTACCTACCTACCTACCTACCTACCTACCTACCTACCTACCTACCTACCTATCTATCTATCTATCTATCTATCTATCTATCTATCTACCTACCTACCTACCTACCTACCTACCTACCTACCTACCTACCTACCTACCTACCATCTCCATCCCAACCCTTTTCAGTGATGTTACATATTTTCTGGCCAAAATCCCTGAAGCCATCAGGAAATTACAGTGCAGCTTCCAAATGAATATTGCTGCTCATCTTAGAGATGCAGCCAACATCAGTAGACAGAATGTGTGTGTGTGTGGGGGGAGACATAATAGAGGTTTTTCAGGGTAAAAGAGGATACATAGAATATAAGTGCCTTAATAACTCCCACCTGAGGTGGGACAGGAAATGCTATCTCAACTTTAAGTTAAAGTGTATATTATCTGAGGCCAAGGAATTTACTGCAGGATGTTCGTCAGAAACTCCCACAGGCATCTCTTTTACAATGGTAAGATTCTATTTGCTCTCCCCAGTCAGCTGCTGAAGAAGCCATCTCCTTCTCCTGATTGCAAGGCCAGCCCTGCTGGGAAGAATTACAACATTTGACTAATTCTTATAAGTACAGTATTTTGCCTTATTTTCTACAGATTGATTCAATGATCATGAAGTCCATGTCTATGAAGCATGTGTTGTGTATCAATCTCTTGCCTGAAGAATGTATACCTTTTAAAATAAAAGTTTAGAATTACATGAAGAACAGCTCCACTTCTGAAACATAAGCTTAATAGACAGGGCCATGCTTTCTTGTAGCTACGACAACACAGCATTGTCTTTTCTTTTTCTTTTTCTTTTCAAGTTTCATTTCAATATTTTGCCTACCAGAACAAAAAATTGCCTTGGTTCCTAGTATAATTAAAATGGAATGAAAGAACTTTTAGGCAACTGTCCCAATAATCATACATTAGTAGTAGTAGTAGTAGTAGTAGTAGTAGTAGTAGTAGTAGTAGTAGTAACAGTAACAGTAATAGTAATAGAAGTTGTTTTGATAATCTACTTTTCAATTAATCAATCAATTGAGGTGCCATCGAATTAAAAACCAACTCTGAGTAGTTCACAATATAATAAACTACAAAACCAAAATACAATGGAAGTAAAATACAAAACAAAGACAGATGTGTTCCAGTTCCTTGATACAAAATTACTGGCAAAAACACATCCAACAAGAGGCTTCATTCATCTTAACACAAGATCTGGGAGCAACACCAAGTCTTTAAGGTCTTACAGAATACCATTTATAAATTTGGTGCTAGTAGAGATTTCTTTTCGTTTTAACTCTAGTGGATGGAATGCAAAGAAGCTTTAAGCGTCAGGATGCTATGGACAGTTGTCTGTGCATTACATATTTGCAGACATTATAGAAGTAATATTGGTAAGATGCAGTGGGGTTGGGTGTTCTTGACCTTTGATGAATATTTTTTCGTTGCATTCATTCACATCATCCAGAACATTGCTGCTTATGAGAATGATAGCCAGAATGTATTGCTTATCAACCAATGTTGAAAGAATGGGCCTGAACAGGATAGGCAAACAATGGAGCTGCCAGCTCTTCAAGGTAAAACACTCTAGGAAATTATGCCATGTATGTCAGAACTACTTTAACTGTAAACAATAAAACAGAATCTTGCAAGTATTGATGTAAGATTCATACTCCCCCTGTATCCTGCCTTTATTATTTTTATAAATAACTCAAAGAGGTAAACAGACCTAATATTCCTTCCTCCTCCTATTTTCTCCACAACAATAACAACAACCCTCTGAGTTAGGTTGGACTGATAAAAATGACTGGCACAAAATCACCCAGCTGGCTTTCATGTTTAAGATAGAATTAGAACTACAGTTTCCTGGTTTTTAGCTCAGTGCCTTAACCACTAAACCAAACTGGACCATTATCTTCCCCTTTATCCTTGTGTGAACTAGTAGGCTTGACATGTTTACTCACATTACTTTATTAGGACTTTTATCTGACTATTGCCTTGTTAGCTATTCCTCTTTTCTTTCATTATAATTCCAAGGATGCCTCAACTTTAGTTAAACATTCTAGCATTCACTGATGCTGGATTTGTCCCATTGGACTCAAATGGAACAATTATCACAAGGAACTATTTTTGAGTTAGTAAAAATGTTTGTGCATACTTTGGTTTAACTGAGAAGAGAATCAAATTCCAAAAGAGCATTCATCACAATATGCTAGCAATATATCAATCCTCTAGATAGAATAAAATAGAGCTGGCAGGGACCTTGGAGGTCTTCTAGTCCAGCCCTCTACTCAAGCAGGAGAACCTATACCATTTGAGATAAGTGACTGTTTAGTCACTGCTTACTTCTTTCCATGTGGATGTAGTACCATTAAGGACCACTTATTGAGTTCAGTTTGTCAGCCAGCTACAAATCCTGGTAATGATGTTGTCTATTCCACATTTTCTAGCTTACCAAGAAGTAGAGTGTGGTCTACTTTGTCAAATGCCTTATTGAAATTAAGTATACTATGTCCACAGCATTTCGCTGGTCTACCAATTTAGTGACTTTATCAAAGAATGAAATAAGATTGGTTTTTAACAAACCCATGCTGGCTATTAGTTATAACTTTATTTGCTTCCAGTTGTTCGCAGATCAGTTTTTTTATTATCTTGTCCAGGATCTTCCCAGGTATTGATCTTCCCAGGTATTGATTGGTCTGTAGTTTTTTTTTAACCTTTCTTGAAGATGGGAACCACATCAGCCCTTTTCCAATTCTCAGGTACTTCCCCGGTGCTCCAGGGTTTTTGAAAGATATAGTACAGTGGTTCTGAGATAACATCTGCTAGGTCCTTCAGAACTCTGGGATGTAATCTGTAAGGCCCCAGTGATTTACATACATCAAGGTCAGATAGGTGTTCTCTTACCATTTTCTTGCTTATTTTAATTTTTATTTCTGGTTTGTCTTTTATAGCAGCTTTTTTGGTACATTGGGCTATAATTTCTTTTTTTCATGAAGACTGATGCAAAGATTGAGTTAAGCAACTCTACTGTCTCTCTACTGCCAGTTACTTCCTTGACATCTTCTCTCTTTAGTGGACCTACTGTTTCCTTGACTTTTTTCTTGTTATTAATATGTTGAAAGAAACTTTTAATTATGTATCCCTCTTTCCATTTTTTGTGCTTGTCCTTTTTGTCTTTCAGTTTGTCAGAGAGATCTTTATGCAGCCATGCTGGTTTCTTATTGAATTTCTTGTTTTTCTTTTTCAATGGTATTGTGCTGGACTGGGCTTTTATAGCATATTTTTCAGAGTTTCACATGCTTCTTGAGTTGCTTTTCCCTTTAGCATTTTCATCCATGGAATCTTTCCTACACACACTCTCTCAGTTTGTTAAAATCAGCTTTTAAAGTTTAAGACACTGGTTGGGTTATTTTCTATTGTGTCTGTTTGCATTATATTGAATTCCAGCATGACATGGTCACTTTCAACCAAAGTTCCAGCAACTTCTACTTCCTCTATCACTTCTTCTCTATTAGTAAGAATTAGGTCTAGTATAGCTTTACTTCTAGTTCCCTCCTCTACCTTTTGCATAATAAAGTTGTTGGTTAGGTTGGTTAGGAATCTGTTTGATCTCCCACTCACTGCAGAGTTGGTCTCCCAGTTGATATCTGGATAGTTAAAGTCTCCCATTACTACTGTGGTATGCTTCCTACATACATTTGTTAACTGGTTGGCAAAGAGTTCATCTATTTCTTCTGATTGGTTGTGTGGCCTGTAATATACACCTATGGCAATGATCCCTGTAATCTGTGTGATGGATGGAATGGGATGGGATGGGATGCATAAGTTACCTCTTAGCAGCTATGCAGAAATTCTCTGTCATATGCTGGGCCTTAACAGTGTCATATTGTAGATATTTTAAAAACCCAAATAAATATTGCTGAATTATATTACTTGCGTTTTTAAAATCAGCATTTATTGCACAGAATACTTCCTCAGGAAGATGGTGGATTGAAGGCGGCTCCATGAATGCAGAGTTGAAGATTACAGCTAAGGACAAAAAGCCAAAGAGCAGATCAGCTTCTTCGACCCTTTCTGGAGAAAGGGAGGATGTGAGATCGCCCCTGTTGTTCTCCATACAGTTGTTTCTTGTGAGAAGACTGAAAGGCAGCAGTTTTCACAGGGTGGGAAAACTTGGATATGAGGGAATTTATCTTCTCCCACCCGCAGTCAGAGATTTGAAAGGACACAAAGTTTGTACTTCCTTTGCTAATGACTTTAGGAAATTGCCTATTAACTGCTTTAAAGAAGTTTAAATGATACAGTTGGAAACAGTCTGACTGCTTTTGATCCTTAATATAAGAAAAAGAAACTATATCTTTATAAACTGGACGGATTGAAAATAAAGAGCAAGAAGCAAGACAAGGTTTTAGCTATAGAAAGTTTTAAATGGATTAAGAGCCCAGAAAATGTTGGAATATTTGGTTTTTAATATTAACTTTGAAATTATTTTTTAAAAAATAAATGCATTTTGATGAATTTTCAACATTGGAATTATAATAAGATGACCACCTTATAATGGTATTCAGAGATATTTTTGAGGAATTGTACTGGAACCTTGAATCAATAATACTGTGTATTCTTATAAACAATCTGTTCCCAGAATAATCTGTTACAGAAAACGATTTGGAGTAAAACGTATCTGACTTAAATATGGAGAATAATGTGAAAAAGAATTTCTTACTGGATGGACATATATTTCTGTCCCTCTCTCTATCATCTCTACCTCTATCATCTCTATCTCTATCTCTATCTCTATCTCTATCTCTATCTCTATCTCTATCTCTATCTCTATCTCTATCTATCTATCTATCTATCTATCTATCTATCTATCTATCTATCTATCTATCTATCTATCTATCTAGCTAGCTAGCTAGCTAGCTAGCTAGCTAGCTAGCTCTACCTACCTACCTACCTACCTACCTACCTACCTACCTACCTACCTACCTACCTACCTCTACCTACCTACCTACCTATCTCTATATACCTATCTACAATACCTACCTACCTATCCACCCACCCATCCTCCATCCATACATCCATCCATGCATCCAAGCATCCATGCATCCATCCTTTTCTTTCTTTCTTTCTTTCTTTCTTTCTTTCTTTCTTTCTTTCTTTCTTTCTTTCTTTCTTTCTTTCTTTCTTTCTTTCTTTCTTCCTTCCTTCCTTCCTTCCTTCCTTCCTTCCTTCCTTTTTTCTTTCATCTCTCTCTCTCTCTCTCTCTCTCTCTCTCTCTCTCTCTCTCTCTCTCTCTCTCTCTCTCTCTCTCTCTCTCTCTCTCTCTCTCTCTCTCTCTCTCTCATGAAACTTTAAAAATTAAGAATAAAATTAAAATATCAATCCTAGAGAGCAATTGGAATAATTTCTTCTTGCTGCATTTACAAAAGAGTTTGTTAAAGTTTTGAAGAAATTTGAGGCAAGGGTCAATAATTATTTGAATTGATTAATGAACAACACTCATCTCATCTTCCTATATATCATATGAAAAAGCTTTTGCAATATGAAATAATAATTTATAATTCACTTGGGTGTTTAACTTTTGGTGAGATATTGGTTCCAAAATTGGTGCTTTTGCTTGTCCATTTAAAAATTCTTCAATTCAACTAATATGTATGGTACCTTACTAAAAGTTACAATGTGAAATTTACTGTGCAATCCTCTCAGGAGATGAATTGAATCTGGTGAGAATTAACATCCACTTCAGTTAAGTGTATTTTGGCAAATTCAATAAAATACATGTCTATTTAATGACTGTCAGATGTGGAAAACCCAAAATGACCAACACTAATTAAACACTTTCCCAGTGTAAACGTGTTTTTTTTCCATTTTAATACAATGATTACTAAAACTTAGACATTTGAAGCAAAGCCAACATAACAATTAAAAGTAATGTCAATACCAGAACAACATACTTCTTTTATACAAGGATTTAATTCCACAATTTTCTTCTCTCTTTATATTTTGTTCTATTAATTATGACTAATGGAGCAAAATATAAGTAGATAATTGAGAATGTGGATATTAAACAGAACATTCATGGAGAAAATGTGATTTCAGAGAAAATTTTCCCCCTCAAATTATTTTGATATGGATTTTCCCTTAATATAGTTGCCCTGAAAAGTAAAAAGAGGAAACAGAAGACCATATGAGCAAGGTGATTTGGGATGACATTTGTATAATGAAATGGAAGTAGAGCTATGCTTTTAAAAATATATTATTATCTTTTTATACAGAAGAGTTAACTGTTGATCAAGAAAGTACTGTTGAAATCAGGGGTGTCCAATCTTGGCACCTTTAAGACTTATGGACTTCAACTCCCAGAATTCCCCAGCCAGTCATGGAAGTTGAAGTCCACAAGTCTTAAAATTGTCAGAGTTGGATACTCCCTGTTTAAATCATGAATGCAAAATGCTTCCATTGAAATCAGTTAAATGGAAACTGACAAACATATTAAAATGCACAGACATTTTCACAGGTTTTCTGCTCCTGAATAACTTCAATAATTTCCTCGAAGCCTGCTCTGAAATATCACTGAAATTTCTACTTCTCAGTAAAATGTTACTACTTTTTTAAAACATAATTTCCGCCGATGACCGTTACTAGGTCAATAATGTTCCTGATTGTTAAAAATAACCCTAAATTTGTGAGACATACAAAGTTCATCCAGCATCCCTTTTCCTTCCTTTAAAATTGCACAGTAGCTACTCTTATGTCTGAAGCAACACATGGAGTTTAGGTGGATGCAGATACTTCCCGAAAAGGCTACTTTGAAATATAATTTAAAAAATCAAGCAGAGAAGATTTCCATTTATTCTGTCTCATATCCAATATTCTAAAACATCAGAAAGCCTGCAGCATTTTTATAAATATACTTTTCATTTAAACAAACTGTGATAAAAGGGATTTGATATATATTTACTATAATTTAAAAGAACAGGGTAGGACAGCTTTATGTTAAATTATGCAAATGTAATCTAACAAAAACAATAGTTTAAATTTCTGTTAGTAGAAATAGCTTAATTGCTATTGAAGTTTTTGTGCTTTTCTTTTCCCTTTTTTCAATTTATTTGGCACAGTGTTTGCTGTCAAAGGCCCCTTGCCTAATCTTATTCTGCTCTAGCTGCTCCTGTACTGCTGAGCCAATATCCAATGCCAGCAACAAGTTAGTGATGAAAAAAAAAAAACCTGGCTCCCTCACTCAGATCCTCTACCAGCAGTTTGGCAGTTTGAGTCTCACCGGCTCAAGGTTGACTCAGCCTTCCATCCTTCCAAGATCGGTAAAATGAGGACCCAGATTGTTGGGGGCAATATGCTGACTCTGTAAATCACTTAGAGAGGGCTGTAAAGAAATCAGGTGGAAAAGTGAGCAAGCCAGCCCATCCTATGCAGTCAAATAGGCCACCTGCTCACGTCCTTTTATCATGGTTTGCCAGGTGGTTATATTCTCTGATAGTCAACAGTTGCTGTTGTTTCCCTTCACAATCAATGAGCTATCCTTAATTTAGAATGTCATGCTCCACCCAATCATTGCACCTCTCAATAAGCATACTTTTGGTTTCTGTCCAGGCTGGCTGCTCCACTTGGTTTCCCACTCACTGTCCATCCTACCACAAAGCCTTCTTTCTTTTTTTTGTTTTTTAAAATAGCTTTAAGTCACAATATTTTGCTACATCATTTCTATGAAACTGATCTACTGGTTCTTTCTTGCTATAAGGTTACTATGGACTTACAAAAAGATTAGGAGCTTAAAAAGTCAGTTTAATTATAGGAGAATTGGAGGATGGGAGGATGGAAGCAGAGGTGGTATTCTGCCGGTTCAGACCGGTTCGGGAGAACAGGTAGCGGCGACCGCCCACCCATCTGGACATAATGCCATGCTATTTAGCCACATTTTTGAACCTAGGCGCACGCGCGGAAGGCACACGTGCCAATAAAGCACATGCATGGGAGGCTTTGCGCATGTGCAAATATTTGCGAGCTGGTAGGAAGGTAAGTGAATACCACCCCTGGATGAAAGGATGGATGGAGTCTGTATTAGTGTCAAAAAAGATAATTTAGGGATGGGAGGAATATGAAAGCATTCTTGTGTGCAACCATCTATGAAAATAAAGAAGTGGCATGAAGAGTAGTGGGAAGGGAACAGTGATGTAAACACTAATGGCAGACACAAGTAGAACAATCCACATAGAAGCCACATAGAAGCCAGAAAATTAGGCTTCTCTTCCCTGCACAGATGGAAAAGGCAAGAAGTAGGGCAATGACCAAATGGACTAGCCATGATCTGAACTGGACAAGTCCCATTGCCAGTAAATTCACACCTGGACTGGATATTCTCAAGTTGGTTTAAGAAATGAAAGAAATAGCAGAAGAGACAAACAGAACTGCCCAGAACTTTGCAGCATGCTATCTTTCTACGTGAACTTTCTAAAAGGATGAAAACACAAATAAGACTATATCTAGAAAATAAAAGGCAAAAATAAATAATCAAGGAAGTCACCAGAAGTTGTATGAACTATATCAGAAAGACTAAAGTGGAGTTGAGGTGAGGTGACCAATGTCCAAAACCACAAAAATTGCTCTGATTTCTCTCTCTCTCATGAGAAATAAAAGGAAATGTTACAAGTATGTTGGGAGGAGAAATATAATGGACACATCTTATTTTATGTGTCAGAAAGGAAATTAAGCCTGAGCTAACTATCATATTGCCATTAGAGATAGAAAGAGATGCATCTCAGTACAGAAAAGAAGGTAGCAATAGCAATAGCACTTAGACTTATATACCGCTTCATAGTGCTTTACAGAGTTCAGCATATTGCCCCCAACAATCTGAGTCCTCATTTTACCGACCTCAGAAGGATGGAAGGCTGAGTCAACCTTGAGCCGGTGAGATTTGAACAGCTGAACTGCTGAACTAGCAGACGGCTGAAGTAGCCTGCAGTGCTGCACTCTAACCACTGCGCCAGCTCGGCTCTGGTAAATGTCTGGTAAAAGGACATTTAGCTAATTTAAATTAATTCAAGTTTTGAGGACCAGATGAATTACATTGTAGGGTATTGGAGATATTAGTGGAAGTGATTGTAAAACCATTGACTGTTATCTTTGAGAATTTCTGGACTACTGGCTATGTCCCCAGGGACTGGAGGAGGGCACATCTTGTTCCTATCTTCAAAAAGGAGAGGAGGATCTGGGAAATTGCAAGCCTGTCAGTTTGCTGTTTATGTTGGCATGTTACTTGGGATTTTGAAGCAATAAATTTGTTAGCACTAAGAAGGAAATGCAACAACCAACAATAATCAGCACAAATGAAATGTGCTACAAAGAAATAATCCTCCTCCTCCTCCTCCTCCTCCTCCTCCTCCTCCTCCTCATCCTCCTCTCATTATAACATCTGACATGATAATGCCATTTGATCATATTATTTAGATAGATTCATAACTGGATGAATGACACAGGAATATGTTCATAAGTAGTTTCATAAAAGGTTCCATATCCAAGATATGCCACATTGTATTCTATGCTATTAACCATTTACATAAACATAAATTATCGAAGAAGCGATAGAGGGTGATATTTGGAATATGTAATTCTAAGTAGACTACTTAACACTCCAAAGGAGAAACAGAAACAGAACCCTTAACAAGGATCAAGACAGGCTTGAAGAAACTTAACTGGAATGAAATTTATCAGGGAAAATATCTAGGAATAAGAAATTAAATGCATAAACATAGGTCCATATGAAAGCAATAGCAATAGCACTTGGAATCATATACTGCTTCATAGTGCTTTATAACTCTCTCTAAGTGGTTTACAGAATCAGCATATTGCTCCCAACAATATGGGTCTTTATTTTATCGACTTCAGAAGGATGGAAGGTTGAATCAACCTTGATCCTGTCAGAATCAAACTCCTGGCAGTTGGCAGAATCAGCTTGCAATACTGCTTTCTAACCACTGTGCCACCACAGCTCTAAAAGAGGCCAGACTTCACAGTTGTATTTGTAAAATTGATTGGAGTGTTGTAGTAGATCAGAAGTGGAACATGAAGAAACAATGTGATGTAGATGCTGTATAAGTAAAATGTTATTTGCAGATCTTCAAGCAAAAACCGTATAATAAAATCCTTTAGCAGAGCCTGAAATGATCAGGGTGTTGGACTAGATGACCTCTGAGATACTTTCAACTCTAGATAATTGACACACACACAAACATAATATGCACATGTATGTATCTGTGTCTCTGTGTTTGTATGTACACATGTATTTTTATGTAAAATGTAGCAGAAAGTCTTGTCAAAAGCCTATCAAAAGAACTGTGCACAGATTGGTTCCCCTCTTGCATATCTCTTTGGGACTTGAAACTTAATGTATTGTGTGAAACCAGCCAACTGTAATTGATTCAAAAGTCTATTATTTAAGCACACTCTGGCTTAGCGGGATGTGAAAATTCAAACCAACTAAATATAATACTATGGGACTGTATATTTTATTTTGTTTATTTCAAAATATCTACACTGACCTATTTTTATTGCTACGTAACCAAATTGCCTACTTTCTGCCTGAATGTTGAGCTTTGATCATCCTGGTTCTCCTTGTCATTTTATAAACTACCACCCAGGAGCTCAAGTTATAAAAGGAATAATTCTTTAAGATAAGTTAAAAAGAAACAAAAGGCTTTCACAACTTAATATTTTTTGGCTCGCTGCACAGTCCTTGGTGATGAAGCTAGCAGGAAACACAGGGAAAATAATACAAGGAAACCTTTTCATCAACACCCATCCCCAAAGCTACGTCTCACAGGTCTTTGTTTGGCTTTTTGAGGTGGACTCCTAACAACACAGCCAATGTGGGAATTACTGATCAACCACTCAGCCAAATAATATTTTTATCGTATTGACATAAGTATGCTAAGAACTGCCAAACACACTTCAATTAAAATATAATTTTCCTTTTTCAGGAACTGGATGTTTATACTTAAGTTTCCTATCTCAGCATACCACAGGGTTCATAGCATTCTCCTCCTTCTCCTTCTTCTCTTTATTCCTTTGAATTAATAATTACTTAACACTAGAATAATTCATTCAATAGCATTTACTACATCATTAACTTATATTGCTTGTACAAAATAGCCACTTAGACTGAAGATAACATCGTCAATCAGTTTTAGGTGTTTGAAAAAATGTAGATGAAGTAAGTGCGCAGAAAGTAGAAGATTGGCACTTGACAAAGATGCTGATTACTTTTACAATCTCAAAGTGAATGAACCTTAACTTTAAAATATTTATAATGATTCTTCTAATTAGAAAGGAAATACGAAAATGATTCCAATTAACCTTAAGGGGTGTAAATCATTTTGTGTTCTTTGTTTAGGTAGGAAATTACATGATAGGAGGGAGGCAGGATATCCTGTTCATCATACTTTCCTCTATAGTTATAAGCCCTAAATTTCTCACTTCTAAAAAAAACCCCTATTGAAACAGAAGGAGGTTTTTCTGTAAGAAATACTAAGTTGGGTCCTGTAATACTAGAGCGAAGAAATGGTACACTAGCCTGCTAGTGACTATTTATTTATATATTCATATAAGCAAATTTATATAGCCACCCCTCTCATGGCAGTCATTTTGGAATTCCAGTTAGAAATATTAAACTATTGTAGTCTACCTGGCATTTTTTTTAAATTAATCAACCTGATCATAGTAGTAAAGTATGATTCTTTTTATTATGACGGGTCCACGTGGCTCTTCTCAATCATAGTCAGCAAATTCTAAGAGTAATTCCTTCTCTTCAATACGTATCACCTGTTTTATTACCTATCCAGTCATCTGGCTTTTATAAATACTGGTTGAATATCTTTCTGCAATTCCACAATAATGCCACATACATTTCATTTCATACTGATTAAGTCTACTTTTATAGACTACTAATCTTCCTTTCTCCTGTACTTAATGTAAGAAAATTTACTTTATAATAAATTTATATTATTCCAATTCTTGTGTACTTATGAGTTTCTTGTGCTGAAATTTCTACCTAAATTTGATCTTAGTATTCTTTCTAGATGTGACTATTAATACAACTTTTACCAAATGCTACACTTACATCTACACTAATCACAATTTTCATCTTATATTGCCAATAGATTTGAATCAGTTTGCTGGAATTTCTATGCTAGACAGTAGAATGAATGAAGTTCTGTTTTAATTAATCTTGCTCCAATATCAACATCAGAACAGAATGGACAGTCAGTGATCTGGAATGATTTAGACCATGCCAGAAGCAACTTGTCAGTCTTTTAATTAACCTTGAGGTTTATGCATATACCAAAGCTATGATGCATGTGAAGAGCCATCACTATATCTGCGTTATTTAGGTAGTTCTAGATTTATTTATTAAACAAAAATAAATAAAACAATGTAGTCCTAGATGTCACAGTTATGCCGCTGACACCCAGAGAAGGCTTATGCTAGCTGAAATGATGATATTCCTTTCAGCTGCTGCACTCTTTGAAGAGTTATTTGAGGCCCCTCAGGCTGCAGAACCTTTGACTTTATCCCAGTATCCAGGACAACTGCCAGGATTTGATTGAAATACTAATTTATCCCAATCAGTATGTTTCCCTTCCAAAATTTGGATGATCTTCATGACTTCAGTGCAGGATGCATTAGACTTTGAACATCCCTTAGAGTATTCAACATTTGGCAGTCAAAGCTGATTTTTGTGTGTGACTGAAACACAATTTATGTAGTATTTAAAAAAAAAGATTAGGCTGTAGAATCTATCACTGTTTGAGTTTTATTTCCAGTTCTTAAGATCATCCAAGCTTTATTTTTTTAAGACTTAAAAAAACTTAACTTTAAGACTTAACACACACACACACACACTCAACTGAAAATAGAATCATAAATAAATTGCTCAAAGATAATTTTACCATGAAATGGCAATCATGACAAAACAAACTAAATTAAGTTTCGTTTATTTTTAAATAAGGGTTTTGCTAAAGTTCTTACTGTTGCCTTGAAAATTCTCAAGGTTAGGAAGTGCTAGCCATTTTGTCCCAAGAGATAAATTTTGAAATCATGCCATAAGATAACATACAAAATGAAAATGTAGTTCCTTTCAATTTATGAATCTATTAACACTGAACTATTGCAAAAATAGTTGAGAGCTATTGTACATATATAATGTCTCATATATGTTTCATTCACTCTTTGTCTCATTCACTCTTCATTCAATAGATAATTTGCCTAAGTAAATAGATGGTAAGAATAACCATAACGTAAATCCATTTACTTTTTATTTTGATTGAATCTTATTTTAAATCTCACTTTAAATTGTTATCATTATTAATAGAATAGAATCATTTTTAATAAAAAGAGGAATCAAAATATTTACATTAAGAAACAATTACTGAACAAAAGCTTCATTTTAGCAGCATTTTAAAGAATATTAATATTTACAACAATACTTTTCTGTATGTACCTAATTGCTTCATCACAATCTCATAGCAACCATAAACATGTTAAAAACTGAATCTCCCACGTTTCACTCTATTCTTATTAAATTCAAGCCACTGCTTAGACAACAAGAGGTAAACAAGATAGGGAAACTATGCAAAGCATGGTTTATTGTCATGTGATAGGAAAGATGGGCTTAGAATGGAAAGTCAGCACCATTGCAAGCAACTCTTCACCAGAATACCCCAGGGAAATATTTTTTACATATTTCCCACAACCCACAGCCAGATCCAGTCAGTGGTAAAATATAATTTTTTTTGCCACCGGTTCTGTGGGCGTGGCTTAGTGGGCATGGCTTGGTGGGGGGTCATGTGACCGGGTGGGCAATTTAAATTTTTTTTAAGCATTTTTAACTTTAAAAAGTTAAAAAAAAGTTATGACGATCAGCTGGTGTTTCCCCAGTTAGGGGCTAGCAGCCTCGCGGGAAGGTAACCCCCCCACAAGCCTCACAGGTGGGCGCAGCCCTGCAGAGGAACCCACCGGCTCTTCGCTCGGCAGTCTCCCGGGCTCCACCTTGCTCTTTTTCTCTCACCCGCCGCGTCCCGGAGAGAAAACATTTGAGGCAAAAGCAGCTTTGGTGAGTACGACGCGTGTCTGGTCTGCAGAACGGAGCTTCTCGAGCGCGAGGACCTGGCCATGGTGCCTCAGGGCCGGGTGCCATTGCTGCTGCCGCTGATGCTGCTGCTTTCTCCAAGCCCCCCACGCCGACGTGGGCGGGCGGGCGGCTCGAATTACATCACTGAACCCAGACCTTTTTGCCGCGTCCGAGGAAGGGGAAGCAAGCTTTGTTTTGGGGATAGTCCTGCAGGCCGGATGCGCGTCGGATTCACCCAAAAGGTGAGCGAGCCTCGCCATGTCCCTACGAAGCAGTTCCTTGGACAAGCGCAGTGGGTCTTCATCCTCCCCCCATCGCCAGTGTCGGCCTTACCTTCTGCTGCTATGGGGCTGAGAGTGGCAGTGGTGGCGGTGATGGCGGTGGTGGCGGTGGCGGCGGTGGTGGCGGTGGTGGCGTGGTGGCGGTGGTGGCGGCGGTGGCGGCGGTGGTGGTGGCGGCGGCGGCAGCACCGCCACCCCTCTGGAATGGCAAGCGGATGTCCTGGGGCTGCTGCACATGCACACTGCATTGGACTGCTGGCACTCCAGCATGACATCAGGCTGTCCGGGATAGGGTCAGAGCGTAGGCGCCACGGACTGGGGAGGGAGGTGAGCGGGTGGCAGGCGGCATCCAGGAGCAGCAGCGGCAGCAGGAGGCTGAGAGCAGCGCGCTCTTTCCAGCATCTCCCACAGCCCTCCTCTGGTGCGGACACGCATCCTACCACATGTGCAGCCCCGGCACATCCGCTTGCAGGACAAGTGAGCGGTGACCGGGGGACCTGTTTGGGGGCATGGCCAGCCAGCCATCGCTACTGGTTCGGGGAACCACCAGTGGCTGCCGCTACCAGTACCCCCGAACCGGTCCGAACTGGTAGCATTTCACCCCTGGATCCAGTCCATTTTCAGACTTGAATTTTCTTTTTATTATACTATTTAGTTATATGTTTATATTATATTTTCTATTGTCATTTCCCTGTTGATACATAGATCTTATAATTCATGGAAACACTTTCCATCAGATCTTAAAAACTCCAATTTTCTGAGATTAAGTAATGAGGAACTAAATAGAGTTTACTTCTGAGGAGACACATGGAAATGGAAAATGGAACCACAGATATTACTTTCTCCAAGTGTATCATACACATATTGTATCATAAATGTAGCTTTTTGTTTTATGAACTGAGACTCTATTGTTAAGAAGCACATTTGTAAATTACAGAGATTAGCATTCCTTTCTTATTGCCGATCTGCCCTAAGTATCATATCTTCACATCTTGAATTGCAAGAAATTAATGTCTTTTATAGGTTTATTATGGTAAAAAACTATATCATTTTGTGTAATATGAAATCTAGTCCTAACTGACTTATAATAGAATTGTCCTATTTACTATGGAAAGACAGTATGGTCAGTGATTAAGGCATAAGGATAGAAATTGGGAGACTGTGTGTTCATGTCCCACCATAGGCATAAAGCCAGCTGGGTGACCTTGGGCCAATCACTCTCTCTCTCAATCTAAGGAAACCACTTCCAAAAATAATCAAATATCTGAGGCGGCTCAGATATTTGATTGTTTTACATATTGCAATCTCTCACACAATTACCTACAATAGCAATCTGGTATGGAAACATACATAATTTATTTCAAGTGTGTGAGATAGTTCCTCCCAGGGCTCATAGTAGTTCAGCAGGCTGGGCATTGATTGGATGGCCTTTTTGGGATTCTTTTATAGATCAGCAAGAGGAGCACTCATAGTGTTCTTCAACTCTGCAATGAAGACCATTAATGCTAGTTTTTAAACACATTTGGAGAGTTAATATGGTAGTGTCCACAGGCAATGAATACAAATTTATATTTATTGTAGCCTTTGACAATGAAATACTTGGGAGTCTATATATTTTATAATCTCTCAAGAATAAAAATGTTGGATTGCACTGTGTGAACGTATTGTTTCATTGGGACAGACGTTGTGGGAGCTAGAATAATAACTTTTTGGATTATTATTTTACAAGTAATAAGTCAGTATTAACTAGAAAAAAATAAAATAAAAATAAACTAAGAACAAAGGATAATATAGATTACACTAGGTGGTGCTGTAATCCTAATTGGAGTTTTGCAATTTGCAATAATTGCAATGAGGAATATACTGAGGTTTTTTTTAACATAAGAGAAAGCTCTTGGATATGTGAAGCAGACCTGGCTTTAAATAAAATATATGCTTGATATACTAATTTATTTAGTATATCAAAAAGTGTTTTGTAAAATTATAAATTGAGGGAAAAGCAGTAGCTTTGTAATAGTACTGATAATAATAGTACTGATAATAAGTGAGAGTAAGTCTTATTACTACTATTACTATTAATATGTGTTAACTTGTTTCTTCTTTACTAGTAATGTTCATTACCTAAAGTAATTACTTTAATTATTTAAAAGGCAGCCACAATTCAGTAATGCTTAATTTCTATAAACTTCTGAAATATCTCTTCTATAAACAATACTGATGTAGTTTAATGCATATGACATTTTCAGGAAAGTAAAATAACTCACAATTTTAACAGTTGGAATAGCCCCCCCCCCCAAAATGACCTGAATTGACAGAGATAATTTTATTTGATTTATCAATAATAGATTAAGTGTCCAATTAATATGATAATTATAACTAAATGGAACCTTTATGGTGTCGTTCTGCCCACCAAATTCTGAGAAGATACAACATTATAATTTACACATTATGTAGGACCTTAAAGACTGCTTAGTCTTGGAAATTGTTACACTAAGTGACACATTTCTTTTCCAGTGGTCCCATTTTCAGTAGAAGAGCCATGGTGGCACAGTGGTTAGTGTGCAGTATTGCAGGCTAACTCTACCCACAGTCTGGAGTTTACTCCAGATGGGTTTGAAGTTGACTCAGTCGTCTATCCTTTTGAGGTCAGTAAAATGAGGACCCAGATTGTTGGGGTCCTATGCTGACTCTTTAAACCATTTAGAGAGGGCTGTAAACCACTAGGGAGCAGCATTTAAGTCTTAAGTGCTATTGCTATTGCTAATTGGCTTAAGTGACTTTGCCTTTTTAGCATACCAACCAGGGGTGGGTTCTAACTTACCTCGCTGCTAGTTCACTTCCTTCCACGCTGCGTGGGCACGCCTCGTGCGCAGTGCCGAAAAATCTGGGGGGGGGAAGCCAAAAACAAGATGGCGACCGCATGCACAGTGCCAGAAACTCAGCTTCTGCTCATGCTCAGAAGAAAAAAAAATTCAAAAAAATTTAAATAAATAAATAAATAAAAATTTAAAAAAAATGGTGGCGCCCATGGACCGGCACTGACTGAACCGGGTCGGAGATGTCATCATGATGTCACCAGCAGGTCTCTACCGGTTCGGGCGAACCGGTCCGAACCGGGAGGAACCCACCCCTGATACCAATGTAAAGTGAAAGTTTAGAATCTTGTTGATTTTAAAAATTTGTAATAGTATACACTAAAAAGAAATAAAAAAAAAATTTAGTTCCTTTCCAAAAAGCCAAAAGGAGAGGGACCTGCTTCAGCTTCACTTTAAATATCTGGTGCCACTGTTATGTTTGTTAATTGTGAGCTTATTTCTCAGGTATCCAAGTCTGGGTTTTTTCATGACTTTAAGTATTGGTTTAAGAATTGGATTATACTCCTGGCAACTGATGCAATTATTACGGAGCAGAAGTAATGTGTGCCTGTCTTCCAAACTCAGTTGTGTTATTAGCATTTAATTCTAATCCAATTGTAATCATAGAATTGTTGTTATCTGAATGAGATGCTACCAACTAACAACACACTCAGAGCAAGTAAATGCAGCAGTTAAAGTGTAGACTAGGAGGGAGAAGATCCCACTGTCCACTCTCACCCATAACAGCTTACTGAGTGAATTTCAGGAGTCACTTTCCCTCAGCCCAACGTGCTTCACTGGATTGGTATTGTGGAGAAAAATATTGAGGAGTATAGGGTACATTAACTACAGTAGATTTATAAATTAAAGGAGGGCTATAGACCTCGTATAAACTTAGATGTTTCCCATTCACTTGGGATTTTATTCATTCAGTCAATCAATATTTAGGCAGATGTTTCAAAATGTTATTAGACATAGCACTATCTATTGTAAGAAACAGATGAAAATCTTGTTTTTGTGCTTTGTGCTTTGTGATTTTGAATTTTTTAGCATATTGGAATTTCATTGAGTGCATTTCAGACAAGAAAGAAAACTTCCATTTTAAATGAAAAATAGTTTCATGTTGCATTTTTCAGGCACTTATTTTAGCTAAAGTATAGGGGAGGGAAATAAAAATTTTAAGCAACTTACTTGAATAATGTTTACAAGTTCAAAGTTGCATTAGTTCAACTGCTTTGGCATATGCCACGTTTGCCTGTAAAGCCAGACATTTTGTTATTTCAGCAGGCGTTAAACATATAAATAAATTTCCACTGGATTGGCATTTCCTTTTTTACTTCCTTGTTGCAGACAGATTGTTCCTTAACACTCTCTGGGGACTCTATGAGGTTTCTCAGAATGACTAAAATGGTCTGGGTTCTCATGCCATTTTCACAAAAAAAATCCGGCAAAGGACAGTTTGTGGTCAAGTGCATTCTCAGGTGTAGGGAAGGCAGCGGTGGAATACATTTTAATTCTCTTTGGACTAACTTGTGAATTAATGGAAGCAAAGAATGGCAGCTACTGCTGCTTTCCTGAAACATTTCAAGTATACCACTAGACACTCTCATGAGTCTCTTGGGAAAGATATATCCTAGTCAAATATCTTTGTAGGAAACACTAACATTAAGAAAACAAGAGCAGTGTAGTATCTCAGTGCTAGAGCTGATTTTTTATAAAGCTCTCAGTCTTAAATGCAATGCCTTGTACCCGATTTTCTCCAGAGATCATCATTAGCAATCTCTTTTTTCTCTTCTTTTCTTTCCATCCACCAATATTACATGTGTACATCTACACTTTCTGCTGTTTTCATTGTTATGTAATTTTTAGCAGCTGAGAATATGATCAGCAATTGTTTTTCTTTTGCCATTCTGTATATGAAACTACATTTGTTTTTTCATACAAATTCCATTTACTTTAGATTAGGGCAGACAACTTGGTGATTTCCAGATGTTGTAAACTCCAGTTTCCATAACCCATAATCAATGTGGCTACAGATAACAGGTTATGACAGATATAGTTGATGATATTTTGAGCATGCCAAGTTGCCATCCTTCTCAAGACCAAGTGATAACTATCTGGAATCCCAAGTATTGCTTTTATTTTTACTTAATTGGCTGCTCAACTCCCAATTGACTCTGGATGGCTTACAACGAAGAATCAACACATATAAAACCAGATGAAATACACAATGGACAAGAAAAACTAAGTATTCAGAACAGGGGTGGGTTCTAACATACCTTGCTACCGGTTTGCTTCCTCCCGCGCCGCGTGGGCGCACCTTGTGGGCACACGCGTACTTTGCACATGTGTGCATGCACAGTGCTGGGGGAAAAAAAGCTGAAAACAAGATGGTGACCGCATGCACAGTGCTGGAAATTCAGCTTCTGCGCATGCTCAGAAGAAATAAAAAAAAATAAAAAAAAATAAAAAAAAATAAAAAAAAGATGGAGGCACCCACGGACCGGCACTGACCAAAAGGGATCCGTGACATCATCATGACATCACCAGTGGGTCGCTACTGGTTCGGGCGAATCGGTCCAAACTGGGAGGAACCCACCCCTGATTCAGAACAAGACTAAAATAAATCAAGGGAATCCAAACCCCTCCCGGCTCACAAAAAGGAGATTCCACAATCATCCTCTACCTTGGCCTGAATAATTAGGTTTTCAATAGTTCCTGAACAACATTAATAGTCGAACCCACACAAATCTATGAGAAGAGATCATGCCAAAGTAGGCCTTCGGGACCCTTTCTAGGCCCTATAAAATAACATTATATAATCAATGGGACCAGGAGTATGTCCATCCTGCTGGATCATATTGGTCAAGAAAATCTACTGGATAGAGGCAGTATTATTGCTTATTGCTATCACTGTTATCAACAGTTTTCTACACTGTTATTTTTGAACTGGTATGAACTTAGGGATTAAGCTCAAGGTAGTTCCATAAAATGGCTGCCATTTGAAGCCACAAAAGTGAAGTTAATGAAAAAGCAAACTAGAGATAAAACTCCCTGGAGCATCTTCATTCTGCTGGGATGCTTCTGTACACTCACGTTGGCTTTTTCTGGTAAGTGCATGTGTTTTCAAGCAACGCACTCAGATACTCCAACTACCCTTTCTATTTGCTAAGAATGCTTATAGTTTCTGGGTGACACTGGAATTTTGATTATTTCTTACCCAGGAGCTTGGCTGGTACCAAAGAAAGTGTATTTTAGGCACATTGATTCTGAAAGGTGCCATTTTGGAATAATCAAGGTACATATCAAAGAACAGCCAATCTATGTATTATGGACATTAGAATAGGAAGTCATAACTTACCAGTAACATTGTATTTCTACAGAAAGAGAAGACAAGTGCAAAATTACAATTTCAGTTTCTTCTGTTTTCAAAAATAATAATTCAGTTCAATTACTGGGCACTGAAGGTCATATTAAACATTGCACCATTGCTTATTACTTTTTTTTTTCAAATCAGAAATAAAGTTTTAATATGGATTTGAGTGAAGAAAGTAATGAGTGAGAGAAATTGAAAAGAGGGACTTCGTAACAATTTGCCACTCTTTGGTATTCTTTTTTATAATCCGTCTCCAACTGTTCTTGTAATGTGGAGATTCCCCTTTTCTTTGCATTTGAAGTACTTTTCACGCCTCAGTTCCAACTCATTTTCATGATGAAAATATTTTTACTTGTATTCTTTGATTTCCAATTATCCTTCATATGCTCCTCTTTCCACCCCACCTGTACAAATATAAGGCCACATTTCTGCAAGTATCAGCAATGAACCCCAAGTATATGACTAATTCAAAATATTTTAATCCAGCAACAACAATTATTATGTCAGAAGAAAAATCACCAGTTCTCTGATTGTGATTCAGAGCAATTGGTAATTATCCAAATGATGTCTAGCCTCCATTTCTTCTAGAGGAATATTCAAGAACCATAGATTCCAATTCTGGATGAGTATTTTCTTCCCTAAAGCCGGAACAGGAAGCAGGACGATCAATCAAGATTGGCTAAGAAAAAGTGTTTAGTGGTTCTGCATATTTGTGTTTTGCTCATTGTGAAAAACATGGCAAGAAAGCAGCATATCTAAAATGATTTAATCTGCTACTTTTTTTGTCCATAGAGAACATAATGTTTATATCTGGTCATGGATAATCCTAGGTTTTCTACATCAATCTAAGTGTTCTGTATATTACAACAAACAGAAAAAGAGAAGTACGGAGCAAATTCTACTTGCTGAAACACACAAAATACCAGAAGTTTATTTTGTCCACTGGTTCATGTCAAGATACAGATGTATTTTATGCAGTTCTTTCAACAATATATATGTTTATACAATCAATTAACCTTTTGCAGGCTGCACTCAAAAATGTTTCTACCTCTATTTTCTCTTAACCAAAGATGCTTTCTGGCAACTGTTCTAGTTGCTTTGGCCTAATGCACTTATAAATTTCAAACTAGCTGTGTGGTTATTTACTTTAGTAAAGCTTATATACTCAGAGCTCAGGGTTACAATATTAATTTCAGCTTTCCTTAGTAAACAAATAGTCAGTTTTTAACTTTGTAACCCTAGCATATTTGTAAACTGACAGGTAACAAAAAAATCTAACCACCGTTCCATTCAAAAGATGCTATGAGACAAATAAAGCAGCACAAGAAAAAGTTGTGCTTAACTAATAGTATATATAGTGTTTTCCACTTTGAAAATATGTTGTAATTGTGGTGCAGAAATAGGACTAATGGTAGGAATTGTCAAGCACTAGCTGAAGAGATACTGTTTATAACAGTGTTTCTGAAACCTGGCAACTTGAAGATCTGTGGACTTAACTTCAGCTGGGGAATTCTGAATTGTGAGCTGAAATTCACACATCTTACGTTTCCAGGTTCAGAAACACTGGCTTAGAGTATACAAAAGATACTGTTTTCTTTCTAAGACAAGAGGTACTATTTTTGTCTTAAATCAAAGTGCTATGACTATTATTTTGACCTTCTTCCAAAACTCTTTTCAGTTGCTCCTTTTAATTTGTCTCTGACAATAACCAGCCCCACCATTCCAATTTTAAGTACAGCAATAGTTGAATTCATGTCAAAAAATTATGTGGTGAATAGCGGAAGAGATCTGGAGACCTTGTTTAGTATTGTTTTAACACTCAGCCTTTTTTATTACTCTGCTTTTGGAATTCAGCTCTACAACCCGCATACATTGATCTCAGCACTTAAACCAAGCACACTTTAAGAATGTATGATGCCTTACCATATGAGAAAACATGCGTGTCTCTTCATATCTGAAGGCTTTAAGTTTTTTTAAAAAGCAGAGAATGCAGAAGCAAGTAGATGAATCAGTCTATTAACAAAAAACAAATAAAAATAAAAACCAGTGAATTAAAATGAATGTGAAATTGGCAAACACAGTTAATCTCAATATGGAATCATAAAGAATGAGCAAATGAGGATATGATAATATCCAAACATCTGGACAGAATTTTTAATTAAAAATCCATTTTGATCAGATTTATTTATTTATTTTATTTATTTATTTGTCAAGCACGTATTAGATAACATATATAGGTATAAACATGATTTGAATACATGAAATGAATACGAATAAAAGGGAACATTAGGACAGGGACGGTAGGCACATTGGTGCGCTTATGCACGCCCCTTACAGACCTCTTAGGAATGGGGTGAGGTCAACAGTAGACAATCTAAGGTTAAAATTTTGGGGGTTTGGGGATGAAACCACAGTCAGGTAGTGCATTCCAGGCATTGACTACTCTGTTGCTGAAGTCGTATTTTCTGCAATCAAGTTTGGAGCGGTTTACTTTAAGTTTGTATCTATTGGGTGCTCGTGTTTTGTTTTGGTTAAAGCTGAAGTAGTCATTGACAGGTAGGACATTGTAGCAGATAATTTTATGAACTACACTTAGGTCATACTGAAGGCGGCGTGGTTCTAAGTTGTATAAGCCCAAAATTTCAAGTCTGGTGGTATAAGGTATTCTATTGCGAGCAGACGAGTGTAGGACTCTTCTCGTGAAATATCTCTGGACACAGTTTAATTGTATTAATGTCCGATATGCAGTGCGGGTTCCAGACAGATTACCTGTATTCGAGAATTGGTCTAGCAAATGTTTTGTATGCTCTGGTTAGTAGTGTAATATTACTGGAGAAGAAGCTACGTAAGATTAGGTTTACAACTCTTAATGCCTTTTTGGCGATGTTGATACAGTGGGCTTTGGCACTTAGGTCATTGGATATAAGTACTCCAAGGTCCTTGACATAGTGAGGGTCGTCTACAAGGTTGTGTCCACTCAGCTTGTATTTTGTGTTCTGATTCTTTTTGCCAATGTGTAAGACAGAGCATTTGTTGGTTGAGATTTGAAGTTGCCAATTGTTTGACCATTCTGACACAAAGTCTAGGTCTTTTTGAAGGGTAGCAGCATTGTTGGTGGTGTTAAATAGTTTTACATCATCGGCGAAAAGAACGCAGTTGCTTATAATATGATTGCAAAGATCATTTATGTAAAGTATAAAGAGTGTTGATCCTAGAACGCTGCCTTGGGAGACACTGCTGTTAACAGGTGCAGGATTTGATAAGGGTCCCTATTTTGACCACTTATTGTCTGTTTGACAGGAATGCAGCTATCCAATTATGTAGGGGCCGAGATATGCCATAGGATTTTAATTTTAGAAGTAGTTTGTCATGTACCACTGAATCAAAGACTTTACAGAAGTCTATGTAACTTGCGTCTATTGCTTTGCCCTGATCGAGTTGTGTAGTCCATATGCTTTTGCAGTCTAGAAGTTGTAGATTACAGGATAATTTTTTTCTGAAACCATTTACTAAGATTGGAACTTGGTTTTCTTAATTGATAGCAGCCAATCAAACCATCAATGTGGCTTTATAATGCTTACTAATGCATTCAGCTTTTACTAGTAATTCCCTCAAAGACACATTGAAACATCACACTGCTGTTGCTGAGCATGGATAAGATTTAATGTCTTTTATATGAATGTATAAAAAGGCCTGACATACTTTGTTATGTTGGCTATTCACTATACTTAAAAGAGCAGAGAAGGCCTGGTAACAAATGCTTTCTCATGTTAAATGCTACCAGAAAAAGATGCATATATTTATGACCTTAGGGCAGCAGATGTGCAACATTCAAGAACTGATAAGGCTTTTTACTAGAAACCAATTCCTATCCTTGTAGGCATCTTTAAGATCCATATTTCTGTCTTTCCCATGTAGTTCTTCTATCTCCATTGTAGCAATAATGCTACAAAATGCTATAAAATGTTCGTTTTACTGTCTTTGCAACATGTCCTTGAGGATGTCCATGATTGGTTAAGCTGATTTCTATAGAATACAAGAGATTCTATAGAACAGGACGCAGAATTGTGCTTTTCAAAAAACCGTTTCAAAATATGTACTGGTCATAATTTGTTCTTACTGGTCTGCATCTTTTGTGATTAGAGTAGAGTTTTCATGGAATGAATTCTTCCATGTGGCATAATTCCAGCTTTGGCTTTCTCATAATTAAAACATGGGTGGAATGTTGTGCATAACCTCAAATGAATGAAAACAGAATGTTAGGCCTTGGTTGTTTTCTGAACCTTACTGTGGTTATTAAAATATTACTGCTTCATGCCATATAAAAACTGAGAAGAAAGAAGTGAGATTATACAACTAAATTACTTTTGTCTAGTCTGCTCAATTTGGTTTTGGTTAATAAGATGGAAATTGGTGTATGACCCCATATAAAGCAAGTCATCAGTGAGCTAACATACATTAATGGATATAAGATTTAATTGTACACCTGTTAAAAAGCACACCGTCCAATCAGGGACTTGCAGCTTTTAGACCGGGGCGGGGGGGGAGGCATTAGATAGAGATAACTGGCATCCAAAATTACAATGAATTGGCCAAAATCTTACAAACCAAACCAAAATTATCATGATTAAATCATTATTAGTGAGATGACTTTGCTTAATAAAGAAATTAACAAGACCCACAAAAGCAAGCTTCAAATACTGTAGTGTACATCAAAAACAAAAGATGGGCTAAGCTTGTTTTTTGTACGACTGAAACGAAATGGTATTTCAATTAAATCTTAAATAGTTCCATTGATAAGAGCTGTTCAACATTAAAATATCTCTCAGGAAATTATGGTCTCTCCTCAATTAGCAAAGTTTGGGATGCTGTGGTGGCACCTTATACTTTTAAGTATATTTACCACAAATATATCTAGTACTGTGTTTCACACTTATTTCTTGTATCTTCTTTAAAGTACAAGCATATTTATACTACTATGTTCTCAGAGTCTTTCTTCAGTATCTAAACAGGAGTCTTAGAGAAGAACTTAGTGCCACATATTCACTTATAGTTTTGGTTGCCACAATATAAAAAAGATTTTTTTTTGAGACTATAGAAAGAGTGCAGAGAAGAGCAACAAAATTGATGAGGGAATTGGAGGCTAAAACATATGAAGAACAGTTGTAGGTAATGTATATGTCTAGTTTAATGAAAAGGAGGAGTAGGAGTGACATGATACCAGTCTTTGAATATTTGAGGGGCTACCACAAAGAGGGGGGGAGGGTCAACCTATTCTCCAAAGCACCTGAAGGCAGAACAAAAAGCAATGGATGGAAACTAGTCAAGGGCACAACCAACCTAGAACTAAGGAGAAATTTCCTGACAGATAGAACAATTAATCAGTGGAATGGCTTGCCTTCAGAAGTTGTGAGTGCTCCATCACTGGAGGTTTTTAAACCACTTATCTGAAATGGTATAGGATCTCTGATTGAGCAGGAGGCTGGACTAAAAAAACCTCCAAAACTCCTCCCAACTCTGTTATTCTGTTATATCAATTACATTTAAACATAGTAGCAGGACAGAATGTGCATTTTCTCAAACAATATATAATACACTTCAATTTTATTTAAAACATGTTTTGCAAGATATAAAAATATTGATCACAGTGAAATTTAAAAATTGTTTCCGGTATAAAAAAAGGAATGCATACAGTATCTTTAAAAGAAAATAAATTATGTAATCATTATCTTTTTTTAAAAAAATCACAATGAAGAAAATTTAGTCTGCTTCATCACTGACAAATTATAATCTTCATAATGAAGAAAATCCCAGTTTTTTTAAAAAAATTACTTCCCAAGTGTCTCAGAGTAAAAATGTGTTTGTTTCCAATAATGTTATAACGTCTCTTCTGCATTGTAAATCCACACGTTAGCAGTTTTTTAAAAAGTAGAAACAGGAAAAAATGTACATCAAATGACATTGTCTTTTCTAATTGATAAGTGGTAATTTCCAGTATGTGGGTACACAGCGACAAACTTCTTCACTATAATAGAATCCAGAATCACAGCGTTTCTTTCGAACAGTACATGGTCGTCTGTAGCAACTGAAAATAAATGGGGGGGAGACATGTTGAAAAAAAAGGTATAATACAAGTTACATGCATTTAAAAAATGGACAGAACTACTGAAAATAAGATAAAGTGAGTTGTGGATTTCAATTCATTTTGTTTTCAGGCATAAGCTTTCATTTATTTTCTTGGGAGTGCACATTGGCCTTTGCAATTTTATATACAACCTGAAGTTATTTACTGTTTTAGCTCTGTATTAGTCATCGACACTGACACCCATTATGACACAATCACAATAATAGCCATCAGGAGGGGTTCAATGATTTTCCTAGATCAGCACTCTATTCTTGCTAAGAGGGTGAGGAAACAGGGACTACACACTGATCTATAGCAAACTCATGCTCAGAGACAGCATGTTACTGAACACCAGTTGCTCTGGCAACTGTGCTGGATGGAGGCATTGCTTTCATATCTGCTTGTGCCTCTGGACTGGCCACTGCAGAAAACAAAATGGACACAATATTCAATGGATTTGTTATCTAGTTTTCAGATTCTCCCTTTTACGTCTCATAAGCAGAATACATTCCAAGGACATTATTGCATCCCACAATTATTTATATCTGGAACTGTTATTTTTATAAACACTTGATTTATATTTCGACTTTTTTTCCAAGGCAGTTTGCAGTAGTTTCTGTTCATTTTTAAATTCACAGCAGTCCTATTAATTAAGTTACTTGAAAGGAAATACTTTTAATCTTGGATAGTTTTTAATGGATAAGCATGTTACACAAATACAGAGTGTTTGGTCAGTATATGATTCAACATATTGTGCAAATGCATTAATTCAGCAAATGTTGTGAGATTCAGTCACAGTACACATTAACATATATGGGAGGTAATTTATTAATACTTATTAATGTTACACTTATGGCTTTCATTTAAGCGCGCAGTTGTATACATAAACTCTTAGTATTTTTTTAGTCTCACTTATTAAATGTTGGGAAATCAATCAAATCCTCCTGCATTAAATTGGACTGTAAGGTATTTAAGACAAAATGAAAGAATCCAATTTGTCCAAGTTGAACCATATGACAGGTATTTGATTGTTTGAAACAATACAGTATAAAATACTGTATATTAATAATTAAAGCATTCATTTTTTAAATTTTTTCCTCTTGATGTAAAAACCATTTGTTTAGTGACCATTCAAAGTTATAATGGCACTAAAAATGTGACATATATCCAGTTCTTGTATTTACAACTTACAGCATCCTATGCTCACATGATAAAAATTCAAGCACTTGGCAACAGGCATGTTGCAGCATCCTGGAGTCAGTCATGTGATCACCAGTTGTTTGTTTTTGGCAAGCAACGTCAATGAAGAAATCTATATTCACTTAACAACTGTGTGATTCACTTAATAACTGCCATGATTTCTTTAACAATCATGGCAAAAAGGCATAAAATTGGACAGGACTCACTTAACAACTGCCTTGCTTATGAGTGGAAATTCTGGCTTCAGTTGTGATCATGTCGAGGACTACCTGTAGTAAGGTTGTAAGAAAGTAGCTAGATCATAGGTAGCTATGGTAGCTATAAAAAAACCCTGCTAACATCTCTTTCCCCAAGGAGCAGAGGATGCTGAGTGCTGACTAATGCCACAGAAACATTATATGTATTTGGGGACAAAAGCAGAGGCCATATGTAAGTCACCATTTCTAATAATTGAGCAATATTAGATCTTTTAGAAATGATTATTAGTGTATCCCATTAATACTACCAAACATAAATCAGGTTATACAAAATGAACACTAATAAATATTTTTAAAATAAATGTATACAGCTAATAATCATATTTATTTTCATTTTAATGAGCTTTTACTTTCAGGATCTACTAGGCCAAAGATTTCATTCCTAAAGAGAATGAGCTGTCCTACCAATCTGAATTATTTTATTTTCATGGAAATACCTAATTATAAAATCTGGACAGACGCCAATGCTACAAACATATAGTTTGCTCACACAGATTTTTTTTGTTACATTAGAAGAACAATATGTATGCTCAAAGTTTATATATAGGACAATCTGAAATGAAGATGAAAAGACAGTAGTAATTTATAGTGTTATTATATACATTTATTACTTTTGGTCTAGAAAGTAATAAGATATTTTACTAGCCAATAATTCATGCTTACAAGATAAATATTTTACATTGGTAGATAATTTTCTTCTACAATGATTAGCATGATAATTTCATAAGGCTGACTTTAAACCAAGTTGACCTAACATAACCTCACATTGACAAAGCCAAAAAGCCTCTGGTGTATAGTCTTTGGGTGTTTTAAACATTGGCAGTGAACCAAGAGTGATAAGTATACGCTTCAAGTTTCAACACAAGTCTAGTTTAAATTCTTTTAATTTTGTTCTATTTTTATATAGGATAATACTATAATGCTAATGGGCATGGCTCATAATTAATAACTCATTTACATCTTCCAGTTTGTAAATATTATTACTTTCATTTCGTGGTGGAACAGAAAAAAAGTTGCTATTCCTCCTTCTGTTCCAACTTCATCTGTATTTCCCTGCCTCATTAAGCTTAATTCAGAGAGGCTTCTGCGTCTTGTCAGCAGAATTGGGATTTAACTCCAGTAGCAAATACTATAACCCATATCTCAAGCAACAAAGATACTCCAGAAGGACACCTTATTTTCGGAATAAAAGAACCAGTGCAGATATGTTTGTCAAGTTCAATTCCTTTGTCCTTCTCTTGAAGTTCAAAACACATGTTTTCCTTCTGGTTAATTAATTTACTTGTGCATGTATATTGCAAAACATTATGATTTTTAACTATTTCATATTTGAAACATCCCACTTTGATTTAAGATACTATTTCAAGTGCAAAACACTTATTTTAACCTAGGAGCACTTATGAAATGATTGAAATATTACTTTTTGTGTTCAAAACAACTTTTATACATATAATGAGATATTTTGCATCAAAAAGGGATCTTTCACATTTCCAGTGGTTCAGATTCCATTACGCTGCTACTTGTACTTTAATTTTTACTGACAAATTTTAGAAGCATCACACAGTACTACGTGTTTCCTCCCCTACCTCCTCCATTTTCTAAAGCATTTTTAATATATTTTGATGGGACAAATTGATAGAACTATATGATGAATTACAATGCATTATTAATTTATGCAACTTAGCAAATTCCTTTTAAATAGCATTTTAAATATAACTTATATTTCCATGTATATGTAAAACATTTCCTAGGAAGCAATGATAACCTCTAACTACTTGACATCATTCAGTTGGTCAAATGTTTGCAGAGTTACCATGTGAGTTAACACAGCTATTCACATATGAAATGTGTCTTTAACATAGAAATAGGTTTTGAATAACAAGGAGTTAAAGAACTAGAGAAAATTTAAAATTAATAATCTGTTAGTATATTTTAATTTTATGTTTATTGAATACTATACCCTGTGCTTTTTGTGGGAAGTCGGGGGTGGGGGAGAGGGGGGGAAGGTAAGGGGGGGTGGGGAAGGGTCTGGGGGGAAGGGGGGGAGAAAAGAGAAAAATGTTTGTACTTTGTACTAATAAAACTTTTTGAATAAAAAAAACATAGAAATATCATAAATTTAAAGTAGCCATTATTTTTCCCAATTCTGACCTAATCAATAAGAATTGTAAACTATTACTGCATTTCCCTTGCCTATTTGTAAAGAGCTGCAAAATTATTGATTGTAGAATTTTAGAGATTCAGACATAATGAGTAATTGGAGCCATGGAAATAAACCCCAGCAAAAATGAGGCAAACTCTCTAAGACTTAATAATAAAGAGGAAACTTCCAGAGTTTATAATCTGCAACAGAAACTTGGCAGAATTTACTGTATATTCTAAACTATAAGCAAAAGCAGTTGCAGAAGAAAAAAGAAGAAAAAATGTTAGCACAATCAGATCTCTTCTTTAAAAAAGAGAATTATGAATACATACCTGTAGAATAGGCAGTTTTATAATCAACTTTCAATATCATGAGTATAAAACATAAAAACTTACTTTTGCAGATGCTGTTCATGACAATTTGGTCACCCAATCTGTATTACCGAACATACATGGAAAATGATTCAGAAGAACTATATACGCCTCTCTGTATTCATGTAAGAAGCCTGATCCTTTTAAAGACTGCTTTGGAAAATTAATGAACAGCAGAGAAGTGTTGGACTTGCATGGGGTTTGAAGCAATTCTGGATTCTTTAGAATCCTGTACAACCCTACTACAGATGTAGTATGTGGAACTACATTATATGACTATTATTTTCCTCTTGATTTATCAGATTAATTAAATGTTATAGAATGTTCCAGAGTTTTTGTCTTTATATAATATATATAGCTGTACCTTATAGACATCTGGACAGATGCTAAGAGACGGTTGGGCAATGCTAATATAATGATTATAGGAAAAAGTTCTATAAGACTTAAGGTATTGCTCCTCTTTAAAAAGTCATTTTGATTTGGTGTCTGGATCTTTTTTCAGCATCAAAGTATATAAAACAGTATCAATATGATATGATATACTTTACTGATTAATCAACTGACCATATCAAATATGAACATCAACCACAATAAAATGAGGCAAGATAAGATGCAGCGAAATGGAATAAAATAGCTTCGGTGAGATAAAATACAGGTAATCCTCGACTTACAACAATTCATTTAGTGACTGTTCAAACTTTCAATGGCACTGAAAAAACTGACTGATGACTGTTTTTCACACCTACAGTACAACCCACTGCAACATTGCCATCATCACATGATCAAAATTCGCCTGGCAACTGACTCATATTTGTGATGGTTGCAGTGTCCTGCGATCCTGTGATAAACTTTTGTGACCTTCTGACAAGCAAAGTCTATGGGGAAGCCAGATTCACTTAACAACTGTGTTACTAACTTAACAGCTGCAGTGATTCACTTAACAACCATGGCAAGAAAGATTGCAAAATGGAAGAAAACTCAATTAACAAATGTCTCACTTAGCAATTTTGGGCTCACGTGTGATCATAAGTTGAGAACACATGTGAGCAATTTTGGGCTCACGTGTGATCATAAGTTGAGAACTACCTATAGAATAAAATCTAGTAGCTAAGATAAAGATAAAAGAATAAGATAAAATAGTATCAGGCAAAAAAAGAATGCACCATTACTGAATTACTTTACAAATTACTTCTTACAAGCTTGATAAAGAGTATCAAACTCATAAGAAGAATTTTTTTAACAAAAGTAACCATGTAAAGCAAATAGTCTTGAAGCAACAAACACACTTTAGGAGCTACCCAAATGAGTTTGATTTAAAATGTCACATTATTCACAAAAACGGATATGTTTGCTAAGCTTTTTATAGAAATGTAATGATGGCAGAGAGGACATATGACTCCTCCCCCAACAAAGAAAATTGTTTTCTGCCAAAACACATTGGTGTTCCATGTTTGCAGTGGGATTAAGGTTACATTAGAGCCAATTTGTTTTCAACAAATCAACAGCGTTATGAGGAAATCACCAAAGAATGGGAAAGAGCTGTAATCATCCCAGCCTGGCCTGCCACATCTTGTGCAAAGTCTTCTGTATAACCTGCCACACTAGCTTGACAAATTTATATGTTATACACAATTCTGAATCTCAAGTTACATCATGCCTGTTGGAAATTTATAACAAAACTATCTGGCATGGATACAATCATGGAGTGTATATTAAAGGTCACATTAAATCGGGAGGGGAGAACATGATGGATTAATAGTTCATCCAGAACTTTTAATCCTGCAGTTTCATTTTATCTGCAAGCACCATATAAGGATTGCTGTTCTCCCCTTAAGCTTTCTTCATTTTGAAACTTATCTTTAGGTAAGTTATTTTTGTTATTGTTATTTTGTTATTTATTATTTAATAAGTATATATTTTCTACTTATCAATTGGCATAATTCATCCATACCTGCCTATGACTTGTTAACAGCTATATATAGTAAGTATATTATCATATTGAAAATCCACATAGAACTTATCCTATGTTTACTTTAGGGATAGGTTCTAACTTATCTCACCGCTGGTTCACTTCCTCCCGTGCCGCATGGGCACGAACGCATGTGCAGTACTGAAAATTTGCAAAAAAATCCTCCCCAAAAAACAAGATGACGGTGCATGTCAGAAGAAAAAATCAGCAAATCAGCAAAAATCAGCAAAAAATTCCAAAGAAAATATTTTTTTTCAAAAAAAAAATCCAAAAAAAGATGGCGGCGTCCACGGACCGGCACCAACAGAACCGGCTCCGTGACATCACCAGTAGTTTGCTACCAGTTCTATAGAACCGGTGCGAAACGGGAGGAACCCACCTCTGGTTTGCTTCCTAGTAAACATCCTATATTTTATCCTTCATTTACTTCGAAGTCCACCTTCTGGACAATAATCCCAATATGATCATAAATATTGACAAATAATATATAACCAATGAACACATCACCTCTTTCTCTTTTACCATCTACAGTACATATTGTATGACATGTTTAATTATGGACTAGTGACACTATAGATATATACATATATACGTACATATACTGTACATACACATACATACGTACATACATACATACATACATACATACATACATACATACATACATACATATGTCTATTGAGATTCTCAGTCATACAGGTCATGATTGTCACAAGGTGTTTTTTTTAAGAGGCAACTGGATTTTCTGGTTTTTCTTTGAAGACTCTTGCAAGGAGTATAAATCCTTCCATTCCCCACCATTCAGTCAAGAGCTGAAGAAGCTTCTTGGATGAGAAGCGAAACGTCTTCAAAGAAAAACCAGAAAGTCCAGTTGCCTCTTTAAAAAGCACCTTTGAGACGGACATACATACATACATACATACATAGTGAAAAGCAGGCAAACCATCTCTCTCTCTCTCTCTCTCTCTCTCTCTCTCTCTCTCTCTCTCTCTCTCTCTCTCTCTCTCTCTCTCTCTCTCTCTCTCTCTCTCTCTCTCTCTCTCTCTCTCTCTATATATATATATATATATATATATATGGTCTCTTTGAATCAGTAATCCCTGAAGTTTTCTTGGCAAGGTTTCTCAAAAGTGGTTTGCCATTGCTTGCTCCCTAGGACTGAATGTGTGTGGCCCAACATTACCCAGCTCGTTTGTGCCCAGTGTGAATCTCACAGTCCTCCAGATTCTAGCCTGATGCCTTAACCCAGTGGTTCCCAACCTTTTTGTGATCGAGTACCACTTGGAGGTCCCGTACAGTCGCCGCGTACCACCTGGTTCCAGAGAAACTAAATTCGATCAGATATCACTTTATTTCCATAATTGTACAAGTAGAACACGCAAACCAACTACGAAAACAACAACTCAATGCGAGGGCTGTATCTGCTTCTTCTCCACCAGCTGGTCAATGCAGGGCATAGTGCTAACAATAACAGAGTGAGATTAACCTTAGCTCGAGAGCTCGCTACGACGCGCACCTTCTCGCAAGGGTTCTACTGCGCGACTGCTGAGAGGTCAGAACAGTCACCGTTCCTTTTTTGGCCCCGCGCATCCAGCAACTGGATTCTCGGGCTGCTGGGACCAGGTGGGTGGCGTGTGGCAACAGTTGCAAATCGTTGCCAGATTATCTTGTGTTAGGCAGTAAACATTTTTGTGAAGTAAAAAATAACTAACTAAAAATCGTTCATGACCCCGAAAGTGTTCGCGTACCACCTGGAAGGCCCTCGCGTACCACTAGTGGTACACGTACCACAGGTTGGGAACCACTGCCTTAACCAGTACACCAAGCTGGTTCTCAAGCATCAGTTATCTATCAGATATTTGAAAAGTAGCAAGATTAGAAAATATATGAAAATGCAAGAAACTATACCCACTGTCATTTATAAACTCAAGAAGAATTATGTATCAAAGCTATGAAAATCTGTTGTTTTTCTGGCTATATTGCTTACCTGCATGTTTGGTGATGAAATCTTTCTCCTTTCAAGAAGCATTTGTTTGGTGATTCTACACATTCACAAATACATTTTGTAGGATTTAATGGCTGGTGTTTAGGGCATGTTCTTTTACACACACATTGGCACTTTTCTTCATCAAATTCTTTGTTGAGTCCACAAGAGCTAGGAAGCAGTTTATTTTTACATGTACACTGACATGATGTTCTGTCTAGTTCTTTGTGAATTCCACAGCTAGAAGGTGTCACTCCTCCTTTACAGACACACTGACAGGTTTCTTCATCAAGTTCCTTGTTAGACCCACAGATATCATGGTATCCTTCAGCAGTATCTGAGCATTTGAAATAAGAAAAATGCTTCAGGCATGGCAAAAGAGTAGAACACGTATCTGTTAATTTTTGTAGCTAGTGGAAATTATTCATTTCTCCTATTCATTTCTATATCATTGCACTTATAGCTACACAATATGGAGTGAACGAATATGAATACATTGTTCCATAAAAATGAACTATAAAATTATAAAAAGATCTTGTGGGCATTTTTCCCCCTTTTCTATAAATTAAACTAAATAACTAACAGTAATCTTTTATCACATATTTCTTACCAGAATCTGGTGAATAGGAGGAGAAACTGAAGTCATGTTGTGCCAGACATCTGCATAAATGATTATTCCAAATATGACTTTTTGGACAGGTTTTATTTGTTATTTGACATCTAAGGGCAAAACATAGTATCAATATATATCAAAGCAAATTTAAGACAAGTGATAGTACATATGTAATATACGTATTTCAGAAAACAAATAACATCTTTTATTGCATGTATACCAGCACATGTGGTGGAATATCCAGCTAGAGAGGGGGAGAAGTGAAGAGGAAGTCTTTGCATAGCAGGAAGTGGTGCAGGCCTTACCTAAGCCTTATTTGAAGCAGAACCCTGAAGCTAATTAACCAGTGGAATAGTTTGTCTTCAGACGTTGTGGGTGCTTCATCACTGGAGGATTTTAAGAAGAAACTGGATAGCCATTTGTATGAAATGGTATAGGGTCTCCTGCTCGAGCAGGGGGTTGGACTAGAAGACTTGCAAGTTCCCTTCCAACTTCGTTATTCTATTCTGTTTGACTGTTATTAAGTCAATACAATACAATTAAGAAAACAGTCAGTCTGGCAAGATCCTTTGTAAATAGGCATTGCAACAATAAAGTAACTTTGATCAATTCATGATGCAGGCCTGGTTCCTTGTGCCATTCTGTTGAAACTATTTTCCAAGCTAGAACAAAGCTTTAATAAAATGTACTAGATCATGACCCCCAATTTATTTTAAGGATAAACATATATTTACACCTCTTAGTTTTGATCTTCAGAACACAATAGGAAAATTCATATTTTATTTAAAAATAGTTTTTTTAACAATATAGAAAGAAATACGCAATTTCTTACTGTGCTTGTATCACTGGCAAGGAACGTCGAATAATTGAATGAACTTGTCTGTAGACATCTAGTTTGGACATGCATCGGCAGGAAGTATGATTGGCAAAACTGATTGTTACAGGTTTGGGACCATGAGACAGGGGCACAGTTATTTCGAACAACTACAAAGAGCATAAAAAGAAAAAGAGTGTAAGTCAAAACTATGTTAGTTATGCTTTATTTTCTTCCTTTTTCCTTCACAGAGCATTTTCATCAGTTAAAATGCTCAAAGCTAAATGGCTTCATCAATTAAAGTCTTTTCCCCTCCATAAAATTTATGCTTCTTTCTTTTAACAGTTAACTCAATACATTGTGAGTGAGAGATATATTTTCCATGATTGAGATAATACAAGACTTATGACTACAGGTTTTGAAAATGGGCAGAAAAACAGCACTGTACAATTCAAACTACTTATAAAGTTCTTCTAAACAGTTTATAACCAAGAGGCATAGTCTTTTCAAGGCAGCCCCCTACAATTTTCAAATAAATAGTAGGTACATAATGAATAATTAATATACTCGTCCTAAAATTTTTATTTTAATTCATGCAACAAGAACCTAAAATGATGTGATTGCCATTTCTAAACCAACCTATCAATCAACTAATCAGGTAGAGTTTATCAGATATGCTTTGACCTTGAAAAATTATTAGCTATTAGATTCAAAAAGATGCAATGTAATAAGAGTGTAAGTTTTATTCCTTTATGCAATTTGGGCTTAAGAAGATTACCTGACTGGGCAAAAAAACTCACGTATACATTGAAGTAATTTTGGGGAGCAATACTGAAAAATACACACTGCACATGAAACACTGTTTGCTCCATAGATAACTATACTATCGATAAAATTGGTAATAAAAAATAAGGTGTGTTGCATATTATAAGCCATTTTTCTTATATTTGGTCTCTAATTGGCACATAATGAAATGTATCTTTATTGAAAGTTCATTTATGTTGTAAAGCAACACTTCTAGCAGCTTGTAGCAGTCAACGCAGTTCCTTTCTAATACATCAGCCAAAGGATTGCTTATCTCTGACTTAGAAACTTGAGTGCTATGCGTGCTACAACTGTTCCTTTTTCTTAACACAGCTGTCAGGAAGAGGAGTAAGAAAACCTTTCCTCAGTTTCTTCTATAAAATAAAAGGAACCTAAATACTAAATAAATGCTGTGGTGGTTAAGGTCTTGGTCTAAAAATCAAGAGACCATGAGTTCTAGTCTCTCCTTTGGCATGAAAGCCGTTGGTGTGACTTTGGGCCAATCACTCTCTCTCAGCCCAACAGGGTTCCTGTTATGGAGAAAATAGACTGAAGGAGGAGCATTGGGTATGTTCACTGCCTTCAGTTACTTATAAAGAAATGTAGGATAAAAATCCAATAAATAAATGAATATGACAAGTGAGCAGGGGTTATATCAGGCAATGGATGTCCATGGGAAAAAAGGAAAGCACATGAAAAAAGACATTGGAATGCTTGCACTATCTAATGAGATACAACAAATGGAAAACAAAAAGGTTTTAGAGCAGCCACATATTTAGCTGCTTTCAATCGTAGTTTATAGCAAATCAATGTAACTGATGAAGATATATCATGCAGCAATCATAATATACAATGAGAGAAAACTTTATTTCATTAGTACGTACAATTTTTGTTTGTGGAATGCCTGACAGATGAATATGTAAAATTACTACTGAATACTGAACAGTTTTGTGCTGGAATTGATCAAAAACATCTTCTTTCTGATAACTCATTCAAACATGTAAACTATCATTTGTTAAAATAGTATGGTAAGCCTTTAAATTCCAACAAAACCTACCAAACTGGACTATTCATATATGCATACAGTATATTACGCTGAATAACTCATGTACATGGTGTGGCGTATGAGAGAAAGACACACACACACACACACACACACACACACAATGTTGGGGGGAGGGCAGAATGCTTTCAGGATAATGGTCTTAGTAGTCAATAGTCTGAAAATAAATTATTTTGATATACTGTTTGTGACTCCCAAATCAGGGCAATTGTTTATGATCTTAGTAAAGAATATTATTGCTATGAAAATCACCCATCAAAAGCCTGATTAAATAATGCAGTCTTCAGGAGAAATCAGCAACCAGTATGTAGGACATAATTTCAGAAGCAGGGTGTTTTAAGGCATTGACTAGCTTAATCTTAAAGCCCCTCACATTATTACACCATTAAGTGATGGGTGGCATATGAGTTAGTGCCATTAAAAATTGTAGGAAGGAAGGTGGGGGCGTGACCAACACCATGGCAACACGACGGATTCTTCGGAGCTCCCGAAGAAACGTCGAATCCCAGCTGATTCTGGCTCTTTATTGACCTAAACTGTTCTGGAGGAACAGTGGATAAAGAGACATGAGCTGATACAAACAGGGAAAAGGCATTTTCCCTGGAGAGTTGACTGAAGCCTCAGAAACCAGCAGCTGAAGAAAGCAGCCATTGCAAGCTGCTACAAAGCCAGGGCGGCCACACTGAAAGAAGCAGGAAGAAAAAAATGTGGATTGTCGGGGTGTGAAGATTGCTTTGATCTAAGTACTGTGCAGGAGTGGCGAGTGAACAAGGTGATGACACAGGGTGAGTATCAATAGGCCGATCCCATCTCAAGGCGAGGGGAGAGAGAGGGGGGGGGGAAGAGAGAGAAGGCGAGAAAGAGACAGCGGTGGTGGGCGGCCGAGATTTCCTTTTTCAAGAAATGGGGTCGGCCTATTGAATGAGGTCCTTTTATTCCACATGGGGCAATGCATTCGCGATTCGGGCCTCCCTTTCATGCTCTGTTACACTCAGGAAGTTAGACTGACAGGGTAAAGCTAAAGAGACCCACTCAAGCAGCTTTAGATGCAAAGGGGAAAAAGAAAAAAAAGGAAAAAGAACGGGGAGGGGGAAATCAGCCCCAGGCAGATAGGGTGTGTGTGTGTGAAAGAGAGAAGGTGGGGGGAGATAATGTTTCTTTGCTGATTTGGTATGTGCCGCCTTTTGCCAGATCTTTCAAGGCGGCGTGCAAACATACAAGTCTAAGATTGCCGTGAATTGGAGGGAAGGGAAGGGGTCCTACTGGATTTGATTCGCGGTAAACCTGCGTTTCAGGTGTGCCAAGAGTCAGGAAGCAAAAGAAAAGGATCTTTGATGAGGATCGCAGACGCAGGTGCTGAAGCGCACGCACTCATACAGGGTATTTAGAAAAAGGGGCGTCTGAACGAGCACGCCCTGGGGGAGTCACTTGCTTCCTTCCTCTCACAGAAGGGGAAGAAGGACAGCCCAACAGGAACAAACTGGAGCTACGTTCTCCCCTCTTTCCGGGGCTACCGTGAAAGGGAGAAAACCCACCCCCCTTCTTCGCCCCCCCCCGTTGCAGACTGGATGGGGCGCAATTCTAAATTGCAACTTCTTCAGAGATGGCTCAATGGCAAGAAAAAAGGCTGTGGGGGAAGGACAGAAAAGAACTTTTATTTTCTCCTCCTTACCTCCTGCGGGGTGCGGTTTTGACTGTGTTTAATACGGCATAAAGATCCCGGCGGGGGGAGAGCGGGGCAGCCGGGCGAGGTTGCAACCTCTGTCAAGAAACGGAATGGGACTGTTCACCCCCCCACGCCATCCCGCCAACCCAAAATACACACACACACACACACACCGCACACAGGGGGGATAGAGAGAGGGAGAAAGGCTACCCCCTCCTGTTCCTTCTCCTTAAAAGGCTGCTTCCAAACACAGGCAGGAAGGAATGAAGAAGGGCGTGGGATTCTTGCTCCTCTGATTGGCTGGTGGCAAAGTGTTCCGTGCGGGGTGAACGGGCTTTTTTGTCCGTTTGGCTAATGGGCCAAGGAGAAAAGGCAGCGCCCTAATGTTTGGGGGCGGAAGCCTGGGGTCCAAACAGGTGCGGCCAACTGGAGGAGGAGAACAGTCCCATTCCAGATTAGATTAGGGTTAATATAAAGGGAAAAGCTATTTCTATGCATGTAAACATTATTCTTAATTTATATTTTTGGAGTGCACTCTTTCTTAGAGTCCTTACATCTTCTTAAAGATCTTGGAAGCAAAAGAACATTATTCCTCTTATCACTAATTAGATATTTTTGTTTGTGTGTGTGGTTTTTAAAAAGATGTTGAATCAATCCTAGGATTTAAATAGCAGAAACAATCAGTCACTGATTACTGATAAGGTCTAGGCTCACAAAATGAGTTCATAAGCTCCATGAGACTCTAGAGCCACAGGATGTCCATTCTATCCTTTCATACGCTGTACTTAATCATTATATTTTTCCATTTCCATCATTTATGTAGTTGATTATTGTCTATTGCGCGGTTAACACAAAGCAATTTGTGTTCTAGAGAAACACTGTTACAATTCTATTTTAAAATATTGCATTTACTTTAAATTTATGCAAGAAACAGTAGAGGTCTAAATATTATGCGGTCAAAACAACTTACCGTTTTGCTGACGTAGCTTGCACTGATATTCATACACTGCAGGCCTTCACTATTGCAGCAACCTCCACATCTGTAGACGGACACACATGGAGGTTTAAAGAAGATGTTTGTTGTTGCTCCAGATTCTTTTCCCACATCTACACATACTTCACGTGGCATGCATTGAGTTTTTCTCCACTCATTATCAATACCTGCCAAGTTAGAAGCTTACAGTTTATAAGATAGTTCTTTTTAATAATTTAAATCAGACTCATAATCAATCTTTGATTATAAAATAATTCATGGTGAAATCTAGACTTAGTCCTATTTAGGCAGACGTGTTTCAGAGAGTGGAACAAATTAAGCAAGGTACCAGTGACAGCATCTGCAGGATTCAGTCCAGGTTTCATTTAATTATTTATAGACATAGAATTAAAACTGTTCATAACAATTCCTAAAATTATTTTATCCAAAGAATATTCTTCCCTTCTTATGGGAATCTTATGAATATTTCAGTGAACGGTTTGTATCACACAAATCCCCCATAAGTAGGAAAGAATATTATTTAAGTAAAATTAGCATGTGATGTAAGAAAGATAAAAAATTTAGATAGGCTGCCTTATGCATCAGGTCATTATAGATCCAGAAATGGTTGTGATGCCAGAGCTGCAGGACTCTAGACTGCAGCCTTAAAGTTTAGCACTATTTGAGTAAATTAAATAAGGCTTAAGAAAGAAACAGATACATGCCTGGGAAAACTGAAAACCTAAAAGTAGGTATGGCAGAGTGTTATGCATTTATTGAAGCTTAGCAGTGAGAATTCACAAATTATTCTGAAATAGCCAATTAAATGTTTCATTTAGCTGCACTGGTTGCCCATTGGTCTCCGGGTGCAATTCAAGGTGTTGATTATCATCTTTAAAGCCCTACATGGCTTAGGACCAGGTTATCTCCGGGACCGCATCCTACCTCATACATCCCTACGACCAGTTAGGTCCCACAGAGTTGGTCTCCTCCATTGTCCCTTCAACCAAACAATGTCGGTTGGCGGGACCAAGGGGTCCCTTTTCTGTGGGGGCTCTGGCTCTCTGGAACCAACTACCCCCAGATATCCGAACTATTCCCACCTTGCTGACCTTTCAGAAAGCCATTAAGGCATGACTCTTGCTGCAGGTGGGTGAAAATAGATCTTAATGTCCCCATGGATGACTGGTTTTTAACTTTTGTAATTTTTAAAATTGTTTTATTGTATTTTCTGATTGTTCTTCTTTCTGTTGTACGCCGCCCTGAGCCCTACGGGATTGGGCGGCTTATAAGAACAATAAATTAAATTAAATTGTGTAACATATTTCTTTTATTATTAAATTGCTCCTTAATAGAGTTGTAAAATTGTTGAAGTTATGATTTCAAATGGGAAAATAGAAGTTGCTTACCTGAAACTTTCTAGAATTCAAACCAAAATTGGCTTTTGTGCCATTAATTTAAAGAGATATAATATTCTTTTGCAAGGACAGTATGTATATTTCCTACCTAGCTCCTTCGTGGATCTTATGAGAAAGGAAGAAAGAAGATACCTCAAGCGGGAAAGGAAGCAGGACTATGTGACTTCACAGATGGTCATCTGAAGAATTTCAGTTACAGGTAAGCTATCTGTTTTTCTTCTTCATAGTCTCTGTGTAGGCACACATTTAGGAGACCGGAAGTTAAACTGACAAACTACAAGCCAAATGCTAATACAAATAGCATTCGCATAAATCTGCATAAAATCAGAGTTTAGGGGGTTGCTCTAAGTAGGGTCTTATATTTTCAGGAGACAAAATTAGGATAGAATTGCTATTAGTATGATACTGATCTTAAAGATCTAACTTATATATCCGAATCAGGCCAGTTGGTATACTTTTACAACTAATCTGTTACAACTAATCTGAAGATTTGGAATGAACAGCAATCTTATACACATTTGATGGACTGCTTCGGGGGGGGGAGGGAAGGAAGGAAGGAAGGAAGGAAGGAAGGAAGGAAGGAAGGAAGGAAGGAAGGAAGGAAGGAAGGAAGGAAGGAAATTAATGCTCATTGCAGTGAAGCTGTTGGGTTTGATAATTGGAAAGACTGATGCTTCTAAGTTAACCATATCAATCAAATTTTGAATCAAATTTTGAATCAAATTTTGAATCAACTGTTTCAGCAATCATCATTAATACTGAAGCAATATTTGTTTTTCATATTATAAAACGTATGCATGTTAGATTCTCAATTTTATGAGAAACTGAAACTTCTTTTATCTTTTTAATTAAACATTTTTTTAACAGTCCTGAAGAAATGAAGTTAAGACAGTGGGTTGCATATGAGGAACTTCAGAAGGATTAGCAAACATATTACAAATTTATCAGCATTGAATTTGGATTAGTATAGAAATTGCTGCTTAGCCACTAGGTTATCATCTTCATCATAATCATCTTTTTTCATTGAAAACAAAAGTAACATTTACTATTTGGACTTATTTCCTATTTCAGACTTCATCCATAGATGCTTTTGTAGGCTAAGGATTTTAAAATTATGTTTAGAAATAGTTCATGCAACCTATTTTAGATGTTTTTTTATGAACAGCTGAGATAATGGGAATATGGTATTTCCATCCTAGAAGAAATCTTAGCGATTCTAATTTCTGTGATTTCTGAAATTTCCAGAAGAAAGCATATAGATAACATCAATGATTACTTTGAGTCTGCTTTTTGAACACATTTTTAAACTGCAAATATATTACGTAATGAAAATGCAAACATATTATCTATTTGGAATAAAGAAGTGAAAGATACAGTAAGTACCTGAAAATTAACATTTTTGTCTAAAAGTGAATATCAGAAGCACAAATCCTAAATTCATTAATGTGGAATTTTCCCAAATAATATTTTCCATGGTGTCAACCAGATCTAAATAAGAAGGTACATCCTTTCTCCATAGTGGGCGGAGCTAGCCTCCAAGAATGGGTTAAATCTGCCCTCTAGCCAATAGGACCGAGTCTTAAAAAAGGTATAAATAGTGCCCCTTCAGATTGGCACTCCCTCTTTTAATCTCGGTCCGTAGCCAAAGGGCATTGTGCTTTTTCCGTGCTTGGAGGCTAGTTCCACCATTGATTCTATCTGTGCTATTGATTGCTTCAACCATCTGTAAGTGATATTTCCACCTTATATTGCCAGTCTCCCCGGAGTGACAGCTGTCATCTCGTCGGGTTGAGCGCGGCGTGGGCAGCTGCCCAGCCGCATATTGCGGTCCCCTGGTGTCTACTTCAGCTTCGGGACCTTTGAGGGAAGACCTTTCGCCATCGTAAGCTTCCTGTATTAATTAACTGTCTGGGGGGAAAAGCGTGAAGACTGCTGCCGACAAGCCGCAGAAGCCCCGCGCTTGGGCGGCCATCGGCTTTTCCCCCTCCGGCTGGAGTTCGATCCTCCCACAGCCGGTCGCACACGTCGTTCCGCGTTCTGGCCGCCCCCAGCAGAGCCCAATTTCTCTGTCAGGCCTACCTCTCCTCTCGGCCGCCTCTCCTGTCAGATTCGGCAGGCTGCAGATCGTCGCCCGGGCCTCTTAATTGGCGGGAAGAGCCGTTATGAACCAGCAGTGACGTCACGGTGGCCATCTTGGAGTCCCCGATCCTCTGCTTCTGATTGGCCGGTGCTCCTCGCCTACAGACGCTAGCTTCAGAACTGCTGCTCGCTCGAGGTGGCCGCGCATGCGCATTGCGCGAAGAGTTCCGATCAAGGCCGAGGCGCACTGCGGCGAGAGAGAGAGACAGACGCCGCCAGGAGCCGTACAATAAAGACGAGCTTTTTTGTGCCGCTGTTCCTGGCCTGACAAGCATGGCTGAGGGGGCTCATAAGCAGGGCAAGTCCAAGTCCAAATCAAGCAGGCCTTGCCCTCCCGAAGACTCGCAGTTGGAGTCAGCCCTCCCACGAGCCACCAATGAACACAGGGACAGATCCCCCCTCGCCTCACCCCCCCCCGAAGTCCAAGAAGCCGCCGAAAACGGCTTCCAAGGGGGACGGCCATAGAGGCTCCTCGAAGCCCCCATCAGGAGGGTCTCATGCGGGGTCCCTTTCAACCCCTGTGACGCCATCCCGGGTCCAGGGGGGTGCACCAACGCTGCCACAGCCGCACAGGGCAGGACAGCCAACCTCACCTGACCACGTCTCCCTGGACAGCCCAGGCATCCGACTGCAGGAGGGGGACGTGTGGGGGGCTTATAAAGCCACTGATCGCTCCGTCCACCACAGGGCTCCTGCGGCTGCCTACACTGACCCACTGGATGACCCTGCAGTAAAACAGAGGATGGACGATGCTATTCAGCGAGGGATTGAGGCCGCTGTCAAAGCCATGGCCCATTCCTCCCAAGGCCGTCCCACTCCTAGACCAGTCACACCACCAGTCCTGGAGCCTGCATCCCTGGAGGAGCTAGAGGATGAGGAGTATTCTGTCCATAGTTCCCCGATCCCTACTGGGGACCTGGACAGGGAGGAAGGGGAAATTGATGAGGGCCAAGGGGGTGGTGATCCTCCCCACCCACAACTGTCGGAGGACGAGGACCTGGCTCCCGAGCCCTCGACATCAACCGCCCTCTTCCACCCTAGCCTTTTCCGCTCTCTGCTCCATAAGGCCAAGGCGACGGCTAACATCCCACCGTCCGCAGCTGATCCCCAAACCTCTGCGGCCCAGGGGGACCCTATTTTTGGCGAGGCCTCGACTTCATCCGCCGAGGTAATTCCGACGCCAAACCTCTTTGTTGACGCCATAACTAAGCAGTGGCAAGCGCCCGCCTCGGGACCTGCGCCGAACGCACAAGATAAACGTTATTTTAACGTCTCGTCGCACCTGGCGCAGCACCTGCCAGTCCCGGCCGTCGATCCTCCCGTGTTGGCCTTATATTCGAACGCTCCAGTTCCCGGAGAGCCTGACGATCTTCTTCGACCGGAGGAGCGTCGGACGGAGTCCATCCTCCAGAGGACACACCAGGCGGCTGCCTGGGCGGTTAGAGCCTCGACGACAGCGTCATTTTTCTGTCGGACTTCACTTAAGTGGTTACATGGCCTTCAGGACCACATCCCGCAGGCCGATACACGGGCTCACCAAGATATTCAAAAATTAATTGCCGCCGCCCAATTCACGTCGGACTCCACGCTACAGGCCAGCCGATTTGCGGCCAGAGCGATGGGAACGGCGGTAGTGGCCAGGCGCATGCACTGGCTCCGCAGCTGGCCAGCCGACCTGCGGCATAAGTGGAAGCTGGCCGCGGCCCCAATTTCCGGTCAGTCCCTATTTGGCCCTGCCCTAGACCGTATCACTACGGAAACCAAAGATAAGAGGAAAATCCTTCCCTCTTACACGAAGAAGTCCCAAAATAAGGCCCCTCCCTACCGGCGAGGTTCCAGGCCATCAGAGACCCCGTACAATAGGTACCAGGGCTCCTACTCTTCTGGGCAAGGGCAGTACGGGGCACCCCAGGGGCAATATGGGGCTTCCCAGGGTCCATATGTTCCACGGCAGCGCTCGTCTGCCGACAGGCCATACCGGGGGGGCAATCTAAACGGCCCTTTAGAGGAGCCGGTGGTCGCCCTTACCGCCGGTATAAGTAGACCCGACTTGATCCCTCCCATTGGGGGTCGACTGGCATCCTTTGCCAGTCGGTGGGAGGAAATCACCAATGACGCATGGGTTTTGCAAACCCTGTCGACAGGACTGTACCTGGAGTTTATCTCCACCCCTCCGAGGTTTTTCTTACGCTGCCCCTTGTCTTCAAACATTTCCAAAAGGGTCCTCGTAGATCAGGCAATTCAGCACCTACTGGACATTAGAGCCATCCAGCAGGTGCCTGAGGACCAGCAGGGGCAAGGATTTTATTCCATCTTATTTGTGGTTCCGAAATCCTCGGGTGGGTGGAGAGCGATTCTCGATCTGAAACGCCTGAACAGATATGTAAGGTACAGGAAATTCAAGATGCACACCCTGCAATCAATTCTGGCGGGTATTAGGCGTGGCGATTTTCTCGCCTCAATTGACCTCACGGAGGCTTACCTCCACATTCCTATTCGCCCTTCTCACCGCCAATTCCTCAGATTTTGCTATGCAGGGGTGCATTATGAATACCAGGCGTTACCCTTCGGCCTGTCCTCAGCGCCAAGGGTATTCACCAAGGTTTTGGCCGCCTTGACTGTGCACCTTAGGGCTCTTCCCGTGCGTGTTCAGTGTTACCTGGACGATATACTCATCCAGTCCTCTTCCCTGTCTCAGCCTCAGCAGGATGTCCAGGTAACCCTCAACACACTCGAACACCACGGGTTTCTCGTTAATTTGGGAAAGAGCCAACTGTCCCCCGCTACTAGGGTCACTCACCTGGGGGCCATCATTGATTCTCTGGAGTGCAGGGTCTACCTGTCCCAGGAACGGAGAGACAGCATATTGGAATTAGTCCAGCAAGTTCTGGCTCAATCAAGGGTTCCCCTGAACCAGCTGACTTCCCTCCTGGGGAAAATGATTTCTGCGATACGTATCGTCCCGTGGGCTCATCTGCACTCCAGAGACCTTCAATGGTTTCTTCTCCCTTTCCAGCAGGCGAATCGCAGCCACTCCCCTGCAAGAGTCAGGATACCGGTGTCGGCGAGGAAATCCCTCCGGTGGTGGACTTCTCCCGCCCTGAGCGAGGGCTCCGGCTTCATGGAGCCGCAGAGACTCACATTGACGACCGATGCCAGCACCACGGGCTGGGGGCCCCACACCGACTCCCTCGTCACCCAGGGCACCTGGTCCAGGGCAGAGCAATCCCTTCCAATCAACCTGCTAGAGCTCAGGGCGGTCAGATTGGCCCTTGCGCATTTTCAACCTCACCTGGTGGGCCGTCACATCTTAGTCTTAACGGACAACGTGACTACGAAAGCCCACATAAATCGGCAGGGGGGGACCATATCCAGGGCCCTCATGACCGAGGCGATGACCCTGGGGCTCTGGGCGGAGCGGCACCTACGATCAATCACTGCAGAGCACATTTCCGGGGTGAGCAACACTACTGCAGACTGGCTCAGCCGGAATGCCATCAACCCGGCAGAGTGGTCCCTGCACCCGGACACTTTTCATCAAATAGTGGCCCGCTTTGGACTGCCAGCAGTGGACCTTTTCGCCACCCCGGAAAACGCCAAACTCCCCAGGTTTGTAACCAGATTTCGGACTCCGGGTGCGGAGGATACGGACGCTCTGCGATGCCAATGGCCACGGGAACTGTTGTATGCCTTCCCTCCCCTTCCGCTGATCCCACAGGTCATCCGGAGGGTCCTCTTGCTGAAAGCGGAAGTCATCCTTCTGGCCCCGCACTGGCCACGGCGGACTTGGTTCGCGGACCTTATGTCCCTGTCCGCATCACCTCCCTGGCGGATCCCGCCGACAGAGTGGTCGCTTGCCCAGGGGTCAGTGAAGCATCCAGAGCCGCACTGGCTACAACTGACCGCCTGGCGCTTGAGCGGCTCACTCTGCAACACCGCCTAGTTCCGGACGACATCTCTAAGATCATGTTGGCCTCCAGACGGCCATCGACGGAACGGATTTATTCGGTCACCTGGCGCACATTCTGTGCCTGGTGCGCGCAGGTGGGATATTCCCCTCTTGATCTCTCAATCATTAACATCATTCAATTTCTACGGCAGGGGCTCGCTAAGGGCCTGTCTCCCAACACCTTGCGCAGACAAGTGGCAGCACTTTCGACGGTGTTGTCCTGCCCAAACCTGGATTCGCTGGCTGCTCACCCACTCTTGAAGCAGTTCCTTAAGGGGGTCACTAACCTGTGCCCACCTGTGGTGCATCGCTTTCCAACGTGGGACCTTTCCAAGGTTCTCTCGGCCTTAACTGTTGCCCCCTTCGAACCATTGGACTCTGTTCCCTTGTCATACTTATCCTTCAAGGTAGCGTTCCTCGTCGCAATCACCTCAGCGCGCAGGATATCTGAACTCGCAGCACTGTCCGTGCGAGCGGACCTGTGTACCTTCCACAGTGACAGGGTCGTTCTCCGATTGGACCCGGCCTTCGTGCCCAAGGTGAACACGCCTTTTCACAGGGCGCAGGAGGTCATCTTGCCAGCCTTTTTTCAAAATCCGTCCACAGACTCTGAACGCGCTTGGCACATGCTGGATGTTAAGCGCGCTCTTAACATTTACCTCTGTAGGACATCTCCTATGCGGCGAACAGAGTCTTTATTTGTGACTTTTCGCCCCTCTATTCAGGGTCGCAAGGCGTCTTCAGCGACGATTGGCCGATGGATCCGGGCGGCCATCTCCTTGGCCTATAAAAACATGGCCTTACCCAAGCCATCGGGCCTGACGGCACATTCCACCCGCAGCGCCGCGACCTCTGCAGCGTGGAGTGCTAGGGTACCTATCGTCGAGGTCTGTAGGGCGGCCACCTGGTCCTCCCTTACTCCCTTCATTCGCCATTACAAACTAGACGTTTATGCTTCGGAGGAGGCGGATTTCGGCAGGCGGGTGCTGGAGGCAGGGGTGCCGTTGAGCTCTCTTCCCAGCCAGGACGATTGATCCCGCCCTAGGGACGCCAGCTTTGGTATGTCCCATTCTTGGAGGCTAGCTCCGCCCACTATGGAGAAGGGACGTTGGTACTCACCTGTGAGACGTCCTTTCTCGTAGGGCGGAGCTAGCCTCCAAGTCCCTCCCACTTGAGTCTGGCTGGGCTCTCTACAGTTATCAGGCATATATAGTTACTCAACTCTTAGATGCAATAATTCACCTGTATATAGTTCTACTTCCCCGCTGGGGGCCTGTACATAGTTGATTCTTTCTGCACCTTTTCATATGTACATAATTCCTATTTCTCTGCGATGAGTCTGTACATAGTTAATAAATTGTCTGTTTGTTTTGGAAAAAGCACGTCGAGTCTGACTTTATCCCTCGATTAAAAGAGGGAGTGCCAATCTGAAGGGGCACTATTTATACCTTTTTAAAGACTCGGTCCTATTGGCTAGAGGGCAGATTTAACCCATTCTTGGAGGCTAGCTCCGCCCTACGAGAAAGGACGTCTCACAGGTGAGTACCAACGTCCCGTTTCTCGAGGCAAGTATGAAGGAAGCCAAGTTGGAAAATGACCATATCTCCTTGGCTTGAGCTCTAGAAAGTTTCCAAATACTGTTCTAAAACCCATGTAAATGTACTTTGCAGAGACTAAAAATAGGAAAAAAGAAAAAAAAAGACTAACCCAAACCAATCAAGTTAACAAAAACAGCACCAGAATGAAAGTACTTACAGTTGTGCTTATTTTCAGATAAACATTTCTTTTATCTTTTTGTAAGCCTAATACTAGTCTATCCCCAAATCAGGGGTATCCAGTTCCCATAAACTTGATATGCAATTCCTAATTTGTTCCTTTTTTGATAGCTTCATTAGAAACTGGAGCTGTTAAATCTCTTGGATCAAAAGATAATTAAACTTATTAAAGGAGAAATTGCTTGTTGACACTGGTCTAAATTCTTCTCATTTCTCATGACTATACACTGTCAATTTTGTACCAAAGGAACTGGCATACTCCTCTTTTTAGTTCTTAACTCCATCTCCCTTAGCTTAGATGCTTCCTACTTATCCTTTTGGTACTTACCTACTTTGATTATTCTTGTCCTATAGTCCATTGACAGTCCAAACCAGTAGACATTCATAACATGCATATTTATATTTTATATTTTAACATACTTTATCATAGTAAATTATGTTAAAAACTATTAATATTTAAGTCATTAAGGCAGGTGTGTTATTCGGAGCACGTTAAATCACACACATACACACACACACCCCTTAGAATTTAAAATGTATTTGAAAGAGCACATGCATATACAGATTTAAAAAACTTTGTAGACATTAAATTACTTACTTTTTAAGATCTCTGTATTATAATGTGCTGCAGCAAATTTTATTGGATTTGAATCCCCTGTTCTTCCATCAAAGTTGGATTGTTCCCTGTGTGGCCAACCCCCTTTCCTCAGCTGGCATTTAAACATTTTCCAATATTCTGGATAAAGTACGGTCATGAGTTCATCCACACTTGATACTGACCGCAACTGCTCTTCCATCTCTTTATTTGCATAATTCTGATAAAAAAAGAAAAAAAACTTAATGACATCTTTTTAGGGTAACATTGATACATATTAATCAAATTAATGGCTAAATTTACATAAAATAAAGTCATTCCTTTAAGGTTACCTATTCAACAAAGAAGAAAAAACATTTATGTTATTAATGATATAAATTAACTACCCTTTAAGATATGAACACAGAACACAAATTAGTTTTAGACAAAAATAATAATAGTTTTCTTCATGTATATATCAGGCTGCAGTTGCAGTGGTGGGATTCAGCTGGTTCGCACTGGTTAAGGAGAACCCGTTTGTTAATTTTCTGAACAGTTCGGAGAACCGGTTGTTGGAAGAAATCTTTTTCTACTTTACAGGGCTAATCCTGCCAGGAAGGCAGGAAGGAAACATTCTGGTGTGCCTGTGTATTGTTTCTAGCCTAATCCTTATCTTAATTGCCCTGCTTTAAGTGTTTTCAGAAACTCCCTTTGGGTTAAGCTATGTCACATTGTAACAGCCTTAATGGTTCTTGGCAGTACGCCCAGACTTTCTGTCTGTAGCCCAGTGGTTCCCAACCTTCCTAATGCTGCGACCCACGCCCCGCCCCCGCGCCCCAACCGCGCCCCACCCCATCGCTGCCATTTGGGTTCTTTTACCCTTTGCGCATGCACAAAGTGTTCTGCACATGCGCAGAGGGTAAAAGAACCCAAATGGCGGCGTCTGGGCGAAGTCTCCAGATCCGGGCGAGGTCTCTGCTTGCTTCGCATGTTGCCTCTGGGAGCTTTTTGAACCCTGTTGCGAAAGGCGTGCGTGACTTCGGTGGGGCCGGGACAGGCGGCTTCCTGGAGAGATCCATCCCCTTCACAGTCTCTCTCCCATCTACCTGTAGCGTTCGGGGAAAAGGCGATGGCTCTCTCCGGGCAGCCGCCTGTCCCGGCCCTGCCAAAGTCACGCACGCCTTTCACGACGGGGCTCGAAAAGCTCCCAGAGGCAACACGTGAAGCGAGCGGAGATCTCGCCTGGATCTGGAGACTTTGCCCGGAGGCCACCATTTGGATTATTTTACCCTCTGCACATGCGCAGAATGCTTTGCGCATGCGCAGAGGGTAAAAGAACCCAAATGGCAGCGGCGGGGTGGGTCGCAGTGGGGGCGCGGGTTGTGGGGCGTGATATGGCCAGGCTTGTGGCAGTGGGGGGGAGCTGAGGATGCCGGGATGACCCCTGGGAAATGGTCATTCAACCCCCAAAGGGGTCGCGACCCCCAGGTTGGGAACCACTGCTGTAGCCTGAGCTTCTCCAGAGTTCCCCCCCTTTCTGGTACTTTTATTCCTGGCGCTTGACTTTCTTAAAGAGGAAGGGTTGTTTTAAGCTTTTTACACTGCTTTAGTGATTCCTGGCACTGTCCTTTTGGGGCATACTTCCAACACGGCTGGAACAGCTATTTACAGAAGGTTGGCATAGCCATAGAAGAAATGGCTGAAAGGCAGGATACAAGCTTGGCACTCTGTGTGATTTTTTTACTGGGGGCATGTGATCTTTCCTTAAATCTGGATAATTTCCTTAGGATATCTTGTGAGGTGAGATCAGCTGGTATCTTTAAGTGGTGCAAATGGATCTATGGATTGCTTCTCCTGGGTGAGAAACGGTGCTCTGTGAGTTCACTGAGCACAGGAGTCTCTTGTCTATGGGGATTCTTCAGTCATCCAGGTCATGGTTGTCCCAAAGATGCTTTTTTTCAAGAGGCAACTGGACTTTCTTGGTTTCCAGAAAGTCCAGTTGCCTCTTGAAAAAGCACCTTTGGGACAGGAGTCTCTTGCATTGCTTTGGAGTGGCCAAGGCATATGATTGCTCACTGATAATTAATAAATGGATCCTCCTTCCAATTGTTTTAGTTTTCTCTCATGATAATATGGCATTGTAACATGGCACCAATTGTAGAAAGTTAGCACCCACCCCTCTCCTAGAAGAATGAAATATTTTGAGAAATATTAAAAAGAAAGAATATATTTCTATGGATGAGAAATGGAGAAACATGTTTTCTTAGAGAGAGAAAGCAACTCTCACCTTCCTTAATAGCCCACAGAAGATTTCAGCACTTAAGAGATAAAGAGATACCCATGTTTCCCCGAAAATAAGACCCTGTCTTATATTTTTTTGAACCCCGAAATAAGCATTTGGCTTAATTTTTGGGGAGGTCTTATTATTTTGGGGCATGTGGAGCAAGACAGGGCTCCTCTTGCTGTCTTACCTGATTTCCAGTTCTGTCTCCCTAACCATAACCAGAGCAAATGGGGGGGGGGGGGGGACTGGCTGCGCATGTGTTTAAATATTTTTGGGGAGGGCTTATTTTTGGGGAAGGGTTTATTTTCAGAGGAGGTCTTATTTTCGGGGGATGTCTTATTTTCGGGGAAACATGGTAGCTCTATTCATAGGCAAAAATTCCCTGCAGCAAGGTCTGAACAAAGACAGAATGAGATTAGCCCTCATTCAAGATCCAAAACAGGTGGTTAAGACACAATAGGAATTGTCCAGCACCCTTTCAGGACACAAGCCTCATCATTAAACCATCTTTCCAATCAGCCTCCATGTTTTCAGTGTCTTTCTCCCAGCTTGGACCTGAACCAGATGGATATTTCTTCCAACACAGACTTGAAGTTTATTTAGATATCTGTGGCATGTACTAATTTTATTGTGATCCTGACAAGTTTGGGAGGCTTGAACCTGGGTCCCTTATATAATTTGTTAATTTGTCTCTCTAGCTCAGCATTTTGTAGCCCAAATATGCCCACCCACTTTCTGGAGAGCTTAAATGACCTCTCTGCTAAAGGGTTTCCCTTTATGACCAAGAGTTGGCTGCTGATCGTTATCGTTGCATTTTAATTATTTAATTCCTTTAATTGCTCTGGCACCCTGCCTGATTTGTAAATCTGGGTTGCAGGTATTGCTGAGGAAAAGGAAGGTATTCAGACAGAATGGTTTAGGTTTCCATGACAGCTGTGACTCATTTATCTTCAGTGTGTATTCCATTTCTAATCTAATGATTGGTATTTAGGGCAGCTTTTTGCAAGCAAAGAAGCTTTTTGTATTTTTATACAGGTAATCCTTGACCTACAACAGTTCATTTGAGACAATTTCACATCTTAGGTCTCCCCCACGTATGTATGCTTTTGTATGTTTTTTAAATTCTTTTTAAATTTTTTGGGAGTTTTCCTAGATCCACAGCTAAAATTAGATCAACATCTCACAGCTGTGGCTAGGGGAACTTTTGCACAGGTTCGCCTGGTGCACCAATTGCGACCATTCTTGGAGAAGGAGGCTTTACTCACGGTCACTCATGCCATTGTCACCTCCCGCTTGGACTACTGTAATGCGCTCTACATGGGGCTACCCTTGAAGAGTATTCGGAGACTTCAACTGGTGCAAAATGCAGCTGCGCGTGCTGTGGTGGGTGTTTCAAGATACACCCACGTAACACCCCTACTCCGCCAGTTGCATTGGTTGCCCATCGGTCTCCGGGTACAATTCAAGGTGTTGATCATCATCTTTAAAGCCCTACATGGCTTAGGTCCAGGTTACCTCCAGGACCGCATCCTACCTCACACTTCCCTTTGACCGGTTAGGTCCCACAGAGTGGGTCTCCTCCGGATCCTGTCAGCCAACCAATGCCGGCTGGCGGGGCCTAGGGGGAGGGCCTTCTCTGTAGGGGCTCCTGCTCTCTGGAACCAACTACCCCCAGAGATCAGTTATCCCCACCTTGCTGGCCTTCCGAAAAGCCATTAAGACATGGCTCTTCCTGCAGGCGGGGTGACCTTGAGACTACTTTCCCCCATGTATACATGTTATTTTATGTTGTTTTTGATACTTTTTAAATTGTTTTTTAAATAATTTTAATATTTAGTTGTTCTTTAAAATGTTGTAAGCCGCCCTGAGTCCTTAGGGAGTAGGGCGGCATAGAAGAGCATCTAAATAAATAAATAAATAAATAAAATTGTTTTTAAATTATTATATTGTTTAGTTGTTCTTTAAATGTTGTATCCCGCACTGAGTCCCCAGGGAGTAGGGCGGCATATAAGTACACTAAAATAAATAAATAAATAAATAAATAAATAAATAAATAAATAAATAAATAAATAAATAAATAAATAAATAAATAAATAAATAAATAAATAATAAATAAATAAATTTAGTGACCATTCAAAGTTACAATGGCACTGAAAAAAATGACTTATGACCGTTTTCCACACTTACGACCATTGCAGCATCCCCACGGTCACGAGAAGCCGGGCGAAGCTAAGCGTCCCTCAACGTGAATGACATTGTGTTGGCCACGCCCACCCAGCCACATGACCACCCAGCCATGCCTACCCAGCTGGTCATTAGGGCAGAGAACCGGTTATTAAATTATCTGAATCCCACTACTGCTGCAATGGTCTTTCATTTCAAAGTAAAGTTATAGAGAGTTTTGCTCTGATGTTGAAAATTTATTTGTGTTATTTACTGTGTATGAAATTCCAAACTATGTTATTCCAGTGGAAGGAATAACATTCACTGTAATAAAATACATATAGCTTTTATGCTATTTAGAGTTTTTTTTTAAACTGCTAACAATGCTTAGTCGTGTTGCTTCTGCTTCTATATATAGTCCTTGACTTATGAACACATTTTTAGTTGCTATGTAAGACATTTGTTAAGTGGGTTTTGCCCCAATTTACAACTTTCTTTGCCACAGCCATTAAGTGAATCATTGGAGTTATTAACTCATAGTACACATGCCGATGATCCTAAATACTTACTGTAACAGCTTGCTTTATGCTGATGATATGATTTTATTATCATATTCACAAGTAGGATTACGTAGGCTATTAAGAAGATTCAGCTCTTATTGCCAGGATAACTCCCTAATCATTAGTAAATCTAAATCAAAAATAATGGTGTTTGGAAAACGACATCAGAGACATAGGTGGCAATTAGATGGTGAACCAATTGAACAGGTTAACATCTTTGTATATTTAGGGGTAACTTTTTCCAAGACTGACTCTTGGGCTTGCCATCATCAACAGAGTACATTTAGAGCAAAAGCCCGTTTGAATTTGCTGCTTAAACTAAAGAACCATAGTTACCCAAGGTCCCTAGCCCCATTAATTAAAGTTTATAAAGCTAAGGTTACCCTTATGTTCTTGTATGGAGAAGAAGTTTGGGGTCTATACTCAAGCACAGTCCCAGAAAAAACACAGTCCCAGCATTTGAGATGTATTTTGGGTGTAGATACAAGAACATCTGCTGCAGCAGTTAGAGCTGAATTGGGAATTTATACAATTCATGCACTATCCAAAATTAGAGCATATAACTACTGGTGCGAAGTCAATGAAATGGAGACTGATAATTATGTCTACTAGAGCAAATAAAATTACAATCACAAATCTCCTGGAACACCAAACTAACACATTTTGTAAGAAGCTGTGGCCTTCCTGTCTCTTGCGTAACAGGAGAACAACTCAAAAAAAGAGCTGCCCAAAGAATTAAGGATATAGAAGCACAAAATGATATAGCTATCCTTAGTAAGGTGGGTAACTTGAAATGGCTGAGTAAATACAAACGTACTTTTCAAGTAGACAGCTATTTGAAGTTACAACTGCCAAAACATCTTAGGGAGATATTTACATGAGCAAGATTCGAACAGCTTGACACAATGATCAGATATGGGAGATTGTATACCCTAAATGAGCGTCTCTGCATTTGTGGACCGACAGAGGTAGACGACCTGGCTCACATCCTATTTGATTGTTGCTTGTATAAGGGGGTGAGAGAGAGGTACCTTGGTCTATATACCAAACGAATGACCCATTGGGATTCAAAACAACTTACCTGAAAATAACATTTAACACAGCACAGTATTTAAACAAAATGGTTCAGTTGAGATCTGCATACGTAGGACTGATTGGGGTAGATTGCAGGGGTGACACCGAAATATAATTTTATCATATTTTATCTATATCTTAAATTATTGTATTCTATTCAATGTCATTTTAGATTGTATTTTATTCCAACTTCATTTTAAATCATATTTTATTCCAATTTCATTTTAAATTGTATTTTATTAAATTCCATTTTAAATTGTTTTTATCAAATTTTAGTAATAATTTGTTTCTGGAACTTTGCACTTTGATATGGCCCAAGGGCTAATCAATAAAGACTCATCTCATGTCATGTCATGTAGTTATTAAGGTGGTAACATTAAGTAAATCTGGCTTTCCCATTGACTTTGTCAGAAGATTGCCAAAGATGACATTGCAAGTGTCCTAAATATGAGTCAGTTGCCAAGAATCTGAATTTTGATCATGTGACCATGGGGATGCTGCAATGGTCACACATGTGAAATATGGTCATGTCACTTTTTTCAATGCCATTGTAACTTCGAACAGTCACTACACTAAATGTTGTAAACCCTAACCTTTACATACAAGTTGAGATCATTAATATTTTTATTTCACACTATATGGAAGCAGAGAAATAAAAGGGAAATTAATTATTTCAATGCCTCTTCTAGAATAAGTAAAGGAACTAATTGAAACTGCCCACTCTGAAATAACAGTGTGCTGAAATAACAGCTTCCTGTTGAGACTGGATGGTGCATATATGCAGACAGATATAACAGTTCTCAAGGATATCAAAACCTTATTTGCTCTAGCAAGATTGGTAAGGAAGAAACAAGGGATCAGTTGGTAAGAAAAGGAAGAAAGTCACTCACTGCACTTTGTGCAGCTAAAGACAAATTATTAAATTATTGTACATTCTTCGCTATAAAAATGTAATAATTATGTATTATTATATGCATATGTCGAACAGAGATTGGCCAAGTCAGCAAAAAAAGTCAAATGGGAAATTATCTGGAATGGCTGCATGGGCATAAGAAAGCAAAGTCTGACCTCCCCCTCCTTGAATCCTGTTGAACCTTATCTAGTCTGACCCAAGTGCAAACCCCTAGTCTGAGAAGATTCCTGTATTAAAGGCTTGAGTAATAAAATTGCTAATTGAACTTTTCATGTGTGAGTCTGATTGTTCATTCTTGACAGCATGAGGCATAACTGATATAATTATATTTTAGAAACAAGAATGCTGGCTGGAACTAAACTGAGCAGTAGCAATCTACATCACAATTTTAATTATACAATAGTTATATATATATATTCATCGAATACAAGCTGATACAGGAGGAGAGGCTTAGAGGTTAAAGGTACTGCCTTTACAGGCAGGCTGCCCAGGTTCAAATCCCAGTAAGGGTATGGCTAGCTGATGAGAGCTAAATAGTTTGAAATAGATCTATACTAGTCTCCCTTCATTTTCATTATCAGTAAAAATGTGATATATATATATATATATATATATATATATATATATATATATATATATATATATATATATATGTGTGTGTGTGTGTGTGTGTGTGTGTGTGTGTGTGTGTGTGTGTGTGTGTGTGTGTATGTATATGTATATGTATATGTATATGTATATGATGTATATGTATATGTATATGTATATGTATATGTATATGTGTATATATATATATATATATATATATATATATATATATATATATATATATATATATATATATATATATATATATATATATATATATATATATATATATATATATATATATATATATACATACACACACACTCTGTGTGTGTGTGTGTGTGTGTGTGTGTGTGTGTATTCCCACTACGGGTATGGCTATCTGACGAGAGCAAAACAGCTCAAAATAGATCTATAATAGTCTCCCTTTATTTTCATTTATCAGCAAAAAAAATGTTACACATTTATATATACTGTGTGTATGTATATATACTGTGTGTGTATATATATATACTATGTGTGTGTGTATATATATATACTATGTGTGTGTGTGTATATATATATATATATATATATATATATATATATATATATATATATATATATATATATATTATTTATATTTATATTATTTATATTTATATTTATATTATTTATATTTATATTTATATTTATATTATTATTTATATTATTATTTATATTATTATTTATATTTATATTTATATTTGTTATTTATTATTTGTTTTTATTTTATTTATATTTATATTTTTTATATTTATATTTATATTTATTTATATTTATATTATTTATATTTATATTTATATTTATATTTATATTTATATTTATATTTATATTTATATTTATATTTATATTTATTCATTTATTTTGACACCATTACATTGCAATTGCTTTGCTAGTAAATCAAATAAAGCAAAGCAAAACTTTATTTCAATGTAATCTTTTTAGAAAATAAAATGTTGAGGGTAGAATCATACAGTTTCATTAAATAGAAAGTACAGGTTACTTTTTAACATTTGGAAGTAATTGAAAGTATAAATATGAAACCAGATGCTGATGCCAAGTACAGACAAGTATTCAAATTGGCAACAGAAATAAAAAAGAAACTAATAAATAAATCATAAAACAAGTTAGTCAATAAGACAGCTACATACGTTTACAACACTGTACATTTCGGTCAAAGCAACCTACACTTCTCAGAATGATTTTTTATTTTGTACAATTATGTATCTGAAATGTTATTATCTGCAGATGTAAATGATGGCAAGCAGATTAAGGCAAACGTGGACTAGAAAGCTGAATTTATGTGCCTAATACAAACTAGGCAGTAGCAGGCAGAAAGCCAAATTGTCTTGATAACGACAATTCATTCTTCTACATACTTGCATAACATGGATTTCTGAACAACTATGAGTTGACATTTTTGCCTTGATATGTTGTAAAATCACTTGGCCAAAAAAGTTACTAAATGCAAGAGTAATCCCACAGAAATAAAACTAAATATAGCTAAAGAGGGTGAGAGGCAGAGCCTGTGCAAAACAATTCATTTTATTTTTCTATGAACATTTCAAAGATAGCAAGACTCATAACTGGGAATGTTAGAGTTTTAAAGAGAAACAACACAGAATTGAGTTTTCAAGTTGGGATTAATAGATTATTGCCAATAACAATAACATAAAGATAATAAACATTACAACAAACATAAACAAGGATTTAATCTTTTGTCTTTTGATTCAAAGACAGACTTTCAGCGTGCAAAACTATTTCCCAACAGTCACTTTTCTAATCACAGGAACAGATTCAAGTATACTAGTAGCAATATCTAATCCTAACCATGTCTGGCCATCCATCCATCCATCCATCTATCCATCCATCCATCCATCCATCCATCCATCCATCCATCTCTTTATCTTCAATTACAGCTAATTTAATCCAACAAAAAAGGCTATTTCCTTGAGTGTCTGATCGTACAGTTCAGAATAATAATTTAGAACTCTTTCGGCTAAAATGTCTTATTAACAAACTTATATCTACCCTTGTACTCAGCAGTTTATTTTTCTCATAAGAAATCAGTATTTATTTGACGGGGAAATACCACTAGCCACTATTTCTGTAGCACTTCTGAAAAGTTGACAGTCAAACATCTACTTGAATTAGAATGCTCCATAATAGACAATTGTTGTCTGGAGACTAACATATCCTTATGAAGCAATTTGACAGCCTATAGACTCTAAATTACAAAGATTTTGTAATTTTGAAGTTGGAGTTTTGAAAGTTATATACAATAATTTTATTTAATGAACAAATTCATATTCCGGATCAAATACACTTTTTTAAACTTTCTACTTTTCTTCAAGAATGGCGATACTTGAGATCCTTAGTGTTCTGATCAATGATATTGAATGACACTTCCCGTCCTACTTGAGTCACAAACTAAATGATTATTAGAATAACAACGTTTACTATTTATTTAGAAAGCAAACTACCTTGTTGAAGCTATTCAACAAGACATTTTTCAGAGATATGGGTGTTTGGTGATCCTGGCCAATATATTTTTCTATCACCTTTGCAATTGTAGAAGAACTCCCAAAACATAATTCAAAATGCGCTCCAAACTTCATAGCAGAAATTGAGTTGGGCCTGGAGCAGATATTAAATATGGCTCATGTCCAAAGTCTAAAGTGCTTTTTGTTTTCTTTACCCATTTTAGAATTAAAATGCAACAAAAGAACAAATGGAGATGAAAAATCCCTTGAGCTCAATTCCTGGGACTTTAGGAACTTGCACCAGCTGCTTCCAGGATTTTTTTAAAATCTCAGGATTCTTTAGTTTACCTCCATTTTAGCTACTGTATTGTTATTAATCTCTAAATAATACTATCCAAATACAAAACAAGTCCCGTTGTTAGCTTTTATAAACTGTGATTAATTATAGTTAGCTCAGATAAGAATAAAATACATTAGAAAAACACTAGTTGGTCCAGATATCATGTGATATGTATAACAGGAAAGCCATAGTAATAATTGAAATGCAAAGTGTCCATTACTCAACCTATATGGCTGCTCTATATCTACAAATTGCTGCACAGCCAATCATGCTCCATGTTCCTAGAAAACATTGGGGGGAGGGATAGAGAACAATCAAATTCTTGGATTTTACAACTTTGTTTAAACAGTTCATGGTGGGCCTGATGGCAGACTTTTCTACCAATCTGACCAAACTTGTTTCACTCCTCAATATGCTATGAAGGAGCAGCCAGATGGCAATTATACTCATTGAGAAAAATGCCATCCTATACAATTATCAAAATTGTACACTGACCACAAATCAGGAGTTTCATAATCTGAGATTAGGAAATCTTCATGTTTGTGAGTTGATTTTCAGTTATGTGCTAGACCAGTGGTTCCCAAAATGGGCAGTATCACCCCCTGGGGGGCGGTGGAATGACTTTGGGGGGGCGATAAGAGGCAAGGGGGCGGCATGGGGGTGCTAAGAGGCAAGGGGGTGGCAGAGGAATGCTGGAGGTGGGCCCCTCGCAGGGCGCAATTCTGCCTGGGGCTCTGTCAGCTGCCAGTCAGCTGAGCACTTCTGATTCTGGCCCGACTCGCCCCATCACCTCCTGCGTCTGCGCATACCGTATGCTGGCAGCCACGCTAAGCCTCGTGCGTGCTGCTCTGTTTTGCCTGGCTTGGCAAACTTTCCCTATTTTTTTTAAATTTAAAAAGCAGGTTTCTACTACTCCCCCCGCCCCGCAACTGTAACTCTTTTCAAATCAGATGTGAATACACACATATTGTAAGTATTCTGATTTTCAGAGCATAAATGGCAGAATCAGAAAAATCAAAGAAGAAATGTAGACAATATAGTGTGGAATATCTGAAGTATGGATTTATACCAACACCATCAAACCAGCAGCTGCCACAGTGCCTACTATGTGAAAAAGTATTTTCTAATGAGGCAATGAAGCCTTCCAGACTGAACGAACATTTGAAGAAGGCACATCCTGACAAGGCAGACAAGAACCTAACTTTTTTTCAATCACTTAGTGACAAATTTCAAAAGCGCCCAACACTGTCATGCATGTTTTACAATGCTTCCCAACAAAACACTGATGGTTTGCGTGCATCATACAACTTTTCATTGCTGATTGCTAAGTCTGGAAAGCCACATACTATTGGTGAAAAACTCATCCTACTAGCCATTAGTAAGGTTCTGAGTACTGTTTTACGTAAGTCATCACATGGTATAATTAAGACAATTAATTCAGCAACAATTCAGTGCAAAGACGCATAAATGAAATGGCTGAGAATGTGGAAGATGCATTGTGCAGCATACTACGGACAACAGATTTTGCATTACAGCTGGATGAATGAACTTTGCCAGGCAATGAATCTTTACTTCTTGCTTATGTGCGCTTTATTAAAGACGAAAGTTTGACTCAAGAATTGTTATTTGCGAAGCAACTAAAAACAGATACTAAAGAGGAGTCAATATTTCATGTTGTTGATCAGTTTTTCAAAGACAAGGAAATTCCACTTACCAAGATACTTGCTTGTGCAACTGATGGAGCACCATCAATGACTGGTCGCTACTGTGGGTGTGTTGCTTACTTGAAAAAAGCAGCGCCAAATGTATTTACATTTGCATACTACGTAATATAATATTACATACTATAAGAGCTGAAGTGGTGCAGTGGTTAAATGCAGCCACTGCAGGCTGACTGCTAGTCTAGCAGTTCAGCTGTTCAAATCTCACTAGGCTCAAGGTTGACTCAGCCTTCCATCCTTCCGAGGTCGGTAAAATGAGGACCCAGATTGTTGGGGGCAATATGCTGAACTCTGTAAACCGCTTAGAGAGGGCTGTAAAGCACTATGAAGCGGTATATAAGTAAAGTGCTATTGCTATTGCTATTTACCATTCACTGTGTCATTCATCGGCAACATCTGGTTGCAAAAAACCTCAGTGATCGCTTACACAAGTCATTACACACTGTCATTACTGCAGTGAACAAAATTAAAGTACATGCTCTCAATGATTGACTATTCCGAGAGCTGTGTTGAGAATGATGAAGATTTGAATCGTTTGCTGCTTCATACAGAAGTTTGTTGGCTATCAAAAGGCAACTGTGTGAGACGCTTTTACAATCTTTTTGACACTGTTGTGGAGTTTTTTTTAGACAAGAATGCTTTGCTCAGTAATGGACTCAAAGAGATCAGGCATGACGTTACTTATTTATCAGAACTGTTTGCAAAGTTCAATGAAGTGAATTTGCAGTTGCAAGGAAATGAGGTCAATCTTATTAAGGCCAAATCTGTCATCTCTACGTTTATTTCAAATTTAACTCTATTCAAGTGCAATATAGGCCGTCGCAAGGTATACCAATTTCCCAGCTTGTCTGAGCTAGAAGAGAAAGGTGGGATACAAGATGATGATCTGCAAGTTTTTTGTGACCATTTGGACATGCTGCATAAAGATATGTCTGAGCGATATCAGGATCTTCTTTTGATGGAAAGTCTAGATTGGGTGATAAATCCATTTTCAGATACTGAGGAAGATGGGGTAGTGGAGGAACAACTAATAGAGCTGCAAAATGACATTGAGCTGAAGCCAAAGTTTAAGAAATCATATCAAGAGTTTTGGTTACAGACGGAAAATTTTGATCGCTATCCTGCACTATGGACAGTGATTAAGAAGCTCCTTGTTGCATTTCCAACATCATATTTGGTGGAACATGGTTTCAGTGTGGTCATCCAACTTCTCTCCAAGCAAAGAAATCGACTCCAGATTACTGAACATGGTGATTTAAGACTCCTGCTAAGTGACTTAAAACCAGACATTGGGAAACTGGTATCACTTCATCAAGCCCATCCATCACATTAAGAATTTACTGAACAGTGAAGTAGTTACTAAATTTTACTGAGTTTACTAAGTTAGTAGTTACTAAGGTTCTTGATAAATGATTATCAGACTTTGAAAACCTGGTATCACTGGATCATGTTCAACAATTTTGTTGAATTAAGAAAAGATTTTTAAATAAATGTGCAATTAATTGTTACAGTTTTGAATTTTACTGTTACTATCTTCCTTAGTGGGTCGTGCAAACCGCTATTCCGAACAATGCTATTTATAGGGGGTGGGGGGCACTGAGGATGAGTTTGTAGCACCAAGGGACTGAAAAAGTTTGGGAACCACTGTGCTAGACATTCAAGACTAGAACGATCAAGCTTTGATCAACCAATATTGGGAAGGACTTTCTGGTGAAATAACAAAATTATTAAATTAGTAAGGCATATAAGAATCTGGAAGAACTGCTGCAGTATTTCATATTAATTGATGGCTGACTTTTCAGCCTTTTGTCACATTCACTTCTTCCCTTTCTTTGCCTCATCATAGAACTCTTGCAAATTGTCAGGCCTCCCAGGTAAGGCAGACAGGAAACACAACAAAATGAACTAATTCTATTTTACTGCAGGGGTACATTAAAAGAATCTTGCAAGCCTGAAAATACAAACTTTCTCCTCACATACACACTTTTAATTGCCTGCTCCATTAGGGCAAGTTCTTCTGAAGTTTCTTTCTCTGACTGTTAAGATACTGGGGCTCTTGGCTTTCTTGTTTGATTGTTTCCTAAGAAGCATCTCTTACTTTCATTGCCAAATTCATCCATGCATTCTGTTGCATATATAGATGGCGAAAAAGTCCTTGTTTGCAGTAGAAAAATGACAAAGTTAGGAACTTTGGTTTATGTTTTTACTATAGAGTTCTTGGATGCCTAGCTTTAGCTGATCTTGTTACTTATTCTTAGTGAGCAAGATTTTTTTTCCATCCCAGCTGTTACCAAGAAACTAGAATGTTTTCAGTGCTATCCATAAAATATTTTAATGATAGAAGTATTTCTTGGAAGACATAAACCACAGTGTACAGGTACAAACCGATCATAAGTATTTGGAGCATCTATAAAAAGTGCCCAGTCTGACTCAACACCAGAACATTTGGTCTCAATTTCCCTCCCATTTATTCTTTTTTCATTCTCCTATATTTTTAGCTCATAGATCAAACACCACATGACTTTCATACAAAGCTGAATATAATATTCCCCAGTCTTTCTCACACATTACAATCTTGAAGTTAAACAATTTTATCCCCAAAGGTATATTAGTTACTACAGCCTTTGAGTCAGAACAACTCCAGAACAGCCAGGGGTGTGAGGCAAGCAGTTGATTTGGTAGTTTGGATTCACCTACAACGCCTTGACCTATATGTCAGGGCATCAATGGTTTACCTCTAAATTGATTCTTTTCTTCATTTCTTCATGACTGAAGAACAATTGTTTCACAACAGTTATTTCTCTTCCTTAGAGAAGTTCTGCATCTTTGTCATGACAATAAAACTGCTGAACATGGGGGAGTGTTCAAAATGTTGCCTCTAGTGCTTAGAGCATTCTAATGGATGAGGATAAGATCAGATGTCAAAGACTATATGTCATTATATCATGTCTGTCAATTGATCAAAATTGTCACTACTAAATCAGATTATTTACTCCAGTCGTTTCCCACCTCTTCTGGATCAAGAGATGCAGTTTCTTGGATTTTATTAACAGTATTCCAGATGACCATGGATACACAACAATTTGGTGATACCAAACTCCTTTTCCAAGATCTGTCATGTTCTCATAATCCAGAATTGAATGGACAGATGGAGAAAATGAATACATTACTCAACTAGTATTGCATTGCTATATCACTTATAACAATTGAATTAACGTATTGCAATTTTTAAATAACAACTTGCTGCATTCTTCCAATAGCATGTCTCCCATTCAAGCATTCTATCATACCTACCTTCCAAAGGTCCTGAATTCACTGTTCCTTGACTCTCTTGACTTTCTCAAAAAGTCAGAGCTCCATCTTAAAGAACAGTGAGATTTGGCCAAGGCTTTATACCTCTATGAAGCAGATACATCTAGGCAAGATGGTATTAAGACTGCAATGGAGGATTTGATGTGGTTTTCTTTCATTTCTTTTGCCAGCCTCCTGTCTATTCAAAAAGCTTGACTTAATAATATTTGATACTTTTCTTGTTGATTTGTTTGATATAAAGTGTGACAGATTATTTTTATTTATTAAATTTATTTGTAGTCCATCTCATCACAGGGCAATAGATAGAAACTCTGTCAGACATTTAATATTTTATTAATTTACCATAAAACATTGAGAGTATTTCTAAAGCCCCTGCTAATTATGTTTCTTTACTGTGCCAGCTTCAAAGGACTTATTTCTGCTTTTAATGCAAGAAAATAACTAAAATAATAAGACCAGTCTACTAAAACTTTACCACTCATACTGTGTATTCTGGAATAAAATAAATCTATATGCTACATTTTAATTATATAAAATAAATTATCTTTAATTATCTAAAATAAAGTCAACATTTTGAATAAAATTTAAGCTCAATTAGAAAAAAAGTAATATTTTCTTCCCCTTGTATAGTCTAGTTTCTACACATTTAGAAACATAAAGTTAAATTTGCATATAATTAAACTTGAAGAGAAATATATTTCAATGTTCACTTTGCTTGAAGTAGCAATGAAGGACATAATATAATCAATTCAATAGGCCTCTGAGAATAATGCATGGACATTTTGAGACTAATTCTGTAGGAACCAAGTCTTGAATTTAAATATTTGTATTATATTAAACAAGCAGTAAAAATGCACTGCTTATAAACATGAGGTTTTTAAAAGTTTCTAGCTGAGAGACTGCCTTGTCAATAGCATGAAAAAAATGATTGACCCCAATTAAGGTGCTTCCTTCCACTCGTGGAGCTGTCAAAAGCATAACTATATATTGGTCCACATAAATACAGCGTAAAATTGCTTATGAACTGTTGATTCCTTTGTCCTATCTTATGTACTTCTAAAATCATACCCTTATCTTTCTTGGAAATGTCCTCAATTATAAAATAATGTTGTCACCAGTAGACATAATACTAATTCTTTCCATTAAAAGATTCTATCCACTTTCCTTTTTAAAACATATATTAAATATACATATTATACTTTACGATCCCAACTCTTTAAAAAGAACAGTTAAATTTTTGCCTATCACAGCGGTCCTTCAGTGCTAATGTCCTCTGTTGTTCTCTAAAGAACTCAGGTTTTCCATTTGCTGAAAGCTATTGTCCACTCAATCCTACTTTTCTATTTTCCTAATTAGAGGGCATTCTTCTGTGTATTTTAAACATTTTTTTTTCAAATTATTCATACGAACTGAATTACTATATGCCATCCTACAAGCAATCTTCTAATACCTATTCTAAAGCAGCAATCTTTAAACACAATACTTACTTGTTGAACAATTTAATAGCTTGAGATAGAATGTGTTATGTGATAACCAAAATGTTTAAAATTGGATTGATCCATTTTTGAGGGGTGATTCCTCCACATGCCAGTGTCATCATGTCTTTCAAATGTATTGATTGACTTATTTTTAATCAATGTATATGATGACTCTTTCAGCATAAACCATAACTAAGAGCAGGATACATGTGTTCTGAACCTTTGAAAAAATTAACGTTTATTAACAAAAGTTCAACTGAAATAACTGGATAAATGCAGGCATGGTCACTTAAATACTATTCATGTTTCAGATGCAAATATATTATGTAAGTGACAAATGTGAACCATCTCATTGGAATTTAATGCTTATGAATTGAGAATATGTGAAAAAGTAAAAGAGGAAGCACACAAACACAGAAAAATCTCTACTAGATGTACTAATATCTCGATTTATATATCACAATTTACCTATTTTTCCTAGTTTACTGTTTTGTCCCATAAAGGTGCAGGGACCAAGAGAGAGGCAATTGTTATATATTGAACTACCGGTAAGTGAATAATAAGGCAATACTTGCACTAGAGATCAGAGAATTATGCCAGTCATTTTATGGATCGAAAGCCAAAAAGTACTGTACTCGATAAGGGGTCAGGCTATGTATCTAGGCAGCTTGATATATCCAAAAACTAGATCACATTAATATTTTTGAATATGGGAGTTCAATGTAGGATGAAATGAAAATTGACTCTAATAACCATTTCAGTCTTTCATATTGGCACAACAACCTACCTCTGTCAAGTTGAGCTGGAACTCAACATGGTTTTTGATTTTCAAGGAGGCTACTTGTCTCAGATGCCTGACCCTATGATTAGCCCTCTGTTCCTTCACTCAGTAGCGAGGGACTCCTTAGGCTTGGAACTGATTGTCTAAGAATGTTGCAAGGCCTGATTCTACTTCAGCTTTTACCCCTAATGAGCTATGCGCTGAAACAGGCATCTATTCTCATCTCGTGGTATCACCACATCCTCTTCTGAGAAAGAACCCAGGGCTAGCATAATAGCTATGAATAGCATATTACCAACAATCTAAAATAATATTTTCTTTGTTCTAGATAAGTTGTCAACATTATGACAGTGTTCAGAATAACATAAGATAATATTTTAGATAATTTTTAACTTCATTCTTACAACAACTGAAAGTTGCAACCCTAGGATCTTCTTAAACAGTATTTTTTTCTGTTTAAGGAATTCAATTATTTTGATACTATATTTTTATTTTACAAAGTGAAACAAGCAGAAGAGAAATCTCTAGGGAGAGAGCTAAAGTATTTTAGTGTTCGTTTATACATACAAATAGCACTTGTCCAGAATTTAAATTGGATTGTTCATGAGGTGATGAGTCTGTATTATTATAGACAATAAACAATAAAACAATTAACAATAATTTGCAATGATATATTTTTCCCGAAATTTATTATCTAAGCATGTAGCTGCTAAAAAATCTTAAGTGCCTCATTTGTATCACTGAAAATGCAGAAAACTTAAATCCTACATTTTGTAATAAATCATTCTTGTCAGCAATTTTATGAAAAAAAACCAGATTCTACAAACCTGCTACTATTGGACAAAATAGCTGCATGTGTGCTAAAAAAGCTCTTGAGCTACTATCTTTCCAATACCTAGAATGTAATAATTTTAAATTTTGTTTAGTTAATGGAAGCTTCAATAAAATATGTGTGAATGTTGTTTTAGCAGAAAGCCATAAGTGAAATGAATAGATTAATTTATCTTGTCGGAGGTTTTATCATGAGCTTAGCATCTTGATTTAACAAAGCAACTAGACAACTGAACTTTAGATTTAGGGATGTTTATGAAGTTTTGGGATAACAATTATTCTGGATTGTTGCCATGTCAGGAATTGTACTACCTCCAAGAATATTACTCAAAAGAGACTAAAGCTTCTGTCTGTATTCCAGGATATTTGCCTGGTTTTAATCTCCTGTGGCTTCATTTAAAGAAATTAAGTGTCTGTATATGTTCCAAATGAAGACAGAAAAGAATCAAATTGGAATCTGGTTCAAGCCTGATTCTAGAAAAGCCAGATTTATTTCAGGAGGTTACATTAATAAACTCCAGTCATGTTTCTAATGGCCACAAAAGTAATCCTACCTTTCTTTTAAAAGCCTATAGAATTATAAATTGGTAGTTCAAATATATTAAGATGGCATGTTATCTCTATTTAGAAATATGAGTTTAGTTCTGTTTATGTGAAAACTAAGTCAATTTTTTCTTTCAGGAATTTATTCAATTTTTTGACTGGGGATTTCTCCAATATTACCAAATCTCTTCTGCCTTCTCAACTTCACATTATATTAATAATTTAGGATTTTATTTATCATATTTATACCTGTCATAAGTGATTAGGTTTTTAGCAATTACAGTAATTAAGTGCAAAATACAATAGTATATATTTTAAAAACATCAAAGGTTAAAATTATAATTAAAATCATAAATCTTAAAACATAAGTAAATCTTGTAGTAGACATCCTTCCACTGTAAAGTCTCTGGAATAACTCAGTTTTCAAAGGTACAAGAAGGCTGAAACTTCTGGATCAACTTCATCTCTTCCAGGAGTCCATTTCATAAAATTATTAGTGCTATCACTAATAATTACTGTAGTGTGGAGACCCATGGGTCTCCACACTACAGAGTTCATAGAAGTGAAGGATTAGTAGCAACATCTCCTGAAATATATATGTTCCATGGGTCAGTTCGGATTGAAGAAGATGCATTTGCAACAATATAGCTGCTAAATAAAAAAACACAGTCTATAATCAACCTCTTTCAGGAAAATCAGAACTGTAACAGGGAATTAATTTCTGGATCCTCATTTTACCAACCTAAGAAGGATAGAAGGTCAAGTCAACCTTGAGATGGTCAGAATTGAACTCCTGCAATACTACATTCTAATCACTGTGCCACCACCGTTCCAACATTACAGTAGAAATTAAGTTATTACAATTACTATTAATTAATCACTATTTAATTACCGTATTTTTCGAAGTATAAGATGCACCGAAGTATAAGACGGCAAGGAAAACAATAACAGAAAAAGGAACAAAAAGACCAAAAAACAAAAATATATACATTATCTAAATAACAGCAACAACAACAACAACGACTTTAAAATAATTGATCAATACAACAGAAAAAAACGTTTTGGGGAAATCCAAACAAAGTATAAAACTTTATATTTGTCAAAATAAACTTTCTGCTTTCCCCTCAACCAGTGGTGGGTTCCTACCAGTGCGGTCCACTCTATAGCACCGGTAGCGGCCCGCTGGTGATGTCACAGTACCAGTGCGGTTGGTTGCCGTGCCTGGGCGCCGCCATTTTTTTAAAAAATATTTTTTTTAAAAAAGTTTCTTCTGCGCATGCCCAGAAGCCGAGTTTCTGACACTGCTCATGTGCTGCCTTCCTACCCCACAGTGAGTCCAAGCAGGGGAGGATGGCTGAGGGAGCGCGTGTGAGATGCTGAAAGAACGGGCTGCAGGAGCTATCTCAGTTCCTCTCCCTTCAGCAGTCCGAGAAGCCACGAACACGCGGTGATTATCCTAGGCATTTTCGCACATTTGAGGCTTCTCGAGCTGCTGAGAGGAGGGGGAAATGGGCAGTAGGACCTATCTCAGTTCCCCTCCCTTCAGCAGTCCGAGAAGCCATGCCCACCCGGTCACATGGCCGGCAAGCCACACCCACAAAATAAGCCATGCCCACAGAGTGGTAGTAAAAAAATTAGGAACCCGCGCCTGCCCTCAACATACTAATTTCATTATTGGTGTAATGTTTTGTTCTGCACAGATATTATTCCTATTAAGATATTAAATTAATGTATGAATATATTATACAAAACTAATACATGAATAAATAATATACAGTATAACTTCTTGAAATTTACTTAGAGTTCATGTTGCTGGACTGCCAGAGTGCTGTTAAGAATTAAAATCAAGAAACTTCTAGAATTCAGAAACAATTTCTTTTCCATTCCCCTAATAGGATAGAAATGCAGACATATTATCAAAACTACATTATTATTATTAAGAAAGCAGATTTTGATCAGTCAATTTTGGCTTGCTTTATATAATTAGCTTATGCTTTTGACAATTATAGATTGACATTATATACTATGCCAGATGACAAAAATAATTCCTAAAGATTATGTAGTGCTTTCTTTTTTTATTCCTTATGAAGCTTTGCTTTTAATTTGCACCTCAAACATTTTAGGCTTCATATTAAACGAGATCTGGTGTAGCTTAGTGATTAATGCACTGAAGTATGAGATGGAATGAAATGTAACTTACCCTACAGTTGCAAAATGATTGCAATACCCCTGTGATATATTTTGAGCATTTGATAGAAATTCTGTATAATTACATATTTACAATAAAAAGCAGTGCAATAGGGTCAATAGTTCTCTGTTACAAGCACTGGCTACAAAACAAGTGCAAGAAGCCACGTCAGGGAGTGTTATTGATATCAGGGGCTCAATCAGTCCTTCATTTTCAGATTGTAAATAATTTATATATTGCAGAGGAGAAAACAAAGAAAATATTGGCCTTGACATATTATTATTCAATTGCCTTGGGTTTTTAAGAATAACTCCCAATTCTGAAACAACTGACAGCATGACATATAAGACAGGGGTGGAGTACATTTTAAAAGGATTTTAAAAAATATATAAAATATAGAAATCGTCACTTCAGAAATGGTCTGCTTATAGTCATTTTTACATCTGTAATGTGCCTTTCTTCTGCACTTATGAATAGCTCTCCAAATTTAGTAATGTTATAAGGCATTGTTGTAATCAGAATGTAAGAACTCAAATCGAGTGCCAGATCTATTAAAAATAGTAATAGACTGTTTAATAGACAACCAACTTTCCTTTCTTTCAGTAGTATAAATGCTCTCCAAAAGGAAGGAAAGACTCCTAAACATTATTACAAAGGAATGGGGAGAGACAAGAAAGAAATGTCTAAAGAATAAGAGATTCCTTTTTAGATAAGAGAAGGCATTGATTAAAATAGTTATGTTCAATTTTATATATAAAATATTGAAATAAGAATTTGGGTTTTTTTTAATTCTAAAAAAGTAGAGCTTGAAAAATTGCCAACACAGAGATACTATTAGCCTTTCTATACAGGTAATCCTTGTTTAATGATTGGCTCTTTAATGACTGCAGTTATGAAAAAGTATCATTAAGATCAATCATCACATTTATGACCTTCACAAGTCTGTAAAAAAAGGAAGGCTGAAATAAGATCATAAGCACAGTGACCGAGTTGCTGCTCCCAGTTGTGGTAACTAAGTGAGAGCTACCTGTATTCCCTAAATTTAAAAATAAAAGGAGGAAGAAGGAAGTACTAGGCCTATTAAGTACTAGGACCAAAGAAGCAATGCACTTTCAATGTGCATGGAGAGGGACCCATGCAGAATTGCAAAGTTATTTGAAGTGAATAAGATTTGCTTTGTAGTTGAGAGATGCTATACAAAATATCTTATATAAATACAAGAATGAGATAGTTCATTCAAATAGTATTTGTGACTTTTCCTGCAATCTTAAGGAAAGAGATAGGAAATACCATTTCACATAAAGATTCAAATACCCATGAAATCATTAACTCAGCTGCTATTGGTTTAAGATTGATGAGAATGGATATATGAACTATCTGTGCAGTTTTATAAAAATTAATAATTATATTTAGTCAAAATCAATGAGCACGAATAACAAGTGTAATCTCTGTTTCTTTACTTATCTTCTCTGTGACAAATCTGAGTCCCATAAAAAAATAGACATTCATCTCGTACCTGGAAACAGTTAATTCACTCTCTAAAACTTGATTTCAGTTACACCCAATTTTATATATATAAGCGCTGAAAGAAAACCAAAAAAGTTGTATAGATGCCTCTAGGGTTCACATTTATGTACTCTAAAATATGAAAGACTTTTCATTTTTAAAAATTAATGCACATAAATATGTTTAGTCTTTAGTAATTTGCTATACTATTTAAGTATATGAAACCTAGTACAGGTAGTACTCGAGTTACAAATGTAATGGAGCCTGCCCATTCCATTCATAACCCAAGGATTCGTAGGACTGAATTACGTAACTTGAATGCGATCACCCCCTCCTTTCACCATGCATTCACTAATCAAATGTGTGACTTGTTAAGTGCACGAGGTATCTCAGGTTGGGGAAGGCCATGGGGGAGGGGCTAGTGACGGAACAGGCCACCTGCTTCAGACCAGAGGTGGGTTCCTGCCAGTACGCTCTTACCTGTTGGTCGCCGCAGAACCGAAGAAACCGGTGGCGTTCGCGGCGCGGGGCTTCCCCCGCCCACTTCCCCCCGCCTGCCTGGACGCCGCCATTTGCGTTCTTTTGCCCTCTGCGCAAGCAGAATGCTTTGGCAGGGGAGAATCAGAGTTGGGTTTTCACCAGTCGTGCCAATATGACATGCCTAATAAATCTATACTTTGAGGAAGCCTCAAGCCTTGGGAGTTTTGATTTCATTCGGGCTGTTACTTGGAACCCTGACAAACCAGTTTTAACATTGACTATTCAGTGTAAAAGAAGTAAGATTTAGATCGGGCAACCACACTAGAAAAGTTTATTTATTCATGTATGTGTCAGATTTCAATCCCACCTTTTGCTCAGGATGTCAGTATGCAGGAACCATATTAAGCTTCTCTGTTCCAGAAAAATCGTTCCAATTTTTTTCTGTAAAATTTGTTCCAATTTTAATACATGTGTTGCTGAAGTGAGTACTCAATACAGTACTGTTGGGCTGCAGTCCAGATAAGAAGCCCAACTATGAGTAATAACTCTACCTTTATTATAAGGTTACATCAACAGCATCTTGCAAGTCTGAAAGTACAAATCTCCTGCTTTACACTCTGAAAACTTAAAGGGCATCTTTTCTGATACTCTTTCTTTACACATTATGCAACTGTGGGATATGTTGTCTTTTATTCAAATGTTTCCTAGGCCAGGAGTGCCCAACCTGTGGGTTGTGGCCTATTCATAACTGGCCCATGTGACTGGCAGGCTGGCGCCAGTGCACACAGCCCCACTTATGCAAGTGGCGGGCGCTGAGCCCTGCTCACACAAATGAAGCTGTATGTGCGCATATGCACGCGCCTTCCCCTCACAAAACCTCTTCCCCCCCCACTGTGCTGGGCCACCAACCTGGAAAGGTTGGGGAACACTGTCCTAGGCAACATTGCTTCGCAAGACCATTCCACATACTTCTGACACATTTACTATTTCATCTCCATTTCTGTGGACTAAGATAGCTTTTACATGCTGGTTGTCCAGTTTGTGGCTTGCCTTCTGTCTCTCAAAATCATCCCCGCATACTCAGTACAGGTATATACAGTGATTCTTCTTTCTGCTTACCCCAACAACAATTCTCTGTTGGGCTTAGAGAGAGCGACTAGCCCAAAGTTACCCAAGTAAGCTTCTGTGCAGCTGAACAAGCTTCTTCTTTTTACCAAGGGAGTGGACTTTTCCTGGATCTTCATAAGTTTAGCGAAATATCTTAACTACTCACACTTGTATTTGAGGGATGCAATTAGTTTATCCACAATTCACAATAGATACCATTTGCATTGCTATAGTAGAGTGAAACTCCAGAGAATGAGAATATTGATAGCTATTTATACAATCTGTGTGAAAGGTGAAGTTGTAATTTATGTATTGAAAAATTATTTCACAACAATCACCTTCCAATCAATAAATCACAAAAGTCCATATCTTTCTGTTAAATTTCTAAATATTCTAAAAGGTTAAAATATTGCACAAATTCAAGTAGACAAAACTCTTATGCATCCCAAACTCCGCAAGATTTGGTTTAACTTCAGGTGTTTTAATTCTTTCACTGCTGTTTAATGTTAGGCTCCATTAGTACCATTTAGTTAAATTACGAATGCTCTGATGACAACATGCACTGGATTGCTAATCTCTCTCAGTCAGTGATACCAGTGAGCGAGATCTAAAAATATTCCCCACTAAGGACAAAGAAATAAAATGAAAATCCATGCCTCCAGTTTTAGCAGCCCAGATACCTGAGGAAGCAGAGAACAGAAACAGCAAGAGAAAAGGCAAAGAAAAGCTGTGATTAAGAAAAGGTATATGATATAGCTCAATGCAGCACTGGTAGCAAGGAAAGAAGAAAAAGTAGTGATGACAGGAAAAGGAAAAGGGAAAGCCAGCTTCTTCGCTATGAAGAATACAAAGAAGTATGTTGCTGTATAAGCCAATCCCATGCTTCAGACTGCAACAAACCAAATCACCACATATTATCTTTAATATTTGCTTATTCACAAAATAAATTCACTCATTCAGAAACAGATTCACTTTCTGATCTCTGCTATCTCTATGTACCACTTAATTTGCAACTCACACTAGGATTGGCTTGCTATCTTGTCAAGTAGAGAATCGTAGTCATTACATATAGTCATAGCATATAGCATAGCATAGTGTACACATCAGCGGTGGGTTTCTCCCGGTTCGAACTGGTTCTTAGAACCAGTAGCTGCAGCGGCAGGAGGCTCCGCCCACCGGCCTGGGACCCTTCTGCACGCACACGCGAACCGGTAGCAAACTAATTCAGAACCCACTACTGGTACACATACATACTGTATATACATACTGTACAAAGTTAGCACCCACCCCTCTGCTAGAAAAATGAAATATTTTGGGAAATATTAAAAAGGCAGAATATTATATTTTCCCTAAAAGAGAAATAGAAATCTTAAGGAAGACAGAACCTCAGTCTCAGCTCCCTGCCCCCAGCGATATTTGGTGACCATTAAGATAGACTGGGCCATCCTATCCACAAAAGACCTTCAGCTCCAGGGTGATGGGATTAAGACATGACTCTCCAGGACATAATAGGATTATCTAGCAGAAGACACAGAGCCCACTGCATTGCAATCTCCTAAGGACATTGCATCACCCAGCAACTTCAACCAAACTTATCTCAGACAAATATGACGCCCCATGGCCCCATGGGAGTCTGACAACAGCCAAAAGAATACATGTTCTTGCACAGGAACAGGAAGTTAAAGGGCAAAGCCTAAGAGAAGGTATACAAGCCATTCTCTCTCAACTCCATGTGGTCAGCTACCCAGAATCACACGTACTTGGTGGTTTTGTCTCATCAATAAATGGACCCTCTTTCCAATCTGCCTCCAGCCTCCATTTTGTCTCCAGTACCTTTATCCTGGCTTGAAACTGAACCAGATGGATATTTCTTCCAAACACACACACACACACACACACACACACACACACACACCTACTCTGGCATAATAAAGTCAACGTTTCAAGTGGGAACAATTTCCAATATAATGTGTAGGCCAGAGATACTGATTTACCCATTTTATCTAGTAAAGGATTACCCTAAGGGTACATTACTTCCATTGCTAAAGCCCAAATCTGTGAACTCAGTTTGGCATTTTAAAACTCCACTACCAGATGCCATTTTGTTAAGCTTTCTTGTTATCATAAGCAGAGCACAGCACTATGATGGTCAGACTTAAACTTCATTCTTCCATCACACATATTTTGCTAACTGTTTTAGAGAAAGCCAAGGTTGGTAACGATCACTGCATTACGCAGCCTGGACAGGAAACCTTAGAACAATGTAGTACAGACTCCTAAACATAATCTAACAACACAATTGTTCCAGCAAAAGTAATTATTTCAATAACACTAGATGTTATTTCTTCCTTTTACCCCTATTGGAATAAAACCAGCAACTTATTTTGGTTATATATGTTAAATTCCAGAGTTATATTAAGAGGAAAATATGACAGAAATCAAAGATAAAGGCAAAATATCTGCTGAATATTTTAGCTAAAAATCTGCAGGGAAATTCATTTTGAAATATGTAAGAGTTATATTGGGATATGTAGCATTTGTACTGGTTACAACATTTTTATACTATCATAAATATAGTACAAAACAAAACAAAACATATTTCAGTAAGAATAATCCTACCTAAACACCAAGACTTAAGAATTCAAAAAGAATATCTGTTATATCAGAATTTATTCACTATCATATGATGGATTTATCTAAACACAAAAGTTTAAAGATGCATATGTATGTAAATATATTTCTACTGGACACACTTTACAAAACATAGTTGGCATTTCCCAAAGCAATCAACTTACATAGCAAGTACAGCCAAGTGCTCTGGTAGGAAAAAAATAATAGAAAATATTTATTTTAGCAGGATACTGCGGGACTAGAAAAAATATGAAACTAGCAGACCTTTTGATGATTTATGGCAGATTGGCAAGAATCTACTCTTTTTAAATTATATTGCTGAAATAAATACATTTGTGGCAACTGGAACAGATATATATGGAAAAGAACTATGAGTCCCACTCAGGTTCTAATTCTCAAAATAAATTCCTATAATCCTTAACTTTAAATGAATGTTCTCTGCACTAGGGACCAGTGAATCGTCACATCTAAGAAAAAATAAAGTTGCATAAGTCTGTGCAAATCCTTTCAAATAAGTGCTTTACAGGAACTTCAGCATGTGCAAAGTACTTTTCTTTGAATAATTTAAACAGTCATGTCTTTTTCTAGTTTCTTCAAAAGCTAGTCACAAATCTCTATGATCTATGTAACTCTATGAAACGATATATACATTAAAGGTGCTATGGAAGCAGATACCAATCACAGCACAAATAAGTTGAGATAAGCAACTGCAAATATATTTAAATTAAAATGGATTCTGGTTGGATCCATAATGTATTAGGCATAATATAATTGGCTCATCTTTTACTTAATGTGTTATATAACACTCTTCTTTCTTTCCCATAATACTGTGTTTGTAATTCAAAGCTTCAATCAACACAAACTATTGGCATTTGTGAAACTTGGCGTTCAGCTTAGCAATAATTGTGAATTTGGCCAATGTGGCTTTTTCAAATAAAATGCATTTCTGTTCAATGTGTGATTTCAGCCTGAGATTATTCAATACTTAACTGAACACAGTATCAAAGATGACAGGAAAAAAATAAATGTGTTGCAAATATCAAACTTACTTTCTTGTTAAGAATAAACAAAAAGAATTGGATGTATAAGGTAAAGGAGAGATTGTTTCTTTTTTAATTTCAGGAAAGCATATTGTGAAGACGACTACTGGATTATTAAACAATAAGAGATAGTTTGAGTAAGTTCAGCCAGATAATTATATTTTTGAATAATAGTAAGATTATTCATCATTTTCGCATGGACTGGTGTGGTATAAAGAGACTGACAAAATATTCACTGCTTAAATAGCACTGCACATATTGCAATGCATCAGGATTTAATGTATGAATATATAGGAGTCCATGGAGAATGAAAGTGGCCTTCAGTTGGAATTGATAATTCCTAAACATTGCATATTATTTATGTAAAATGTATACTATTCTTTTAATATGCATATTTCACTCAGGAAAGCTTAAAATCTATGAAATCAGAAGTGAAGCTACAAGCTAAGAAGTCATTTAAGTACACAAGAAAACAATCTTGTTTTCTTTTATTTGGGAGTGTGATAGTAGTTATGAATTGATCTTGGCTAGCATGCAGGACATTGTTAGACTATGGATCTAAACTTTTGCTTCTATCAATTCTGAGAATAAAGTGTAATACTTTACAAGTTAGGCCTAAAGCATGTGGCAGGACCTGATTAATCTCAAACATCTAACGTATTTTTCGGAGTATAAGATGCACCTTTTTACCCCCCCAAAAGAGGGTGAAAACTTGGGTGCGTCTTATACACCGAATGTAGCCCCACCCAGCCAGCCAGCCAGCCAGCCCCACCCTTTGGCCTCTGTCTTCCAGCAATTTACCTTTTTGCAGCAAACAGCAGCAGAGTCTCATTAGCCACTGATTATCTGCCTCCCGACACTCAGCTGATTTATTGAAGTTGCCGGCAAGCCCACGTGCTAAAATGAAAGTGAAACTAAAGCTGCACGGAGTCAAATTGCTGGAGGGAGAGGCAAAGATAGAATTTTATTTTCTTGTGCTAACCAGACTGTGCTGAAACTGGCTGTTTTTTGCTCCAAGAAAGTAAGTCAATAACTATAAATGCCTATAGAATGTTCAAATTATTAAACTTATTTTTAAAGATTGTTTTATTATTGTTCTAGACAACTTAACAAAATGAAGAAACTTTTTAAAATAAATGCTTGATCTAAAGAGGCCAGTGCTATTGTATCTTCTTTTAAATAGCAGAGAATACTTCCAGAAAGCCACATCAATTTTAAAGATCTGTAAAAGTATAATATGAAATGTCCTGTTTTAGTATTAAGTATTAAGTATTAGTATTAAGTATTAGTATTAAAACAAGGCAGCTGAATTAAACCCTGACTTAGTCATGTTTGGAGTAGATCTATTTAAATAATTGGGAGAAGTTAGTGTGATTACATTTAAGAAAACTTTCTGGGATTAATATACTGCCATAATGTACATTTCTCCAACTCTTTGCTATTTCTATGGGTCAGACACACATGCACAGAAATACACAGCAAACAGTGTATATCATCTGTGCTGTTTGCTGTTTGCTGTTTGGGAAATTGCTGGGAGGCAGAGGCCTTTTTTCCTTGTTTTCCTCCCCCAAAACTAAGGTGCGTCTTATACTCCAAAAAATACAGTAAGTCAGTTTGTACTTGGATGTAAGGCACTAGAAAAATCAAGGCTAGGAACTTGATAAGTACATCCTATATTGCCTACCTAGAAGGTAATGGCAAAATATTTTCACATAGTTGCCAAGAACAACAATATGTCCCTGAAGTTACTAGGAGTCAAGTTGGACTTAAAGGAAATATTTAGTTAACTATTAAAGTCTTTTCACAAGTCAGCCACTAAATTTAATGAATTTATTTTCAGATAAGTTGTGTACAATTGTAGTCTATGTAAATAACAATAGGATTGCTCTTGATTTCTCTACACAACCCCACAGACACTCCATCTTTACTTAATATCTCATACCTTTATTTTCAAAATATAAAAATTGTTTATTTATGAAGATTTTCAGTCATCCAGGTCATGGTTGTTCCAAAGGTGCTTTTTGAACTGAAGAAGCTTCTTGTATGAAAAGCAAAACATCTTCAAGCAAAACAAAGAAAATCCAGTTGCCTTTTTAAAAAGCACCTTGGGACATAAAAGTTGTTAGCATGTTGTATTCAACTGTTCACAAAATGTACATGGATGCTTGAAGTTGAAATGTTTGGTACAAATGTACACAAACAGCAAAATTTTCTTACTGAAGATGCTGGAATTTCAAATCCTAGTACTAGTCCCACTCAAATGATCCCTCAGCGGGATGACATATCTCCACTTCCCTTGAAAGATAACACAGGGGTATCTATGAACCTTCACATTTGTTTAAATAGTTGTAAGCAATGAAAATCCAAAAAGAGGGGAGGGGCTTTTCATATGTTTGCAACATTTCTAAACAAACAAAAACATGACATCCTTTACTTTCATACATCTTGCTTTCATATACAGTTACCAATATCTGCATTTTCTTTTGAAACATACAATGCTATAATTTGTTATAAGAACCACTAATTCATACTTGGAAATAATAAATAATTTGGAGAGGGAAAACTAAATTAACCAACTGAAGATAAATCTTAAATTTCTGACAAGATTTTAACAGAAAGTTTGCTGGTGGTTGAGTATCAGATTCTCCAATTCATTTGTTTGCAGAAGTGTTTACACTTGAACTGGTAATGAATTCAAACAGAATCAGAAATGTAAAACATTAGGATATATTATTATTGTTGTTGTTGTTGTTGTTGTTGCTGCTGCTGCTGCTGTCATATCATCATCATAATCATCATCATTATTAGATAATATGCTACAATATTTTCTGGACTGACTACAAGTGCTGGAAATGAGAGGCATGATTTGGCAGTGGATTCTGCTTTCTTCAGGGGTCAGTCCCAGACAGTACTGATGGGATGGAAAGGAATTTGACCCTATCTCCTTAATATGTTTGACAGCAGGCTCACACATACTTCTCCCTGTTTACATGAGGCTACTGGGTGAGGTTACTTGTCAGCACAGGGCCAGTGTCATTGGTTAGTAATATTGTCCAAGTCTTGCTTTGGTGCATGGTACTAGGAGTGTCTGGATAGGAAGGATAGGTTCGACCCTGACAAAACCTAGTAGATCTATGTTCACGGTCATTCTCACACTCCCAGAGTTTTTCTATCCTTAACTCTGAATTTAATTACACACGTCCAAACCAAACAGGTATTATTTTGAAGACTTTCCTGGATTCACAGCCCGATTAAGGAGCAAGCAGCAGCTGTGGCCAGGAAGGTTTTTGCATAAATGTGTCCAGTGGATGGATAGCAATGCATCAATGTACCAACTGTACCAGTCCCTAGATTGGTGGGCCTACCCACAATCATTCATCCTTTAGTCATTAATTGTCTTGATTACTGCACTGTGCACTCTATATGAAGTCCCTTTTGAAGACCACTTGGAAGTTGCATCTTTTAAAAGTAAGATAGTTGTAGTGATCAAATATCAGTATGTTCTGATTATTCCAAAATCCCACTGGACAGTACAGAAGTGCTGAAACAACATTTGCTACCTTTCCTGAATTTTCCCTCTCCAAGAAATATATTCCACCTGGTTGGAAGTCATATTGAGTTCAATCTATATGGAAGATCATGAGTTCCATATTCTGTATGATAGAACAAGCCTTAATATTACATCATATCATCTCCCATAATACATAAAGCAAAGTATGAGGAGGCCTTATTGAAAAGCAAAAACATATATGAGTTATCCAGATTATTATTAATCCATTGCTCTTCACAGGCCAATCCTTCCTGTTTTTCCCCCAGATTGTCTAGATAAATGAAATTACTTGGGCAAACAGATGAGGAATCACTGTAATTATTTGTAAAAATGTGCTATTGTTTTATAAATGTAAAACCTGTTAAATTAAATAAAAGGAAAATTCGGTGGAATTATATAAAACCAAGTGCAGTTGATTTTAGCTAGATGTTTGTTTGCTTGTTTTATAAGAACACAAAGTTACATTTAGTCAATACTTGCTTCTTGGGCCTTTGATACATAATAATTCAACAAGAGATAGTCCTAAGAAAGTCATCTGCTAAAACTCAATGTACCAGGATACGCAAATAGATTTTCTGCTGTCCTTTAGGTTATACTGAATGTCAATTCCTGAAACATGGCTGGTATTACTAATGATGAGGCATGCTGAGAAGATTTGGTTAAATATACCTCAAAGATCCTAGGTTTGCACCTTCCTGAGCTACAGGGTTTTTGTTTGTTTGCTATACTGAGCCTAATATAGAATAAAGTTTTCTATTACAATAAAAACTTCTTTAGTTCATACTATATAATTACTAGTATATCTACCATATATCCACAAATATGATCAGAAGGCATCCTGCTACAAGACAACAAAACAACTGAAAATAAGAAAGAAAAGTTCCAGCAATTGGTTTGTGACAGTCTTTATACAGTACTATTGCTGAAGCTTATAAAGCATGGATCATATCAGCACCAGAATGAAATTACTGGGAAATCGATGATTTGTGAGC